>BTSX01000006.1:36474715-37674715 GCA_036245825.1 Pristionchus entomophagus
GTAGGCCGCCCTAGCCTAATGGGCATGGTGTCTGACTGGCATGCCGACGCAGGCAGGTTCGACCCCCGGCCGCAGGTGATGTTTTGCAAGAGGTAGAGAAAGGCGCGCGCCCCAACCACTAGTCCCCGTCAAGCGTTCCCTGAGGTAGGCCGCCCTGGCCTAATGGGCATGGTGTCTGACTGGCATGCCGACGCAGGCAGGTTCGACTCCCGCCCGCAGATGATGTTTTGCAAGAGGTAGTCATTCCCTTGTGAGTCTGCTGAATCTAAATTCCTTCAATTACCTAACATACGTAATGGGCATGGTGTCTGACTGGCATGCCGACGCAGGCAGGTTCGACCCCCGGACGCAGGTGATGTTTTGCAAGAGGTAGAGAAAGGCGCGCGCCCCAACCACTAGTCCCCGTCAAGCGTTCCCTGAGGTAGGCCGCCCTGGCCTAATGGGCATGGTGTCTGACTGGCATGCCGACGCAGGCAGGTTCGACTCCCGCCCGCAGGTGATGTTTTGCAAGAGGTAGTCATTCCCTTGTGAGTCTGCTAAATCTAAATTCCTTCAATTACCTAACATACGTAATGGGCATGGTGTCTGACTGGCATGCCGACGCAGGCAGGTTCGACTTAGGCGGCATGGTGTCTGACTGGCATGCCGACGCAGGCAGGTTCGACTCCCGCCCGCAGGTGATGTTTTGCAAGAGGTAGAGAAAGGCGCGCGCCCCAACCACTAGTCCCCGTCAAGCGTTCCCTGAGGTAGGCCGCCCTGGCCTAATGGGCATGGTGTCTGACTGGCATGCCGACGCAGGCAGGTTCGACTTAGGCGGCATGGTGTCTGACTGGCATGCCGACGCAGGCAGGTTCGACTCCCGCCCGCAGGTGATGTTTTGCAAGAGGTAGAGAAAGGCGCGCGCCCCAACCACTAGTCTCCGTCAAGCGTTCCCTGCGGTAGGCCGTCCTAGCCTAATGGGCATGGTGTCTGACTGGCATGCCGACGCAGGCAGGTTCGACTCCCGCCCGCAGGTGATGTTTTGCAAGAGGTAGTCATTCCCTTGTGAGTCTGCTAAATCTAAATTCCTTCAATTACCTAACATACGTAATGGGCATGGTGTCTGACTGGCATGCCGACGCAGGCAGGTTCGACTCCCGCCCGCAGGTGATGTTTTGCAAGAGGTAGTCATTCCCTTGTGAGTCTGCTAAATCTAAATTCCTTCAATTACCTAACATACGTAATGGGCATGGTGTCTGACTGGCATGCCGACGCAGGCAGGTTCGACCCCCGCCCGCAGGTGATGTTTTGCAAGAGGTAGAGAAAGGCGCGCGCCCCAACCACTAGTCCCCGTCAAGCGTTCCCTGAGGTAGGCCGCCATGGCCTAATGGGCATGGTGTCTGACTGGCATGCCGACGCAGGCAGGTTCGACTTAGGCGGCATGGTGTCTGACTGGCATGCCGACGCAGGCAGGTTCGACTCCCGCCCGCAGATGATGTTTTGCAAGAGGTATAGAAAGGCGCGCGCCCCAACCACTAGTCCCCGTCAAGCGTTCCCTGCGGTAGGCCGCCCTAGCCTAATGGGCATGGTGTCTGACTGGCATGCCGACGCAGGCAGGTTCGACTTAGGCGGCATGGTGTCTGACTGGCATGCCGACGTAGGCAGGTTCGACTCCCGCCCGCAGGTGATGTTTTGCAAGAGGTAGAGAAAGGCGCGCGCCCCAACCACTAGTCTCCGTCAAGCGTTCCCTTCGGTAGGCCGCCCTTGCCTAATGGGCATGGTGTCTGACTGGCATGCCGACGCAGGCAGGTTCGACTCCCGCCCGCAGGTGATGTTTTGCAAGAGGTAGTCATTCCCTTGTGAGTCTGCTAAATCTAAATTCCTTCAATTACCTAACATACGTAATGGGCATGGTGTCTGACTGGCATGCCGACGCAGGCAGGTTCGACCCCCGCCCGCAGGTGATGTTTTGCAAGAGGTAGAGAAAGGCGCGCGCCCCAACCACTAGTCCCCGTCAAGCGTTCCCTGAGGTAGGCCGCCATGGCCTAATGGGCATGGTGTCTGACTGGCATGCCGACGCAGGCAGGTTCGACTTAGGCGGCATGGTGTCTGACTGGCATGCCGACGCAGGCAGGTTCGACTCCCGCCCGCAGATGATGTTTTGCAAGAGGTATAGAAAGGCGCGCGCCCCAACCACTAGTCCCCGTCAAGCGTTCCCTGCGGTAGGCCGCCCTAGCCTAATGGGCATGGTGTCTGACTGGCATGCCGACGCAGGCAGGTTCGACTTAGGCGGCATGGTGTCTGACTGGCATGCCGACGTAGGCAGGTTCGACTCCCGCCCGCAGGTGATGTTTTGCAAGAGGTAGAGAAAGGCGCGCGCCCCAACCACTAGTCTCCGTCAAGCGTTCCCTTCGGTAGGCCGCCCTTGCCTAATGGGCATGGTGTCTGACTGGCATGCCGACGCAGGCAGGCTCGACTCCCGCCCGCAGGTGATGTTTTGCAAGAGGTAGTCATTCCCTTGTAAGTCTGCTAAATCTAAATTCCTTCAATTACCTAACATACGTAATGGGCATGGTGTCTGACTGACATGCCGACGCAGGCAGGTTCGACCCCCGCCCGCAGGTGATGTTTTGCAAGAGGTAGAGAAAGGCGCGCGCCCCAACCACTAGTCCCCGTCAAGCGTTCCCTGAGGTAGGCCGCCCTGGCCTAATGGGCATGGTGTCTGACTGGCATGCCGACGCAGGCAGGTTCGACTTAGGCGGCATGGTGTCTGACTGGCATGCCGACGCAGGCAGGTTCGACTCCCGCCCGCAGGTGATGTTTTGCAAGAGGTAGAGAAAGGCGCGCGCCCCAACCACTAGTCTCCGTCAAGCGTTCCCTGCGGTAGGCCGTCCTAGCCTAATGGGCATGGTGTCTGACTGGCATGCCGACGCAGGCAGGTTCGACTTAGGCGGCATGGTGTCTGACTGGCATGCCGACGCAGGCAGGTTCGACTCCCGCCCGCAGGTGATGTTTTGCAAGAGGTAGAGAAAGGCGCGCGCCCCAACCACTAGTCCCCGTCAAGCGTTCCCTGAGGTAGGCCGCCCTGGCCTAATGGGCATGGTGTCTGACTGGCATGCCGACGCAGGCAGGTTCGACTTAGGCGGCATGGTGTCTGACTGGCATGCCGACGCAGGCAGGTTCGACTCCCGCCCGCAGGTGATGTTTTGCAAGAGGTAGAGAAAGGCGCGCGCCCCAACCACTAGTCTCCGTCAAGCGTTCCCTGCGGTAGGCCGTCCTAGCCTAATGGGCATGGTGTCTGACTGGCATGCCGACGCAGGCAGGTTCGACTCCCGCCCGCAGGTGATGTTTTGCAAGAGGTAGTCATTCCCTTGTGAGTCTGCTAAATCTAAATTCCTTCAATTACCTAACATACGTAATGGGCATGGTGTCTGACTGGCATGCCGACGCAGGCAGGTTCGACTCCCGCCCGCAGGTGATGTTTTGCAAGAGGTAGTCATTCCCTTGTGAGTCTGCTAAATCTAAATTCCTTCAATTACCTAACATACGTAATGGGCATGGTGTCTGACTGGCATGCCGACGCAGGCAGGTTCGACCCCCGCCCGCAGGTGATGTTTTGCAAGAGGTAGAGAAAGGCGCGCGCCCCAACCACTAGTCTCCGTCAAGCGTTCCCTGCGGTAGGCCGCCCTAGCCTAATGGGCATGGTGTCTGACTGGCATGCCGACGCAGGCAGGTTCGACTTAGGCGGCATGGTGTCTGACTGGCATGCCGACGCAGGCAGGTTCGACTCCCGCCCGCAGATGATGTTTTGCAAGAGGTATAGAAAGGCGCGCGCCCCAACCACTAGTCCCCGTCAAGCGTTCCCTGCGGTAGGCCGCCCTAGCCTAATGGGCATGGTGTCTGACTGGCATGCCGACGCAGGCAGGTTCGACTTAGGCGGCATGGTGTCTGACTGGCATGCCGACGTAGGCAGGTTCGACTCCCGCCCGCAGGTGATGTTTTGCAAGAGGTAGAGAAAGGCGCGCACCCCAACCACTAGTCTCCGTCAAGCGTTCCCTTCGGTAGGCCGCCCTTGCCTAATGGGCATGGTGTCTGACTGGCATGCCGACGCAGGCAGGCTCGACTCCCGCCCGCAGGTGATGTTTTGCAAGAGGTAGTCATTCCCTTGTAAGTCTGCTAAATCTAAATTCCTTCAATTACCTAACATACGTAATGGGCATGGTGTCTGACTGGCATGCCGACGCAGGCAGGTTCGACCCCCGCCCGAAGGTGATGTTTTGCAAGAGGTAGAGAAAGGCGCGCGCCCCAACCACTAGTCCCCGTCAAGCGTTCCCTGAGGTAGGCCGCCCTGGCCTAATGGGCATGGTGTCTGACTGGCATGCCGACGCAGGCAGGTTCGACTTAGGCGGCATGGTGTCTGACTGGCATGCCGACGCAGGCAGGTTCGACTCCCGCCCGCAGATGATGTTTTGCAAGAGGTATAGAAAGGCGCGCGCCCCAACCACTAGTCTCCGTCAAGCGTTCCCTGCGGTAGGCCGCCCTAGCCTAATGGGCATGGTGTCTGACTGGCATGCCGACGCAGGCATATTCGACTTAGGCGGCATGGTGTCTGACTGGCATGCCGACGCAGGCAGGCTCGACTCCCGCCCGCAGGTGATGTTTTGCAAGAGGTAGAGAAAGGCGCGCGCCCCAACCACTAGTCTCCGTCAAGCGTTCCCTGCGGTAGGCCGCCCTAGCCTAATGGGCATGGTGTCTGACTGGCATGCCGAAGCAGGCAGGTTCGACTTAGGCGGCATGGTGTCTGACTGGCATGCCGACGCAGGCAGGCTCGACTCCCGCCCGCAGGTGATGTTTTGCAAGAGGTAGAGAAAGGCGCGCGCCCCAACCACTAGTCTCCGTCAAGCGTTCCCTTCGGTAGGCCGCCCTTGCCTAATGGGCATGGTGTCTGACTGGCATGCCGACGCAGGCAGGTTCGACTCCCGCCCGCAGGTGATGTTTTGCAAGAGGTAGTCATTCCCTTGTAAGTCTGCTAAATCTAAATTCCTTCAATTACCTAACATACGTAATGGGCATGGTGTCTGACTGGCATGCCGACGCAGGCAGGTTCGACCCCCGCCCGCAGGTGATGTTTTGCAAGAGGTAGAGAAAGGCGCGCGCCCCAACCACTAGTCCCCGTCAAGCGTTCCCTGAGGTAGGCCGCCCTGGCCTAATGGGCATGGTGTCTGACTGGCATGCCGACGCAGGCAGGTTCGACTTAGGCGGCATGGTGTCTGACTGGCATGCCGACGCAGGCAGGCTCGACTCCCGCCCGCAGGTGATGTTTTGCAAGAGGTAGTCATTCCCTTGTAAGTCTGCTAAATCTAAATTCCTTCAATTACCTAACATACGTAATGGGCATGGTGTCTGACTGGCATGCCGACGCAGGCAGGTTCGACCCCCGCCCGCAGGTGATGTTTTGCAAGAGGTAGAGAAAGGCGCGCGCCCCAACCACTAGTCCCCGTCAAGCGTTCCCTGAGGTAGGCCGCCCTGGCCTAATGGGCATGGTGTCTGACTGGCATGCCGACGCAGGCAGGTTCGACTTAGGCGGCATGGTGTCTGACTGGCATGCCGACGCAGGCAGGTTCGACTCCCGCCCGCAGATGATGTTTTGCAAGAGGTATAGAAAGGCGCGCGCCCCAACCACTAGTCTCCGTCAAGCGTTCCCTGCGGTAGGCCGCCCTAGCCTAATGGGCATGGTGTCTGACTGGCATGCCGACGCAGGCATATTCGACTTAGGCGGCATGGTGTCTGACTGGCATGCCGACGCAGGCAGGCTCGACTCCCGCCCGCAGGTGATGTTTTGCAAGAGGTAGAGAAAGGCGCGCGCCCCAACCACTAGTCTCCGTCAAGCGTTCCCTGCGGTAGGCCGCCCTAGCCTAATGGGCATGGTGTCTGACTGGCATGCCGACGCAGGCAGGTTCGACTTAGGCGGCATGGTGTCTGACTGGCATGCCGACGCAGGCAGGCTCGACTCCCGCCCGCAGGTGATGTTTTGCAAGAGGTAGAGAAAGGCGCGCGCCCCAACCACTAGTCTCCGTCAAGCGTTCCCTGCGGTAGGCCGCCCTAGCCTAATGGGCATGGTGTCTGACTGGCATGCCGACGCAGGCATATTCGACTTAGGCGGCATGGTGTCTGACTGGCATGCCGACGCAGGCAGGCTCGACTCCCGCCCGCAGGTGATGTTTTGCAAGAGGTAGAGAAAGGCGCGCGCCCCAACCACTAGTCTCCGTCAAGCGTTCCCTGCGGTAGGCCGCCCTAGCCTAATGGGCATGGTGTCTGACTGGCATGCCGACGCAGGCATATTCGACTTAGGCGGCATGGTGTCTGACTGGCATGCCGACGCAGGCAGGCTCGACTCCCGCCCGCAGGTGATGTTTTGCAAGAGGTAGAGAAAGGCGCGCGCCCCAACCACTAGTCTCCGTCAAGCGTTCCCTGCGGTAGGCCGCCCTAGCCTAATGGGCATGGTGTCTGACTGGCATGCCGACGCAGGCAGGTTCGACTTAGGCGGCATGGTGTCTGACTGGCATGCCGACGCAGGCAGGCTCGACTCCCGCCCGCAGGTGATGTTTTGCAAGAGGTAGAGAAAGGCGCGCGCCCCAACCACTAGTCTCCGTCAAGCGTTCCCTGCGGTAGGCCGCCCTAGCCTAATGGGCATGGTGTCTGACTGGCATGCCGACGCAGGCATATTCGACTTAGGCGGCATGGTGTCTGACTGGCATGCCGACGCAGGCAGGCTCGACTCCCGCCCGCAGGTGATGTTTTGCAAGAGGTAGAGAAAGGCGCGCGCCCCAACCACTAGTCTCCGTCAAGCGTTCCCTGCGGTAGGCCGCCCTAGCCTAATGGGCATGGTGTCTGACTGGCATGCCGACGCAGGCAGGTTCGAATCCCGCCCGCAAGTGATGTTTTGCAAGAGGTAGAGAAAGGCCCGCGCCCCAACCACTAGTCCCCGTCAAGCGTTCCCTGCGGTAGGCCGCCCTAGCCTAATGGGCATGGTGTCTGACTGGCATGCCGACGCAGGCAGGTTCGACTCCCGCCCGCAGGTGATGTTTTGCAAGAGGTAGAGAAAGGCCCGCGCCCCAACCACTAGTCCCCGTCAAGCGTTCCCTGCGGTAGGCCGCCCTAGCCTAATGGGCATGGTGTCTGACTGGCATGCCGACGCAGGCAGGCTCGACTCCCGCCCGCAGGTGATGTTTTGCAAGAGGTAGAGAAAGGCGCGCGCCCCAACCACTAGTCTCCGTCAAGCGTTCCCTGCGGTAGGCCGCCCTAGCCTAATGGGCATGGTGTCTGACTGGCATGCCGACGCAGGCAGGTTCGACTTAGGCGGCATGGTGTCTGACTGGCATGCCGACGCAGGCAGGCTCGACTCCCGCCCGCAGGTGATGTTTTGCAAGAGGTAGAGAAAGGCGCGCGCCCCAACCACTAGTCTCCGTCAAGCGTTCCCTGCGGTAGGCCGCCCTAGCCTAATGGGCATGGTGTCTGACTGGCATGCCGACGCAGGCATATTCGACTTAGGCGGCATGGTGTCTGACTGGCATGCCGACGCAGGCAGGCTCGACTCCCGCCCGCAGGTGATGTTTTGCAAGAGGTAGAGAAAGGCGCGCGCCCCAACCACTAGTCTCCGTCAAGCGTTCCCTGCGGTAGGCCGCCCTAGCCTAATGGGCATGGTGTCTGACTGGCATGCCGACGCAGGCAGGTTCGAATCCCGCCCGCAAGTGATGTTTTGCAAGAGGTAGAGAAAGGCCCGCGCCCCAACCACTAGTCCCCGTCAAGCGTTCCCTGCGGTAGGCCGCCCTAGCCTAATGGGCATGGTGTCTGACTGGCATGCCGACGCAGGCAGGTTCGACTCCCGCCCGCAGGTGATGTTTTGCAAGAGGTAGTCATTCCCTTGTGAGTCTGCTAAATCTAAATTCCTTCAATTACCTAACATACGTAATGGGCATGGTGTCTGACTGGCATGCCGACGCAGGCAGGTTCGAATCCCGCCCGCAAGTGATGTTTTGCAAGAGGTAGAGAAAGGCCCGCGCCCCAACCACTAGTCCCCGTCAAGCGTTCCCTGCGGTAGGCCGCCCTAGCCTAATGGGCATGGTGTCTGACTGGCATGCCGACGCAGGCAGGTTCGACTCCCGCCCGCAGGTGATGTTTTGCAAGAGGTAGTCATTCCCTTGTGAGTCTGCTAAATCTAAATTCCTTCAATTACCTAACATACGTAATGGGCATGGTGTCTGACTGGCATGCCGACGCAGGCAGGTTCGACCCCCGCCCGCAGGTGATGTTTTGCAAGAGGTAGAGAAAGGCGCGCGCCCCAACCACTAGTCCCCGTCAAGCGTTCCCTGAGGTAGGCCGCCCTGGCCTAATGGGCATGGTGTCTGACTGGCATGCCGACGCAGGCAGGTTCGACTTAGGCGGCATGGTGTCTGACTGGCATGCCGACGCAGGCAGGTTCGACTCCCGCCCGCAGGTGATGTTTTGCAAGAGGTAGAGAAAGGCGCGCGCCCCAACCACTAGTCCCCGTCAAGCGTTCCCTGAGGTAGGCCGCCCTGGCCTAATGGGCATGGTGTCTGACTGGCATGCCGACGCAGGCAGGTTCGACTTAGGCGGCATGGTGTCTGACTGGCATGCCGACGCAGGCAGGTTCGACTCCCGCCCGCAGGTGATGTTTTGCAAGAGGTAGAGAAAGGCGCGCGCCCCAACCACTAGTCTCCGTCAAGCGTTCCCTGCGGTAGGCCGTCCTAGCCTAATGGGCATGGTGTCTGACTGGCATGCCGACGCAGGCAGGTTCGACTCCCGCCCGCAGGTGATGTTTTGCAAGAGGTAGTCATTCCCTTGTGAGTCTGCTAAATCTAAATTCCTTCAATTACCTAACATACGTAATGGGCATGGTGTCTGACTGGCATGCCGACGCAGGCAGGTTCGACTTAGGCGGCATGGTGTCTGACTGGCATGCCGACGCAGGCAGGTTCGACTCCCGCCCGCAGGTGATGTTTTGCAAGAGGTAGAGAAAGGCGCGCGCCCCAACCACTAGTCCCCGTCA
Source organism: Pristionchus entomophagus (assembly GCA_036245825.1). Classification (NCBI taxonomy): domain Eukaryota; kingdom Metazoa; phylum Nematoda; class Chromadorea; order Rhabditida; family Neodiplogasteridae; genus Pristionchus; species Pristionchus entomophagus. The sequence goes on from BTSX01000006.1 coordinate 36,483,765, forward strand.
AGCGTTCCCTGAGGTAGGCCGCCCTGGCCTAATGGGCATGGTGTCTGACTGGCATGCCGACGCAGGCAGGTTCGACTCCCGCCCGCAGGTGATGTTATGCAAGAGGTAGAGAAAGGCGCGCGCCCCAACCACTAGTCCCCGTCAAGCGTTCCCTGCGGTAGGCCGCCCTAGCCTAATGGGCAAGGTGTCTGACTGGCATGCCGACGCAGGCAGGTTCGACTCCCGCCCGCAGGTGATGTTTTGCAAGAGGTAGAGAAAGGCGCGCGCCCCAACCACTAGTCTCCGTCAAGCGTTCCCTGCGGTAGGCCGCCCTAGCCTAATGGGCATGGTGTCTGACTGGCATGCCGACGCAGGCATATTCGACTTAGGCGGCATGGTGTCTGACTGGCATGCCGACGCAGGCAGGCTCGACTCCCGCCCGCAGGTGATGTTTTGCAAGAGGTAGAGAAAGGCGCGCGCCCCAACCACTAGTCTCCGTCAAGCGTTCCCTGCGGTAGGCCGTCCTAGCCTAATGGGCATGGTGTCTGACTGGCATGCCGAAGCAGGCAGGTTCGACTTAGGCGGCATGGTGTCTGACTGGCATGCCGACGCAGGCAGGTTCGACCCCCGCCCGCAGGTGATGTTTTGCAAGAGGTAGAGAAAGGCGCGCGCCCCAACCACTAGTCCCCGTCAAGCGTTCCCTGAGGTAGGCCGCCCTGGCCTAATGGGCATGGTGTCTGACTGGCATGCCGACGCAGGCAGGTTCGACTTAGGCGGCATGGTGTCTGACTGGCATGCCGACGCAGGCAGGTTCGACTCCCGCCCGCAGGTGATGTTTTGCAAGAGGTAGAGAAAGGCGCGCGCCCCAACCACTAGTCCCCGTCAAGCGTTCCCTGAGGTAGGCCGCCCTGGCCTAATGGGCATGGTGTCTGACTGGCATGCCGACGCAGGCAGGTTCGACTTAGGCGGCATGGTGTCTGACTGGCATGCCGACGCAGGCAGGTTCGACTCCCGCCCGCAGGTGATGTTTTGCAAGAGGTAGAGAAAGGCGCGCGCCCCAACCACTAGTCTCCGTCAAGCGTTCCCTGCGGTAGGCCGTCCTAGCCTAATGGGCATGGTGTCTGACTGGCATGCCGACGCAGGCAGGTTCGACTCCCGCCCGCAGGTGATGTTTTGCAAGAGGTAGTCATTCCCTTGTGAGTCTGCTAAATCTAAATTCCTTCAATTACCTAACATACGTAATGGGCATGGTGTCTGACTGGCATGCCGACGCAGGCAGGTTCGACTTAGGCGGCATGGTGTCTGACTGGCATGCCGACGCAGGCAGGTTCGACTCCCGCCCGCAGGTGATGTTTTGCAAGAGGTAGAGAAAGGCGCGCGCCCCAACCACTAGTCCCCGTCAAGCGTTCCCTGAGGTAGGCCGCCCTGGCCTAATGGGCATGGTGTCTGACTGGCATGCCGACGCAGGCAGGTTCGACTCCCGCCCGCAGGTGATGTTTTGCAAGAGGTAGAGAAAGGCGCGCGCCCCAACCACTAGTCCCCGTCAAGCGTTCCCTGCGGTAGGCCGCCCTAGCCTAATGGGCAAGGTGTCTGACTGGCATGCCGACGCAGGCAGGTTCGACTCCCGCCCGCAGGTGATGTTTTGCAAGAGGTAGAGAAAGGCGCGCGCCCCAACCACTAGTCTCCGTCAAGCGTTCCCTGCGGTAGGCCGCCCTAGCCTAATGGGCATGGTGTCTGACTGGCATGCCGACGCAGGCATATTCGACTTAGGCGGCATGGTGTCTGACTGGCATGCCGACGCAGGCAGGCTCGACTCCCGCCCGCAGGTGATGTTTTGCAAGAGGTAGAGAAAGGCGCGCGCCCCAACCACTAGTCTCCGTCAAGCGTTCCCTGCGGTAGGCCGCCCTAGCCTAATGGGCATGGTGTCTGACTGGCATGCCGAAGCAGGCAGGTTCGACTTAGGCGGCATGGTGTCTGACTGGCATGCCGACGCAGGCAGGCTCGACTCCCGCCCGCAGGTGATGTTTTGCAAGAGGTAGAGAAAGGCGCGCGCCCCAACCACTAGTCTCCGTCAAGCGTTCCCTGCGGTAGGCCGCCCTAGCCTAATGGGCATGGTGTCTGACTGGCATGCCGACGCAGGCATATTCGACTTAGGCGGCATGGTGTCTGACTGGCATGCCGACGCAGGCAGGCTCGACTCCCGCCCGCAGGTGATGTTTTGCAAGAGGTAGAGAAAGGCGCGCGCCCCAACCACTAGTCTCCGTCAAGCGTTCCCTGCGGTAGGCCGCCCTAGCCTAATGGGCATGGTGTCTGACTGGCATGCCGAAGCAGGCAGGTTCGACTTAGGCGGCATGGTGTCTGACTGGCATGCCGACGCAGGCAGGTTCGACCCCCGCCCGCAGGTGATGTTTTGCAAGAGGTAGAGAAAGGCGCGCGCCCCAACCACTAGTCCCCGTCAAGCGTTCCCTGAGGTAGGCCGCCCTGGCCTAATGGGCATGGTGTCTGACTGGCATGCCGACGCAGGCAGGTTCGACTTAGGCGGCATGGTGTCTGACTGGCATGCCGACGCAGGCAGGTTCGACTCCCGCCCGCAGGTGATGTTTTGCAAGAGGTAGAGAAAGGCGCGCGCCCCAACCACTAGTCCCCGTCAAGCGTTCCCTGAGGTAGGCCGCCCTGGCCTAATGGGCATGGTGTCTGACTGGCATGCCGACGCAGGCAGGTTCGACTTAGGCGGCATGGTGTCTGACTGGCATGCCGACGCAGGCAGGTTCGACTCCCGCCCGCAGGTGATGTTTTGCAAGAGGTAGAGAAAGGCGCGCGCCCCAACCACTAGTCTCCGTCAAGCGTTCCCTGCGGTAGGCCGTCCTAGCCTAATGGGCATGGTGTCTGACTGGCATGCCGACGCAGGCAGGTTCGACTCCCGCCCGCAGGTGATGTTTTGCAAGAGGTAGTCATTCCCTTGTGAGTCTGCTAAATCTAAATTCCTTCAATTACCTAACATACGTAATGGGCATGGTGTCTGACTGGCATGCCGACGCAGGCAGGTTCGACTTAGGCGGCATGGTGTCTGACTGGCATGCCGACGCAGGCAGGTTCGACTCCCGCCCGCAGGTGATGTTTTGCAAGAGGTAGAGAAAGGCGCGCGCCCCAACCACTAGTCCCCGTCAAGCGTTCCCTGAGGTAGGCCGCCCTGGCCTAATGGGCATGGTGTCTGACTGGCATGCCGACGCAGGCAGGTTCGACTCCCGCCCGCAGGTGATGTTTTGCAAGAGGTAGAGAAAGGCGCGCGCCCCAACCACTAGTCCCCGTCAAGCGTTCCCTGCGGTAGGCCGCCCTAGCCTAATGGGCAAGGTGTCTGACTGGCATGCCGACGCAGGCAGGTTCGACTCCCGCCCGCAGGTGATGTTTTGCAAGAGGTAGAGAAAGGCGCGCGCCCCAACCACTAGTCTCCGTCAAGCGTTCCCTGCGGTAGGCCGCCCTAGCCTAATGGGCATGGTGTCTGACTGGCATGCCGACGCAGGCATATTCGACTTAGGCGGCATGGTGTCTGACTGGCATGCCGACGCAGGCAGGCTCGACTCCCGCCCGCAGGTGATGTTTTGCAAGAGGTAGAGAAAGGCGCGCGCCCCAACCACTAGTCTCCGTCAAGCGTTCCCTGCGGTAGGCCGCCCTAGCCTAATGGGCATGGTGTCTGACTGGCATGCCGAAGCAGGCAGGTTCGACTTAGGCGGCATGGTGTCTGACTGGCATGCCGACGCAGGCAGGCTCGACTCCCGCCCGCAGGTGATGTTTTGCAAGAGGTAGAGAAAGGCGCGCGCCCCAACCACTAGTCTCCGTCAAGCGTTCCCTGCGGTAGGCCGCCCTAGCCTAATGGGCATGGTGTCTGACTGGCATGCCGACGCAGGCATATTCGACTTAGGCGGCATGGTGTCTGACTGGCATGCCGACGCAGGCAGGCTCGACTCCCGCCCGCAGGTGATGTTTTGCAAGAGGTAGAGAAAGGCGCGCGCCCCAACCACTAGTCTCCGTCAAGCGTTCCCTGCGGTAGGCCGCCCTAGCCTAATGGGCATGGTGTCTGACTGGCATGCCGACGCAGGCATATTCGACTTAGGCGGCATGGTGTCTGACTGGCATGCCGACGCAGGCAGGCTCGACTCCCGCCCGCAGGTGATGTTTTGCAAGAGGTAGAGAAAGGCGCGCGCCCCAACCACTAGTCCCCGTCAAGCGTTCCCTGAGGTAGGCCGCCCTGGCCTAATGGGCATGGTGTCTGACTGGCATGCCGACGCAGGCAGGTTCGACTCCCGCCCGCAGGTGATGTTTTGCAAGAGGTAGAGAAAGGCGCGCGCCCCAACCACTAGTCCCCGTCAAGCGTTCCCTGCGGTAGGCCGCCCTAGCCTAATGGGCAAGGTGTCTGACTGGCATGCCGACGCAGGCAGGTTCGACTCCCGCCCGCAGGTGATGTTTTGCAAGAGGTAGAGAAAGGCGCGCGCCCCAACCACTAGTCTCCGTCAAGCGTTCCCTGCGGTAGGCCGCCCTAGCCTAATGGGCATGGTGTCTGACTGGCATGCCGACGCAGGCATATTCGACTTAGGCGGCATGGTGTCTGACTGGCATGCCGACGCAGGCAGGCTCGACTCCCGCCCGCAGGTGATGTTTTGCAAGAGGTAGAGAAAGGCGCGCGCCCCAACCACTAGTCTCCGTCAAGCGTTCCCTGCGGTAGGCCGCCCTAGCCTAATGGGCATGGTGTCTGACTGGCATGCCGAAGCAGGCAGGTTCGACTTAGGCGGCATGGTGTCTGACTGGCATGCCGACGCAGGCAGGCTCGACTCCCGCCCGCAGGTGATGTTTTGCAAGAGGTAGAGAAAGGCGCGCGCCCCAACCACTAGTCTCCGTCAAGCGTTCCCTGCGGTAGGCCGCCCTAGCCTAATGGGCATGGTGTCTGACTGGCATGCCGACGCAGGCATATTCGACTTAGGCGGCATGGTGTCTGACTGGCATGCCGACGCAGGCAGGCTCGACTCCCGCCCGCAGGTGATGTTTTGCAAGAGGTAGAGAAAGGCGCGCGCCCCAACCACTAGTCTCCGTCAAGCGTTCCCTGCGGTAGGCCGCCCTAGCCTAATGGGCATGGTGTCTGACTGGCATGCCGACGCAGGCATATTCGACTTAGGCGGCATGGTGTCTGACTGGCATGCCGACGCAGGCAGGCTCGACTCCCGCCCGCAGGTGATGTTTTGCAAGAGGTAGAGAAAGGCGCGCGCCCCAACCACTAGTCTCCGTCAAGCGTTCCCTGCGGTAGGCCGCCCTAGCCTAATGGGCATGGTGTCTGACTGGCATGCCGAAGCAGGCAGGTTCGACTTAGGCGGCATGGTGTCTGACTGGCATGCCGACGCAGGCAGGCTCGACTCCCGCCCGCAGGTGATGTTTTGCAAGAGGTAGAGAAAGGCGCGCGCCCCAACCACTAGTCTCCGTCAAGCGTTCCCTGCGGTAGGCCGCCCTAGCCTAATGGGCATGGTGTCTGACTGGCATGCCGACGCAGGCATATTCGACTTAGGCGGCATGGTGTCTGACTGGCATGCCGACGCAGGCAGGCTCGACTCCCGCCCGCAGGTGATGTTTTGCAAGAGGTAGAGAAAGGCGCGCGCCCCAACCACTAGTCTCCGTCAAGCGTTCCCTGCGGTAGGCCGCCCTAGCCTAATGGGCATGGTGTCTGACTGGCATGCCGACGCAGGCATATTCGACTTAGGCGGCATGGTGTCTGACTGGCATGCCGACGCAGGCAGGCTCGACTCCCGCCCGCAGGTGATGTTTTGCAAGAGGTAGAGAAAGGCGCGCGCCCCAACCACTAGTCTCCGTCAAGCGTTCCCTGCGGTAGGCCGCCCTAGCCTAATGGGCATGGTGTCTGACTGGCATGCCGAAGCAGGCAGGTTCGACTTAGGCGGCATGGTGTCTGACTGGCATGCCGACGCAGGCAGGCTCGACTCCCGCCCGCAGGTGATGTTTTGCAAGAGGTAGAGAAAGGCGCGCGCCCCAACCACTAGTCTCCGTCAAGCGTTCCCTTCGGTAGGCCGCCCTTGCCTAATGGGCATGGTGTCTGACTGGCATGCCGACGCAGGCAGGTTCGACTCCCGCCCGCAGGTGATGTTTTGCAAGAGGTAGTCATTCCCTTGTAAGTCTGCTAAATCTAAATTCCTTCAATTACCTAACATACGTAATGGGCATGGTGTCTGACTGGCATGCCGACGCAGGCAGGTTCGACCCCCGCCCGCAGGTGATGTTTTGCAAGAGGTAGAGAAAGGCGCGCGCCCCAACCACTAGTCCCCGTCAAGCGTTCCCTGAGGTAGGCCGCCCTGGCCTAATGGGCATGGTGTCTGACTGGCATGCCGACGCAGGCAGGTTCGACTTAGGCGGCATGGTGTCTGACTGGCATGCCGACGCAGGCAGGCTCGACTCCCGCCCGCAGGTGATGTTTTGCAAGAGGTAGTCATTCCCTTGTAAGTCTGCTAAATCTAAATTCCTTCAATTACCTAACATACGTAATGGGCATGGTGTCTGACTGGCATGCCGACGCAGGCAGGTTCGACCCCCGCCCGCAGGTGATGTTTTGCAAGAGGTAGAGAAAGGCGCGCGCCCCAACCACTAGTCCCCGTCAAGCGTTCCCTGAGGTAGGCCGCCCTGGCCTAATGGGCATGGTGTCTGACTGGCATGCCGACGCAGGCAGGTTCGACTTAGGCGGCATGGTGTCTGACTGGCATGCCGACGCAGGCAGGTTCGACTCCCGCCCGCAGATGATGTTTTGCAAGAGGTATAGAAAGGCGCGCGCCCCAACCACTAGTCTCCGTCAAGCGTTCCCTGCGGTAGGCCGCCCTAGCCTAATGGGCATGGTGTCTGACTGGCATGCCGACGCAGGCATATTCGACTTAGGCGGCATGGTGTCTGACTGGCATGCCGACGCAGGCAGGCTCGACTCCCGCCCGCAGGTGATGTTTTGCAAGAGGTAGAGAAAGGCGCGCGCCCCAACCACTAGTCTCCGTCAAGCGTTCCCTGCGGTAGGCCGCCCTAGCCTAATGGGCATGGTGTCTGACTGGCATGCCGACGCAGGCAGGTTCGACTTAGGCGGCATGGTGTCTGACTGGCATGCCGACGCAGGCAGGCTCGACTCCCGCCCGCAGGTGATGTTTTGCAAGAGGTAGAGAAAGGCGCGCGCCCCAACCACTAGTCTCCGTCAAGCGTTCCCTGCGGTAGGCCGCCCTAGCCTAATGGGCATGGTGTCTGACTGGCATGCCGACGCAGGCATATTCGACTTAGGCGGCATGGTGTCTGACTGGCATGCCGACGCAGGCAGGCTCGACTCCCGCCCGCAGGTGATGTTTTGCAAGAGGTAGAGAAAGGCGCGCGCCCCAACCACTAGTCTCCGTCAAGCGTTCCCTGCGGTAGGCCGCCCTAGCCTAATGGGCATGGTGTCTGACTGGCATGCCGACGCAGGCAGGTTCGAATCCCGCCCGCAAGTGATGTTTTGCAAGAGGTAGAGAAAGGCCCGCGCCCCAACCACTAGTCCCCGTCAAGCGTTCCCTGCGGTAGGCCGCCCTAGCCTAATGGGCATGGTGTCTGACTGGCATGCCGACGCAGGCAGGTTCGACTCCCGCCCGCAGGTGATGTTTTGCAAGAGGTAGTCATTCCCTTGTGAGTCTGCTAAATCTAAATTCCTTCAATTACCTAACATACGTAATGGGCATGGTGTCTGACTGGCATGCCGACGAAGGCAGGTTCGAATCCCGCCCGCAAGTGATGTTTTGCAAGAGGTAGAGAAAGGCCCGCGCCCCAACCACTAGTCCCCGTCAAGCGTTCCCTGCGGTAGGCCGCCCTAGCCTAATGGGCATGGTGTCTGACTGGCATGCCGACGCAGGCAGGTTCGACTCCCGCCCGCAGGTGATGTTTTGCAAGAGGTAGTCATTCCCTTGTGAGTCTGCTAAATCTAAATTCCTTCAATTACCTAACATACGTAATGGGCATGGTGTCTGACTGGCATGCCGACGCAGGCAGGTTCGACCCCCGCCCGCAGGTGATGTTTTGCAAGAGGTAGAGAAAGGCGCGCGCCCCAACCACTAGTCCCCGTCAAGCGTTCCCTGAGGTAGGCCGCCCTGGCCTAATGGGCATGGTGTCTGACTGGCATGCCGACGCAGGCAGGTTCGACTTAGGCGGCATGGTGTCTGACTGGCATGCCGACGCAGGCAGGTTCGACTCCCGCCCGCAGGTGATGTTTTGCAAGAGGTAGAGAAAGGCGCGCGCCCCAACCACTAGTCCCCGTCAAGCGTTCCCTGCGGTAGGCCGCCCTAGCCTAATGGGCATGGTGTCTGACTGGCATGCCGACGCAGGCAGGTTCGACTCCCGCCCGCAGGTGATGTTTTGCAAGAGGTAGTCATTCCCTTGTGAGTCTGCTAAATCTAAATTCCTTCAATTACCTAACATACGTAATGGGCATGGTGTCTGACTGGCATGCCGACGCAGGCAGGTTCGACCCCCGCCCGCAGGTGATGTTTTGCAAGAGGTAGAGAAAGGCGCGCGCCCCAACCACTAGTCCCCGTCAAGCGTTCCCTGAGGTAGGCCGCCCTGGCCTAATGGGCATGGTGTCTGACTGGCATGCCGACGCAGGCAGGTTCGACTTAGGCGGCATGGTGTCTGACTGGCATGCCGACGCAGGCAGGTTCGACTCCCGCCCGCAGGTGATGTTTTGCAAGAGGTAGAGAAAGGCGCGCGCCCCAACCACTAGTCCCCGTCAAGCGTTCCCTGAGGTAGGCCGCCCTGGCCTAATGGGCATGGTGTCTGACTGGCATGCCGACGCAGGCAGGTTCGACTTAGGCGGCATGGTGTCTGACTGGCATGCCGACGCAGGCAGGTTCGACTCCCGCCCGCAGGTGATGTTTTGCAAGAGGTAGAGAAAGGCGCGCGCCCCAACCACTAGTCTCCGTCAAGCGTTCCCTGCGGTAGGCCGTCCTAGCCTAATGGGCATGGTGTCTGACTGGCATGCCGACGCAGGCAGGTTCGACTCCCGCCCGCAGGTGATGTTTTGCAAGAGGTAGTCATTCCCTTGTGAGTCTGCTAAATCTAAATTCCTTCAATTACCTAACATACGTAATGGGCATGGTGTCTGACTGGCATGCCGACGCAGGCAGGTTCGACTTAGGCGGCATGGTGTCTGAATGGCATGCCGACGCAGGCAGGTTCGACTCCCGCCCGCAGGTGATGTTTTGCAAGAGGTAGAGAAAGGCGCGCGCCCCAACCACTAGTCCCCGTCAAGCGTTCCCTGAGGTAGGCCGCCCTGGCCTAATGGGCATGGTGTCTGACTGGCATGCCGACGCAGGCAGGTTCGACTCCCGCCCGCAGGTGATGTTTTGCAAGAGGTAGAGAAAGGCGCGCGCCCCAACCACTAGTCCCCGTCAAGCGTTCCCTGCGGTAGGCCGCCCTAGCCTAATGGGCAAGGTGTCTGACTGGCATGCCGACGCAGGCAGGTTCGACTCCCGCCCGCAGGTGATGTTTTGCAAGAGGTAGAGAAAGGCGCGCGCCCCAACCACTAGTCCCCGTCAAGCGTTCCCTGAGGTAGGCCGCCATGGCCTAATGGGCATGGTGTCTGACTGGCATGCCGACGCAGGCAGGTTCGACTTAGGCGGCATGGTGTCTGACTGGCATGCCGACGCAGGCAGGTTCGACTCCCGCCCGCAGATGATGTTTTGCAAGAGGTATAGAAAGGCGCGCGCCCCAACCACTAGTCCCCGTCAAGCGTTCCCTGCGGTAGGCCGCCCTAGCCTAATGGGCATGGTGTCTGACTGGCATGCCGACGCAGGCAGGTTCGACTTAGGCGGCATGGTGTCTGACTGGCATGCCGACGTAGGCAGGTTCGACTCCCGCCCGCAGGTGATGTTTTGCAAGAGGTAGAGAAAGGCGCGCGCCCCAACCACTAGTCTCCGTCAAGCGTTCCCTTCGGTAGGCCGCCCTTGCCTAATGGGCATGGTGTCTGACTGGCATGCCGACGCAGGCAGGTTCGACTCCCGCCCGCAGGTGATGTTTTGCAAGAGGTAGTCATTCCCTTGTAAGTCTGCTAAATCTAAATTCCTTCAATTACCTAACATACGTAATGGGCATGGTGTCTGACTGGCATGCCGACGCAGGCAGGTTCGACCCCCGCCCGCAGGTGATGTTTTGCAAGAGGTAGAGAAAGGCGCGCGCCCCAACCACTAGTCCCCGTCAAGCGTTCCCTGAGGTAGGCCGCCCTGGCCTAATGGGCATGGTGTCTGACTGGCATGCCGACGCAGGCAGGTTCGACTTAGGCGGCATGGTGTCTGACTGGCATGCCGACGCAGGCAGGCTCGACTCCCGCCCGCAGGTGATGTTTTGCAAGAGGTAGTCATTCCCTTGTAAGTCTGCTAAATCTAAATTCCTTCAATTACCTAACATACGTAATGGGCATGGTGTCTGACTGGCATGCCGACGCAGGCAGGTTCGACCCCCGCCCGCAGGTGATGTTTTGCAAGAGGTAGAGAAAGGCGCGCGCCCCAACCACTAGTCCCCGTCAAGCGTTCCCTGAGGTAGGCCGCCCTGGCCTAATGGGCATGGTGTCTGACTGGCATGCCGACGCAGGCAGGTTCGACTTAGGCGGCATGGTGTCTGACTGGCATGCCGACGCAGGCAGGTTCGACTCCCGCCCGCAGATGATGTTTTGCAAGAGGTATAGAAAGGCGCGCGCCCCAACCACTAGTCTCCGTCAAGCGTTCCCTGCGGTAGGCCGCCCTAGCCTAATGGGCATGGTGTCTGACTGGCATGCCGACGCAGGCATATTCGACTTAGGCGGCATGGTGTCTGACTGGCATGCCGACGCAGGCAGGCTCGACTCCCGCCCGCAGGTGATGTTTTGCAAGAGGTAGAGAAAGGCGCGCGCCCCAACCACTAGTCTCCGTCAAGCGTTCCCTGCGGTAGGCCGCCCTAGCCTAATGGGCATGGTGTCTGACTGGCATGCCGACGCAGGCAGGTTCGACTTAGGCGGCATGGTGTCTGACTGGCATGCCGACGTAGGCAGGTTCGACTCCCGCCCGCAGGTGATGTTTTGCAAGAGGTAGAGAAAGGCGCGCGCCCCAACCACTAGTCTCCGTCAAGCGTTCCCTTCGGTAGGCCGCCCTTGCCTAATGGGCATGGTGTCTGACTGGCATGCCGACGCAGGCAGGTTCGACTCCCGCCCGCAGGTGATGTTTTGCAAGAGGTAGTCATTCCCTTGTAAGTCTGCTAAATCTAAATTCCTTCAATTACCTAACATACGTAATGGGCATGGTGTCTGACTGGCATGCCGACGCAGGCAGGTTCGACCCCCGCCCGCAGGTGATGTTTTGCAAGAGGTAGAGAAAGGCGCGCGCCCCAACCACTAGTCCCCGTCAAGCGTTCCCTGAGGTAGGCCGCCCTGGCCTAATGGGCATGGTGTCTGACTGGCATGCCGACGCAGGCAGGTTCGACTTAGGCGGCATGGTGTCTGACTGGCATGCCGACGCAGGCAGGTTCGACTCCCGCCCGCAGATGATGTTTTGCAAGAGGTATAGAAAGGCGCGCGCCCCAACCACTAGTCTCCGTCAAGCGTTCCCTGCGGTAGGCCGCCCTAGCCTAATGGGCATGGTGTCTGACTGGCATGCCGACGCAGGCATATTCGACTTAGGCGGCATGGTGTCTGACTGGCATGCCGACGCAGGCAGGCTCGACTCCCGCCCGCAGGTGATGTTTTGCAAGAGGTAGAGAAAGGCGCGCGCCCCAACCACTAGTCTCCGTCAAGCGTTCCCTGCGGTAGGCCGCCCTAGCCTAATGGGCATGGTGTCTGACTGGCATGCCGACGCAGGCATATTCGACTTAGGCGGCATGGTGTCTGACTGGCATGCCGACGCAGGCAGGTTCGACTTAGGCGGCATGGTGTCTGACTGGCATGCCGACGCAGGCAGGCTCGACTCCCGCCCGCAGGTGATGTTTTGCAAGAGGTAGAGAAAGGCGCGCGCCCCAACCACTAGTCTCCGTCAAGCGTTCCCTGCGGTAGGCCGCCCTAGCCTAATGGGCATGGTGTCTGACTGGCATGCCGACGCAGGCAGGTTCGACTTAGGCGGCATGGTGTCTGACTGGCATGCCGACGTAGGCAGGTTCGACTCCCGCCCGCAGGTGATGTTTTGCAAGAGGTAGAGAAAGGCGCGCGCCCCAACCACTAGTCTCCGTCAAGCGTTCCCTTCGGTAGGCCGCCCTTGCCTAATGGGCATGGTGTCTGACTGGCATGCCGACGCAGGCAGGTTCGACTCCCGCCCGCAGGTGATGTTTTGCAAGAGGTAGTCATTCCCTTGTAAGTCTGCTAAATCTAAATTCCTTCAATTACCTAACATACGTAATGGGCATGGTGTCTGACTGGCATGCCGACGCAGGCAGGTTCGACCCCCGCCCGCAGGTGATGTTTTGCAAGAGGTAGAGAAAGGCGCGCGCCCCAACCACTAGTCCCCGTCAAGCGTTCCCTGAGGTAGGCCGCCCTGGCCTAATGGGCATGGTGTCTGACTGGCATGCCGACGCAGGCAGGTTCGACTTAGGCGGCATGGTGTCTGACTGGCATGCCGACGCAGGCAGGTTCGACTCCCGCCCGCAGATGATGTTTTGCAAGAGGTATAGAAAGGCGCGCGCCCCAACCACTAGTCTCCGTCAAGCGTTCCCTGCGGTAGGCCGCCCTAGCCTAATGGGCATGGTGTCTGACTGGCATGCCGACGCAGGCATATTCGACTTAGGCGGCATGGTGTCTGACTGGCATGCCGACGCAGGCAGGCTCGACTCCCGCCCGCAGGTGATGTTTTGCAAGAGGTAGAGAAAGGCGCGCGCCCCAACCACTAGTCCCCGTCAAGCGTTCCCTGAGGTAGGCCGCCCTGGCCTAATGGGCATGGTGTCTGACTGGCATGCCGACGCAGGCAGGTTCGACTTAGGCGGCATGGTGTCTGACTGGCATGCCGACGCAGGCAGGTTCGACTCCCGCCCGCAGGTGATGTTTTGCAAGAGGTAGAGAAAGGCGCGCGCCCCAACCACTAGTCTCCGTCAAGCGTTCCCTGCGGTAGGCCGTCCTAGCCTAATGGGCATGGTGTCTGACTGGCATGCCGACGCAGGCAGGTTCGACTCCCGCCCGCAGGTGATGTTTTGCAAGAGGTAGTCATTCCCTTGTGAGTCTGCTAAATCTAAATTCCTTCAATTACCTAACATACGTAATGGGCATGGTGTCTGACTGGCATGCCGACGCAGGCAGGTTCGACTTAGGCGGCATGGTGTCTGAATGGCATGCCGACGCAGGCAGGTTCGACTCCCGCCCGCAGGTGATGTTTTGCAAGAGGTAGAGAAAGGCGCGCGCCCCAACCACTAGTCCCCGTCAAGCGTTCCCTGAGGTAGGCCGCCCTGGCCTAATGGGCATGGTGTCTGACTGGCATGCCGACGCAGGCAGGTTCGACTCCCGCCCGCAGGTGATGTTTTGCAAGAGGTAGAGAAAGGCGCGCGCCCCAACCACTAGTCCCCGTCAAGCGTTCCCTGCGGTAGGCCGCCCTAGCCTAATGGGCAAGGTGTCTGACTGGCATGCCGACGCAGGCAGGTTCGACTCCCGCCCGCAGGTGATGTTTTGCAAGAGGTAGAGAAAGGCGCGCGCCCCAACCACTAGTCCCCGTCAAGCGTTCCCTGAGGTAGGCCGCCATGGCCTAATGGGCATGGTGTCTGACTGGCATGCCGACGCAGGCAGGTTCGACTTAGGCGGCATGGTGTCTGACTGGCATGCCGACGCAGGCAGGTTCGACTCCCGCCCGCAGATGATGTTTTGCAAGAGGTATAGAAAGGCGCGCGCCCCAACCACTAGTCCCCGTCAAGCGTTCCCTGCGGTAGGCCGCCCTAGCCTAATGGGCATGGTGTCTGACTGGCATGCCGACGCAGGCAGGTTCGACTTAGGCGGCATGGTGTCTGACTGGCATGCCGACGTAGGCAGGTTCGACTCCCGCCCGCAGGTGATGTTTTGCAAGAGGTAGAGAAAGGCGCGCGCCCCAACCACTAGTCTCCGTCAAGCGTTCCCTTCGGTAGGCCGCCCTTGCCTAATGGGCATGGTGTCTGACTGGCATGCCGACGCAGGCAGGTTCGACTCCCGCCCGCAGGTGATGTTTTGCAAGAGGTAGTCATTCCCTTGTAAGTCTGCTAAATCTAAATTCCTTCAATTACCTAACATACGTAATGGGCATGGTGTCTGACTGGCATGCCGACGCAGGCAGGTTCGACCCCCGCCCGCAGGTGATGTTTTGCAAGAGGTAGAGAAAGGCGCGCGCCCCAACCACTAGTCCCCGTCAAGCGTTCCCTGAGGTAGGCCGCCCTGGCCTAATGGGCATGGTGTCTGACTGGCATGCCGACGCAGGCAGGTTCGACTTAGGCGGCATGGTGTCTGACTGGCATGCCGACGCAGGCAGGTTCGACTCCCGCCCGCAGATGATGTTTTGCAAGAGGTATAGAAAGGCGCGCGCCCCAACCACTAGTCTCCGTCAAGCGTTCCCTGCGGTAGGCCGCCCTAGCCTAATGGGCATGGTGTCTGACTGGCATGCCGACGCAGGCATATTCGACTTAGGCGGCATGGTGTCTGACTGGCATGCCGACGCAGGCAGGCTCGACTCCCGCCCGCAGGTGATGTTTTGCAAGAGGTAGAGAAAGGCGCGCGCCCCAACCACTAGTCTCCGTCAAGCGTTCCCTGCGGTAGGCCGCCCTAGCCTAATGGGCATGGTGTCTGACTGGCATGCCGACGCAGGCATATTCGACTTAGGCGGCATGGTGTCTGACTGGCATGCCGACGCAGGCAGGTTCGACTTAGGCGGCATGGTGTCTGACTGGCATGCCGACGCAGGCAGGCTCGACTCCCGCCCGCAGGTGATGTTTTGCAAGAGGTAGAGAAAGGCGCGCGCCCCAACCACTAGTCTCCGTCAAGCGTTCCCTGCGGTAGGCCGCCCTAGCCTAATGGGCATGGTGTCTGACTGGCATGCCGACGCAGGCAGGTTCGACTTAGGCGGCATGGTGTCTGACTGGCATGCCGACGTAGGCAGGTTCGACTCCCGCCCGCAGGTGATGTTTTGCAAGAGGTAGAGAAAGGCGCGCGCCCCAACCACTAGTCTCCGTCAAGCGTTCCCTTCGGTAGGCCGCCCTTGCCTAATGGGCATGGTGTCTGACTGGCATGCCGACGCAGGCAGGTTCGACTCCCGCCCGCAGGTGATGTTTTGCAAGAGGTAGTCATTCCCTTGTAAGTCTGCTAAATCTAAATTCCTTCAATTACCTAACATACGTAATGGGCATGGTGTCTGACTGGCATGCCGACGCAGGCAGGTTCGACCCCCGCCCGCAGGTGATGTTTTGCAAGAGGTAGAGAAAGGCGCGCGCCCCAACCACTAGTCCCCGTCAAGCGTTCCCTGAGGTAGGCCGCCCTGGCCTAATGGGCATGGTGTCTGACTGGCATGCCGACGCAGGCAGGTTCGACTTAGGCGGCATGGTGTCTGACTGGCATGCCGACGCAGGCAGGTTCGACTCCCGCCCGCAGATGATGTTTTGCAAGAGGTATAGAAAGGCGCGCGCCCCAACCACTAGTCTCCGTCAAGCGTTCCCTGCGGTAGGCCGCCCTAGCCTAATGGGCATGGTGTCTGACTGGCATGCCGACGCAGGCATATTCGACTTAGGCGGCATGGTGTCTGACTGGCATGCCGACGCAGGCAGGCTCGACTCCCGCCCGCAGGTGATGTTTTGCAAGAGGTAGAGAAAGGCGCGCGCCCCAACCACTAGTCTCCGTCAAGCGTTCCCTGCGGTAGGCCGCCCTAGCCTAATGGGCATGGTGTCTGACTGGCATGCCGACGCAGGCATATTCGACTTAGGCGGCATGGTGTCTGACTGGCATGCCGACGCAGGCAGGTTCGACTTAGGCGGCATGGTGTCTGACTGGCATGCCGACGCAGGCAGGCTCGACTCCCGCCCGCAGGTGATGTTTTGCAAGAGGTAGAGAAAGGCGCGCGCCCCAACCACTAGTCTCCGTCAAGCGTTCCCTGCGGTAGGCCGCCCTAGCCTAATGGGCATGGTGTCTGACTGGCATGCCGACGCAGGCATATTCGACTTAGGCGGCATGGTGTCTGACTGGCATGCCGACGCAGGCAGGCTCGACTCCCGCCCGCAGGTGATGTTTTGCAAGAGGTAGAGAAAGGCGCGCGCCCCAACCACTAGTCTCCGTCAAGCGTTCCCTGCGGTAGGCCGCCCTAGCCTAATGGGCATGGTGTCTGACTGGCATGCCGACGCAGGCAGGTTCGACTCTCGCCCGTAGGTGATGTTTTGCAAGAGGTAGTCATTCCCTTGTGAGTCTGCTAAATCTAAATTCCTTCAATTACCTAACATACGTAATGGGCATGGTGTCTGACTGGCATGCCGACGCAGGCAGGTTCGACCCCCGCCCGCAGGTGATGTTTTGCAAGAGGTAGAGAAAGGCGCGCGCCCCAACCACTAGTCCCCGTCAAGCGTTCCCTGAGGTAGGCCGCCCTGGCCTAATGGGCATGGTGTCTGACTGGCATGCCGACGCAGGCAGGTTCGACTTAGGCGGCATGGTGTCTGACTGGCATGCCGACGCAGGCAGGTTCGACTTAGGCGGCATGGTGTCTGACTGGCATGCCGACGCAGGCAGGTTCGACTCCCGCCCGCAGATGATGTTTTGCAAGAGGTATAGAAAGGCGCGCGCCCCAACCACTAGTCCCCGTCAAGCGTTCCCTGCGGTAGGCCGCCCTAGCCTAATGGGCATGGTGTCTGACTGGCATGCCGACGCAGGCAGGTTCGACTTAGGCGGCATGGTGTCTGACTGGCATGCCGACGTAGGCAGGTTCGACTCCCGCCCGCAGGTGATGTTTTGCAAGAGGTAGAGAAAGGCGCGCGCCCCAACCACTAGTCTCCGTCAAGCGTTCCCTTCGGTAGGCCGCCCTTGCCTAATGGGCATGGTGTCTGACTGGCATGCCGACGCGGGCAGGTTCGACTCCCGCCCGCAGGTGATGTTTTGCAAGAGGTAGTCATTCCCTTGTAAGTCTGCTAAATCTAAATTCCTTCAATTACCTAACATACGTAATGGGCATGGTGTCTGACTGGCATGCCGACGCAGGCAGGTTCGACCCCCGCCCGCAGGTGATGTTTTGCAAGACGTAGAGAAAGGCGCGCGCCCCAACCACTAGTCCCCGTCAAGCGTTCCCTGAGGTAGGCCGCCCTGGCCTAATGGGCATGGTGTCTGACTGGCATGCCGACGCAGGCAGGTTCGACTTAGGCGGCATGGTGTCTGACTGGCATGCCGACGCAGGCAGGTTCGACTCCCGCCCGCAGATGATGTTTTGCAAGAGGTATAGAAAGGCGCGCGCCCCAACCACTAGTCTCCGTCAAGCGTTCCCTGCGGTAGGCCGCCCTAGCCTAATGGGCATGGTGTCTGACTGGCATGCCGACGCAGGCATATTCGACTTAGGCGGCATGGTGTCTGACTGGCATGCCGACGCAGGCAGGCTCGACTCCCGCCCGCAGGTGATGTTTTGCAAGAGGTAGAGAAAGGCGCGCGCCCCAACCACTAGTCTCCGTCAAGCGTTCCCTGCGGTAGGCCGCCCTAGCCTAATGGGCATGGTGTCTGACTGGCATGCCGACGCAGGCATATTCGACTTAGGCGGCATGGTGTCTGACTGGCATGCCGACGCAGGCA
This sequence comes from Pristionchus entomophagus, assembly GCA_036245825.1. NCBI lineage: Eukaryota > Metazoa > Nematoda > Chromadorea > Rhabditida > Neodiplogasteridae > Pristionchus > Pristionchus entomophagus. Next base: position 36,501,502 of record BTSX01000006.1, read on the forward strand.
GGTTCGACTTAGGCGGCATGGTGTCTGACTGGCATGCCGACGCAGGCAGGCTCGACTCCCGCCCGCAGGTGATGTTTTGCAAGAGGTAGAGAAAGGCGCGCGCCCCAACCACTAGTCTCCGTCAAGCGTTCCCTGCGGTAGGCCGCCCTAGCCTAATGGGCATGGTGTCTGACTGGCATGCCGACGCAGGCATATTCGACTTAGGCGGCATGGTGTCTGACTGGCATGCCGACGCAGGCAGGCTCGACTCCCGCCCGCAGGTGATGTTTTGCAAGAGGTAGAGAAAGGCGCGCGCCCCAACCACTAGTCTCCGTCAAGCGTTCCCTGCGGTAGGCCGCCCTAGCCTAATGGGCATGGTGTCTGACTGGCATGCCGACGCAGGCAGGTTCGACTCCCGCCCGTAGGTGATGTTTTGCAAGAGGTAGTCATTCCCTTGTGAGTCTGCTAAATCTAAATTCCTTCAATTACCTAACATACGTAATGGGCATGGTGTCTGACTGGCATGCCGACGCAGGCAGGTTCGACCCCCGCCCGCAGGTGATGTTTTGCAAGAGGTAGAGAAAGGCGCGCGCCCCAACCACTAGTCCCCGTCAAGCGTTCCCTGAGGTAGGCCGCCCTGGCCTAATGGGCATGGTGTCTGACTGGCATGCCGACGCAGGCAGGTTCGACTTAGGCGGCATGGTGTCTGACTGGCATGCCGACGCAGGCAGGTTCGACTCCCGCCCGCAGGTGATGTTTTGCAAGAGGTAGAGAAAGGCGCGCGCCCCAACCACTAGTCTCCGTCAAGCGTTCCCTGCGGTAGGCCGCCCTAGCCTAATGGGCATGGTGTCTGACTGGCATGCCGACGCAGGCAGGTTCGACTCCCGCCCGCAGGTGATGTTTTGCAAGAGGTAGTCATTCCCTTGTGAGTCTGCTAAATCTAAATTCCTTCAATTACCTAACATACGTAATGGGCATGGTGTCTGACTGGCATGCCGACGCAGGCAGGTTCGACCCCCGCCCGCAGGTGATGTTTTGCAAGAGGTAGAGAAAGGCGCGCGCCCCAACCACTAGTCCCCGTCAAGCGTTCCCTGAGGTAGGCCGCCCTGGCCTAATGGGCATGGTGTCTGACTGGCATGCCGACGCAGGCAGGTTCGACTTAGGCGGCATGGTGTCTGACTGGCATGCCGACGCAGGCAGGTTCGACTCCCGCCCGCAGGTGATGTTTTGCAAGAGGTAGAGAAAGGCGCGCGCCCCAACCACTAGTCTCCGTCAAGCGTTCCCTGCGGTAGGCCGCCCTAGCCTAATGGGCAAGGTGTCTGACTGGCATGCCGACGCAGGCAGGTTCGACTTAGGCGGCATGGTGTCTGACTGGCATGCCGACGCAGGCAGGTTCGACCCCCGCCCGCAGGTGATGTTTTGCAAGAGGTAGAGAAAGGCGCGCGCCCCAACCACTAGTCCCCGTCAAGCGTTCCCTGAGGTAGGCCGCCCTGGCCTAATGGGCATGGTGTCTGACTGGCATGCCGACGCAGGCAGGTTCGACTTAGGCGGCATGGTGTCTGACTGGCATGCCGACGCAGGCAGGTTCGACTCCCGCCCGCAGGTGATGTTTTGCAAGAGGTAGAGAAAGGCGCGCGCCCCAACCACTAGTCTCCGTCAAGCGTTCCCTGCGGTAGGCCGCCCTAGCCTAATGGGCATGGTGTCTGACTGGCATGCCGACGCAGGCAGGTTCGACTCCCGCCCGCAGGTGATGTTTTGCAAGAGGTAGTCATTCCCTTGTGAGTCTGCTAAATCTAAATTCCTTCAATTACCTAACATACGTAATGGGCATGGTGTCTGACTGGCATGCCGACGCAGGCAGGTTCGACCCCCGCCCGCAGGTGATGTTTTGCAAGAGGTAGAGAAAGGCGCGCGCCCCAACCACTAGTCCCCGTCAAGCGTTCCCTGAGGTAGGCCGCCCTGGCCTAATGGGCATGGTGTCTGACTGGCATGCCGACGCAGGCAGGTTCGACTTAGGCGGCATGGTGTCTGACTGGCATGCCGACGCAGGCAGGTTCGACTCCCGCCCGCAGGTGATGTTTTGCAAGAGGTAGAGAAAGGCGCGCGCCCCAACCACTAGTCTCCGTCAAGCGTTCCCTGCGGTAGGCCGCCCTAGCCTAATGGGCAAGGTGTCTGACTGGCATGCCGACGCAGGCAGGTTCGACTCCCGCCCGCAGGTGATGTTTTGCAAGAGGTAGTCATTCCCTTGTGAGTCTGCTAAATCTAAATTCCTTCAATTGCCTAACATACGTAATGGGCATGGTGTCTGACTGGCACGCCGACGCAGGCAGGTTCGATTCCCGCCCGCAGGTGATGTTTTGTAAGAGGTAGAGAAAGGCGCGCGCCCCAACCACTAGTCTCCGTCAAGCGTTCCCTGCGGTATCCTACTAATGGGCATGGTGTCTGACTGGCACGCTGACGCAGGCAGGTTCGACTCCCGCCCGCAGGTGATGTTTTGCAAGAGGTAGAGAAAGGCGCGCCCCCCAACCACTAGTCTCCGTCAAGCGTTCCCTGCGGTATCCTACTGATGGGCATGGTGGCTGACTGGCACGCCGACGCAGGCAGGTTCGACTCCCGCCCGCAGGTGATGTTTTGCAAGAGGTAGAGAAAGGCGCGCGCCCCAACCACTAGTCTCCGTCAAGCGTTCCCTGCGGTAGGCCGCCCTAGCCTAATGGGCATGGTGTCTGACTGGCATGCCGACGCAGGCAGGTTCGACTTAGGCGGCATGGTGTCTGACTGGCATGCCGACGCAGGCAGGTTCGACTCCCGCCCGCAGGTGATGTTTTGCAAGAGGTAGAGAAAGGCGCGCGCCCCAACCACTAGTCTCCGTCAAGCGTTCCCTGCGGTATCCTACTAATGGGCATGGTGTCTGACTGGCACGCTGACGCAGGCAGGTTCGACTCCCGCCCGCAGGTGATGTTTTGCAAGAGGTAGTCATTCCCTTGTGAGTCTGCTAAATCTAAATTCCTTCAATTACCTAACATACGTAATGGGCATGGTGTCTGACTGGCATGCCGACGCAGGCAGGTTCGACTCCCGCCCGCAGGTGATGTTTTGCAAGAGGTAGAGAAAGGCGCGCGCCCCAACCACTAGTCTCCGTCAAGCGTTCCCTGCGGTAGGCCGCCCTAGCCTAATGGGCATGGTGTCTGACTGGCATGCCGACGCAGGCAGGTTCAACTTAGGCGGCATGGTGTCTGACTGGCATGCCGACGCAGGCAGGTTCGACTCCCGCCCGCAGGTGATGTTTTGCAAGAGGTAGAGAAAGGCGCGCGCCCCAACCACTAGTCTCCGTCAAGCGTTCCCTGCGGTAGGCCGCCCTAGCCTAATGGGCATGGTGTCTGACTGGCATGCCGACGCAGGCAGGTTCGAATCCCGCCCGCAAGTGATGTTTTGCAAGAGGTAGAGAAAGGCCCGCGCCCCAACCACTAGTCCCCGTCAAGCGTTCCCTGAGGTAGGCCGCCCTGGCCTAATGGGCATGGTGTCTGACTGGCATGCCGACGCAGGCAGGTTCGACTCCCGCCCGCAGGTGATGTTTTGCAAGAGGTAGAGAAAGGCGCGCGCCCCAACCACTAGTCCCCGTCAAGCGTTCCCTGAGGTAGGCCGCCCTGGCCTAATGGGCATGGTGTCTGACTGGCATGCCGACGCAGGCAGGTTCGACTTAGGCGGCATGGTGTCTGACTGGCATGCCGACGCAGGCAGGTTCGACTCCCGCCCGCAGATGATGTTTTGCAAGAGGTATAGAAAGGCGCGCGCCCCAACCACTAGTCCCCGTCAAGCGTTCCCTGCGGTAGGCCGCCCTAGCCTAATGGGCATGGTGTCTGACTGGCATGCCGACGCAGGCAGGTTCGAATCCCGCCCGCAAGTGATGTTTTGCAAGAGGTAGAGAAAGGCCCGCGCCCCAACCACTAGTCCCCGTCAAGCGTTCCCTGCGGTAGGCCGCCCTAGCCTAATGGGCATGGTGTCTGACTGGCATGCCGACGCAGGCAGGTTCGACTTAGGCGGCATGGTGTCTGACTGGCATGCCGACGCAGGCAGGTTCGACTTAGGCGGCATGGTGTCTGACTGGCATGCCGACGCAGGCAGGTTCGACTCCCGCCCGCAGGTGATGTTTTGCAAGAGGTAGAGAAAGGCCCGCGCCCCAACCACTAGTCCCCGTCAAGCGTTCCCTGCGGTAGGCCGCCCTAGCCTAATGGGCATGGTGTCTGACTGGCATGCCGACGCAGGCAGGTTCGACTTAGGCGGCATGGTGTCTGACTGGCATGCCGACGCAGGCAGGTTCGACTTAGGCGGCATGGTGTCTGACTGGCACGCTGACGCAGGCAGGTTCGACTCCCGCCCGCAGGTGATGTTTTGCAAGAGGTAGTCATTCCCTTGTGAGTCTGCTAAATCTAAATTCCTTCAATTACCTAACATACGTAATGGGCATGGTGTCTGACTGGCATGCCGACGCAGGCAGGTTCGACTCCCGCCCGCAGGTGATGTTTTGCAAGAGGTAGAGAAAGGCGCGCGCCCCAACCACTAGTCTCCGTCAAGCGTTCCCTGCGGTAGGCCGCCCTAGCCTAATGGGCATGGTGTCTGACTGGCATGCCGACGCAGGCAGGTTCAACTTAGGCGGCATGGTGTCTGACTGGCATGCCGACGCAGGCAGGTTCGACTCCCGCCCGCAGGTGATGTTTTGCAAGAGGTAGAGAAAGGCGCGCGCCCCAACCACTAGTCTCCGTCAAGCGTTCCCTGCGGTAGGCCGCCCTAGCCTAATGGGCATGGTGTCTGACTGGCATGCCGACGCAGGCAGGTTCGAATCCCGCCCGCAAGTGATGTTTTGCAAGAGGTAGAGAAAGGCCCGCGCCCCAACCACTAGTCCCCGTCAAGCGTTCCCTGCGGTAGGCCGCCCTAGCCTAATGGGCATGGTGTCTGACTGGCATGCCGACGCAGGCAGGTTCGACTTAGGCGGCATGGTGTCTGACTGGCATGCCGGCGCAGGCAGGTTCGACTCCCGCCCGCAGGTGATGTTTTGCAAGAGGTAGTCATTCCCTTGTGAGTCTGCTAAATCTAAATTCCTTCAATTACCTAACATACGTAATGGGCATGGTGTCTGACTGGCATGCCGACGCAGGCAGGTTCGACTCCCGCCCGCAGGTGATGTTTTGCAAGAGGTAGAGAAAGGCGCGCGCCCCAACCACTAGTCTCCGTCAAGCGTTCCCTGCGGTAGGCCGCCCTAGCCTAATGGGCATGGTGTCTGACTGGCATGCCGACGCAGGCAGGTTCAACTTAGGCGGCATGGTGTCTGACTGGCATGCCAACGCAGGCAGGTTCGACTCCCGCCCGCAGGTGATGTTTTGCAAGAGGTAGAGAAAGGCGCGCGCCCCAACCACTAGTCTCCGTCAAGCGTTCCCTGCGGTAGGCCGCCCTAGCCTAATGGGCATGGTGTCTGACTGGCATGCCGACGCAGGCAGGTTCGAATCCCGCCCGCAAGTGATGTTTTGCAAGAGGTAGAGAAAGGCCCGCGCCCCAACCACTAGTCCCCGTCAAGCGTTCCCTGCGGTAGGCCGCCCTAGCCTAATGGGCATGGTGTCTGACTGGCATGCCGACGCAGGCAGGTTCGACTCCCGCCCGCAGGTGATGTTTTGCAAGAGGTAGTCATTCCCTTGTGAGTCTGCTAAATCTAAATTCCTTCAATTACCTAACATACGTAATGGGCATGGTGTCTGACTGGCATGCCGACGCAGGCGGGTTCGACTCCCGCCCGCAGGTGATGTTTTGCAAGAGGTAGTCATTCCCTTGTGAGTCTGCTAAATCTAAATTCCTTCAATTGCCTAACATACGTAATGGGCATGGTGTCTGACTGGCACGCCGACGCAGGCAGGTTCGATTCCCGCCCGCAGGTGATGTTTTGTAAGAGGTAGAGAAAGGCGCGCGCCCCAACCACTAGTCTCCGTCAAGCGTTCCCTGCGGTATCCTACTAATGGGCATGGTGTCTGACTGGCACGCTGACGCAGGCAGGTTCGACTCCCGCCCGCAGGTGATGTTTTGCAAGAGGTAGAGAAAGGCGCGCCCCCCAACCACTAGTCTCCGTCAAGCGTTCCCTGCGGTATCCTACTGATGGGCATGGTGGCTGACTGGCACGCCGACGCAGGCAGGTTCGACTCCCGCCCGCAGGTGATGTTTTGCAAGAGGTAGAGAAAGGCGCGCGCCCCAACCACTAGTCTCCGTCAAGCGTTCCCTGCGGTAGGCCGCCCTAGCCTAATGGGCATGGTGTCTGACTGGCATGCCGACGCAGGCAGGTTCGACTTAGGCGGCATGGTGTCTGACTGGCATGCCGACGCAGGCAGGTTCGACTCCCGCCCGCAGGTGATGTTTTGCAAGAGGTAGAGAAAGGCGCGCGCCCCAACCACTAGTCTCCGTCAAGCGTTCCCTGCGGTATCCTACTAATGGGCATGGTGTCTGACTGGCACGCTGACGCAGGCAGGTTCGACTCCCGCCCGCAGGTGATGTTTTGCAAGAGGTAGTCATTCCCTTGTGAGTCTGCTAAATCTAAATTCCTTCAATTACCTAACATACGTAATGGGCATGGTGTCTGACTGGCATGCCGACGCAGGCAGGTTCGACTCCCGCCCGCAGGTGATGTTTTGCAAGAGGTAGAGAAAGGCGCGCGCCCCAACCACTAGTCTCCGTCAAGCGTTCCCTGCGGTATCCTACTAATGGGCATGGTGTCTGACTGGCACGCTGACGCAGGCAGGTTCGACTCCCGCCCGCAGGTGATGTTTTGCAAGAGGTAGTCATTCCCTTGTGAGTCTGCTAAATCTAAATTCCTTCAATTACCTAACATACGTAATGGGCATGGTGTCTGACTGGCATGCCGACGCAGGCAGGTTCGACTCCCGCCCGCAGGTGATGTTTTGCAAGAGGTAGAGAAAGGCGCGCGCCCCAACCACTAGTCTCCGTCAAGCGTTCCCTGCGGTAGGCCGCCCTAGCCTAATGGGCATGGTGTCTGACTGGCATGCCGACGCAGGCAGGTTCAACTTAGGCGGCATGGTGTCTGACTGGCATGCCGACGCAGGCAGGTTCGACTCCCGCCCGCAGGTGATGTTTTGCAAGAGGTAGAGAAAGGCGCGCGCCCCAACCACTAGTCTCCGTCAAGCGTTCCCTGCGGTAGGCCGCCCTAGCCTAATGGGCATGGTGTCTGACTGGCATGCCGACGCAGGCAGGTTCGAATCCCGCCCGCAAGTGATGTTTTGCAAGAGGTAGAGAAAGGCCCGCGCCCCAACCACTAGTCCCCGTCAAGCGTTCCCTGCGGTAGGCCGCCCTAGCCTAATGGGCATGGTGTCTGACTGGCATGCCGACGCAGGCAGGTTCGACTTAGGCGGCATGGTGTCTGACTGGCATGCCGGCGCAGGCAGGTTCGACTCCCGCCCGCAGGTGATGTTTTGCAAGAGGTAGTCATTCCCTTGTGAGTCTGCTAAATCTAAATTCCTTCAATTACCTAACATACGTAATGGGCATGGTGTCTGACTGGCATGCCGACGCAGGCAGGTTCGACTCCCGCCCGCAGGTGATGTTTTGCAAGAGGTAGAGAAAGGCGCGCGCCCCAACCACTAGTCTCCGTCAAGCGTTCCCTGCGGTAGGCCGCCCTAGCCTAATGGGCATGGTGTCTGACTGGCATGCCGACGCAGGCAGGTTCAACTTAGGCGGCATGGTGTCTGACTGGCATGCCAACGCAGGCAGGTTCGACTCCCGCCCGCAGGTGATGTTTTGCAAGAGGTAGAGAAAGGCGCGCGCCCCAACCACTAGTCTCCGTCAAGCGTTCCCTGCGGTAGGCCGCCCTAGCCTAATGGGCATGGTGTCTGACTGGCATGCCGACGCAGGCAGGTTCGAATCCCGCCCGCAAGTGATGTTTTGCAAGAGGTAGAGAAAGGCCCGCGCCCCAACCACTAGTCCCCGTCAAGCGTTCCCTGCGGTAGGCCGCCCTAGCCTAATGGGCATGGTGTCTGACTGGCATGCCGACGCAGGCAGGTTCGACTCCCGCCCGCAGGTGATGTTTTGCAAGAGGTAGTCATTCCCTTGTGAGTCTGCTAAATCTAAATTCCTTCAATTACCTAACATACGTAATGGGCATGGTGTCTGACTGGCATGCCGACGCAGGCGGGTTCGACTCCCGCCCGCAGGTGATGTTTTGCAAGAGGTAGTCATTCCCTTGTGAGTCTGCTAAATCTAAATTCCTTCAACTACCTAACATACGTAATGGGCATGGTGTCTGACTGGCATGCCGACGCAGGCGGGTTCGACTCCCGCCCGCAGGTGATGTTTTGCAAGAGGTAGTCATTCCCTTGTGAGTCTGCTAAATCTAAATTCCTTCAACTACCTAACATACGTAATGGGCATGGTGTCTGACTGGCATGCCGACGCAGGCGGGTTCGACTCCCGCCCGCAGGTGATGTTTTGCAAGAGGTAGTCATTCCCTTGTGAGTCTGCTAAATCTAAATTCCTTCAATTACCTAACATACGTAATGGGCATGGTGTCTGACTGGCACGCCGACGCAGGCGGGTTCGACTCCCGCCCGCAGGTGATGTTTTGCAAGAGGTAGTCATTCCCTTGTGAGTCTGCTAAATCTAAATTCCTTCAATTGCCTAACATACGTAATGGGCATGGTGTCTGACTGGCACGCCGACGCAGGCAGGTTCGATTCCCGCCCGCAGGTGATGTTTTGTAAGAGGTAGAGAAAGGCGCGCGCCCCAACCACTAGTCTCCGTCAAGCGTTCCCTGCGGTATCCTACTAATGGGCATGGTGTCTGACTGGCACGCTGACGCAGGCAGGTTCGACTCCCGCCCGCAGGTGATGTTTTGCAAGAGGTAGTCATTCCCTTGTGAGTCTGCTAAATCTAAATTCCTTCAATTACCTAACATACGTAATGGGCATGGTGTCTGACTGGCATGCCGACGCAGGCAGGTTCGACTCCCGCCCGCAGGTGATGTTTTGCAAGAGGTAGAGAAAGGCGCCCGCCCCAACCACTAGTCTCCGTCAAGCGTTCCCTGCGGTATCCTACTAATGGGCATGGTGTCTGACTGGCACGCTGACGCAGGCAGGTTCGACTCCCGCCCGCAGGTGATGTTTTGCAAGAGGTAGTCATTCCCTTGTGAGTCTGCTAAATCTAAATTCCTTCAATTACCTAACATACGTAATGGGCATGGTGTCTGACTGGCATGCCGACGCAGGCAGGTTCGACTCCCGCCCGCAGGTGATGTTTTGCAAGAGGTAGAGAAAGGCGCGCGCCCCAACCACTAGTCTCCGTCAAGCGTTCCCTGCGGTATCCTACTAATGGGCATGGTGTCTGACTGGCACGCTGACGCAGGCAGGTTCGACTCCCGCCCGCAGGTGATGTTTTGCAAGAGGTAGTCATTCCCTTGTGAGTCTGCTAAATCTAAATTCCTTCAATTACCTAACATACGTAATGGGCATGGTGTCTGACTGGCATGCCGACGCAGGCAGGTTCGACTCCCGCCCGCAGGTGATGTTTTGCAAGAGGTAGAGAAAGGCGCGCGCCCCAACCACTAGTCTCCGTCAAGCGTTCCCTGCGGTAGGCCGCCCTAGCCTAATGGGCATGGTGTCTGACTGGCATGCCGACGCAGGCAGGTTCAACTTAGGCGGCATGGTGTCTGACTGGCATGCCGACGCAGGCAGGTTCGACTCCCGCCCGCAGGTGATGTTTTGCAAGAGGTAGAGAAAGGCGCGCGCCCCAACCACTAGTCTCCGTCAAGCGTTCCCTGCGGTAGGCCGCCCTAGCCTAATGGGCATGGTGTCTGACTGGCATGCCGACGCAGGCAGGTTCGAATCCCGCCCGCAAGTGATGTTTTGCAAGAGGTAGAGAAAGGCCCGCGCCCCAACCACTAGTCCCCGTCAAGCGTTCCCTGCGGTAGGCCGCCCTAGCCTAATGGGCATGGTGTCTGACTGGCATGCCGACGCAGGCAGGTTCGACTTAGGCGGCATGGTGTCTGACTGGCATGCCGGCGCAGGCAGGTTCGACTCCCGCCCGCAGGTGATGTTTTGCAAGAGGTAGTCATTCCCTTGTGAGTCTGCTAAATCTAAATTCCTTCAATTACCTAACATACGTAATGGGCATGGTGTCTGACTGGCATGCCGACGCAGGCAGGTTCGACTCCCGCCCGCAGGTGATGTTTTGCAAGAGGTAGAGAAAGGCGCGCGCCCCAACCACTAGTCTCCGTCAAGCGTTCCCTGCGGTATCCTACTAATGGGCATGGTGTCTGACTGGCACGCTGACGCAGGCAGGTTCGACTCCCGCCCGCAGGTGATGTTTTGCAAGAGGTAGTCATTCCCTTGTGAGTCTGCTAAATCTAAATTCCTTCAATTACCTAACATACGTAATGGGCATGGTGTCTGACTGGCATGCCGACGCAGGCAGGTTCGACTCCCGCCCGCAGGTGATGTTTTGCAAGAGGTAGAGAAAGGCGCCCGCCCCAACCACTAGTCTCCGTCAAGCGTTCCCTGCGGTATCCTACTAATGGGCATGGTGTCTGACTGGCACGCTGACGCAGGCAGGTTCGACTCCCGCCCGCAGGTGATGTTTTGCAAGAGGTAGTCATTCCCTTGTGAGTCTGCTAAATCTAAATTCCTTCAATTACCTAACATACGTAATGGGCATGGTGTCTGACTGGCATGCCGACGCAGGCAGGTTCGACTCCCGCCCGCAGGTGATGTTTTGCAAGAGGTAGAGAAAGGCGCGCGCCCCAACCACTAGTCTCCGTCAAGCGTTCCCTGCGGTATCCTACTAATGGGCATGGTGTCTGACTGGCACGCTGACGCAGGCAGGTTCGACTCCCGCCCGCAGGTGATGTTTTGCAAGAGGTAGTCATTCCCTTGTGAGTCTGCTAAATCTAAATTCCTTCAATTACCTAACATACGTAATGGGCATGGTGTCTGACTGGCATGCCGACGCAGGCAGGTTCGACTCCCGCCCGCAGGTGATGTTTTGCAAGAGGTAGAGAAAGGCGCGCGCCCCAACCACTAGTCTCCGTCAAGCGTTCCCTGCGGTAGGCCGCCCTAGCCTAATGGGCATGGTGTCTGACTGGCATGCCGACGCAGGCAGGTTCAACTTAGGCGGCATGGTGTCTGACTGGCATGCCGACGCAGGCAGGTTCGACTCCCGCCCGCAGGTGATGTTTTGCAAGAGGTAGAGAAAGGCGCGCGCCCCAACCACTAGTCTCCGTCAAGCGTTCCCTGCGGTAGGCCGCCCTAGCCTAATGGGCATGGTGTCTGACTGGCATGCCGACGCAGGCAGGTTCGAATCCCGCCCGCAAGTGATGTTTTGCAAGAGGTAGAGAAAGGCCCGCGCCCCAACCACTAGTCCCCGTCAAGCGTTCCCTGCGGTAGGCCGCCCTAGCCTAATGGGCATGGTGTCTGACTGGCATGCCGACGCAGGCAGGTTCGACTTAGGCGGCATGGTGTCTGACTGGCATGCCGGCGCAGGCAGGTTCGACTCCCGCCCGCAGGTGATGTTTTGCAAGAGGTAGTCATTCCCTTGTGAGTCTGCTAAATCTAAATTCCTTCAATTACCTAACATACGTAATGGGCATGGTGTCTGACTGGCATGCCGACGCAGGCAGGTTCGACTCCCGCCCGCAGGTGATGTTTTGCAAGAGGTAGAGAAAGGCGCGCGCCCCAACCACTAGTCTCCGTCAAGCGTTCCCTGCGGTAGGCCGCCCTAGCCTAATGGGCATGGTGTCTGACTGGCATGCCGACGCAGGCAGGTTCAACTTAGGCGGCATGGTGTCTGACTGGCATGCCAACGCAGGCAGGTTCGACTCCCGCCCGCAGGTGATGTTTTGCAAGAGGTAGAGAAAGGCGCGCGCCCCAACCACTAGTCTCCGTCAAGCGTTCCCTGCGGTAGGCCGCCCTAGCCTAATGGGCATGGTGTCTGACTGGCATGCCGACGCAGGCAGGTTCGAATCCCGCCCGCAAGTGATGTTTTGCAAGAGGTAGAGAAAGGCCCGCGCCCCAACCACTAGTCCCCGTCAAGCGTTCCCTGCGGTAGGCCGCCCTAGCCTAATGGGCATGGTGTCTGACTGGCATGCCGACGCAGGCAGGTTCGACTCCCGCCCGCAGGTGATGTTTTGCAAGAGGTAGTCATTCCCTTGTGAGTCTGCTAAATCTAAATTCCTTCAATTACCTAACATACGTAATGGGCATGGTGTCTGACTGGCATGCCGACGCAGGCGGGTTCGACTCCCGCCCGCAGGTGATGTTTTGCAAGAGGTAGTCATTCCCTTGTGAGTCTGCTAAATCTAAATTCCTTCAACTACCTAACATACGTAATGGGCATGGTGTCTGACTGGCATGCCGACGCAGGCGGGTTCGACTCCCGCCCGCAGGTGATGTTTTGCAAGAGGTAGTCATTCCCTTGTGAGTCTGCTAAATCTAAATTCCTTCAACTACCTAACATACGTAATGGGCATGGTGTCTGACTGGCATGCCGACGCAGGCGGGTTCGACTCCCGCCCGCAGGTGATGTTTTGCAAGAGGTAGTCATTCCCTTGTGAGTCTGCTAAATCTAAATTCCTTCAATTACCTAACATACGTAATGGGCATGGTGTCTGACTGGCACGCCGACGCAGGCGGGTTCGACTCCCGCCCGCAGGTGATGTTTTGCAAGAGGTAGTCATTCCCTTGTGAGTCTGCTAAATCTAAATTCCTTCAATTGCCTAACATACGTAATGGGCATGGTGTCTGACTGGCACGCCGACGCAGGCAGGTTCGATTCCCGCCCGCAGGTGATGTTTTGTAAGAGGTAGAGAAAGGCGCGCGCCCCAACCACTAGTCTCCGTCAAGCGTTCCCTGCGGTATCCTACTAATGGGCATGGTGTCTGACTGGCACGCTGACGCAGGCAGGTTCGACTCCCGCCCGCAGGTGATGTTTTGCAAGAGGTAGTCATTCCCTTGTGAGTCTGCTAAATCTAAATTCCTTCAATTACCTAACATACGTAATGGGCATGGTGTCTGACTGGCATGCCGACGCAGGCAGGTTCGACTCCCGCCCGCAGGTGATGTTTTGCAAGAGGTAGAGAAAGGCGCCCGCCCCAACCACTAGTCTCCGTCAAGCGTTCCCTGCGGTATCCTACTAATGGGCATGGTGTCTGACTGGCACGCTGACGCAGGCAGGTTCGACTCCCGCCCGCAGGTGATGTTTTGCAAGAGGTAGTCATTCCCTTGTGAGTCTGCTAAATCTAAATTCCTTCAATTACCTAACATACGTAATGGGCATGGTGTCTGACTGGCATGCCGACGCAGGCAGGTTCGACTCCCGCCCGCAGGTGATGTTTTGCAAGAGGTAGAGAAAGGCGCGCGCCCCAACCACTAGTCTCCGTCAAGCGTTCCCTGCGGTAGGCCGCCCTAGCCTAATGGGCATGGTGTCTGACTGGCATGCCGACGCAGGCAGGTTCAACTTAGGCGGCATGGTGTCTGACTGGCATGCCGACGCAGGCAGGTTCGACTCCCGCCCGCAGGTGATGTTTTGCAAGAGGTAGAGAAAGGCGCGCGCCCCAACCACTAGTCTCCGTCAAGCGTTCCCTGCGGTAGGCCGCCCTAGCCTAATGGGCATGGTGTCTGACTGGCATGCCGACGCAGGCAGGTTCGAATCCCGCCCGCAAGTGATGTTTTGCAAGAGGTAGAGAAAGGCCCGCGCCCCAACCACTAGTCCCCGTCAAGCGTTCCCTGCGGTAGGCCGCCCTAGCCTAATGGGCATGGTGTCTGACTGGCATGCCGACGCAGGCAGGTTCGACTTAGGCGGCATGGTGTCTGACTGGCATGCCGGCGCAGGCAGGTTCGACTCCCGCCCGCAGGTGATGTTTTGCAAGAGGTAGTCATTCCCTTGTGAGTCTGCTAAATCTAAATTCCTTCAATTACCTAACATACGTAATGGGCATGGTGTCTGACTGGCATGCCGACGCAGGCAGGTTCGACTCCCGCCCGCAGGTGATGTTTTGCAAGAGGTAGAGAAAGGCGCGCGCCCCAACCACTAGTCCCCGTCAAGCGTTCCCTGCGGTAGGCCGCCCTAGCCTAATGGGCATGGTGTCTGACTGGCATGCCGACGCAGGCAGGTTCGACTTAGGCGGCATGGTGTCTGACTGGCATGCCGACGCAGGCAGGTTCGACTCCCGCCCGCAGGTGATGTTTTGCAAGAGGTAGAGAAAGGCGCGCGCCCCAACCACTAGTCTCCGTCAAGCGTTCCCTGCGGTAGGCCGCCCTAGCCTAATGGGCATGGTGTCTGACTGGCATGCCGACGCAGGCAGGTTCAACTTAGGCGGCATGGTGTCTGACTGGCATGCCAACGCAGGCAGGTTCGACTCCCGCCCGCAGGTGATGTTTTGCAAGAGGTAGAGAAAGGCGCGCGCCCCAACCACTAGTCTCCGTCAAGCGTTCCCTGCGGTAGGCCGCCCTAGCCTAATGGGCATGGTGTCTGACTGGCATGCCGACGCAGGCAGGTTCGAATCCCGCCCGCAAGTGATGTTTTGCAAGAGGTAGAGAAAGGCCCGCGCCCCAACCACTAGTCCCCGTCAAGCGTTCCCTGCGGTAGGCCGCCCTAGCCTAATGGGCATGGTGTCTGACTGGCATGCCGACGCAGGCAGGTTCGACTCCCGCCCGCAGGTGATGTTTTGCAAGAGGTAGTCATTCCCTTGTGAGTCTGCTAAATCTAAATTCCTTCAATTACCTAACATACGTAATGGGCATGGTGTCTGACTGGCATGCCGACGCAGGCGGGTTCGACTCCCGCCCGCAGGTGATGTTTTGCAAGAGGTAGTCATTCCCTTGTGAGTCTGCTAAATCTAAATTCCTTCAACTACCTAACATACGTAATGGGCATGGTGTCTGACTGGCATGCCGACGCAGGCGGGTTCGACTCCCGCCCGCAGGTGATGTTTTGCAAGAGGTAGTCATTCCCTTGTGAGTCTGCTAAATCTAAATTCCTTCAACTACCTAACATACGTAATGGGCATGGTGTCTGACTGGCATGCCGACGCAGGCGGGTTCGACTCCCGCCCGCAGGTGATGTTTTGCAAGAGGTAGTCATTCCCTTGTGAGTCTGCTAAATCTAAATTCCTTCAATTACCTAACATACGTAATGGGCATGGTGTCTGACTGGCACGCCGACGCAGGCGGGTTCGACTCCCGCCCGCAGGTGATGTTTTGCAAGAGGTAGTCATTCCCTTGTGAGTCTGCTAAATCTAAATTCCTTCAATTGCCTAACATACGTAATGGGCATGGTGTCTGACTGGCACGCCGACGCAGGCAGGTTCGATTCCCGCCCGCAGGTGATGTTTTGTAAGAGGTAGAGAAAGGCGCGCGCCCCAACCACTAGTCTCCGTCAAGCGTTCCCTGCGGTATCCTACTAATGGGCATGGTGTCTGACTGGCACGCTGACGCAGGCAGGTTCGACTCCCGCCCGCAGGTGATGTTTTGCAAGAGGTAGAGAAAGGCGCGCGCCCCAACCACTAGTCTCCGTCAAGCGTTCCCTGCGGTATCCTACTGATGGGCATGGTGGCTGACTGGCACGCCGACGCAGGCAGGTTCGACTCCCGCCCGCAGGTGATGTTTTGCAAGAGGTAGAGAAAGGCGCGCGCCCCAACCACTAGTCTCCGTCAAGCGTTCCCTGCGGTAGGCCGCCCTAGCCTAATGGGCATGGTGTCTGACTGGCATGCCGACGCAGGCAGGTTCGACTCCCGCCCGCAGGTGATGTTTTGCAAGAGGTAGAGAAAGGCGCGCGCCCCAACCACTAGTCCCCGTCAAGCGTTCCCTGCGGTAGGCCGCCCTAGCCTAATGGGCATGGTGTCTGACTGGCATGCCGACGCAGGCAGGTTCGACTTAGGCGGCATGGTGTCTGACTGGCATGCCGACGCAGGCAGGTTCGACTCCCGCCCGCAGGTGATGTTTTGCAAGAGGTAGAGAAAGGCGCGCGCCCCAACCACTAGTCTCCGTCAAGCGTTCCCTGCGGTAGGCCGCCCTAGCCTAATGGGCATGGTCTCTGACTGGCATGCCGACGCAGGCAGGTTCGAATCCCGCCCGCAAGTGATGTTTTGCAAGAGGTAGTCATTCCCTTGTGAGTCTGCTAAATCTAAATTCCTTCAACTACCTAACATACGTAATGGGCATGGTGTCTGACTGGCATGCCGACGCAGGCGGGTTCGACTCCCGCCCGCAGGTGATGTTTTGCAAGAGGTAGTCATTCCCTTGTGAGTCTGCTAAATCTAAATTCCTTCAATTACCTAACATACGTAATGGGCATGGTGTCTGACTGGCACGCCGACGCAGGCAGGTTCGATTCCCGCCCGCAGGTGATGTTTTGTAAGAGGTAGAGAAAGGCGCGCGCCCCAACCACTAGTCTCCGTCAAGCATTCCCTGCGGTATCCTACTAATGGGCATGGTGTCTGACTGGCACGCTGACGCAGGCAGGTTCGACTCCCGCCCGCAGGTGATGTTTTGCAAGAGGTAGAGAAAGGCGCGCGCCCCAACCACTAGTCTCCGTCAAGCGTTCCCTGCGGTATCCTACTGATGGGCATGGTGGCTGAATGGCACGCCGACGCAGGCAGGTTCGACTCCCGCCCGCAGGTGATGTTTTGCAAGAGGTAGAGAAAGGCGCGCGCCCCAACCACTAGTCTCCGTCAAGCGTTCCCTGCGGTAGGCCGCCCTAGCCTAATGGGCATGGTGTCTGACTGGCATGCCGACGCAGGCAGGTTCGACTCCCGCCCGCAGGTGATGTTTTGCAAGAGGTAGAGAAAGGCGCGCGCCCCAACCACTAGTCCCCGTCAAGCGTTCCCTGCGGTAGGCCGCCCTAGCCTAATGGGCATGGTGTCTGACTGGCATGCCGACGCAGGCAGGTTCGACTTAGGCGGCATGGTGTCTGACTGGCATGCCGACGCAGGCAGGTTCGACTCCCGCCCGCAGGTGATGTTTTGCAAGAGGTAGAGAAAGGCGCGCGCCCCAACCACTAGTCTCCGTCAAGCGTTCCCTGCGGTAGGCCGCCCTAGCCTAATGGGCATGGTGTCTGACTGGCATGCCGACGCAGGCAGGTTCGACTCCCGCCCGCAGGTGATGTTTTGCAAGAGGTAGTCATTCCCTTGTGAGTCTGCTAAATCTAAATTCCTTCAATTACCTAACATACGTAATGGGCATGGTGTCTGACTGGCATGCTGACGCAGGCATGTTCGACTCCCGCCCGCAGGTGATGTTTTGCAAGAGGTAGAGAAAGGCGCGCGCCCCAACCACTAGTCTCCGTCAAGCGTTCCCTGCGGTATCCTACTGATGGGCATGGTGGCTGACTGGCACGCCGACGCAGGCAGGTTCGACTCCCGCCCGCAGGTGATGTTTTGCAAGAGGTAGTCATTCCCTTGTGAGTCTGCTAAATCTAAATTCCTTCAATTACCTAACATACGTAATGGGCATGGTGTCTGACTGGCATGCCGACGCAGGCGGGTTCGACTCCCGCCCGCAGGTGATGTTTTGCAAGAGGTAGTCATTCCCTTGTGAGTCTGCTAAATCTAAATTCCTTCAATTACCTAACATACGTAATGGGCATGGTGTCTGACTGGCACGCCGACGCAGGCAGGTTCGATTCCCGCCCGCAAGTGATGTTTTGCAAGAGGTAGAGAAAGGCCCGCGCCCCAACCACTAGTCCCCGTCAAGCGTTCCCTGCGGTAGGCCGCCCTAGCCTAATGGGCATGGTGTCTGACTGGCATGCCGACGCAGGCAGGTTCGACTCCCGCCCGCAGGTGATGTTTTGCAAGAGGTAGTTATTCCCTTGTGAGTCTGCTAAATCTAAATTCCTTCAATTACCTAACATACGTAATGGGCATGGTGTCTGACTGGCATGCCGACGCAGGCGGGTTCGACTCCCGCCCGCAGGTGATGTTTTGCAAGAGGTAGTCATTCCCTTGTGAGTCTGCTAAATCTAAATTCCTTCAATTACCTAACATACGTAATGGGCATGGTGTCTGACTGGCACGCCGACGCAGGCAGGTTCGATTCCCGCCCGCAGGTGATGTTTTGTAAGAGGTAGAGAAAGGCGCGCGCCCCAACCACTAGTCTCCGTCAAGCGTTCCCTGCGGTATCCTACTAATGGGCATGGTGTCTGACTGGCACGCTGACGCAGGCAGGTTCGACTCCCGCCCGCAGGTGATGTTTTGCAAGAGGTAGAGAAAGGCGCGCGCCCCAACCACTAGTCTCCGTCAAGCGTTCCCTGCGGTATCCTACTGATGGGCATGGTGGCTGACTGGCACGCCGACGCAGGCAGGTTCGACTCCCGCCCGCAGGTGATGTTTTGCAAGAGGTAGAGAAAGGCGCGCGCCCCAACCACTAGTCTCCGTCAAGCGTTCCCTGCGGTAGGCCGCCCTAGCCTAATGGGCATGGTGTCTGACTGGCATGCCGACGCAGGCAGGTTCGACTCCCGCCCGCAGGTGATGTTTTGCAAGAGGTAGAGAAAGGCGCGCGCCCCAACCACTAGTCCCCGTCAAGCGTTCCCTGCGGTAGGCCGGCCTAGCCTAATGGGCATGGTGTCTGACTGGCATGCCGACGCAGGCAGGTTCGACTTAGGCGGCATGGTGTCTGACTGGCATGCCGACGCAGGCAGGTTCGACTCCCGCCCGCAGGTGATGTTTTGCAAGAGGTAGATAAAGGCGCGCGCCCCAACCACTAGTCTCCGTCAAGCGTTCCCTGCGGTAGGCCGCCCTAGCCTAATGGGCATGGTGTCTGACTGGCATGCCGACGCAGGCAGGTTCGACTCCCGCCCGCAGGTGATGTTTTGCAAGAGGTAGTCATTCCCTTGTGAGTCTGCTAAATCTAAATTCCTTCAATTACCTAACATACGTAATGGGCATGGTGTCTGACTGGCATGCCGACGCAGGCGGGTTCGACTCCCGCCCGCAGGTGATGTTTTGCAAGAGGTAGTCATTCCCTTGTGAGTCTGCTAAATCTAAATTCATTCAATTACCTAACATACGTAATGGGCATGGTGTCTGACTGGCACGCCGACGCAGGCAGGTTCGATTCCCGCCCGCAGGTGATGTTTTGTAAGAGGTAGAGAAAGGCGCGCGCCCCAACCACTAGTCTCCGTCAAGCGTTCCCTGCGGTATCCTACTAATGGGCATGGTGTCTGACTGGCACGCTGACGCAGGCAGGTTCGACTCCCGCCCGCAGGTGATGTTTTGCAAGAGGTAGAGAAAGGCGCGCGCCCCAACCACTAGTCTCCGTCAAGCGTTCCCTGCGGTATCCTACTGATGGGCATGGTGGCTGACTGGCACGCCGACGCAGGCAGGTTCGACTCCCGCCCGCAGGTGATGTTTTGCAAGAGGTAGAGAAAGGCGCTCGCCCCAACCACTAGTCTCCGTCAAGCGTTCCCTGCGGTAGGCCGCCCTGGCCTAATGGGCATGGTGTCTGACTGGCATGCCGACGCATGCAGGCTCGACTCCCGCCCGCAGGTGATGTTCTGGAAGAGGTCACCGAATCAGACGATGTAAGTCTTTGGTTTTTTTTGTTGTTAAAACTAAAAGTTTCAATCGATTATATTCAGGCATATTCTTCGTGAGATTTGACGCATCTTTCATGTTGATGAGTTCTCACCAAATCCACTCTGCAAAGAACTGTGGGTCTTTGAAAATGTCAATTTTCGGACTCTGAAAAAGTTGACGTCTTCTCTCGTCGTTGAGATCGAGAATTTGGAACAAAACTCGAAACTATCTTGTGAGGGACCCTATGGGCTATCGAAAAATATATAGAAATGTGCCAACCACTCCCCGATTTTACTCGAATTTTAGGTGACACGCGTGATATATTGCTTAATCACTCAATTCGGTACATATCCTCGAATAATAAACGGTTATTTTAGCAGCAGAGATCGTACATTGCAAGATGTCGATCTAATATGGAAGATATGAGATGCGGATGTTACTGCAGATTGCTGCGAATATTGTTTTGAAATGAACTTTATTGATCATTTAATTCTCTGATCAAACAGCTCATTTGGGCTCGTAGACGTTCTGGTCGACATAATCTCCGCTGAAAATAACACCTGATTGCAATATCATCTCAATCAATATACGTACGCATCACTGTACTGGCATGCAACCATGACCTCCTTTCCATCCTGGCAAGCAGTCATTCCACAGCCAATCTTAGTCGTTGCCGCCCAAGCCATCTCAAATTGTCGATCGACTTTAGAATGGGCTCTTGGCCTAAATACCTGGGTAGCATGACCAATTCCCGAATTGAAGACATCGTTGGTGAATTAGATGTTGGACCATCCATATTCTTGGAACTCTGACTCCCAGGAGTCGGAGGCGGCCTTTCCTTGTCCGTCGAATGACATCTTGACTTTCGATTGGTTGAAGATTGATCAAACATGATTTAACCTTGTCAGAAGACGAGGCATCGTACAGATTCTCTCCCAGATTGGTATTCGAATGCTCCATCACACAAGTGTCAGCCACAGCCTGTGCGCTCTTCTCGATCTCACAGTCCCAGTTCTAAATAGATATGTTACCATTCTCTATCAACATTTATCCCACCAGATCGGGAATGGGAAACTGGGATGCCGGCATGTTCTTTCCCTTGGCGACATAATTTCCAGCAGCGATTGTCTGTCGGAGTTCGTTATGGGCGTCGATGAATCCCTTGACTTCGGCTGATGGGATTCCGCCCGAACACTGGGAGCGAACGAGGGAGACGAGAGAGATGAGAGCAAGGATGACGCAGGCACGAATCATAATGGAATTGGGTGGATGAGGGAAACGGTAGATGGCTGATGCTATTGTTGAATAATTGGCAGTATTTATGCTAGTCGATTGTCTATTCAGATGGCCTGAAACGATTACTTGTCCGCCGTGGCAAATCTTTTAGTTTTCATGAACGCTGTTATTATGATCACAAACAAGAAAGCGATTTGATTCGATGTCATTGAATATCACGTATGCATTCCTTTCACGAACACATCACGGCTCTTGCTGCTTTCTCGATTGGGTGTATTCTTTGGTCATTTGCAGTCATTTTCTTGATTTATTTTGTAAACTGTCCAATCATTATTATTTTTTACCGAATGCATTTGAACACATCATAACGCGTGTGTGGGAGCTATCATTTTCATTTGCAGATATATCACGCGATTGCCATAGAGATGTGCGCCTGCAAATACAATGGATGGTTATGTGAAACTCGCAAACTAGGGACAACAGCGGGGAGACGACGGAAATTGCGTGTCGATCTGCCTAATGCGCTTATCCTAAAGCCAACTTAATCTCTGATCTAGTAGTGATCCCAAATGAAGAGCGATTTTCTATCCTTATCATTCTGCTCTTCATGAAGAATAGGTAATACCTATTATACCTATTAGGTATTGCTCACTCTTCACGAATATCGTTCTCAAGATTGAAAATCGATGCATATTGCTGCTTGAAACTATGAAAATGAAAATTGCTTCAGTAGGTCACTGCGCGAAAACAGTAACGGTTCCATCGCAAATTTCGAACGATTCCGGGTCATTGACGGAATAGACGATGAATCTCTTCACAGTTTTTTTTCAGTTTCTCTAGTATTATTAGTCGAGCATGTTTCCGCGTAACGCTATGAGGATGGTGGTAGCGTTAGGTGGTGGCGTGTCGAGACAAGGCGCATATTTGAGCTCAAACCTCGGGACAGGCACAGACGTTCCGTTATACATGTACGCCCCATGAACGTGTTGGTAAATGAAGACTATGACTATGATTAATGCAAAATCATTGGATGATACTCACTTCAATCAATGTAATTTACTCTCAAAAAGGAGAAAATCATAATGGTACATTCATGGCTTTGTATAAGGATAAGATAAGGATAAGATAAGGATAAGATTCCAAGGATAAGATAAGATACAACTGAAAAATCAGATGATGTACATACCCTAAAAATGTAACATAGTGTATTCACAAAGGTTAATAATCCGTTTGTGCGTTGCACTGTATTCAACAAAATCAACAAATCTATTTGACACAAAATATCGAACAAGCTATCAGCATCAGAAAACTGGTCAATTACAATTCTTCACTAAGGTTCCGTTTTCGGTATCGAATAACGCCTCGGAATGGTTCGGATGGAATATGTAGTGGGGCATTCGATAATTTACAAAACGGACTGATGCAACTGCATTTGCTTTCTGGAGTATTTTCAGCAGCTGCGTTGATTGCTTGAGAAGCTGGAAGAGAACGTTCGAAGGGCACTATCCGTGAAATCGCTGAAAATTCAATATGATAGCATAATATCATAATTCATGTTAAATCTTTGGGTGGAATCGATTATAAAACGATAATTGGACTTGTTTTTCTTCGTATTTCACCAACTGCTAAACAAACATAAACTAGCAGCTCACCTCCAGAAACTCTTCTCAATCGTTTCCAGAACAGGGTATTTTCTGATTGGAAATTCTTTTCACTAAATTTGTATGTCTATTCACGTCTACTTGGTTATTACCCTGACTATGCTCACCTTTTGCGCGGGTTCGAGCGCGTGTTTTCTCGAGTTTGGGCGTTGGTTCGACTTTGGGCAGTGCACAGAAGTGGCTTATGCAGCTGCAATCGCTTTTTCGAGCACTTTTTGCCGCATCGATGATTGCTGGAGAAGTGGGAAGAGAGGGATTGAACTGCCGTTCTGAGTACTCACTGAAATTAGTAAAATATTTAGTTTCCCTTGGTCAGAATACATTGGTTAACACTAAGAGAGTGAGAATATTGGAATGTTTTGGAAAAGCATAGAAATATCACCGAACGAATCGTACTAATAAAAACTATTTTTCTCCTTCTGGTAAGCATATTATTAATCTTAATAGCATACCTGGAACCGAACCTCCAAAATATTTTCTCGATCTCGTCGAGATTTTGAAAAACCGTCTTCCTTACTTTCTGCGATATCTTGTTCCAGTTTTGAGTCGGATGAAGTTTCCTGAAAGAAAAGAAAGTAGAAGAATCGTTTATCTTCGCGAACTGTAGTTGTTCTTATGTCTTTATAATAATCGTAACCTAATTATGTGTACGTTTTCAAGGAAAGAGCTGTGAAGATTGAATAAATTGTTGCTGGTTGGATACATTCTTCTGAATTATTTCTTCAATGCTTACTTGAATATATCATGCTGAGCGCCAAACCAATTATTGTATCGTTTCGACCTGAAAGTGCTATGCTGCTTGCAAGAATGATATTAAATGTCGGTATCGATAACTCACAACATGTTACGTGGCTTCTTCTTTGCAGTCATCTGTGGAGTATCTCAAAAATATTTCTAATCATGTATTCAATTCAGTTTTCTATACTTCGTTTTTGTCTTTGCAGTTTACAATAACTATTTTATCGTTTTTTAATTATTATTTACAATTGTGGTGATCATAATTGCATATATTTCACATTAAATGTATCGTGATATGTGGATATGGACCTACAATGAGTGTAATTCGTCGTAAAATCGTTATCAATTGCAATTGGATGTGCTAGCTCATTGGTATTGGCTGAATTAGTCGTTGCATTCATTCCATGTTCTTCATCGTCGATCTGATCAATATGAAAGAACTCCTCGACCACGATTTGACCATTCTGAAATAAGAATTTTATTGTGCGTCATTATTGAAGAAATATAAAAAGTGTCCTAACATTTCTCAAACATAGCCACGAATTCAAACATTACAGAACAAACTCACGACATTTTCGTCATCTCTCGACTCGGAAAGTTCTTCACCCACATTATTGCAGTAGATTGCATTGCCACCAACTAAATAATTATCGAATTGTGTGTCTTTCTGATTTTATTGTTCATCTCTGAGTAGTTAAAACAGCTCAAAGATTACGAATGCGTGCCTGTTTCAATAGACGAAACACGAGGACGCTTTCTCCTTCGGATGACAGCCTCAGACTTGGAGGAATGAGGCATCCTTGATTGCTTAGGATGAGGTTCACTTCCAGTAGCGATCAACTAAAAAAAAAGGTAAATGATAAGGATCATCGTAGAAATAGTGATGAATACATAACGGACTATCTCTCTTTATTCCTAATTGAGTATCTTAAAAAAATGTTTCCGACCTTTTTTCTCTTTGAACGGACTTTGGAAGGCGATAGTCCGGGTTGTGATGAACAAGTCTCCTTCTTGTTGTACGATTGGAGATAGGACAGCATCAGCATCGGCCCCAACTGCAAAACAAATATTTTCAATTGATCGACATATTATGTAGTTGTTCAAGTTCCCAACTCAATCATTCGTCTCTCAAATGTTTTAAAATGAGTTACAAAGAATTTAGGAAACACATTTTCAATTGCCTCTCCCAATTGCCCAATTGCCATATTTTCTCTCACTCGCATAGTGCCCACATCCACCCCCCCTCTCCCCTGCTTACGGCTGGTCCATCATCTTCGTTGGCTCCTGAAGACGACATTAACGCTGATTGGGGCGCCGATGGCAAGGAACCAGAAGCACGGGCAACTTCTGATGACCCGATTGACTCCCCGGCAGTCGAGCTGACCGGAATCAGGGCACTGCAATCGTTAGCTATACTTTAAACCTCAATTGCAAACAACCAAACGTATGACGGAAAGCAAGATTTCCGTGTGTGATTCTCTCAGACTCATCGCATCGTATTTGCATCTCCACCCACCACTTCGCTGCAGCAGATCCGGAGTGCAAGTCGCCTGGATTGTGGTGCTTGCTTGCTGCTTCTCGACGCTTCGCAGTCTCTAGCTGTAACGAATACATTTATCCAACGTATGCACCATTCAACCGTATAATCATTGATTCGACCAATTTGTCCCGATTTTTCCAACCCTATACCTTTCTGGCCATCCGCTCGCGGTACCTGGCAGCATGCTGGAATGGTGTGAGGGGCACAGACGATGAAGCTAAAAGTGAGCACATATAACAGACATTGGAATCAATTTGAGCGAAACATCGTGCAGTCCGTGTCTGTTAACTATAAATCGAATTGACTAACCAGTCTGATGTGGTGTGCATTCTAAGAAGATGATGTCGGGTGACGGTTCCCTTCTTTTGAGAGCTTCGTTCGTTGTGATTTTGATCTGAAACTTCCAAAATATGCAACTTCGCGCAACGTTCCTCGGTCCTCTTCAGCTCACCGAGAGTGTATCATCGTCCTTCTCGATCAGCAGCCACTCCTGGGAGCCAAGTGTCGTCGCCGGCACCGAGAAATCGGCCGAGAACGAGGGTCCGAAGTCGCCGGAGTCGTCGCTTCTCGACGACTCTCCCGCCACCGTCGATGCGACGGATGCGATCTCGATTGAATCGCTGAAAGCTTGTCACTGATCGACTGCACATGGCGTTCGTCAAATAGTGAATCCGTTGAGAGCGGAAGTCTGATGCAAATCCTACTACTCCATCACGAATCACGTTTCTGATCAACTCACCTCTTGTTCGCAGCAACTTGGATTTGGATGAAGGAGGGTGGTGTCCAACATTCCAACATTCGGCGTTCTGCCTTGGCCTTTTCCTGAACAAAAAAACCACAGTTAACCACTGGTTGTTCAAGTTTCGTTAAACAAAATGGAACAAATCAAAATGGAAAAAATCCGCATATTCTTTAATTTCCATAAGCTACGGACGTTCTGCAAATGATTCACTCACATCTGGTTCCTCATCGTGCGCCACTGGCGGCATAACGTGCGCTGAAATGGCAGCCGACGAAGACGGTCCTCCGACGTTGTCGCAGGCGTCGTCGAAGCTTCTCGACGACGACGACGACGCAGCTGCCGCCAGTGCGCCTGTAGATGCTCGGCGCGGATCGCTGCAATCAATGAGCTGCATGACTGCTGCCCGAGAAGGGCACCCTTCCGGGCAGAGATGTTTAGTGACGTATTCCGACTGATGGCAGCTGCTCACTTCGCGCTTGGAGCAACCACCTCTGCGGGTTGAGCTGCGTGAGTTTGGCTGAGGGAGGATGAATTCGGGTGTAGACACGTCTCGTCATCTCCCTGAACATTCATCTGCCGTTCACGCATAATCCCTAATCAACTTATTGGATGAAATGGAACAGGCATTTTCCACTTCCCCCTCCAGTCCCCAGCCAGTTACCGCAAATGCATCCCGACGATTGTGAATACACGACGTCGGAGCTGTCGGCTTTACCGTCAGCACCACCTAGCGTAGTCGTCGAAAGACGACTGTAAAGTCGCTTTATGTGACATTTACCTTTGTCACTGAGCTGTGAGCCTGCGATGAGGGTCCGTTGGCGTCGGCGGACGACGATTGCCCCTGCAAGGCAGCCGGTGCGCTCGCGATACCCTTCTGGCTGCTGAAAATACGGTGATACTGTAGATTGCTATATGCTAATGGAACGGGCAAGTTGCAATTGTTTCATATAGCTACGAGAAGAGAGATGGGAATAGATGTCAGAAACGGCTAACTGGAAACGTAATACATACTTCATCTTGGACACTTGCTCTTTCAGACTGCGGATTTCCTCGACCATGACATTCATCTGATTATTGAAGAGGGACATCATATCAGCTATCATTTTTGCGGAGGTTGGGCAGATGATATTGGCTGGATTGGGATTGGTGTGAGCCTGTAAAATAAGTCAGTATTAGGGTTGGTGATTCAAGGAATGACTCTTCATTTCGCGCGCTCTCTCACTTCTCTGATCGAAGAGTGAGTATGCAAAATGAGGAGAGTGATCCTTGAATTGTCAACCGCAGTCAGTACTATCTAGGGTTCTCGTCCCTTAGCCGCTCACCTCGCCGCCGTCATTCACCTGACGATCGGGAAAGACAGTCGACGTCGTGGGCGCTGGGATTTGAGCCCGCGACGAGGGCCTGGCCCCGCCGGTGCTTCCCGACAACGGCCCTGCTCCCATCATCGATGATGCAGGGGAGTTCTGATCACTCGTAGTGCTGCAAGTAATGACTCTGAGCGACTGTGCAAGTCGAAATGGAGGCGTGAGACCGCATGAACGTTATTTGGTCTAATACAGTTTTTCGTCCACTATAAAAATGATTAAAAGCATTTATGTATTCACCGACCGCTCGTTCACATTGATTACATTAGGAATGAATGAGTGATTTGCAAATATCAGATCGGCGGAAAGAAATCCGGATATTTGAATCGACTTTAATCGTTTAGGCGGCCTCGAATTTACCCAATATTGTCATAAATTACTTCGCATAAGTGATTTCGCACATCCGAGCTAACCTCAGGTTTGGGTCAACTACTGCGTCATACTGAGCCACGTGGATGAGGGATGGTGGGAACCCGGCCAACATGCGACGTTCATTCTGCACATCTTCCTGAACAGAAATCGGTATTTCACTCTAAACATTTAACTTGTTATTGAACTGAAACGAGAATCTGATCGTATTGCTTCATGAAACTCACGTTATCTTCCTCATTGCCCGTCACTGGAGCATATCCAACTAGATGAGCATCATCATCGACAACAGTATCCGATGGGACATCGTTCTCACTGTCAACAGAGATTGTATCCGTAGGAGAGGCTGGCTCGGTCGGAAGAAGGTCTGTCTTTGCGACATCATTATCATGAATCTGAAACACGACTTATATTTCTCAAGAAGAAGAAACAAAGCCATTATTGTTCATCAATCTCATAAATCGATTACTTGAACGAGTTCATCTATTGAATGATGAAACTCACGGTATCTTCCTCATTGCCCGTCTCAAGAACACATCCAGCAACTTTAGAGTCATCATCGACAGCAATATCCGGTGCATAGTCACTGTCAGCAGAAGCAGCAGCCGTAGGAGAGGCTGGCTCGGTCGGAGTAGGGTCCTTCTTTGAGACAGCATCATTATTACACTGGAAATATATTCTAACTTCAGGTCAATCGCTTAAACCCTAAAACGAATAAAAAATCGGTGAATCATTGTACCTCACCTTCTCATCTTCATTGCCCGTCTCGAGCGCATCATTATTGACAGCGATAACCGATGAGACAGCTTCATCACTCTCAGCAGAGGTTGTAGCCGTAGGAGAAGCTGGCTCAGTCGGAAGAGGGTCTGTCTTTGCGACAGCAACATTCTTAAATACGATTTGCATTAATTGTTAAAGTTATATTGTTGAAACCCAAATATCGAATCCAAAATTTCTAATGTGGTGTTAAAATCCCGGAAAAGTAAAAAGGGTGTTATTTTTTCGCTGGAAAAGTAAATGGAAAAGTAAAAAGATTTTAACCTCTAGAACCGATTTGCAAGTTGCTAGCTGCGCTGGGAATCGAGATACAGAAATTGCGGGAATTCAAATCTCAGTACTGCGAATTAAAATCTTTTTTACTTTTCCATTTACTTTTCCAGGCAAAAATTAACACCTTTTTTCATTTGCCGTTTACTTTTCCCGGATTTTAACACCACACAAATAATTATACCTCACCTTCTCACCCTCATTGCCCGTCTCGAGAGCAGCATCATCGGCAGAAATAACCGAAACGACGTCTGTCTCACTGTCACCAGCGATTGAAACCGATGAAGATACGCAGGTAGAAGGGTCCAGCCTCGCGTAATCTTCAGGCAATAGAGAATATCTCGATTTCTTCTGAGGACGCTCGCTTGCACACGCAGTCGCCTGCAAAAGATCACCTAACTGAATGTGAATAAAAACAAATGAATTAATAGAACTATCAAACCAAACATGTTTAATTCAATTCAATTCACTATTTATCACTTCAGGCAGTAATGCTCAGGTGAGGATGGAGCCATATTCTTCATTAGTTGCGTTCCACCAGTGGGGACCGATCATACGCCTGAGATCGTCGCGCCAGCGAGTCTTGGGATGGCCCGCAGGGCGTGCACGGTTGTAGGGCATCCATACGGTAGTCGCCCGAGTCCAGTGATTGGTTTGCATTGCCCGGATCTTCAGCGCCCATTTTGCTTTGTTTCTGAGGGCATCCTTGTTCCAGTCTCGAACTTTGGAGATCTCACGTATCCTTTCGTTTCTCATTCGATCTCTGAGAGTAACTCCGACCATTCGTCGCTCCATCTTTCTTAGAGTGATATACAGACGCTCCTTGTCGCTCGATCGCATCGCCCAGGTTTCGCTACCGTAGAGTACGGTTGTTCGGATGCAGCTGTCGAAGAGACGTCGTTTTGTCTTCATAGGAAGAATCCGTGAAGCTAGCAGATGAGACAACTTGCTCCATGCAGCCCAGCCCAAGCGAATCCGGTGTTCGAGCTCAGCGGAAGGATCAAGGGGAAGAGAAATCTTTCCACCGAGGTACGTTGCGGAGTCGGCGAAGTGAAATACCAGGTTTCCGATAGTGATGGGGGCTCGGGTGGTAGTGCAGGAAGTGAGGAGGACGGTCTTGGATGAGTTTACTTCTAATCCTACTCGAGCGCACGCTTCCACTAGCTTCTGAAGCATCTTCTCCATCTCCGGACGAGACTTGGCGACCACAGCGACATCATCGGCGTATTCGAGATGACATAGATGGCGTCCGTCGATCTTGAGTCCGCAATTCTCCCAGTCTATGTCATCCATCGCAAGACGAAGTACTGCGTTGAAGAGGCGGGAGACAGGGTGTCGCCTTGACGAACTCCTCTTCTCACGCTTACAGAAACTACTTCATCGTTGACTCGGATGAGGGAGGACGAGGTTTCGTAGATGCGACGGAGGAGGTGGACGAGTGAGGGGTGGACTCCAGACTTCCATAGTGCCTGCCAGACAGCGCTCCATTCCACAGTGTCGAATGCCTTAGTGAAATCCAGGAATCCAATGTACAGGGAGATCCCATATTCATGAGTCCTTTCGGCGAGTTGTTTGATTGCGTGTAGATTGTCGAGAGTAGAGTGCCCTTTGCGAAATCCGGATTGGGTGAGGGACTCCGACTCATCGAGCTTCGCTTCGATTCGCTTCATGATCACACGAGTAATGCTCTTCAGGGTGACGGGGAGGAGAGAGATGGGCCTGTAGTTGCTGATGTTGGTCGTGTCTCCTTTCTTGTGCAGTAGAGAGACGATGGCTTCTACTAGGCCTCCTGGGACGGGATCTCCGGCAACAAGGCGGTTGAGTAGATCGGTTAATGGTTGAGCAAGATATTCCCGAGACAAACTGAGCATATCTGGGAGAATCTTGTCCGAGCACGGGGAGTGACCGCACTTGAGGTGAGATATCGCATCTCGGCACTCGTCAGCGAGGAAGGGCGGAAGAGGCTCAGTGGAGAGAGGCACAGCTAGAGGGAGCGAGACTGCAGGCGAGTAGAGGTTATTGTAGAAGCTCTGCACTGCCTTCTTCGTCGCGTCTTGAGATAGCGCTTTAGTCACGGGATCGGGGACGAGAAGGCGTTTCTTAGTCGACTGGAGATCTTTCATAGTTCGGACCATGCTTCTCCCCAAGATGGCTGCTTCAGTGGCTTGCTTTTCTTTCCTTCGGCGGATGTCATCACAGAGTGCGGCACGGGCAGTCTTGCAGGCGATCGAGAAAGAAACAGCATCACGAGGGGTCGCACGCAGGAGATGTCGAGCTGCGATGAGGCGGCGAGTGGCGGGCGAGATCCAGGGTGGCACTTGGCGTCTTCTCCAGCAGTTTGTTAATGTGGTCTGTGTGAAAGCGACGATGGTTGAGTAGGCTTCCGGCGCTGACGTGGGGCGCGTAAGGGGCAGGGACCCGAGTAGATTCGAGTTGGTAGTGTAAGCGCCCCGATCGAAATCGTAACGCTCTCTACATCTTTTCTGCTTTACCTCACGGGGAAGAGAAAGACACAACTTGACTAGGCGGTGATCGGAGTCGAATTCGAAACGACCGACTACTCCACTGCTGACAACACGCGCAGAAGGAGGGGCGGCGATGAAGTCTATCTGGGAGAGTGTGGAGCCGTTTGGAGACCGCCAAGTCCAGAGTCTACCATGTCTTTTCTTTTACACTCGCAGATTGTTACGCACACATGCCTCGGTGAAGGTTCGACCACGTGCATTCGGGGACTGAGAGGCGAAATCACCGATATGATGTTCATTTCCCGGTTCTCTCGACACTCTACAGTTTAAGTCACCCGTCAACACTGGCGTGTAACCTCTGGGCGCACTCTGCAGGGCGGCATCGATCTGGTCAAGGAAGGAATCGTACTCCTTATCGTCATACGCAGATGTGGGAGCGTAAGCGCAGACCAGAAAGATTCGTTCTTGTGGCAGCTGTAGAGTGGCTAATCGGGGGGAGAGGGCTCGAAACACAGATGCAAGCGCTAACTGCGCTCGGAGGAGAAATGCGACACCGTGAGACGCAGTGGTACTACCCGAGTGGCAGACCACAGTGCCTGAGGAGGTGAGAGAGAACGAGCCTACACTCACTATCCTTGACTCCTGCACTGCTATCACATCCCACTTGATCTTGTTGAGGGCCAGTTCCATCTCGATTTGCTTGTCTCTCGAGGCGACTGTCCGCGCATTGATGGAGCCGATGTAGAAATGGCGATCCATCGGGTCGGCTTCCAACTACCGCGTGCCGACCGCTGCTGGTAGAGGGAGACTAGGCCTGGGCGGAGGGAAAGACGGAGAGCGAAATGCGCAATCAACCGCTCGCCGCTCACTTGAGGACCCAGAATGCATTTTTAATCGAATATTAAAGCTAACACACATGGAACAAAACAAAGGAACGGTGAGAAATGCATGAAAGAATGGAGAACTGTGCTTTTTGCATCACTTTTCTCATTCTTTGCATATAGAATTTGCTCAAATTTGACGTGTAAATATTGGATGTTTGATTTCGAGCAATGCGAGTCTTCTCACCGGCATGCGCTTGCTTTTCCTCTTCTCATACCAACGGTGGGACAGCCGCCCATCGAATCGCGGGACATCAATACCGTCCATCGAGGCCAGTTCACGCCGCCTCTCCAGAATGCGCTGAAAGGTACCAGTTTGGAAAGCAAACATATTTTAAAATAATAAACAATATGAACGCCAATTGGTCTTCCTGAACAATGAGCACTTGCCGCGTGCCGTTTGAAAGGGCATGCCACCGCGTCTTGAAAGGCGTCACGTCACATAACTCGCCTCGAGACAGAAGAGAAGGGAGTTGGGCCGGGTGAGTCCTGCTGGTAGGTCAATGTCCTCCTTCTCGAGCAGCTTCTTCAGCAGATGCGTCAGTTCCACGATCTCCGATGGATGCACCGTCGAACGAAGCACGCCTAAATGCTTGGAAAACGTCAATGGAGAAGACTAACATATTTGAATCCCCGCCATTGGGTAGCTCAGCTCCTAATAGAAGTAGCTACTTGAAACGCAATTTTTTGGGGGGGGGGGTGTAAATACTATTTACATCTCATATTGCAAGTATCGAGGCTCTAGCTTCACTGGGAGATAAGAAACTCAATGGCGTGAATGGCTAAATGGCACGCCATGAATGGAATTCATAGTTAGGTCGTCGAAATTCGCATCACGCGCAACGGAATAAGCATTGCTGCCAAGTAGGCGAGACTAATTGTTAATCACTTCATTGATTACCCAATTCTCTCACCGTCGTCGATCACAATGTCGGGCAGATTTTCAGGCAGCGGTAAACCACACGGATGCTCAGTTTCCTCCAGATCATACTCGACTTCAAACTGAAATCGTGCTTCGCGTTGGCTTTCTTTGCGGGGTACGGCGTTTCATCAAATAACTTGCCGACTCTGGATGATAGAAGATGTGTGGGTGGTCCTTGAGGTGAAAGTTCTTCACATCGACATTCTAAAGGGGGATTACTCTGCATCGATTTCGTTCCGTATCCTTCGCATCCTCAGTAACCGGCGAGATCAGAACCAATCCTACCTTGAGGTACACATTCTCGAACTCGGCGAATGCGTGTTTGACGAGATCATACTCATGCGACTCCTTTATCTGCTGATGGGATGTGACACGAACCTTCCGCAGACCCTCTGAAGTGGAACGATACAACAAGACATAAATGGGCTGATTTTCCATTGATGATGCACCGAAAGGAGAAGTCTGAATAAGAGTTCGAAATATTGTTTCACAGTTCTCAGGAATGTCTCGCAGTAGGAGGCAGATCACCAAACGATTGTAAGGCATTATCCAACGAACATCGAACATAAAGTACTGACCTCCTTTCCTCCAAACCCACGTCCACTTTTTGTCCTTCTCATCCGGCTGAAATTTGGACAGTATAACTATAAGACATGACTACAGTATGCACAAATGGTCTGCTATTTTTACAGTAAATGACTGTAATTGTAATCGATATTTTAAGTAAGGAGCAAGTACGACTCAACAAATGTGTGTGTTATGTGAATTCTCATCGTCTTCAACAATCACCATAATCTGAGCAACGAGATGAAAGATGTGTTCTCACGATTCTATGATGGCCCTTGAGCTTGATGAAATCATCTCCGACGTATTGCCACGACCGATGCTGCTGGTCCTTGGACACGGGGCGGATGTGATGACGACCCGTAACCTTCTGTAAATTAGGGTAAAATAAGTTTACAATTATGCAACCGCAAATGCTGATTCACAAATTGGTCTTTTAGCGATGCTTACTCCCAGAAGTATCTTATTTTCACTCCGGCAGTCGTTCTCAACCATCAGTTCATAACATTTTCATATTATACAATCTTGATTTCATAAATTTAAAATTACAGAAATCGATCCTCACCTTCACAAGATTGTCTACATAGAAGAAGGCGACTGCATCCACTTGAGGGTACTTGAGGTGCTTTTTCAGCTGCGAAATTTCAGTTGCTCTTTCTACTGCGCATTTCCCCATGTTACAGTCTTTCAACTCAACATTATCAAGCTATTTATAACTCTCTCAATATTGAAACCTTCAATTTTTCCTCATGAGCAGTTATCGTTTGCTGCATTCTGATGCTGCGTGCATGGATGAAATTACCACCGAAGACGAGGGAGTCTTCGGGGGTGTACACCGAGTGAATCCATCCTGAAAAGAAGCTTAGAATGCGACGAAAACGCATTCCGCTAATTAATGTTAATGAATGGCCGTTTGATTCTCTCTACTACCCATATGAATCAGTTAATTAATGTGTATTCATTAAAAATCAAGCACGAATCTGACAATGAACAATAATAAAAAGTTGCACCAGCAGGGATTAGGAGGGTTTCGCCCTGGTTGACAGTGACTCGCGAGCACCTGAAATCTTTTTTTTAAAAAACATTCCGGTTTCAGTTTGATTGCCTCGGTTTGAGGACAAACTGTTGGAATTGCATTCGTAGCTAATATGCTTCAATGGTTATGTAAACGAGATC
Organism: Pristionchus entomophagus; assembly: GCA_036245825.1. NCBI lineage: Eukaryota > Metazoa > Nematoda > Chromadorea > Rhabditida > Neodiplogasteridae > Pristionchus > Pristionchus entomophagus. Next base: position 36,535,732 of record BTSX01000006.1, read on the forward strand.
GACGCTGCTCACTTGGTAACGATGACGCCGAAGAATCTCGTGTCCTTCTTATCAAGGTATTTCTCGTACGCCGTAATGTTCGCAGCAGTCGGCTCCACGAGAAAGAAGACCTGGACGTAACGGTATTAGATGATTATTACTTATTATCGTTGCTAGACGAGGAAAATAATCTTTCCCTAAAAACTCAGTACACACAGCGCATATCGAAAACTAAAACACGTTTTTAGTTGGCTTTCTATATGATAAACATATATTGTTGAATGTTTCCAAATGCCTCGCTCATCGATTAGAGGAACGATCGATAAAGCCGCACCATTTGGATCTAAGATCATCGATTTTCTAACCTTCGTTCCTCTCAACACATGGTACCAGACGGAAGAGCCTGTGAAGTCGATGTGAAATCCGGTGTACGAAGACGAGGCCGACATCAAGCAGTAGCTGAATCGCATTATTAGGTACCAGTGGTAACCCCTCGACTACGTCGGGGGATACCACTGGCGGGGCTCTCCGCTTCGCGGTGCGCCGTATTTCGCAATCGCAAAGAGAGAGAGGGAGATGGAGGGGAGGCGTTGTTTACATGTTTCCGATTTCGCAATCCAGACAAACAGACAGACAGACAGACATACGTTTGCGCTTTATTATATAGTATTGATATTACTTCTAATTGATTATTTACACCATTATTTGAAGAAACATTCACTCATGCCTTTCGTTCTCACTCTGCAGTCGAATCAGTCTGCGGAATTGTAATTTCACACGATTGCCAAATCGGCAAATTACTGTTAACATTTTTATTTGTTTTAAACTTACTGCTCGACGCGGGGGTATTTGTTCTCAAAGGAGAACAGCGTCTTGCCGAACTTGGTCGAGAAGATGGCCTGATGAAGAAAAAAAACAATTATACATGTCCGAGTTGTGAGGGGAGCATATGGTCAAACAGATTCCTGACAGCTGTGCGGAAAGAATAGCCTCAAAACATATTTTGCCTAAAACTGCAGGGCGTGCAAATGGGTTCGGACTTGAATGTATTTACGAGGTTGTAAGGTTACAAGGATTCAGGAACAAGTTCACATTGATGAGTGCAGCTTTGCGGTTTGAAAATGTGGGGAACGTGGGGTCGCAAAAGTACGCGTGTTGCCGGACACTCTCCATTCCGCACTCATCGCCCTCCCGTGCGATAAATGCATGCGAGAGAGTGCGTCGAGCACTGTTCGACCCGTCATCCGTGAATAGTAGTGATGCCAACCCAATTATTTTATATTGTCCCTATCAGCCCCAATTACTTGGGTTTGGGTGAAGGAATTGGGCCCAATTAATTGGGTTTTTGTGCGGGAATTGGGAATTGTTTTGGCATCCCTACAGTACCTCTCGCTGTTTCCGTTCATCCGGCCAGTGTGCTGCCATGTCGACCTCCCGTACTAGAGCAGGCGCACGAACCTGATCAATATTAAGTTGCACGTATTATGTTACGATAATAGTTGTGTCGACATTATTTAAAGCATCTACCGGTCTGAACCACGACATTAATGTCCCTGTGAGACTTATTTCAAGAGATATATTGATATTGAGGAATATTATGGACAATGCCCTATGTGAAAACAATGTCGAGCTCTACGATTGCATAAACATGAAGTTACGCTATCTAAAAGGAAAATTAACCTGATCTGCGAGCTTGGTACCACTTATTTCCAGCGATATCACATTGTACGTGAACTCTCTGAAGGCGATCGGTGTCCTGTAAGCGGTTATCTGTAGTAATGAATACACGTGCATACATGCAATGTGTTTTCAAACGCATTTTAACTTTTTCTGAGCTAAAGCATTTTCTCATATAAACTATCGGATATCTACTATAAAAAGCTGGACTCAAACAGAAAAGGTTTGACAGAAAAACATCTATCGTGCTGTAAAAATACATAATCGTATTATGTTCCTTCTGGATACAGCAAACACTTACTCGAAGTAGTCCACGAAGTTGGCGAGGCTTAACTCGTAGGCCTTCTGACTCTCTACTTCGTATGCCTCCACCGCCTGGAAATAAATATTGTATCTCAGTTTACATAGATTCGACGGAATTCATGTGCACGTGAAACAACAACGAACCCTCTTTGCTCCCACTCGTTCCAGCACGTCTCGAGGGGTGAACGTCGCTGGAGGAACCCTTAAATTGGTCTGTGAAGTTCAATTACAGTTATTGTTTGCCTGTAGCACACACTACTTGTTCTCAGCCTTTCTAGCACCGACTGAATAAACTCGCGCGGTTCCAATATGATGCGATGTTGCTTACCTGCCGCCGTCCAACTTAATTACTTTCATGCATTTTATGTTTAAAAAAAATTCATCCATTCCGTATTATTTTCCTTGTTTTTGTCGCGGCTTCGATAGCGCGTGACATTGTCAAACTGACATCCAAGGGACCGCGACTCATCGCGAGCAATTTCTATGATTGGGCTCCACATGAATAGAGCAACCGTCGTTTGCGATCATCACCTATTTCAATTATACATTAACAAATTCATGATTGCCCCAGTAAAATTGTCAAATCCACACTCTCGCTTCGGAGTGGAAACCAAACGAAAATCTGTAACTCACAACATTCCAATGGCTTCAGGCGCACAATCGAAGATGAGTACTTCCCCGAATCCGCTGTCATCATAATACTGTCTCGTGAAATCTGGAAAATGTACAATGTGGAAAATGTACAATGTGAGCAGAGAACACAGAGAAACATTACATTTGTCTACAGCGCAGTCAAGGGCGGTGTTTGCCAACAATCTCTAAATGGTAGGAGCGGGAAAGGATACGAACCAGACGAAAACGAGGGGGGTTCTTTCATGTTGGTAATTGTTTGGAATGTAACATACTTGTTGGCTGCATCTTCTTCACCACGTCGTCATGCTTGAATCGATCCTCATTGAGGTAACGCTTGTTGAATTTCTGTTGGGTTGCCTGCACATGGCAGTCATTTTCGCAGTCTACCAGTCTAAGAATAGGACTGTCGGAATGAAAGAGCTGAATGAGCGAAAATCAGTTCGGGATGACCTAGCTCTGCTCACCTTCAGCTTCTGCTTCACGATGTCATCCGTATCCGCGTCCTTGATTATCCGTCGATCGCCCTTGAATGATCATATTACTCGCTAATGTATGGTGATCGTATCATACTGCAACTGACCCGACGAGCAAGCCAAAAAACGCTATCGCAAACGAGAACAACAGTTTTAACTGCACTATGAAGTATAGGCAGATGCACTGCTTGTTATATATGAATTTACCGCCGATTCGGTCCTGCTTGTCCTCGGCGGGTTGGCACTCGAGGTATCGGCGGCTGGCGGCAAGACAATTCCACGTTTGCGAGCCGAGCGCAGGCGACCGCGGTTCTCGACCATCATCCACTGCAATTGTTCATGATATTGATTAATTATAATGTATTATTATAATGTATATTATAATGTATGCATACCCAAACGACGCGTATTCTACGAGTGGAATGAGCAAACGCCTACGCTCGTGTCGTCAGTAACCGTGCCGGGTGGATGCGTATCTGGAGAGAATATGACATAAAATAATAATAATAATAATGATAATAATTTATCTACGCCCGAGGCGCAACGAGATCGGAAGTACAGCAGTGATATCGTCAAAATAAAGCATTTGGCGCACATGACCTAGTCAGAGCACTATTTGCGAATGACATAGGAACCAGATTATCAGAACCGAAAACATGATGACTCAGAGTGAGCATGACTTTGAAAGGGTAAGAGAATGGAGAAAGATAAGAGAATGGAAATTGCTCGATCGACACATGCGAATATTGTCCGAGAGGGAGCCGAGACACAGATACTGAGAAAATATCACCGTATCGCAGACTCTCTCTCGCTTTGTTTTGTCTGATCATCACACGAAAGGTTTAGCTATAACAGAGCTATTCTGATTTTGTAAACTCAGACCCACATCAATAAAATGTCCAAACTGGAAATGTTTGGTTGAAATCGAAGCAGTTCGAGCATTTTGCAAATGGGGGGGGGGCTGAGATTCGCGCAAAATATCAGAATATCTCTGATAAAAGTCCTATTTTTTCGCCCGCTCAGCTCAAATGGTTCTAAATTAACTCAGATAGCGCATTGTCATCAATGGCAACACAAGTTACTCCTAGCAGAATTAAGCTAGTATCATTTCCCCACAATGGCGAACAGCGTCTAACAACAAAGACTATCAGTGCGAGGGGAGGAGAGGACGCGTACTATGCGTCCGAATGAAGTGCACACATGAGAGACGGGCTGTTGATTTGCACGCGCCCCGACCAACGAACCAAAGTGCTCCGATGTTTGTCTCTCTCTCTCTCCCACTTTCGCTCTCTCTCTATCTCTCTCTCTCTCTCTCTCTCTCTCTCTCTCACTTTCTCTCATTCCCCTCCCCACTCTCCCCCTCTCCCACCCCCTCACTCGCAAGTCCACGTATCACTCCTTGGAACACATGGCCTTGCGGAAATAATCAAGCACTGATGATGGCTTGCAACGCAGATATTAACCATCGTTTCTTTTCAGATTCGTTTCTCGTCAACACATTCCCACTACAATTTCACAAGTTGTTTTCATGACCGTCTATGACGATTTTGTAAATCCGAATGAATTTCCTGATTCCTAGTAGTAGGCACACTCGAATCGCGATATTGCGTAATACAAATATGGCAAAATAATGAGATTTTAAAGAACTTCATCGATTCCGCACTCTTAAAGGGAATTTGGATGCTGCAGCCAGGAATTTAAACGTGACTATGTTTTTCGAAGGGAGACTTTAGGAATGCAAATGCAATCACTTTTATTGGAAGAAAGGTGTCAGTCTAAGAACGTCTAGTTCCAAACTTATCGCTCGACTGGATATATTATTTCTAAATTCATATTTATCGCAAAGTGCGGTTTTATTACATTGGCTTCAAGCGCAACTTTGAAACTAAAATGCACGGAGAAACAAGAGAAAGAGCGAGCGAGTGGAAAGGAGGGCTGAGTGTCGAATTGTCATCCTTCGTGTCAATGTGTTCCTCATGTTTGGCGTATGACGCGCGAGTCTCTGAATAACACTATGCAGATTCGCAATGAGTCGACAGAGGGTAGAGAAAGAACACGAAGAAAACAAGATGAACGAGAGTTTTTTTTTTTCTTGTTTTTTTTTGCGCACTCTTTCTACCCGCTCTCTGCCCATAGTGAATCTGTCTAGTGTTATTCAGGGACTCGCACATAGACGGAGCGTAGACCGCACGACAAAACAAATTCGTCCCGAGACTCGAACTCTCTCACTTTCGCGTAGTATCTCGCCCACCTCTCTCCTGCGCGCCCTTTCTCGCTCTTTCCTTCAAAACACCGTGGTGGTTAGTCCACGCGACTGCCATAAACAGTCGAACTAGAGCACAGGGGCTCCATCTGTTATCATGATTCCTTGGTTTATCTAGTAGTTCGATGTAGTGTTTAGAATTAGCAATTTTCACACTATTATTTGTTCCCTCCCCCTACCACCAGCAGCTCTTTTTTCTCCGACAAGTGATCGCATACACTGGTGTCACAGTCGCGTGTCGATGCAGCACAGGGCAATGGATTTTGGATTTTACCAAGGGTGGACTGGGCTCTCATTACTGCTTGCTTGTCTCAGACAATATCACAATAATTCAGATCACTAGGTCATAATAACGAGAAACCTCAGCGAATGGTTCACTGGTCTGTTGTTTGGCATGTCCCAGTGATCACTATAGTGATAGTGTGAGAGGATGAGATGAAGACGTGGGGAGAAGGGGAGGGGAAGGGAGGGGGGAAGGGGAAGAAGAGGATTGCAAAGGGTGGTTCGTTGGTCAGCACTCTTACACGAGGCAGCTAGAGTGCGGCGCTATATCACGTAGCACTCGTTCTCATTCCGCCCTTAATGGAGTGAAGGATGGGAGAGAGGAAGAGGTCGGGCGGTGGTTCATTGCTCAAAGGCGTATCCTCCAGAAATGCAAGAGATGAAAAAGGACGGATACGCATTCGGCGTACTACTCTTAAACTAAAAAATACTACTATTAAACTAAAACTGCTTTCGCAAAAAGAATAATTGCTAGTATATAAACAATGTTAGTAATAACCAACCTTGGGCGACTTCCAGGCTGTTCCTCGACAACTCTTCATCGTGAGTCACTACAGTCGGCCAATTCTCATGCTAGCGGCTACTATCGCTTCAGCATCTGCGATATCTGAAATATATTAATGTTCCAGGTTTTGAACTACATTGTTTATTACTTTATTAACAATTGTGTTTGGTATATCGTATAATGTTACTAGGTTGTATATCACTTTAAGTAAATATTCTTGTATTTAATGCTAACTAGTTTTCAGAAATATTTTGGATATAGCGAAACATAATCGATGTTAGTCTAAGTAAAGAAGAATAAAAGTAACCAACCTTGTGTTGTTGTAAACCCGACTAACCGCTATCTTTCCACGACAAAACAGCCCGCGTTGAAGTGTGAAACAACCTGGAGAGTGGAGAATAGAGTAGTAAGGGATTTGTTGTAGGACCCGATATCATATATAAGATAGTCTACTACAGTTTTATTCGCATTAACTCAAACACGCTCGAAAGAAGAGCAGCTGTCGCTCGTTAACACTTGGCCTGTCACGTTTCTTTCGTTTTGGCTACCCAATCGTCGTCATTACAAGGAAATAACTCCTACTCATCAAAATAGAACTATTTTCAACTAAATAACTCTAAAGTGATGGCTTTGGCAAGCCGATAAAGTACTGAATCACCCACCTAATCAACTCAAGTCCATTCTCCTCCCTGCCGGCCGCCGTCGCTCCAACCCTTCATTCATGTGTTGAATAGCGCCTGAGGACGTCATGAATACACCAAACAGATAAAAGAGGCGGCATACTCATCGATAAATCAAATGAGCACGAAACAGTAAGAGGAAAGACGAAAACGCGCTGAAAGCGCAGCAAGCAAGGCTCTAGCACCCTACCGTAACCGGCAGTCGGCGAAAGCCAGTTGATAACTGATTTTATTTTCCATTTTCCATATTTTAAATAATTTAAATAATCATGAATAGAAAAGATCCAGCATTTTTGATAAAATATGTTTTGGGAATATTTAAAACGCGTTCTCTGTTATACGCCTTTCTCTACCTCTTGCAAAACATCACCTGCGGGCGGGAGTCGAACCTGCCTGCGTCGGCATGCCAGTCAGACACCATGCCCATTAGACAACATGCCCTAATGGGCATGGTGTCTGACTGGCATGCCGACGCAGGCAGGTTCGACTCCCGCCCGCAGGTGATGTTTTGCAAGAGGTAGACGTGATCAAGAACGCACACGGGCAGCCGTCGGAGGCGTACCGGCTGGGCATGATGAGAGACTGGCTGCTGAGCATCCAGAACGAAACGGACCAGGCAATCGCCAGAGGAAAGTGACTGACTGAGACTACAGTATGCCGGGAACGCTTAACGCTTGACGGCGACTCCCGCCCGCAGGTGATGTTTTGCAACGCCGGGAACGTGGTCAAACTAAGTTTTTTTTCCGGGAAAATTTCGGAAAATCCTAGGAATCGTTCATTTTCTCCCGATTTATCGGTACTCGCATTTCCCATGCAAAACACTTATTATCGTGTGCGGCTATGAACAACCGTCACACTAGAGGGGTTTCATGCAACTATTCTCTAGTAAGTCAAATGGATGAAAATAATATTTTTTTCCACACTGTTTCCTGGATAAGATAAGAGTTTCCACACTGTTTCCTGGATAAGATACTCATCTAGTGACGTATGACAGCTCTGTAAGTGCACTATTTATTCCCGCGTTAATTAGGTCTTAGTTGACCGGGGAGATATGTGCCCCTTCATTACGAGTTCCCCTCCCAGCTATTTGCCGGCGGCAAGTGGTGGCATGCACTCATGTCACATACGCGCCACAATGCTAAATGAGATTGACATTATTTAATTATGTACATTGAACCAAGGTGCGGTCACTATCCCAGGTCACTTTACATGCATTACATGCTTTCTGATTATCGGGGAGGCTGAGATTGCGCTTGTTGTGTGCCAATCTCTCGAAAAATGTCCTACGAAAAATCGGGTGATTGTGCTCTTAGGTGGACCTGTTGGGTAATCTGTGAGTTTAATATTCCTTATTTGCATTCCCCCCCCCCCCGGTTGTAATATTATTATTGTGGAGTTATCAACGTGACCGTCAATTATAATCAATGTGCAATCATTTTACTTCCACTTATCCATATTCCTGCTCCTTACAAAGTTCAGGGGCAAAAACACAAAATCAAAGGGAATCGGTATACTATAATATTAAGATGTTCATGCATGACGTGCAGTGAACACATCCGACGTACAATTCCCTCTGTAGCCTGCGGACGTAATGAGCAAAGTGGAAGGAAATACTCTTGAATCAAACATTTCGCAACATCGCTGCCAGAATCCGCGCTTCTTCTCGTTGTGCTCGAGCTCATCTGTGGTGGCGGGATGCTTCATTTTGAGCAGAAAACAGACTCGGGGAGGAATGAAGTAGCACTATACCTAAATAGAAATTTGAAAATATTTTTGTGTACCTGTACTTTGTGGTTGACTATGTATGGGCAATAGTTAAATGAATCGGAGAAATGATTCTTACCCAGGCTGCAGTAGAGGGAATTTAGTCGAAGATGCCAGTCACTTGGATTGAACCTGGAATATATAATATAATATTGATACGAGAATGATAACAATCGAAAGAATTAATCAAAAGAATTTTAAAAAAATACTAAGCACTTAGTGTTGAATTTTTACTGACCCGCCGTACAATATGACTTTGGTTTCAGAGTATCAAACAGTCACTAAAATATCGATTGCAACAAATGCAAACCAAAGTGTCCGTTCTCGTATTTCCAAGCAAGATACACGGTGCATTGTGTGAATGCGTTATCTGAACATTAATGTCAATTGTTATCTTCTGCATTCCAATGGTATCGAGCCTTTAATAGTACGCAACATGAACGCGCGGTTGGTGTCATTGAAACAAATTACATCGAGTGATTCAGTGCTGAGGGTTTGGTGCTCGTGCATACGTTGGAATTGATTTGTCGATTCATATAAACGACATAAGCAAATGAATGAATGAAGACTGAACTTTTTAAGACTGATCTTGACTGAACAATGATTGAACTTTTTTTGCTATACATCCAGCAAGGGATTTAGCTAACGACCTCTCATTATTACTTAGTAATAGGTCATGATTTGGTGATATTATTCTTTACGATTCACTTAGCGCACGGCGTCCAACTTATTAACAGGTTGACTTGGCTTCTACTTACCCTCGAATAACATCACCGTTCTCGGAAAATCTTTCGAGAATGACGATTCATAATCCATCTCCGTCTTCAAAACGTTTGAGCGACTCCTTAGCTGGAACACTTACCCCGTCAAGAATACTGCAGTCATCCAAACATATGATAGCCTCATTCACGAACCAACGACAACAATAAAATACAAATAGATCGCATTTTCTCCGAAACGGTCTGGCTCCTGGATATTGTTTTATGGGTGACATTCGGCATTTCAGGGTTTAATCGATAATTTCTCGACGGATTATCGCCATTAACAATGATCGGGTTTTTATTCTCATTATGTTTTTTGTTGTATATTCTCTAGCATTCTCCAGTAGATGAAACATCGCGTCTAATAATGAGTACGCATTTCGAAAGGTTCTGTAACGGAAGGATTATTACTCCTCCGTTAGTCTGTGGTGCGGACTACTAACTAGATGTTCAGCATCATTTATCGGGAGCTTCTCCCAGGGGGAGAAGAAGAGAGAGCTTCTCCCAGGGGGAGAAGAAGAGAGAGAGAGAGAGAGAGAGAGAGAGAGAGAGAGAGAGAGAGAGAGAGAGAGAGAGAGAGAGAGAGAGAGAGAGTTTGTGTACACAGGATAGATGGACAAACACTATTCCTTAACATGGTTCGTTGATCAGCCCTATCGATAAAAATGAATAAATCGGGAATTGCGAAATATTTGGTTTGATAACCTATCGTGAATATGGTTTGGTAACGGCATGTAAATGGGGTGGATAGATCAGTTCTTTATGAATTCAAAAAAGGTAGCACGAACAAAATATCAAGAAGTAAAATAGATGAGTGAGGTTGAAGGGAAATACTCTCAAATGATATGTTGTTGCGACCTGCACAGAATGATTCACAAAGCGTTCGTTTCACTGTTTGTTCTATAAATGAGTTAATCTGTCATAGTTATTCAACTAATTAAACTAAACAACATAGAATAATTTATGAAGAGCTAAACCAGTATTCAGATTCCTCAGCAAGTATATTTACACTGGGAACATGGATAGCAGGGAAAATAAAGGTATCCCGTATCACAACTCGATATCCAATTGATCTTCATCCTCTTCAAATCTCACACGCTTTTCGATCGTTTTGCTACTCAAATTGCAGGCTCTTCGCGGCCTCTTGAGCGATGGGATGGAAGGTTCCTGCGGAACAGCGGACCCTTTTTCCTGATCCAGTCGCAAGCGAGCTTGGGACAAAACAGGATCGGTTCCACATCTAGCTGCGGCTTTCGATGCCAACAGGCGCGATGACATTGAATCGGACGAGCTGCTCGACAAATCGACGCATTTCCTCTTTTTTTAACTGGAGAGTGAACCACGCTATTCTTCGAGTCGAATGGCCGAGATGTTGCAACCAGCAAACATACGCAGTTTATAATATACACCAATATGCTCACAGTTATTATTTCCAGAATATAAAAATCCGAATGCTCCGAAAGTTCAGTTTATTTTCATCAAAATGTAGCATATTAAAATGTTCAAAAAACTTGTTGCGACGTACCGGCTTCCTTTTCGCTTTGACGGTGGAGAGGCCTGATCCATTTTGCGATAAACTCTTCTCTTTTCCATTACACGATTTGATATAGGAAATCATCAGCATCGGACCCAACTGGAGAATATTAATGGTCAGTAAATTGAAAACAAATATATTTCTTTTTTCGAGTTTGAGTCTTCACTCAGCCATTTCCTAACTTCACCTCAGAGAAGCCGCATCCCCCCCCTCAGCTTACCGCGGGTTCCTCATCTTCGTTGTGACCTGAAGACGTTCCGGGCGCTGATTGGTCAACCGACAGCGAGGATCCATTAGCACCGGCGCTTCGCGATGGTCCTTGAGCTTCACCAGCGCTCGAGGTAGTCGCGATAACGTCGCTGCAACCAATGGCATTAACGTGCTGTAAATCCCAATTGGTTGACACGGATACGTTTGGCCTGAAGATGTTCCGGAGAAAAGTGTAAGTGAACAAAGCAACTTAGACTTTAGTATGAATACTATGAAAGTGTGCGTGATCATTCCGAATTCTACCGTATTATTTGTGTTTCAACTCACCACTTCTCTGCCGCAACCAAAAAGCCGGGTTGAGCGGAGTCGCCATCGCTATGGTATGCTGAATTAATAGCAGCGAGTCGACGCTTCTCAGCCTCTATCTGCACATTATCATCTTATTCATCGTTCGACAATAAGTATCCATCGCATTATCAAGTGTTGTGTCTAACAACAGAGTTTTCCGATCGTCCCTCCGATGAGAGCCTTTACAACTATACGATACCTTTCTGGCCATTCGCTGACGGTACCTGGCTGCGTGCTGGGATGGTGTAAGGGGCGCAGATGCTGAAATGGATGCTGAAAGTGAACAGATACTCAGGGTTGTGGTTTGCTTCTTCATTTTAATATTACAGTATTCCCATAAAATTTCAAACTTTTTTGGAATGGATCTGGAATTTCCGGAGGATGCACCCGAACCACACAAATCGGGCCAGCTATCAGCTCCAGGTATGAGAACTTCACCCACAACTTATTGGAAGGTTTTGTCAAAAAAATTTCCGTCGAACCAGCTTCACTAATCCGTGGAACGGCTCTTAGCGAATCTGAAATCCGAAACAAAACGCATTGGAAAAACTATCATCAAAACATATGCGGTCCGTAGTTGAGCAATCGAACCAACTAATCACTCGTACCTGGTCTGCTCTCCAGTATAATGATGTCGGGCGAGGGTTCCTTTCTTTTGGGATCCGCGCCTTTGTTCTGAAACAATACTGCTCAATCTTTAGTATCAAATCATCCGTGCGAGTAGCTGCTTTATACTTACCTTGTTGGAGGTGGGCGTGTACTTTGTCATAGAGTTGAGATCGATCGGCGTCCGGTGGTCCACATTCTTCGTCGCTGCCTGCTTCGGCGCATCTGCTTCGTCAGTTGCAGTGTTGTCCCCTATCGCGGAATCGAGTAGCAGTGCATGCTGAATTTTTTTACCAAGTACGATACGTTCTACACGCACTGCTCACTCTATCACTACTTTGTCAACCCCTCTCTTATCGGTTCAGACATTATCGACAGCTCTCATGCCGCGAACCTGATGTGTCGGCGGTTGCTGAGATGCTGATTGTCGCTCAAGATCCGCTTGTTCTAGTCGCGCTGGCGCTTGGGACAACGCATCAATGGGGTCGTTATCATTGCCAGCGTCTGGCTCAAACTCCGGCCGTGGCACTTCATCAGAGGAGCCCTGCGACTTCGCATGGTCGCGATTGAGCATGAATTGCAAGCGAGTCGCTTGAACATTCGGGTCGATAGACGGAGAAGACAACCCGACCTGAGAATAGATAGAGATATTGCAAATGCAATAATTGGTGTATTAGCATTTTCATTCTAACAATGCAGCAATATCCTTTAACGTTCCATATTCGTCAAAGACTCGCCACTATTATCGCATCCTCATGATCCTTTTCTGGTCGCTCGATGGCGCCAAATGGCGTGTCCGGCATAGAGAAATCGTTCGGGGACGAGGGTACGTTGTTGCGGGAGCATCCCGATTCTGCCGTCACCGTTGAAGTCGCTATTTCGCTCGCATCACTGAATGCACTTTGATATTCTGTCTCACTCGATCGGGTAATCGAGAAGCCGAAGAGTGCGAAAATGCGCAACCAGAATCATGTATCTACGCTTAGCATTATGTGTAGCATAGCTCACTTCTGGCTCGGATGAACAGCAGTTGCAGACTGAACTACGTGTGTTTGACTGAGGGAAGGCGACATCCGCACTCGACGTTCATCCTCGGTCTCTTCCTGAACGGAACGAGATCATCAGCAGCTCACTCAACATCCCCACTCTCAATATTGAGAATAAATTCAACGAGAATATGTGAACCCTTCCCCCCTCATTCATGCGTCATGCGTCACTCACTGCGGGTTCCTTATCATTCTTGCAGTCGTGCTGCACGTGCACGGCATGCGGCGGTCCGGACGCTGACTGTTGGCTCGGTCCGTTGGCGCAAGCGTTGCTGCTCGTCTCTACGGCCACGGCAGTCTTGCTTCAAAAATAGGGTTGATACAGAATCGATGATGTTATCTGGTGCGATTTATGAAGAAGAATATAGTAGGTCGAATAATGTAAACGGTTTACTCAGCTACGGGAGTGATAATGAAGAGAAAGAGGGGTTCACTGAGGGCGCTAGAGAACAGTTTGCAATGGGTAGAGAACGTAATGCAAGCGTACTTGTTCATGGTCAATTGCTCTTTCAGACTTCTTATCTCCTCTGCCATGACGGAAACACGATTATTGAAGAGTGACATCATTTCCGTTATCTTCTCGAACGTTGGGCAGATGTCATTGGTTGGGTTAAGATCGTTGCGGATCTGGAAAACATACAAATTATACGCAATTAACAATGTGTTGTCAACGTTAAATTGTTCGGACGGATATTTTCGGGAGTTGCATCATTCAGCCTTATCTACAACCCCCACTCACCTCGGGCTCCTCATCATCCGGACGATCGTGGATATCAGGCGGTGCGCCGAGCACAGCCGGGGACGAGGAACCGTTGGCGCAGGCGGTGGAGCTTCCCGACGAGGGCTCTCCCATTACCGTCGATGTACATGTCGCAAATTCGCTCACATTGCTGCCAGTAATACTTTGAGCAACAACACTACTCAATAGTAAACAGTGACACGAAAAAAGTGCTCGAAATATTATTTTGCGAAATGTAAAATATATATTTAAGCTTAGCTCACCTGTGGCTTCCAACAGCTGCTGCTGCTGCTTGAACAGATTGAGCGGCAATTACCTGGATGAGAGAGGGTGAGGTCGTGCCCAACTGTCGGGGTACCTCGTCATATTCCTTAACAGAATACAATCATCTGCCGATAGTGCAAAGTCTATACTCACAATATTAAATGCAACTAATCGCTTACACTGGGCTCTTCGTGACGATTGTGAAGGCTTTGCGGCGTTCCGGGCGCAGATATGTGGTTCGGGGCCGAGGTCCCGCTGACGCGAGCGTCGGTACTTTCCGAATCCGACTTTCCCGATACGGTTGATATGGACGTCGAGATTTCGTTTTGGTCTCTGCAATCGATAACTACTGATGCCGATAATTTCGTACTGAGAATCCGACGAATGAGCGAATGAGTGCATGGAGCGCATCTCATGATTTGTTTGTTAAGATCACCTGTAGGTTCGTATGGATTGATCGACAATGGTTTGGTTGAGGGAAGATGCGGCCGTGTTCAACCGTCGTCTCTTCTCGGTATCTTCCTGTAACAATCTTCAGCTTTCGCCTTCCCATCGGAATAATACGTTTTAGATAAGAAGCGAACACGAACTTGTATGTGTTGGATAGCGCCTTGCTGAGTGAGCTTTATGCTAGAGTAAAGACTTGAGTAGAAGATAGGGGCTTGCGTTGAATCGGAAAAGGGAACATACGAATCAAGCAATATGGAACAGAATGAGTAATACAAATAAGGCTTTTGAGGAAATTGAGATGACTGATGGTATTGATCACCATAATCAATTGTATTATATTATGAATCAATATAGTGCTGACAAACCAACCAATCATCTCAGATATGGTGGGTTCCATTTCACTGGGAGACAGTTCCTTTCTTTTTCGAGATCCATTCCCCTCGGGTAGCAGTCCGCTCTGATAAGGGCCCAGTACAGGTCGATGATGCACTACTACCGTTGCTCTCGACATGGCAAAACGGAGTCGACCAGCCGGCTTTGACTAGGGTTCAAGCCGGCTTCAAGGGGGCTCGATGGGATTTTTTGCCATCACTACTCTATCAATTTTCCCAATACAACCAACTCGTTGTCAGCCATGTGTCCCCGTCTCACCTTGGTCGTAGTGGGCGTGTTGTCATTCAGGATGTTGTGTATGCTCCACGAAGTCTGGTTGACGGGTGCTCGTCTCGCCAACTGCTTCTGGGCCTGATTCTGCGGCCGATGCGGCTCAAGTGAAGCATCGGTTGCTGCTACGATCTCAGTCGACGAGGGACACGATGTAACCTGAACGAGGAATGATAGCTACACGTCCTAGCTGTAGCCCCCGATGCGTGGATTTGTCCGCATCACCCGACCCATGCGTTCATCCGCCCCTTGTCTAGCTTTTGTTTCGGTGTTCTTGCAACAAGACAATGTTCGCACTCAACATAAATGCACGGTTAGTGTGGTTTATCGATCATAATGAGGAGGCACCTGCTGTAGTTGCGGTACGGCTGATTGACGCACCCGGTTCGCAAGTTCGAATCGCATTGGCGCGTGGGGCAGGACGCACAAAGGATCAATTCCACGTTCAGTGGCTGAGTCGGCTGGGTGCCGTTCCGCTTCGGCCGAGGTGCACAGCAAGTCCACGTTGTCGAGCGTGATCTCAAACAATGAGATTACCGGTCGAATGATCTATTGAGCAATTGTCTAATTTCTGTGGCAAAAACAATGCTTTGCCTGCATACGTTTTGCGCTTGTACATTATGTACCTTCAGGCAGAATTCATGACCCACTGATTCACCGATAGTTTAAAAAAAAACTTGACTAATTGATCAACATGATGCAAACCTTCTGTTGCTGCTGCTGCGGATTCTGGTTGACGTGGCTCACAGAATTTACTTTCGACTGTACTGTAGGCACTCCTGAGCTATGTAGTGGCCCCTTTCCGAAGTGCGAGTTGCAATATGAAACCATCAGCATAGGGGCCAGCTGGAGAGGATTATCGATTATTGAGCAATATGTCCAACGATTCGATCGTGCTGTACATGTCATAGTGTAACATAATGCAGAACTCCTCTCTAATAGCCTTAGCACTCACTGCGGGTCCATCGCTCGTATTATGCTTCTCCGTCGTCCGTTCATCGTTGGCAGCAGGCTGCTTCCCTGGCGCCGAACGGCGTTCCAGCGACGATATCTCTGCGATTGTGGCGGCGCTCCCCGAGACGGGGGCCATTGGATGCATGCGATGTGCGTGTTCTAGTCGCAAGGGCGCCGGATCGGAAGGGATGGAGAGGACGGGGCGCGCTGCAGCAGGTGGCAAGTCCAACGCAAGGCTCCTCTGCAACGAGTGATGCGTCAAAACTATCACTTCACTCTCCGGATGCCATAATTCCCCTAGAAACCATCCCCAAATCGTCAGCCGTACCGAAGACGCGTTCTGCTCCTTTTGCCGGCACTGCCTGTCGTCCGTAGTGGTGGCGAATTTCAGGACCAGGTCCTTGAGCGAAGTGACTTTGAGACTCTCTGCAAGCATTGCCTTCCCTTCTCATATAACGATACGATCAGCCATTTATCCTTCGAACGTTCGCAAACGTGCGTAACTCACTGAGTATGCTCGAGGCTAGCTGTGGTTTCTGCATCGCAGTGGGGGAACCGTCTTCTGCAGCTGCTGTCTCCGTAGCGATGGACTTGGCCGGAGAAGATGTTGCGTCAGCTGTTAACGATGAGACTGCACTAACCGCATGCTTGGCTGTTACCAATTGTGTGGCCTGCCCCTGAATTGCATTGGTGGCGACAACACTGCCGGGAGCCCCGGCTTTTTTGGTAGAGTGTGTGGTGTCAAGCATTAGCGGAGGTGCAGGAGCGCCGCTCCCGGAGATGATCGCCGGTTGACTCCACTGTTGCTGCTGCTGGGCAGCATACGCAGCATTTGCAGCTGCCGCAAATACCGACTTCCGCTGCTGCTCCAGGATGTGTTGCTGCAGGGTGGAAGGGGTAGGTGGAGCATCGGCAATTGCGCGGCCCGGTTGTTGCTGTAGCTGCTGCTGGGATGTCTCGTGGTATACTTGGACAAAGTGAAGCGAGAGAAGGATGACCCGAGATTGCTGCACGCCGAGGTTGAAAAAGAACCTGCAATGCAGTGTCTTCGTCAGCCTGATCAATTCATCATGTTTTGATGATTTTTCTCTGACGTGTTTTTGGCTCTTCTTCACATGATCATCTAACGCAAAGCGATAGTTATGTTGTGTTCGCAAACGATCACAATTTAACATTAGTGTGTTAGCCTTAGAGTGTTACCTCCCTAACCTTAGTGTTGATCTTTCTCTGACGTGTTTTGGCTTTTTTTGCATGATCATCTAATGCATGGCGATAGCAATGCTGTGTTCGAAAACACATTTAAAAAATCCAATATTAGTGTGTTAGCTTTAGAGTGTTAGCCTCCAAACTCAGTGTTTCGATGATCTTTCTCTCACATGTGTTGGCTCTTCTTCACATGATCATCTAACACAAAGCGAAAGTTCTGTTGTGTTCGAAAACACATCACAATCCAATATTAATGTGTTAGCTTTAGAATGTTAGCCTTCAATCCTAGTGTTTCGATTGTCTTTCTCTAGCGTGTTTTTCGCTCTTCTTCGCATGACCATCTAATGCAAAGCGATAGCTATGCTGTGATCAAGAACCCATCACAATCTAACACTCGTGGGTTAGCCTTAGAGTATTAGCCTCCATCCAAAGTGTTTCGATGATCTTCCTCAAACGTGTTTTTGACTCTTCCACGCAGAATCTAACGCAAATCGATAGTTTTGACGTGTTCTAAAATCCATCACAATCCAACATTAGTGTGTTACCCTTAGAGTGTTAGCCTCCAACCTTAGTGTTTCGATTATCTTTCTCTAGCTCGTTTTTTTGGGTCTTCTGCACATGAGCATCTGACGCAAAGCGATAGTTCTGGTGTGTTCAAACCGAACCTTAGCGTGGTAATGTCATCGAACGGTAAGTCCAAACCGCCAGAGTGCGATGATGACCCGATGTCCAAATTGACGTTCTGCGATGAATAATAATGAGCATTAGCCTGCGGTGGATTGCGCAATTCAACCGAACCTTGATCATTTCGTACTGGAAGAAGGGTATATTGACTGCTGGTCGGTGCGAAGGCCAGGGCATATACGCTAGACCTGCAAAGGAACACTATAGTTGGAAAGAACTGTTTGTTGGGTAAATTGTAGCAATGTCAAAATATATTTTGTTATATAAGAAAATAAGCTCAAAGGGCGCTCTTCCAATGTGTTATGTGAAAGCTCGATGCCGTCTAGATTTAGTCTTTCGGATTTTCGAATAAAAATAAAATTAAAATGTTTTTTTTATAAACAAAAGTGGTCCCAACAACTGTAGCTTCTGTGAACAACTGAAAAAATCAGTGATTTTATCGGAACGGTCACGAAAAAATATGAGGCCGTTCGCCTTATTTTCAAGCAAATCAGAGAAAATCTGGCACAGCTCAAAAAGGTAAATTTTCTGAAACTGGGTCTTTTGGGGTTATCGAGGGTGCTGAAGATGGGCATATTCATTTTGCCTTCAGACTCCACGTTGGCTCCAGACGGCGTCACGACGAAATCACATTTCGACGTGTCTCTCGAATCTCGAGAGGGCTAATTTTAGGTCAAAATTGTTCCTGGGGCAGAATTGAATAGGGAAAACGTCTGTCTAGTTCATTTTTCATAATTTTCAAAAATAATTTTTAAAATATCAAATTTTCGGTCATTTCCGCGTATGCCAAACCACACCACTCGATCCGGCGTCTCGATAGGAACCGAAATCTATAATTTGAGCCAAAAATACCATTATACGGCAGAGAGACTCGACGGTGTTTTGAGAGTACACGTGTGAAGGGCTCCCTTGCCTCTTGCTCTCTCCCCTCGATCGCTTCCCTGACCCCGCGCGACGAGAGAGGAGGCAGAGGGAGAGGAGGAAAGCGCATTTTCATTGCAATCTCAAAACACTTTAAGTCGAGTCTCTTGGCGGTATAATGGTAGATTTGGCTCAAATCATAGATTTCGGTTCCTCTCGAGACGCTGGATCGAGTGGTATGGTTTGGCATACGCGAAAATGGCTGTACGAAAAGTTGATATTTTAAAAATTATTTTTGAAAATTATGAAAAATGAACTAGAAAGGGTGTTCCCCATCCAATTCTGCCCCTGGAACAATTTTGACCTAAAATTAGCCCTCTCGAGATTCGAGAAACACGTCAAAATGTGATTTCGTCGTGACGCCGTCTGGAGCCAACGGGGAGTCTGACGGCAAAATGAATATACCCATCGTCTTCAGCACCCTCGATAACCCCAAAAGACCCAGTTTCAGAAAATTGACTTTTTTTTTTTAGCTTTTTTTTTTACTTATTGGCGCGCTCACCTCCGATCATCTGTTGGATCTGCGCTGCGGAGGGTGCGCCGGGCGGCATCGGGATGCCTGCCGCAGTGTCTGTGGCCACTTGCAGCAGCATCGGCTGCAGCAACTCCGGCTGCTGCTGATGAGCTGCTGCAGTGGCTGCAGACCTTGTCCTGGTGGAGACATCGCGAGCTGAATGCGGCTGTTGCCGCGGTTGGAATGCGTTGGGGCAAATCGTCTGGAATCGATGCCACATTTTCCAATACTTTGGTTGCCAGAGAAAATCGCAGAGGAATAAAGCAAATGACATACGATTATCGCGCTGAAAAACAAGATTTCGAAACGCGATTTAATTTCCGATCAATGTGTGGGATGTTCGAAAATCTCTAGAGATGATAATGAGGTATTTTTTCAGATTTGTTTTGCATTCACCGAAAAACTCACATGTGCGTTTTTTTATCGTCAGTGAGAGGGATACTGTTATGGACCTTATAATGAGCACGTTAAGATCGAGCATTGACCTTTCAGGGTGTTATTCTCTCAGGGCTACGAGATAATGAATGCTATGCGTACTAGCGCACCCACGATACTCTGATATAGGATGTCGCACATACGATAAGCACCTACGAACCTGCACCTACGATATTCTGATAGAGCAATTTTTTGAGGGAATGGTGATTGGTGATTGAACAAGTATGATATATGAAGCCGTGAGGGAAATTCAGTTAGTATGATTGTTCATTCACTATTGGCCTGTACGAGATTTACGCCTAAAAATAAATCAGGCGCTGCTGATTTTTTAAAAATCTTTTAAAAAACTAAATTAC
The DNA here is from genome assembly GCA_036245825.1 of Pristionchus entomophagus. Taxonomy (NCBI): domain Eukaryota; kingdom Metazoa; phylum Nematoda; class Chromadorea; order Rhabditida; family Neodiplogasteridae; genus Pristionchus; species Pristionchus entomophagus. The sequence continues at coordinate 36,555,982 of BTSX01000006.1, forward strand.
AACCGACATAATTAATTAATGCATGATGCACATTCTCTTTCAAGCGCTGAATATTTCCATACTTTCAATTTGCGAGAAGAAGATCGAAATCGATACGTTTTCAGGTTCCAACTTTCCCCAACCGATGAGTAGTAGAATGCTTGAGGCCAAATGAACAATCAACCTTTGCTCTATGATTGCATAGTTTGGTAGGAATTATCATAAAAAGCCACTAATAGAAGTGCTAGGGCCAAGAACACTGATATTATCAATTTTTGGTGATTCCAATTCGAGATATTATTTTATTCATTGGATTTGCACCTATGGTATGCAATAGCAATATGAGAAGTTGACGAGTAAAAAGTATAGAAAACAAATTCTCGTGAACTTTCTTGGCAACATAACAGTAATTATGTAGGACGATGAAACATATATCGATTTGTGGAAAGTAGCCAAGTGGTCAATCGAATCCCAACCATGTTCGCCACCTTATTCGGTATTTTTGTTGAATTGGAAAATAATTTTTTTTTTGTTTTTACAAAAAAATTATTATTTTCCAATTCAATAAAATTACCTAGGAAAAATGGTCAGTAAAAATGGTAAAAACAATAAAAATGGTCAAGAACATGGTTAAAAACATTGGCCTACATTTGCGCGTCTGCGTCCCAATTCTAGTGTGATTGGGTGATAGATAACGCTCTTACTATCTAATCTCTCTGTCCGTCTCGTAGAGTTGACAATTCAAGGATGCCTCTCATCATTTCGCATACTCTCTCACCGGTCGGAGAAGCGAGAGAGCGCCCAAAATGAAGAGAGTCAATCCTTGAATTACCAACCGTGACTCCTGCAATCGTGGTAGACGAGATAGGGTGGATGTTCAGACACGATCCAGTTCGGAACAACTCGATAAGTTTCACAAACAGATCAATTTCGAGAGTATTACTCTGCGGTGGTGGACGGGGCTGTGGTGGGCTACGCCCGCAAGTATGGGAAACGAGGGTGGATGAGAGGGTGAAATACATAAGGAGTACATACATATGGTATATTTACTTCAGGAACCATCAAGCATAACGGCTAGTCACGTCCTCTATAGGCGACAATACTACTCTCCAGTCTGTGATACAATCATGTCCGGAAACGCAGACAGAAGTGCATGCGCACTTTGCCCTCGGGTGGAACGAGGGCTGCGCATGGGGGCCGACCAAACACCATTCCCTTTCCGAGAGATCAGGAGAACGGGCGGGGAGGGACATGGGCTGACTGCTCTTTACGCGTGCGGTAGTTTTCTAGATTAATCTCACATTTCCTACAAGAAGGGGTTTTTTCGTCAATTCTACTGAGAAAAGTTAGTTCTCAAGGAAAAAGCACATGAAAAGGAAAAAGGGGTTTTAGTTCCTCGAAAAAAAGCGATTCGGGGAAAAAGCTCCAGATTTGAATTCTCGCAATTTCATATCTCTATCACAAGTCGAGCTAGAGACTTGAATTTTGATTTTAAGAGGACCGATAAATCTCATAAACCAATTTTCGAGACTTTAACTCCACTGGCGACCGAGATATATAAAAATGAATTAATTGCGGGAATTCAAATCTTGTGATTTTTCCAACGAGCTTTTCCTGAGAAATCTAACACCTTTTTTTTCCTTTTTCCAAGTCCTTGCTCCTGAGAACTAACACCACGTCAGAGTCGTTCCACGGTCACTTTAAGGTCACATTCACTTTTACATCAGTTTTGAGATCGGCGAGTGCGAGAGACAGTGTGAATAGAACGGATGAACGAGAAGAGACAGATGACGATGGGAAGTGGTAGAAGATTTCATTCGTTTTTTGTTGTCTATAAATATTAAGACAGAAACGGAGAAGAAAGGAAACTCAGAATTCTCAGCAATCAGACTCAGCAAACAACATTTTAAATTAGGAGAAAAATTGGAAAAAAGGAAACAAATAATCCATTTTCCCCCGATATGGGCAGTGAATACGTGATCGCGTGTTTTTCTCGTTCTCACTCGGAAGTATTGAGTTTCCCCAAATAACAACACTATATATGAACGATGAGAGATCACGTCAGCAAAAAATTTGAGGCGCGTAGGCAAAAATTTTGAGTGAGACCCCATTTGACGTCGCATCGGGATTGTGCGAAAGCGCAAAATCTATTCATAATGGTACGATCGTTTTGAACGGCTTCTTTAGAACATCCAATTCGGTTGAGAAAGATCATAGAACGACCACAGACGCCCCCCCCCCAACCTTCCCCTCTCTCGTTGTGAGAGCTGGATGCAGCGGGGAGAACACGAGAAGGAGAACGAAATGACGTGGATGGGCTCATTCCGATCAACTGTGCTCACCCATTCGCCTATCCATTCTGCAAGACGCGTAATCTGCATCAATGGGAAATCCAAACAACTTCAGCACACACCAACAGAGGGGGAAAGGAGGGAGGAAGAGGGGCACAGGCCGACCATCGAGCCATACACTCGGGCGACCGGTTTGTTGCTCAGCGCACTGTGTTTCCCAAGGAAGGCAGCGTGTACAGGATGATGGCACGTTTTGGAGCTACCATTTTGGAACCTTTAAATAACTTTGTTAGTTTTTGTCTGATCGATTCATACTTTTTTCTATTCGAAAGAGAATACTCTCCTTTACGAATCTCCCGGCAAGAGCTAAGAGATCCGACGTACGCTGAATTTATTATTATTTTTAACGTCCAGAAGGATCGGAAAACTGATCAGCGCCGACGTTAAAAATAATAGTAAATTCAGCGTACGTCGGATCTCTTAGCTCTTTCCGGGAGATTTGTAAAGGAGAATCTTCTCTTTCGAATTGAAAAAAAGCCTGAATCAATCAGACAAAAACGAACCAAGTTATTTATATTTTTGTCCCAATGTTACAAAATGGTAGGTTGCAAAGCGTGCCATCACCGTGTACAGTCCTATTCCGCATGAGTGTATGCATCGCGCACACTTCTCCCCTTCCCGCGAGGCGCCCTTGAGGTGCGCACGCCACCATTCCCTTTGGAGAATCGGAGGGGGGCAATTGACCCACCCAGTCTCGTGAGCAGGTGAGCAAGAATATCAACAGTGACGAAGCAGTCATTTTTGCGTTAAAATAATCTCGCTTTCGGCGCGGTACGCTGTGCACTCAAACTAGAACGCGCTAGAGATCAGATAGCTCGGCCAGAGCAATTTACTGAACACAGACATTACTGTGAGATAGAGATCTGAGCTGAACTAAGAGACGACCGTAAAAAGTAAGGGGCTCTGCAAGAAAATAACGGCTGGGTATTATTGAGGAGCTGACAATTGGTATTCGCAAGCAACTCAAATGCACTGAGAAAGGCATTCATATCTCGCAAACATCAAACTGGAGTGGCTACTGTGAAATGAGTCCGTGCAACGAAGAGATCGAGGAATAGTACGTATGTCGGTGCATAGAGATGAAAACAAACTCATTAATCAGCATCAAGTATGCCGAAACTGGATCGATATATTCTCGGGCGTCATCGGATACGGCAAGCATATCACGAGAGAATCGAACTATGCGATCACTTAAACGCACATGTTTTCTACAAATTCACCGCACACTGACCTATCTTTGCATCAGATGAGTACATACTGCTCCGACTATGCGAGACCAAGAGAACAAGGCACACAACATACACAGTCACTCAAACTATAACACACTTTTGGCCCGGATGCCATAATTGCTTATGAGTTGAATTCCAAATTACCGAGAAATGCAATAAAATGATATTTTGACGTCATTCCATCTGGAGACAACGGGGCTACTGGGAGCAAAATGAGTATGGCCATCGTCATCAGCACTCTCAAACACCACGAAACACAAAGTTTTCGGGAATCGACTTTTTTGGCTGTGCCAAACATTGTCCGACTATTATGCAAACGGTCTCATAGAGAAATTGTATGTGAAAATATCAGCGTGTGATACCGCTGACATGTTTATATGTGATTGGACAGTGAAATGGTTCTGATTCCCATGATCAATATGTTTGTTTCGCATGTTGCAAAAATGTGTCCTATCCAGTTCATAAAATATCGCCCAAGGACGAGCTCTGAGAGAAAGAGTGTGCGGTGAAATAGATACGAGTGACGGTATGAGAGCAAAGAACGAAACAAATAGCATGAGAGCCACACTCTTCAGGGGGAATGAAGGTGAGCGAGATAGAGAAGGGAAAGGAAAGAGATGGGAGAGAGTCAAGGGAGTTCAGCTGGACATGAGTCAGAGTATGTGTACCCTGCGTACCGAGACTGGGTACATTGTGTACCCGCGACGTGGAAAACGTATAGGAGACGTGCAAGAAGCATTATTGTTGTTGGGAAAACGAGAGATAATAGCCGAGCGAGTTGTTTCGTTCGTGTTAGCGAATGCTGGTTAAAAGTGTGACACAGCGTGTGTCGTTGGTCATCTTCAAATTTTGATTAAGTGCTCATTTCAATTTAGAATGGTAATCAACTACTATCGCGCATTCCAGCTCGTGAGGCTGAGTGCGTGGAGGAAAAGTTGCGATATAGCCACGGAGCGAAGCTGAGTGTCTACATCGCAACTTTTCCGAAGCGTTCGAAGCCTCACGAGCTTTTTGCAACGGTATAGGCCCCACTCGCAAGCAACCGGTGCATGGTTAACCTGTTCTTACGTTCCGGTTTACAACGTAGCAGCCGCTGGCTGCTATTTTAACATAAATGGAGATAGTGGAAAATAGTTGGAATAAATTGACGCTATCTTGACCACAAGGCGACGACTATCCATAATAATAAATGATTACTTAGAGGACGTGACGACGAGTAGATTGCCTGGCTAGATCTGTCTGGTAGAGATCGTATGTGTGATTATCACTCTCACTTCTCATGTGAAAACACATTGATTGAGCATTTTCAAGTCTGCCGAAAGCGGCAAACCATATCTCCACCACTTCATGGCCTGTGAATAATGAGAGTGACATTGCGACATTGCTCAAAGTTGTGGGAATAATCGGGTCCTACTTCGGTGATGTCATGTTTTATGTTTTATTTTTGCTTAAATTATTTGATTTAAATTGTTTTTAATACCTTACGACATCCTTCCACAAAGTTGAAAGATATTTTTAGGGAGTCGGAAAAGCGTAAATGGATATGTGCTGCAAGAATCTCGAGCCAAAGCTTTGAGCGGTGAAATCTAAAGATGCTCGAATGGACGCGCGAGGCAAGAGAAAACGAGAAAGAACCGCTGAGCGATGGAGTAACGACTTTGTCAAAGCAGCTGGGCTTCAATTAATTCAAGTCGCTCGTCATGATCACATGCAATAAATTCGAAAAAAAACTGAAGACGAGCTCTTCTCCTTATGATTCCTTGTAACAATCATGTCCACACTTCACGCCAGTCTCGTTATAGCATCAATCATTGGATCATGGTGTGTTATGTTTGTCTACATTCCAGATTACAGCTGATTTGCTCAACTGTTATGCGAACTCATGCATTCGAGGGATTCGTTTTGACGAGAATCGGCCAGACCACGAGAGCAGTACGAGAAGTACAGAGAGACGTGAAATCGCATCCTTTTTCTTTCGTTTTTCACACGCTTTCGCACGAAGTCGCCCGTTTTCCGATTCCTTAAATGCATCTGCAATGGGATGCATATTTTACCAACATTCCGCCGAGTTCCAATTGACATTTGGTTCATTGCGCTACTGTCTTTTTTCATTATAAGCGCTATGGTTATGGAAGATCATGTTCGAGATATTAATGCACAAGCCCCGTCCACCACGCCCATGCTTCAGAACTTGATCCGTCGATGAAACGTATCGAGTTGATACGAACTGTTCGTGCACCGCTCCACTCCTCCCTCTCATTCGCCCCTCTGAGTCTCCAGGTCCTGCTCAAACGCGTTGCACACTTGAGATGATGACTCATCACGAGGACAACTTTGTCCTAACGGTCGCAGTGTTCTTCATGGCGGCGCTGATCTGCGCTCTCATCGTTGCGGTCTGCTACTTCAGGGTGATCAAACGAATAAGTTTTATCTACGCCCGGAGGCGCGACGAAATAATGATACATTTGAATAATATGTGATTCTAAAACGACTCTCAATGGATGGGATGGGGGGAGGGGGGTGGGAACGAAAGAGAAACGATCACATAGTCTGGTCTCATCTTGTCTTGAGAATCTGAGAATCAAACGGTTGAGTACATTGTCCCCTACCTGTATTCTTGCTTGAAGGACGAGTGGACAGACCGAGAAGAGGTTGAGATAGAAGGAACAACCAGGTGAGAGTATGAGAAATTCTTCTTTTGTTTATTTTAGAAATATTTTCAGTGCAAATTAGGGTTGGAAAAACGGACTCTACACGGGCTGTAAAAGCCGATGTGTTAACAATGTATTAAAGAAATAATCATATTTGCAACAATATAGTGTTGGTCTCTTTCGCAGTAGTGATGCCAACCCAATTATTTCCTATTGTATCTGTCGACCGAATTACTTTGGTTTGGATGAAGGAATTGGGAGAAATTATTTGGGTTTTCGTGTAGTAATTGGGAATTGTTGTTGCATCCCTAATTCGCAGCGACGAGTTCTCCATACGGGAAATCCCTCACAGGTGTCGAGCCATTCCGGTTCCATTGTCGCTTGATGTGAGTTTCTACAAGTTTCTACGATCGATATGGATATGTATCTCTTAAGAGACGTTCCATGATATTCTGCACCTATCCAACGGATGACTTTTTCACAACCCCTGCCAATAAGTTAAGGGTAGTCCCCATACATAGAGCTGATAGCTGGCCCAATATGAGATGATGGGGTGCACCCTCCTTGAAATGCTGTGCATGTCCCAAAAAAGTCGAAAATTTCATCCGCGAAAAAAATACGTTCTTATAGGAGTTTCAGACGTATTTTTCAATGAAAATAACGAAAAACATAGTTTGCAAGCGAAAAGACATCGTTAACAGGTCGAAAACTTTTTTTTCTCGGCATTTTTGAATCACCGTGAAATTTTTTTAATGTCATGGGAAAATTTTTATTGCATTTTCGGATTCTATGTGCAAAACTACCTATAATGTTAATTTTTCACGTTTTTTCATTCGTGCCGCCGGATTCTATAGCTTCCCGACCGAAGCTCACTCGATGGCTGACGAGAGCACGATGTCGAGAGATTTCGAAATTTCGAAACGATACAGTCACTATTATATCAGATTCTCATCTCATTTCTCGTTATTAAAGATACGTGATGATGTTATGGGGTTGTGATATCGATAAAATACGAAAAAAGTGAAAAGTTGACAAATCTTTTTCGAATTCTTAAAATTTCAAAAATTTGTAACTCATGTTTCTGAGCTTAAAATGGTGTATTCTCAACGGAGAAACACTTGAATAAAAGTCACAAACAATATCCGAACTTTTGGGACAATATATAGAGAAAGTGTTGGTCCAAAAATTTCTCGATATCCAAAAATTCAAAAATCACAATTTCAAAAAAGATTCGTAAATCGGCTATAACTCTCAGATATTGTTAATAACTCATAAGAGAGGAATCGCCAGAAGTTCGAGAGCCATGCGGCGGTAAGAAATAGTTTTCCCGATTCCGCTGAAAAGCGAAACTTAAGTACATCGATTGATGCTTTTTCAAACTGCGTTTTCCGATTTTTGATATCTGGTCTCATCTTTGAGTATTGTCAGGTCAAACTCGATACACTATGAAATTTCATACCAAATTTGGCTCAGGAAAACAGCCATAACTCGCTTTAAATTAATGTTAGAAACTATTCCAAAAAAGCATTCGATTGAGGCGGCTGGGAGGAACATTTCTCATGTTGATGATGTCATTCCTTTTTGCGCTGGATCGGGGCAGTCGGTTTTTCAAAAAAGTGATGTAATGTTCCTAATACCGATTTCTCCAACAAGCGCCGAAAAGAGATTTGAGAAAAACTATGTATCTAACACCACCTCCAATATCAGAAAGATCGAAGGTTAGGAATAAAAATAGCCCATCATTTTGTCCAAAAAACCTGCGATTTTTACAGAGTTTCGAAGTTTCCTGAACAAAATGTTTTTGGCATTTTCTTTTTAGCACAACTTTTTTATTTCGATGTTTCATGAGCGCTGGTTAGCATATTCGTTTTTTTACGCTCAAAAATAAGCCGGAAAATCTTATTGCAACATGATTCTGAGATATTTTTTTTTCGGCAAAATTCGGACCTAGTGAAACCACATGGTGAAAAATGGCCAGTCGAAAAAAATTGTAATCTCGAAAAAATATACCAATATGATTTTCTGGCTAAGTTTTGCACGCTGAATCCGAATTTCGATATGAGAGCTCTTGAAAACGTGTATGAAAAAAGTTATGCTCGAAAATTTGTAAAAATGGCAGGTTTTTTGGACAAAATTATGGGCTATTTTTTTCCTAACCTTCGATCTTTCTGATATTGGAGGTGGTGTTAGATACATAGTTTTTCTCGAATCTCTTTTCGGCGCTTGTTGGAGAAATCGGTATTAGGAACGTTACATCTCTTTTTTGAAAAACCGACCGCCCCGATCCAGCGCATTGACCAGGAATGACATCATCAACATAAGAAATGTTCCTCCCTGCCTCCTCAATCGAATGCTTTTTGGAATAGTCTCTAACATTATTTTAAAGCGAGTTATTGCTGTTTTCCTGAGCCAAATTTGGTATGAAATTTGATAGTGTATCGAGTTTTACTTGACAATACTCAAAGATGAGACCAGATATCAAAAATCAGAAAACGCAGTTTGAAAGAGCACCATTCGATGTACTTAAGTTTCGCTTTTCAGCGGAATCGGGGTAACTATTTCCTACCGCCGCTAATACTCCAAAACTCTCGAATCTCTCGCGATTCCTCTCATATACAAGTACTTCTCCGTTGAGAATACACCATTGGAAGCTCAAATACATGAGTTACGAATATTTGTGATTTTTGGATTTTTGGATATCGAGAAATTTTTGGACCAACACTTTCTCTATATATTGTCCCAAAAGTTCGGATATTGTTTGTGACTTATATTAAAGTGTTTCTCCGTTGAGAATACACCATTGGAAGCTCAAATACATGAGTTACGAATATTTGTGATTTTTGGATTTTTGGATATCGAGAAATTTTTGGACCAACACTTTCTCTATATATTGTCCCAAAAGTTCGGATATTGTTTGTGACTTATATTAAAGTGTTTCTCCGTTGAGAATACACCATTTTAAGCTCAGAAACATGAGTTAAAAATTTTTGAAATTTTGAGATTTCGAAAAAGTGATTTTTCGACTTTTCACTTTTTTCGTGTTTTATCGATATCACAACCCCATAACATCAACACATATCTTTAATAACGATAAATGAGATGAGAATCTGATATAATAGTGACTGTATCGTTTCGAAATTTCGAAATCTCTCGACATCGTGCTCTCGTAAGCCACCGAGTGAGCTTCGGTCGGGAAGCTATAGAATCCGGCGGCGCGAATGAAAAAACGTGAGAATTTAACATTGTAGGTAGTTTTGCACGTAGAATCCGAAAATGCAATAAAATTTTTCCCATGACATTGAACAATTTTCACGGTGATACAAAAATTCCGGAATTTGAAGTTTTCGACCTTTTAACGATGTCTTTTCGCTTCCAAACTATGTTTTTCGTTATTTTCATGGAAAAATACGTCAGAAGCTCCTATAAGAACGTACCCTTAACTTATTGGCAGGGGTTGTGAAAAAGTACTCCGTCGACTCCTCTCAATAGCTTCACTAAACCGTGGAACGTCTCTTAAAGATTTTGGCTGTGCAATTAAAATGATGTTCTGAAATGAAACTACACATTTTTATACGTGGACGACTGATTATATCAGGCCTATGCTCTGCAGGATCCCGCATTCGTGCAGTACCGTCATATCAATGAAACATCGGTAAGTGTTATTCGCATCAATCTGTCTATTTTTAATTTTATTCCATGCAGGCGTTGTTGATGCAGGAGAAACATTCGATTGAGCAGTATAGTGGAATGAAGCAACTCGCATGAGTGTGCGACTGTGACGCATTGCTGCATATTTTATCGGCAAATGATGCTTGTGACCTATGGGTTTGGTGTGTAGATCGTTCAATATGTGTAATTACGATTTTGCGTTTTTAACTACTTGATTGTGTTCGAACATTTCGAAATCTGAAAGCCATTATTTCTAAAATTATCGACTCATTTTCGATACGGCACCAATGGACCGAAAGATTTATGAGGATTCAACGCAATCTCGTTTACTCACCATAATTTATTCAATTTAATGCACAGATAAAAATTTGTCGGCACTAGTTTCCTCTCGTGCCTTGCGATTTTCATCTTTGGCGAACCCTTTTCAGTGTTGACAAGAAGTACGAGAAGTGGACAATCATCGAAACAAAAAATCAACGAAACAGCATGAAATGCAAGTGAGAGAAATGAGGGGTGGGGGGAGTGGCGAGAAAATGGGGAAGTGGAGAAAAGAGGTATAAATAGAGGATTGAATCAAACAGCAGAATTTATGGACCTCATTCCAAGCCATGCTATAGTTGAATTATCAAGAGACCGTTTTTCTGCGAATTTCTATTTAACAGTTTAACTTTTCACGAGTAGCTTGTATAATTAGCGCATTCGAAGAAGAACAATCGTAATGATCGATTACGCAGTAACACTGTTTGGCGATAAATGATTTTCACATAATTGATTTCATGAACATGAAAAAATACATGGAAGAAACATGAAGAAACTCTCTCGGAATAGTGAGTTGCATCACTGAATTTTTTTCTATTTACAATTTCGACAACATCATGGATTTATCTGGATTTATCTTCGAATGTGGAGACGGGCTAAATGGCGAGCAGAGTACCTAGTTTTGATGAGACCAATTCGATGCAACCTTAACAATCGTTCAGCCAATTCATTCAATCATCTTACTGGTAAATATACCCGCGAAACATCCAAAGCAACCCATTGTTTTCGATTTACGAGTCGGGAGCCAGAGAGGGGAGGAGAGGCGAGAGGGATTCACAAACTCGGAAATATCGCGATAAGGTTCATGCACAGTTCAAGTTCGAATCAGGGATGATATTTGAATGTTGGTTAGGGCCAACTTTCAGAAATGTTTATCGCTTTCTGGTTGTGAATCAGAATCGCTACATTACGTTCAGCATGAAGTGCAAATCGATATTGCATGAGTAGGAGTGGCGAAACAAAACACAAAACACAAAACAAAACACGGATGACTGCGGTGACAGCTGTCAGCCGCCCATTACGACTTGCAGGTACTGCTCGAACGAGTTCTCACTGAACCGCGGCACCAGGTAGCGGATCGGGTCTTCGATGCGGAAGCGCCAGGTGCCGCCGTGTTTCACCGAGAAAACAATACAATTCAAAATTATCTCGAACTACACGTTCAACTACACGCTCGAACTGCATCATTCGCGAAACAGTAATATGACTAATAGCCGATACTGCCTACTAGTGATGAAAATCGGCATCCGACCGTCCTCATTTCGCCTGATTTCTAACTTATTTCAATCCGATGAGGGAGCACAGAAGAGAGTCGATGCCGATCGCTCAGCACTGCATCCTACCTGGCACAGCTCGTCGAGCGGCTCGAGCAGGCTGCTGCTCTCCATCGCGTGCTCCCTCAGCAGCTCGAGGCAGCGAGCGAAGGCGGCGCGGTCGCGCGGATTGGAGAGGGCGGTCGGCGCCTGCGCGTCCACGAGGGCGACCACCGTGTCCGTGTGGTAGGCGGAGAGGTGGAAGAGAGTGGGCACGGGCACGCACAGACAGGCCCAAGCAGTAGGGCCGCCCCTCTGCAAGGATGAAGTTGAATGGATAATCAGGGGGGACTACACTAGTTGGAAGCGTATGTTGAGCCATGGAAGTTTGGTTTTAATGATCCTTCATCTCACCTTGCATACCAATAACAGACAATCGGGCTGGTCGTTCTTTCCAAGTTCCGATGGGTCTGGCGATGAGAGAGACACCTCGCCGAGATTAAGAGCCAGATCCTAAACCAATGATTTCGGTGATTTTCAGAATCACTGTCAGGCTGATTTGCAGCAATTAGGATGCTTGCATATCTGGGAAACTGCAAAATATCCGAATATCGCCTCATCACAATTCTCGTGTGCTCTCTCATTCACCAGTTTTGTGCATCTGATGATGCGCCATTGGTCAGTGACAATATTTACCATCTACTTGTCACTAAGTCGCCAAGCTACAGATATGACCAATATTACTATAAATTATTTTGATTGCTTTTTTCAGAGATAATTTCTGCTAACAATACAGTCATCCAATAAACAAAGTCATGGGGATTCGAAAGGAATGAGCGAGTGCACCTCTATCAGGGATCGCTTGGGAACAAGAGGGAAACACCACAGGGCATAGCTACCGAGAAGGAAGATTGCGAGCCAGACGAACCGACATCTGAGCGGTTCCTGCAGATTTGGACGCGTATTGATGAAGTCAGTATCTGGTTTTCGCAACGCAAACCTTACCAAGCCCTTCCGTGTAGACGTCAACGAGCAGTTCTTCCGGCGTCGTCCCGTCCTAATATTATCCATTATACTTGCCCAGATATGACCAAAGTAATGATAAATGATTGCGTGTTTAAGATATAACTTCCGCTAACAATAACGTCATCCAGTGATAGAAGGCATGGGGAGAAATAAATTAATGGCAAAATACTTGTAGAACCGATGCTTTCGAGAGCCTGGTTTGTGGGGATTCCCAATATCGGGTATGGTATCGATCACAGTTCGATCAATCCGTTCCCTGTGCCGCTCGTCCCTGGCTTCAACGATGACCTGAATCGGAGTAGTTCTGTCTGGTTTTTTTTAAAATCTAACAATTCGCCAGTATCCTACCGTCTTATCAAGCTGCATGTTGGCAACGTTTCCCACTACGTTCGGGTGATCGGGAAATGGACGATGGCGAATCGAAGCGTGGACATTAGCCTATAAACAATAATATAGACATCCGTCAACTGGTGCAGTTGCGCCACAAGGGAGATGCTCGAATGGTGGAGCTTATCTGACATGAATCGCTCACCTCCTCCATGCTCTTCTTCATCGTGAGTATCATCTTCTCCTCGTGTTCATCTATATTCATCTTCTCTGCTGTATGGTGTGTCCTCAGAGGCTGAGAAGAAGGCAGACTGCTGATGCCATGGCATACTGATGTTGTCATCGCCTGCTCCTCCTGATTCGTTAACCGTCTCTCTTCTTCCTTGTTTGGCAGTTGCTCAGTCTCTGGTGTCGTGGTATCTTCCATTCGCTGCGCATCCTTCCTCGAATATCTCGATGTCTTCTTGGTCTTAAATTGTATTTGTCTAACTTTCGAAACAATTTAATTTCCGCGCTTTGAAAGCGACAGCGATAATTGCTTTTGTCTTGGTTTGATTAAGGTTTGTATCACACTAAAATTTTCGAGCAACATCAATATATTTTGATATTTTAAATTGTTTAGCTGACCTCATGATGTTCCAACCAAACTCGGAGTAGTTTATCTTCCACCTCCTGCTCCTTTCTGTTAACGAGTTCCTAGAAAATCATCGTTACTTCTTGATGATTAATGGTGATGCAACGTATACGGCTCGACTGATCAAGATCACACCATTATAAGGTCGTGCCTCCTCTGGATTAATTCCTCCCTTTTCGCATCCTCCCTTTCTTGCATTTCTCTTCTGATGATACTGTTCTGGAAGGGGTGCTCTTGTGTCATGATGATTGTCGTAAAATATTGTTTCATGTCGTGAAGTCACAAACTATTCGCTATCAGATTGGAATTTGTTCGTTTGTTTTGAGTGAATTCATATTCAGTGCTAACCCTTCTTATCCACGCACTCCCCGCGTCCGTCTTATCATTTCCCTTTTGATTGTCTCCGATAATGTGAACTTTCTCGGACAGTTCGAAATTCCCATTCCTATCTGAATGCAGCTTTTTAAACAGGCATATTCGACGAGTAAACTATTCCAATACAATTGTTCATTGAACAAAAACGTGGTTTTGTTTTATCAAGCGAGAAAGCAATACAATTAATCGGCTACAAACATCTGAAAACCCTTGGAGCGATACTAGTAATTCATAGATTACAGAAGTCTGACCGTTTTCATGATGACGATCCATCAAGTGGCTGGTCTTGTGCAAGGTGTGCGTAGGGTTGGCTGAAGAGAACGGAGTAATCGGTGGAGCGCCCGAAGACGAACTTTTCTGAGATCAGCGATTTGTCTCTTCGGGAAGTAAATGCTACGTTGCTCCCGAATATTGTTGTTGAGGAACTACTTGTTTTCGATCGGCGTATATTACTGGTCCAATCGCTAGTTCAACCAGCTTCTTGAATCCCTCGCGAACGTCTGCTTCATCGCTATTGCTCTTCTTCTCAGTTTTGTGCGCCTCCCTTTTCCTCCCCTGGTGAAACTCGTTCCGTCGGTTTTGCTCATCATCCGTAGTTGACCATCTCAATCAAAAGACAATTCGTTACACGACTACGTTAAACAGTTGGAGATAAATACTATAGTGATAGCTCTCGAAACTATTGTTTGAAAAATAATCTCGTATCGACTCGTGCGCCAGGTGCGATGCAAGAATTCAAAGACGGAAAAGAGATGATGACCTACTGGTTATTGATAGCTTCGTCAACGGCTCTGCCAAGTTCAGAAGTAGGAGAGAGGCCGGAATCAGGAGAATTCTGGGAACTTTAATCAGAAGAAGTTTTCCAGATATTTGCGTTAATGACAAAAGAGAGGAATATGATTGACTTACTAAATTGAAGAGATTCTCGAGACTGAGGACGAATAGGGCATGGGGAGCCGCCTGAATGAACAGACTAAGAACATTCCAGTGGATGGTTAATTGAGAAGGCCTACACATCGGTTTTGGAACCTATGGTATTCATCCCAACATGTCGTGAACGATGAGCTTACAGTTCGAAAATCAAATATTAGGCATCTGCAAAGCAAACTTCCTTGTCGCTCAGATAAGTTGAGATAGAAGAGTTTTCAAAGATAACCTTCATATTGCATCGGCAGTACCATAATGTTGCCGACATTTGAAGCAAAAAAGCAAAGCAATCCGAGCGGACAGGGTGAAGATTTTCTGGCTTTCGCGGGCAAGAATTGAATAATACAAATTTGAATCGTGGTATCTCACGTATCGTCTTCTGAGCGCCTCTTCAACGTCCTTCTGTCGTCGAGCCTCTGCTTCTGCGCCATTATTGTGTCTCGGCGACGCGGCTTCCATCTGAACGGTAGATATATTTGAATTCCGAACGATAAAAAAGACCACTACGAGAGAGATGAACAGAAATAGCAACGATACATGGTGTAAGGAAAGGCATGGCCGCGGCCCGTGAATCATAGTGCGAGTCCAGGGGACAACGCTAAGCATCGGGGATGTAGCTCAGTGGTAGAGCGCTCGTATCGATTTCTAGAAAAGGCGAAAAAGTAGGAGTCGGCAAAGTACTAGGGAAACATGAATGGAAACGTAACTTTTGCGCGATATTTGCACTGACCACATCACTATTACGCACCCAAGCGAGCATAAAACCGGCCAGATTACGTATTCGTGCGCTCCTCTCGCTGTGTAGAGAAGTGTAGAAGTAAACAGCAGTGAAACAAAAGATAAGGCATAGGCAGTGAAAAATACCGATTACGCCTCGAGAAAGACTTTCAGCTCCTAGAGGAGCACCATAGATAGAGCGCGAGATCACATGTTAACTAGCATGTGTAACTTAAACCATGGCTAATATATCTCAAGAAAATTTTATCAGTTACTAATGTTCTATTAAAACGCTTATATAATTTTCGTCAACAAAATGTTTGATCATATCTTTTCCATGTTTCCCCGATTGGGTGTACAGGGCTATTGGCAAGAAAATATAAGACGAGCGCAGATCTGATTAAATAGCGGAGCGCAAAATCAACGGTCCTCGATGACAAAGTTTGATAGGAATCGTAGCAGTTTGAAATTTGTGAAATGAAATGAGACAGGCGACCGATAAATGGTATCTTCATTTGTATGGAGGATTTTTCTCTGGATTCAACTCGGCAATACGAACACACATTAAATGCCGAAGAAAAGAGATCGATCGTTTTGTTTCTTTCGAATGACGGACCCTATCAAGAGAAAAAAAAACAAATATCTCTAAAAACAAGAACTAGCGGAAATCACGTGATTTTATCAATCGAGGGTAGAGGAAGATTATGAAATAAACCTTATAAATCGCTATAGTCGACTACTAAATGATTGTTACATATGAGCAAATGACGTTAACATTGACATCAACGTGTGGAAAATTGTATAGTGGACATCTATACCTCGATATGATGTAATATTCAAACATAACGGGCCCTATTTCTAAGGAATCGAGCTAATAGACCGGACCGTCCGGCCTCGGAGGGACGGCTGTTGCTTCTGAAAGATCACTGGAATAGTGCTCGAAAAACCTTCGTTTGCTTGCATTTGTCGCCCACTTAGTGTGCAATGAAGAATATTCAATATTACAAACCTCATTAATGCGTTGAGTATGCTATCGAGGTGTTCGGATGCCTGTACCAGGCCATTCTGCTCGCTCCGGTCGAATTAATTAAACGGTCGCCTTGTTGTTGTCGCCATTGGTGTCGTCATATCTGCGGTGTATTCTCTTAGTGCCTTCACCTAGCTGATTCCCTCTCTCGGACACCGCGCCACATACCCATCAGCTCGAGAAAGTTAATTTGTTTAAACGACTCGTTGTTGTAAGAGGGACCTGCGGCGGGTTCTCTCGATATTTTCTCTCAACCTCCATGTCCTCCATATATTCAATTTTCAGTGAACCTTACTAATAAGATCGGAGATTGAAAGGATGGGCCGAAACCGAGAGAGCTCCTTGTTCTCCTACAAAGTTGGAATTGCCAGGTGACGGACAATATCATGTGCAGTATATACTACATCGTAAAGCGTCGAGAATACGTGTTTCGTCAACGATCAAACCTCGCTAGTTTCATCCATGAAGCCGTCTTCGGTATTCGCGAATCGTTCCAATATATTCATCTCTGGATGAGGACGAGGAGTGGACGGAGAGGGACGATAACGGATTTGATACAAACCAACTGTTGCTGCGTTTTTGTCGAATCTAAGAAATTGTGCTGAAGCTTACCGAGAGCAATCATGACGAGCAAACAGAGGAATATGATCATACGCCGCATCTGCAAATCGCAATTGTGAATTAATTTAATTAAGCGAATTTGAAAACATACGAAAAATATCAAAGATTCATTAGCGAGGAAGACGAACGGTATATGTGTGAGTACGTGCAGAAGCTGAGCCATTTTAAGTGCGTCTCGGGAACTCCCGAATACAATAAAGTGAGCGGAGGGTGTGAGGGATTAGAATGGGATGGGGGATAGAGTACAAGAAAAGTGGACATCGATTGTCTTCCCACGCCGGTCTTTGCTCGCTCTCCCTTGGGGTGTCTTACCCTTCTCTTTTCTGAAGTGGTGCTAAAAGGATAGACGGCGATGTTTCGATGAACGTCGACCAAATAGACAGAACGCCAGAGTTGCCTGAGATATTCAAACAATGGTGAGACAGTAATTTATCCCATCTAGAAAGATTAGAGAAACGATTAGATTCAATAGGATAGATGGAGATATTTTGGGCGCATCAAATGAATTTGGAGTGGTATTGAGCGTTGTGAATACGGCAGCGTCCGAGTATCAACGGTATTATCAGCTTACCTTGCAAATTGTCTCAATAATGATACTCTCAAATTATTTTGATCGATTTTATCATCTACTCAAGCATTGAAGTATAACAACATGAAGTGATTAACAAATCTGCAAAAGGTCATTCGAAATATCGTGAAAATGTGATCGTGCACTCGAAATTCCACGTCATTCCACTACTGTCCGAATAGCCGGAACTGATGTCTATCCATGGACTTCACTAACGGGACCGTTCCATTGTGATTCTAAGAATATAGATCGGACAAAAAGTCGTGCATCCAGATGTTTTCTGGACGATGATTCAGCTCATTTGCTACCAACCGTCCGTTGTATCTCATTATGTCGAGAACATTTATCAGGTCGGTCAGAAAGTTTCTTTCTTTTTTACGCTCATCGATTCTGACCTATATTATTCTTGTTGTTTGATCGATCAGGATATGGCTTCACATAATCAATGAGGGCATTGTTGCTCTTTTTAGCGCACATTATATCAGGGCTGAACAATCAGTATGAGAGACACAAAGTAAAGTTAAATTCACAGTGGTTGACCATGAATCGCATCTGTATCTCAACCCAGTGCAGAGTGGAAAGAAGTAATAAGGCCCAACCAGTGTCACATTTACGATGATTGATGATTACCATTAAGTTATTGCGAGGAAATTATCGCAGCATGCTTAATAGAAAAGCGCTTGTGAAGATGCAACAGACGGTTCTGGAACTCTCGAAAAACAGTTTCCATCACACAGCTGTCGAGTCGATAGATCTTCAAATGTCAAAGTGCATATCAAAGTACAATACCTAGTGAGTCCCCAATACAAATTGAGAGAGGATCCCATTATCCAGAAATTAGCTGAATTTTCTTGAACTTTGATATCGATAATTGAAGATTGAAAACAAGACATATAGCTGCGTCCCTTTTTGTATAGGGTCAGAAGGGCGGTTATTTCGATGCTAAAAGAATAAGCAACTCTTGTTCTATCGTTGTTTTCTTGGGTAGAACTTGGTGTTCGCTATTTTCTGTAATGGGAGGTCGTGACGGTACATACCGAAAATCATGTTTTATTGCAATTTCCGCTTCAAAATTTATTTTCCCTTCTCCCACACGAGGCCGGTTCAATTCACACATACTACGATATTGCCCCAGGACACCCCTAACTTAAGGCATATTGGCGATTTAAACAAGCACAATTGTCGAGCTAAAATTAACAAAAAGAAAAAGAAAGAAACTTTCTGACCGACCTAATATAATTGTGAGCATAGGGCGAAGGTGAATAGTAAGAATATAGTTGCAAGCGGCTTTCGGATCGATTATATTCTGGCGGATTTATGAGTGACTATCTGAACCAATGAACATATGCTTGGCAAAGTGAAAAAATGAATTTCTCCCAAAATGTGTGTGGTGGTAGTACTCGACGAGTGTAGCTCAGGCGCCACTGGCTTAGTGTTCTAGATCGTTCTCCGCTAAATGGCGGAAGTTTCAAAAAATTACCGTAAACCCAACCGACTTTGCTCTTTCGAGATCTTTCCGATCGAGTAATATACAGAATATTTGTCTGATCACACACACCAAGTTTCATCCCGATAGAAATTTGAGGAGGAAGGTGAGGGTAGGTCAGAGGAGGGCAAGCACGAATGAGGAAGAAAGGAGGTAGGTTGTGAAGGGCTTGACCAGAGGAAAAACTGAACAAATGTGACCAAATTCATCATCTATTCCTCCAGTTACATGCGAATCATGCGGTGGAACTGATCGGGTATGTGCGTAGTGACCTACTGAAACCATTCGCAATGATTCATTCGCAAATATTCATTCGTTTTCGATTTAGAGACATTGTTGTCAGCTTCATGCAGAGCAAGAAATTGTGCTAAATTCAATTCACTTTCTATTCCTACTGGATAGCTATCACTCTCAGCAAAGAAAGGTACTGAAAAAATCTTTTAAATTGTATTTTCATATCATTATACATACATACATATACATACATTTATCATGTCAGGCAGTTGACGCCAGATGGGGATGGATGGTTTCAGATAGGTTTCGGGTCGCTTCTTCGTTCGCGAGAGAATCATTTCGTCTGGGTGGGGGTCAAGGGATCGGTCTTCTTTCCATTCACAGACCCAAGAGATTGGCTGGAGAAAGGGTTGCGATCATCCAGGACGATAGGACTTGATGTAGAGTGTTCATTGTTGATGACGGAAGAAGGCTCCCGTGATTTTAGAACTGAGTCCACCAAACTCGAGTCATCAATCGCGAAACGAGACTCGACGAGAATGGTATCTGAGGGACCAAACATCAGAGTAGGTCATACCCATCACACGGTGACCAGAGTCCGGCTTGGATGGGGATTCCGATCTTGTTGAGTTTATGGAGTAGACGAGGGGAACTAGAAGGATTCCATTCTCTATCAGAGAAATGGAGAAGGATTCCATTCTCTATCAGAGAAATGGAGAAGGACCGCTCGCGACGACTAACAAAAACGAGAATGAAAGAGCATTCGACTGCATATCATTATGTTTATTGGGAATTCAGCAGATGGATTCACTTGAACGGGTGTCGTGTATTTCTTCATTCGTACTACGTGAGCAATTCATGAGTAAGAGCAATGGTGTACTCATCTCTCTGCTCTTTCATTCGCTACTCTGACCAATGAAACAACTGGAGCGAGAGAAAGGACATATTCAGATTATTCTGTCATGTCACATTATTGTGATCGCTTTACAGCAGGTGTTCATAAGATAGCACAATGCTTTTCACCGTTAAACTCCATGATATAGTCGCCTAAAAAACACGATAGATTGCTACTGTGCAAAGACACTATTATCAAAATATCACGGCAATGCCCCGTATTCTTTTTGTCAAACATTTTCGAAGATGAGAAATAACAGCAACACAGTAGAACACCACCGAAACCAATCGATAAGCGAGTAAGCTTTGATGATATGATAAGAAATCGAGGAAGTCATTATCTTCTCCCTGCGTTCTGCAAGAATACCGTGTGATTCTGCAGATTATCTCCTGAAGTATGGACTTTGCACTCCAAAGAGATGGCTGCAGATTGCATTTGCGGATATTTCGGATCTTTTCCCAGATATTTCGACAAGAGCAGTAAATCATTGGTAAAGTTAACTGCTAGTTTGCTCTCACTAGGCAAGTGAAGAGCGAGAATGAATAATTCATTATCTCTCACAATGACGACCGGAGCCTCGTCCTTATTCATAAAGAGAGGGATCACTCGTTCTGCTCTTCGTGAAGAAAAGGACACATATTCGACACATATTCGTAAAGATGAGTGGAGAGTGTAATCTCAATGCAAAACATAATCAACCTTTACTTAGGAAATCGTACGTCTGAAGGGGCTATGATTCAGAATTGGACTGTTCTTGGCTCGATTGTCAGGGGACGGAGATAGGAGGTGATGATGCGTTTCTTAGTAGAACGAGAATGGTGAGGAGACAATCTCTTTCTATCTTGAGTTGAGCAGCGAATTGCAGAGATTGGAAGCCCTTCCTCAGTCACCTCACGAGCAACCGCCAGAGGCTGAACATGTTACTACTACTGATGGCAAATCGGAACAGCACTCCCCTCCATTCACCTGGTCTCTCGTTTCTATAACCGGCGAGATAGCATGCGAATTGAGGAGAGTCGATTCCGATTTGGCCTCACTAATAACTACGTCATCTCCAGTCGTTTATAATCCGAGTGAATCGGGTACAGCTTACCTGTGTATCTCGGTAGACGCCATTTGACGTAGTCCTCGAGCGGCAGCTGATTCGCTCTTCCCCTTGCGCCCATTTGGCGTTGTTGTCTGCAATTGGATACTGGAAACGGCGGTAGGAGCACGAATCGATACTCGCGTCCTCTGGAGTAGATGAACAACGAGGAGGTGCTTGTGCAGTCGGGTCGCTTTCCTCTGCTTCTTCGCAAAGGCCAACTTCAAATGAGAGATGCTGATGAGGTCTAGAAGGGAGGCTGATGACCACATTGTGAGACTGTCCAGCGTCACAGTGAGCAGAGACATCAGTCTTCAACTGACTAGAGAAAGAGCAGGAACATAGATGAGCGATTCGACTCCGCCCCTTTGGAGAGAAGGAGGGAGAGGAGTGAGGACTAATCTGTCAGTGCAGTTTGCACTGATTTTTTCTCACTGCATTTTTAAAATCATATCATTGATTTCTACCGCAATTGATCTGAACTTTTTTCTTTCACGGGTTGATACGAATTAAACAAAATTTTGATTAGAGTCACATTTTTTTCACAGTACTAACATTTTATACCGGTATTTGCCATATCGCGCCATTTTACATTTTTAAAAAACGTTAAAAACTTAGACCATTGATGTGCCTCAGGTGAAGGAGTTCACAGTTCCAGTGGTGAAGCCGTGCCAACGAAATTAGATGAATGCCGGCTCTGAGTGTACCAAATATTTGAGAAAAAATGAGAAACTTTCTTCAAATGCACCCAATCAATTCCCTCAAAGCATCAATGCATCAAACCAATCGCCTATGCTCACACATTTACATTGATAGAAAGAGATGTCAACTTATAATTTGTTTAGATCGATATTCAGATCGGTGCTGCGTGTTCGAAACATAATACAATAATTGATTCACACACGTATCGTTAATTTCCAAGCTTTGATATAATGAATAATAATGTGCCGCGTATCGTTACCGGATATTGCATTTTCCCTTATCCCACCAAACTAGCAACCCTTCTTCTCCACTATTATCATTTCCTATTCAAACTCAAATAAGGGAAGCGCGGAGTCGCGTAGTACAAGTTTCGTGGGCTTCGTGTGCTCTGCCCGAGACGGGGTCGGAGAAGAGAGGAGAGGGAGAACAGAGTTGAGTGATAATTCTGATCCATCCTGAAACGGATGGAATCTAGAAGCGGATGTGCACTCGTGTAGTGCGGGTTAATCAGATTTGTTCGTGGTCGAAGGCCCCATCGACTTCGCTTTTGGCGTCACACTGTAAAGATTGTAAATAGCAAACTACCGCTATTCACTTTGCAAAGAACAGTGAAACAGACGAACAACGAAACGGGAAATTGGGGGCTAATCTCATTCTGCACATGTTGTTGATCTTCTCAATCCAATTAGACGACGTGACAACGGGTAGATATCTGAGTCGATTTGTTTGGTCGACGTGAATAGCGAGTGTACACTTCTCTTCTAAGAAACGTTATATCACAGATTTCCTTTAATTTTGAAGGAAAATCGATACGTTACTTTAGAAAACAATTTTTGCTTGCGATTTCAATGAAACTAATGTTACTGACTAAAATGAGGACAGGGAGAAGGCATGTCTACTTCATTCGGTCAAATATTCATATTGAGCATATCAGCATTGGGCTGATATACCCTTTGTAAGGCTCGTTCTCGGTCAGTTTTGATCTAAAGAGCTATATTTCTTTAGTCGATTCGTATTTGCGAGATCTACGAATAACTCAACTAAATGTACAGTCCGGTCAGGTCCCAATGTGAAAACTGGACTCCCCGGGCATCCCCGGGCGTCCCCCCGTGTCCTCTGGCCTTATCACGCCTCGGGGAAGCACTAAACCACATTCAATTTGTGAAAGTCGGGTAGAGGCGATACTGAGCTATCGATTCATGTCTACATATTTTAGAACGCGGTCTATGTTGTTTTGCAGGAAACGGGGCGAATAGTGACACAACAAAATATAAAATAAAAATAATTCGAGCGTAACTTTTAAATTTCACATTTTGGTGAGCTCTAGTCTAAAAAACGACTTCTACGAGTGAAAATGAGTCGGAAACAACTATATTCAGATAGTTCTGAGATTTCGACTTTTTGACCACAAAATGAAAATGTCATGAAAAGTTTTTTTTTTCAAAATATTTTAATATCAAAATATTTATTTCAAAATAATTTAACAATAAGTGATTCTGGTGCATTTTTGCACTAGGAATCCGAATTTCACAAATTGAATGTGGTTTAGTACTTCCCCGAGGCGTGATAAGGCCAGGGGACACGGGGGGACGCCCGGGGATGCCCGGGGAGTCCAGTTTTCATATTGGGACCTGTCCGGACTGTATGTTCTAAAATGTCGTTATTTTTTAAATTCATTGTGTTTAGCATGACAAATATAAATTTGTCTAGAAGATCAGTCTACTATGCACATGTAAATTAAGGGATTCGAACTCACCGCAATCCGATCACGAGACGGCTTCTCTACAATTTAGTGATCGGTGCCCCCCTTGCCTACGTGTCTTCCCATCTCGAGTTATGTTGAACGGGCAACTGCAGCTAATTCACCGGCCATTGCACTTCCCGATCTATCCATTCATCCTATATTTCTTACAGTATTATCTCGCCTTCCTCCATCCACGAGTAAGATGAAACCCTTCCTTCTTGACAGACATGCATACCTTTAAGCATAAAGTACGAAACAAAGAAGTGAAACCAGGCGGTCTCATTATCTTCATGCACTCGAGAACGCGCGCTGTCTCAGTGCGTAGACAATCACGTGATTAATTCTACTTGCGTATTTTTCTCACGAACTTCATTAAAGCCTCGAGCATCTGATTCAGTGACCATTTTAGCACGTAAAATTCACACAGAATATGCTCTGTAATTAAGAATTCACATGTTCTAGGCGCGTTATGAATATTTAAAAAGCTAACGTCATACAGTATCGGACAGCAATCGGCGGCACTTTTTCAAAGTGATGAACAATCTTCCTAAATTTTTTTACATAGGAATTAAGAGACCGTGCACGATATTTTGCAATAACCGCTTTTTTAAAACTGAGCATGGCGTTCTGTATGGTGTCCTCATGTCGAGAGCTCGTGGCTCAATATTTGTAGCGATTTGTTCATGAAATACATCAAACATTCGATGCTGGTTACCGAAAAGAGTCGAAAATAGCCATTTTAGATATCTGTATTGACATCTGTATTGTCCCTGGTTTGACATGTTTTTTTCGGAAAGTGTACTCCATCCTCTCATATTCGACCAGCCATCAGCAAGAGGTATTGCAACAAAAAAAAATCCTGTCAGGCTCTTACACATTGGACCCACTGATATATCTTCACTGATTGTGACGAATATTTCATAATGATGATGTTACGATGTAATTGTGAATTACTAGTGATTGTAAGCTCGATGTAATTAATCTCAGTCATTTCACTTTCTGTGTGGACAGAATACCTCGATAGGTTATAGAAGACGCGCAGCTTTATCAAATTTAGGACCACAATGGGCATTTAATTAAATAAATAAAGAAAAAACATATTGCAAATAAATTACATTATTGAGTTCAATAGTTCACAAATACTTGATGTTGCAACTTGTTTATCATGGTGTATTCGATATCGCAATATTGACTGAACAGAGATCTATTGCGTTTGGTGCGAACAGAGCCACCGTGATAATCGAGTTCAATAAACCATGAAGAGTTTGTAAGTATCATGAAGCCGGGGCAAGATCGTTAGTTGCAGTGGACACGTGGAGCAGACATGAGGGAATGCGAGGAGTACGAAGCATACAGTATTGACCATAAGTCTAGGTCCGAAATTTCACAGTTCTGTAACTTTTGAACAAGATGAGATTTATTTTTGATATTTTTGGCAAATGGTATTGCAAGTACTCATACATATGCTCATTGTGTTTCAGCTTGGTAGGATTTCGCAATGTTGCATAGTGATGACGCAACTTATACATGCTATTTCATGGCATACTTTAAACTCTTAGAATTTTTTTCTCAGCCTTCCAATTTTCTGTGGTGATAGAAGACCTCAATACCTCTCAGATAAAAGTAAGTACTCCCTGGAGTTTGCCGTGCAGCAGCCTTGGACTGGCTCAAAAATGAGTCCCGAAAAAATGGATTTTCGTTCATAGACATGATAGAGACTAGTTCAAAAGCTCAAAATGATCCTTACCATAATTCCAGATGATCCCTAAAGTCCTAGCTCTTAATTTGCCCTTATGGCACGAATTTTTCACTTTTTCACCTTATTTTTTCTCCCTATTTTTGGATGAACATAGTTCCAAGGCCGATTTTTGTTCAAAGGTGTTTCCAGGACAGGTTAGTTGCAAATCCATGGAATATACGATTCCCAACATTTTAGAGCATTTGGATAACTTTCCAGCCCGCGGCAATCGAAAATTCGAGGTCATCCGATTTTCAATCCAAAAAAATGACCATGATGCCCTCCCCATCATCAGTCGAAAAACTTTCTCTCTCTGAACTTCCTGACTAAATTTTTTCTGGTATATATTTGTGTACTGAATCCGAATTTCGATATGAGAGCCCATGTTATAATGAATGAAAAAAGTTAAAATTCAACAACTTTCAAAACAGGTTATTTTTTCGACATAATGAACTCGGATTTTCGGTTGGCACGGGCAGGAAAGATATGCAAATGCTCTAAAAAGTTGGGAATCGTATATTCCATGTATTTACAACTAACCTATCCAGGAAAGACATTTGAACAAAAGTCGCCCTTGGATCTGTGATTATCCAAAAAATAGGGAGAAAAAATAATGTGAAAAAGTGAAAAAAGAGCTATCGTTATCAAACTTTAGGGATCATCAGGAATTATGGTAAGGATCATTTTGAGCTTTTGAACGAGTCTCTAGCATGTCTATGAACGAAAATCCATTTTTTCGGGTTTCATTTTTGAGCCAGTCCAAGGCTGCTGCACGGCAAACTCCAGGGAGTACTTACTTTTATCTGAGAGGTATTGAGGTCTTCTATCACCACAGAAAATTGGAAGGCTGAGAAAAAAATTCTAAGAGTTTAAAGTATGCCATGAAATAGCATGTATAAGTTGCGTCATCACTATGCAACATTGCGAAATCCTACCAAGCTGAAACACAATGAGCATATGTATGAGTACTTGCAATACCATTTGCCAAAAATATCAAAAATAAATCTCATCTTGTTCAAAAGTTACAGAACTGTGAAATTTCGGACCTAGACTTATGGTCGATACTGTATGTGTCATTACGCTCGCATTTTCAGCAGGGGGACATTGATGTTGACCTCGGGGGTGCCGTTGCAATCTGTTGACTCAAACGACGGGCACTTGCTTGTAACCAGGCTAGATGGCAGCGCTGCCTTGCAAGCGCTACACCCTAGCCCTGCCTGACGCCGTTCGAATGCCGTCAACAGCCGGCCAATTGGGGCCTCAATCAGCAGATAGAAGGGCAGCGCAGCGGCGAATGAGAGCACGGCAACGGCTACAATGCATTCGATAGGTATGATAAAATAGAAAACATGGCAGAATAAAACTACTGTAACAACACTAGGCCTATATAACTGTACGTACTACTGTAACAACACTAGGCCTATATTACTGTACGTCCGTGATATAGGGAGGCGGTCAAAAGCACAACGGTCAAAAGCACACCGGGGTATAGTCCGGAGGCAAGTTGGTCTAGCTCAATGAAAGTTGTCACATTGTAAGTACAGTTGCCCAGTGAGTACGGTAGTGGGTCAGATTGAGTTCCTTGGGTCAGATTTTTTTTCGAAAATTCACCGTATGGGGGATCATGTCAATTTTGGATTTTTGGTGATGGTAGTAAAACAACAAGTACCGTACTCAACTGATACTACAGTAACCCAGTGATTACAGTATACCATTCCGATGGGTCAGAAATTTTCAAAATCTCTCCAATCGTTCTCAAAATAATTGTACCGATGCCAAAAGTACGGTAGATTACTTTTTTCGAGTCAATTCGAAATAACAAAAATTCGAAAACCATGATACGGGGGTCATGGTCAAAGAAAAAAATTTGAAAAATTTCTTTTTCTTCTGATCATAAGTGTTTCTGGGGGTATCTTTGCGCGCTGATTTCGAATATCGAGAAGTTAAAATTTAAAAATAGTTGAAATCGGCATGTTTTCAGACGTAATATCGAGCTTCTCTTTTCTCCCTACACAGATGATTCTGATATTTTTTCGTTGTTGTTTTGAGTATAATAAATAAATATAAATGAAGTAATTGTTGTGTAGAGTAAAAAAATAGTACAGCGAAGTACAGTAGGATACGGTCATGTGTTTGCGCTATTTATAATTATATTGTCAGTATATTTCCGATATGGGATGTAATCGATTCATCCCAAATTCACAGCTATTTACATTGAGCGTCGGAAGCTATTTTTTTTATCAAGCTTGCTTGAGGAAATTGGTCATAACTTGTTTCGAAAAATCGCTAGAAATATTCACTGTTCACAATTCAAATCAAGAGACAATGTGAAACATTTTTTTATGTTGATGATATCATTCCATGAATTTGCGCTGGTGCTGGGTCGCTTTTCCAAAACTTTTTAAAAAATTTTCCCAAATGACATGTAACTTTCGAAAACGGCACTTCTTCGAGAATCCCAGAAA
The DNA here is from genome assembly GCA_036245825.1 of Pristionchus entomophagus. Classification (NCBI taxonomy): domain Eukaryota; kingdom Metazoa; phylum Nematoda; class Chromadorea; order Rhabditida; family Neodiplogasteridae; genus Pristionchus; species Pristionchus entomophagus. Next base: position 36,584,002 of record BTSX01000006.1, read on the forward strand.
AGCGATTTGTGTACGTACTAGTACCTAACATCACCCAAAATATCAGAATCATCTGTGTAGGGAGAAAAGAGAAGCTCGATATTATGTCTGAAAACATGCCGATTTCAACTATTTTTAAATTTTAACTTTTTAAATTTATTTTTTGATGAGATCTCATATCGATATTCGAAATCAGCGCGCAAAGATACCCCCAGAAACACTTACGATCAGAAAGTTCTGAAAGAAATTTTTCAAATTTTTTTTTTCTTTGACCATGACCCCCGTATCATGGTTTTGGAATTTTTGTTATTTCGAATTGACTCGAAAAAAGTAATCTACCGTACTTTTGGCATCGGTACAATTATTTTGAGAACGATTGGAGAGATTTTGAAAATTTCTGACCCAATGAACTAAGTCTGACCCATCGGAATGGTATACTGTAATCACTGGGTTACTGTAGTATCAGTTGAGTACGGTACTTGTTGTTTTACTACCATCACCAAAAATCCAAAATTGCCATGATCCCCCATACGGTGAATTTTCGAAAAAAAATCTGACCCAAGGAACTCAATCTGACCCACTACCGTACTCACTGGGCTACTGTAGTTACAATGTGACAACTTTCATTGAGCTAGACCAACTTGCCTCCGGACTATACCCCGGTGTGCTTTTGACCGTTGTGCTTTTGACCGCCTCCCGTGATATATGTACCTCCCAAAGCATGGGCTCGGTTGGTCAGTCTTACCCGGCAGCACGACGAGCAGTGCGATGGCCGAGTCCGCCTGCTGCAGGTAGGGCAGGTGGTTGAAGGCGTAGACGACGGGCATGTGCAGTAGGTAGGCGGAGAAGGTGAGACGGGCGAGCACCGACCAGAACAGGTGCACCGAGATCCTGCACACAATGTGGCTTGAGGTGAAGGGAAGGGGGGGGGGGTCGGCGGGTCTACCGTATCCGTTTCCAGCTCGGCAGGTTGTCTCACATTTCATGCTGCTGCGTGAGGGCGGCAATCATCGCAACGAGGCCGAGCGCGAACACCGATCGGAACGTCGCCGTGTACGCCACGTTGTAGGCGTTGGCGGTCATGTCGGGCCACCTGCATGCGCATTCTCATTGCGCTGTAGCGATCTCTTTGTTTGGGGGAAAATAATAATATGCGTACTAGTGATATCGTTTCGGTTTTCGACTCTCTCCATTCCGCACACTGTCTCGTCTTTCTGACCGGCGAGATAGTGGGCGGAATCGAGAAAGCCAAAGCCGACGAGCCTCACCAGTACTCGGGCAGGATGGCGTAGACGGTGGAGACGACGAGCGCTGCACCGCCGCCCAGCATCGCGTACGCGGATCTGCAGCGAGGTGAGCAGAAACAGCGGCAGTGCGCGTACCTGGAACTCAGCCGCATCTGCTTGCTGCGCTGCTCCCAGTGCGCCGATGCCCAGCCGAACAGCAGGCCGATGAGGAAGGGGCCGCACTTGGTGTAGGGCCGCGCGTACATCTCCCACAGCCCGGCGTAGATATGTTTCACCGAGGACGGGTCGACGCCCGGGTACGAGATGAATTGCAACCCACCGAGATTGATTCACCAGGCCATAAATATCATCAATTAAATGGAACCTTACCGGGATGTCGACGTCGGACTTGTTACAGGTGTCATACGAGAGACAGTAGGCGGCGCGCAATATCGCAGAGGCCACAATGGACCAAATCACGATCAGCATCGCGCTCCTTAACAGAATACATTCAATCGATTGAGTACGGGTTTGAAGGCTCAAGCCAGACCTCCTGTTTTTGTTGAGCGTCCACATGAAGAACGGCGCTGCCAAGTGCAGCTGCATGTCGAGACCGACGTACCTGCCGCGTGGCCCGGTTAGGACCGAACGGAAACAGCTGGACAGCCTCACCAGAGGTAGCCTAGGCAAGTGGGCATCTCCTGCCAATTTCCCACGAAGAATATGTGCGCGAGGAGTCCCCTGACGCCGCATGCCGAGGTCATCGTAGCGGTGAACCTGCAAGAGATGGATAGCGGTTTGTCGATTGAGCGGGAGCGTTGTACCTGGGCAGGGTCCATCTCATGAGTGGTCCGGATGCGAGCAGGAGGAAGATTGTCATGGACGGAAGGAGACGGAACAGACGGCGGGCAACGTAGCGCGAATAGTGTTGCTGCAAGGACAGTGCTTTGCTAAGATATCCCCCATCGCGACCACTTCTCTCTCACCAGGAAGTGCGTGTGCGACTCCCTCTGCCAGGTGCGCGCCGCCAGCAGCCCCGACAGCACCAGGAACACCTCGACGCCCAGCGCCGAATTGCCCAGCAGCGCCCCGAACACCGGGTGCTCGTGAACGGCCTTCTGCAGGTGGAATAGCGTGAGCGAATGAGAATGAAACGTTAGTTCTGAAACCATGGTGATGCAGCTACCGTACCTTGAATGCGTCGGCGGACGGCAGCCGGTCGAGGATGTCGATGCGCCCCTCGCTGCCCGTGTGGTTCATCATCACCCACAGGATGGCGACAACCCGCAGCACGTCGAGCAAGGAGAGACGAGACTGCCGTGCGACAAGCAACTCCTGAGATCACCCATATGAAATACCACTGCGCAAGTTCGAAGCTCCCAGCCTTCATGTGCTGGGATGCGCCGATAGCGAGTGCTATGCGAGAAGTCTGATCCCTCCAATAACCCAAATAATAATGTACCGAACTCCTAATCATGATTCGCCAGTCCCCTCGAACAGGATACCGTACCTGGTAGGACTTCACGATGGACAGATGACCGAGACGTCCCTTGCCGAACATCGTACCCCCCGCCACCATCAGAACCCAGAGGGCGGGTAGGGCAACGAGCAGGGCCCACTCAGTGCCCGAATCCTGCCGGATCCCGGGCAGATGACTCCACAGCGAACATGTGGTTGCCTGAAAGATACCGAGCGTGAAGAGTGCGGGGCAAACCGTACTGAACACGCCAGCATTTGTTCACGGGACACAGGCACAGGCACTAGGTCCGATGATCACTATCGGATGATAAGCGACTGGATGAGAACCAATAAACAACGTCAACAGTAAAACGGGGATAGGACATTTTGTTTTGGTTCTCATCCAGTCGGTTATCATCCGACGGTGATCAAGCCTAGTGCCCTCGGTGCTCGTGATACTTGAACAGAGACAACCATTGCTACCTGCGTAGAGAGGTTTTTGCCGGCCGCCGTGATGCAAACGGTAGAGTTGACAGCTGTAGCCATTCGGAATGACCAGGACTTGGCTCTGAAAAGAGGACTGTCCATGGCCCAGTGGTGAGCAAGGTGGAGATTTTGAGCGTGCGGGTGTGAGAAAAGTGCAGTGAGACGAATGTGTGAGCGGAAGTAATGAGGAATTTGAGCAGAGATCTCGCACGTTTCCCGGATGAGATCACTTGGATTCGGCGGGCACAATCACAGAGCGACGAGCAGTAGACGACTAGAGATCCTACAGCATCCGTGCGACAGTTTGAAAGAGCAAGAAACTATCATTCTCGAAGCTTCGTACGGTAGCGGGTCGAATACCCTACAAGCGCCTACCGTAGCTAGATGGAATGAAAATAATATTGAACAAGTGGAAGCTTCGAGGGTTTAATCTTAAAATTCTTCCAGACTTGTGCTTTTATACGATCCTCAACCTGTCTCGCTGAACGCTGGCGGTCTGCGGAGGCGTGGTCTAATTAGCGCCCCACCCCCCAACCAATATGTGCTCCGATCAGGAAGTGGTCGTGGCTACGTGCCGATGGTGAAATAACGTGGTTTATTGTGATGCTAGAATACCATTAGCGAGATGTCATCCTGTTACACTCTAGACAGAAAACGTGATCGAATATTCGTTGATCATAATCTGGCCTTTCTGCACAAAGTATGGTTTCGAATCTGAGTCACTCGGGAAGACTGAATACAAATGACAATGTATTTTTTTAAACAATATTTTGATAATCGTACGTCTCCCTCTATTTTGCACGACTGTGCAGTAACGGGATTCTCACTGATATATTAACGCAACAGAGACATAAGTTCTGTCCCGATTGGTTGATAAACTATCAATTTCGACCATTTCACCTTGAAAATTCGAGGTGAAAATGAAAAATGAGTTATGTTTGTTGTATAGAGGGATTATCCCGACTAGTCAATTAACATAATTGCAACGAGCCAACTATATATTCCTATGTAAGACTAAGTGTAACAGTCATGAGTGCGCCCCAATACAATAGGGGTGTATCCTCTGTGCCCAACTACATAATAATGTTAATCTTACAGTATCACAGAGTTACCTCCCGAACAAGTTCAGATCGGAGAGTTACGAAAAGTAACATTAGGTAACAAAGACTTCAAAGAGGCCTTTCCTTCACGATTTATTTGCGACGATTTATTTTCGCTCCCCTTTCCTTCCATCCCATCACGCCCCCATGATCATCTCTAGAGGAAGCGGGGAATAATAACAGTGCGATATTTTCGAGACTTTACTTTCATCATGGCCAAAGCCGCTGAACGGCCCTCAAATGTAATTGAATTTTTGGTCGTACTTTTTGGACTTTTTTAGACTGTCGGGAACACAATTTACACATGCCAATCATCGTTTGCCTTGAATGAAGCAGTTAGCTCCGGCATATCTATGAGAGGCAGACGACTCTGTCTCCAATTCCAAATGGATTCTATTATTTGTCCAATGTTCTCTGTCTCTCCTAGTGAGTCATTTTTGGGAACCTTAGAGCAAGGTTCCGGATAAGCGAATGCAATTCAGTGCCACAGTTGGGTTTAAAGTTCTTCGCACAATTTGTTAGGAATTATAGTATTGGGTTAATTTGTATTTTATATTGAACTCCTGAAAGTAAAGTGGACTTCCTCAATGGGATTGTTAGGAATAGTAGTAGTGCACTCAAATGCAGGACTTGAACTTCCACCTTCGCTATTTGTTTGACAGTTTGTAGGAGTGAATTTGATTAGTTAGGAATTGTAGTAATTCACAATATTTTATTATTAGAGTTTGCATTGTTCTCCGCAAATTCATTCCGTGCAGAATCAAGCGGAAGGGTTTTATTTGTGTGTAAATATTGTTATTTAAACACTATCCCCTCCGTCACCCTCCAACTTTTTCAGTTTCCTCGCCTTCGTACACAACCGGAGATTTAGATAAATCTGTCTCCCGAAAGTATATTAGTTAAAACATGATACGTCCAACTAATGCTCGGAGCAACTTTCAAAAAATATAGCTAGTTTTGCAAAAAAAATCTAAAGCATGGGTAAGAATCTCCCCATGTACAAACACCTTTGCCATGTCATAAGGGGTAAAGCATGGAGGAACCCAAGATCTTGCTGAACCATGTTTCTAGAGCCAGGAAGAAATAGCTCTTCCCTCAATCTAGGGTTCAGTTTATCTTAGACCGAGAGTATAGTAGAAACTATGAACAAGCAAGACGTGAGAAATGAGAAGGACACAGCGACTCGTCGGTTCTAATCAAGCTCACAGGCCGATGACATCCCCGAGATAATGATCACTTGTCGGGAATCATTTCATCGCTTAGCAGGCCAAACACCGAGCGTGTCTGCAGCGATTGTGCGTGTTTGGATGAAGTGCGGAGGGGTGCACTGGGGATAAGGAGGGGGACGCACTTTGGAGCTACACTGTGGTAAGCGCGTGACTTTCCTATTTTTTCCAAGTCGTCTGACGATTGTATGACTAGATATTTTTGTTTCTAGAGAATGATCCAGGGAGACGGTTGCGGAATGAGCGAGAAGTCGTTTCTACGCTCTTTGAATTTCTAGATGCGTTGCTATTCGAGCACTTGTCGTCGCGTCCATTTTTTGTTATGCTGGTTGTTTCGGTGGTCTTTACAACCCACGATTCCCTTGCACCAGAATAGTTTCTTCCTAGTTGCATGTACGCACCCCCTCGTGAGTACTAATTTTTATCGGGGAGATAATGTGGTCATGTATCACCACAGTCAATGGGGAGACTGATCGGATAAATTGAGCAAACAATCCGTCATGGAAAAAACCCCGCAACGTGAATCCTTCGATGGAAGTCGATCGTCGGATCATGTATGGGGAGCATGGTGCAAAATTCATAACTTGATGATGTCTCCACGACTCTCTCTCTCAGACACAAACAAAAAGCATTTAATACACTCATTACTCCCGCTGCGCTATACGGAGCCGAATTGTAGTCCTTACGCGATTCCGATATAGAAAAGTTTCGAGTAGCGCAAAGATGGAAAGACATATGCTCGGCATTTCACTGTTCCGCAGATGGTCGAATGAGCGCGTCAGAGGAGCCACTACGACATTGAAAGACTGGGTCCAGATAGCGGGGAGGAAGAAACTATTTGGGGCTAATCGAGTGGGACAGTTAGACGACACTCATTCTGACTACATGGATACCGTATAACCTCGCACGGCCGATAGGCCAACCCCAAGTTCGCTGGAGAGATGACATACACTATACAAATGGTAGCGACTGGTGGTCAATTTCATCTAGTGAATACAGATCAAGAAGAGATGCGAAATAAGACCTATCCCTGCATGATTCTGATTAAGATTTAAATTGAAAATGGTTGCGCCATCACCGTGGAAAATTTGAAATTGGGCTGACGACGGTTTTCGATAGCCCTTAGGGTCCCGCAAAAGATAGCATCGAGCTTTGTTCGAAAATCGAGATTTCAACGACGACATACGTCGAAGAATATTCCAAAATGCGTAAATCATTTCACACATTCACGGACCTACATTTCCGTATAGAGTAACGATAGAGTGATATGTTCAACAGATGAAATGTGCAAAATATCACTGAGAACAGGACTGAACAATGAGCCTATTGATATTTTTAAAAACTTTTTCATAAATCGTTTAAATTGATTAACTTTCGCCACAATTTCGGGTCCAAGAGGGGCAACCTACCAAACGGTCAGGCTCGATGAGACGAATCGAATGATATGATGTTCATATCGATACGGCTATCTCGCGTGCGTCGCGGGTTCAATTCCCAGAAGGTGCAGACATCTTTTACTGCATTTTTATATCACCTGTATTCTTTTCTGACCCCGTATTTTGTTTGGGAAAGCTATCCATCTACTTTTTGCTGTTATAAATTGTCGCGTTTTTAAATATTGAAAAACGCAAGTCGACGAAAACGGCGATTTTCGTTATTTTTCTCTCAAATTGAGAAAAAAATGTATTCACCGTTCATTTTTGTTGTTGTTCCATATTCGGATTCTATGATATGTGAAAACTGCCTCGTGTACTAAATTTTAACGTGTTTTTTGTCAGTGAGCCCAGATTCTGCAGCTTCTTGTATAGAGAAAATAGAGGAAGAAGGATGCCAAGAGAACGGTGAGTGTTCTCCATTTCAGGAGAGGCTTCTCGGAATGTTTTTTTGAGATCTCAAATTGCATCTCAAAAAGTCATGTATCTGAGCTCAAAATGCGCTATTTTGAACTGAAAATTGATTTACTGAGTTACTGCATTACGTTCTGAGTGTTATAGCGGGCTTAAATTAATAGCGATTATTGACCTACCCAGATTTTTAGATACCGCTTGACAGCCCTTCATTGGTAGAGATATCTAGAGCTTTCTATCGCGCATTTGGTCGGTTTAGTTGCGAACTAGCTTTTGTTCCCTCTATCTCGCTTTTGAGAGGAAGCGTGTCGAGGGAAAGTGGGCTAGTGGCCCCTAGCTAAAAGGTGCTAAATCCAAAACTTCAAGTCGTCGGGATTAGGTCATGCTCATCCCAATTTTTGTTCTTATCTTCCTGGCGTCTCTCTTTTTCTAGTTACAGCCGGAGAAATCATTGCAAGTCGATTTAGCCCTTTCGATAGATGGTGTGCGATCTATTCTACAAAGTGTTTTCAGAGTTTTGAAATTTTGCCTGCAAACTGACATATCGGCCATAGAAGTCGCGAAATTCCGTGCCCTCTGGCAGTATTGCTCTTTTTGATCTCAGATGCAAATCCAAGATCCTACCGGCCTACCGCAGAATTCGGTGCTGAATTGAATGAACCTACATGCTTAGAGACCGCAGGGTGATCTACCAAATTGGCTGCATCAGTCGAAATGTGTGCTCAATACTTTGGTCTTGGACTGAATAACATTTTGCTTTTTAGAAGTTGTCTCTATCTCATCTCCCAGTCGAGTTATTACATGAAAACAACGCGCGCGCGGGCAATGGAGAGGAGAGGGAAATCTGACGAGGGAGAAAAAGGGAGGACCATCTCTCGCGTGTGTCTCTCTCGCTCCCCCCCCCCCCCCGCCCTCTCGCCCCTCTCCTCTCGCGCTCGAGCGATAGTTCAGAGAAAAATATTAAAATTCTAGTAAAATGCTTAAAATTCGTCTAAAATACAAATAAAGTAAATTCGAGTGGAACAGTTGTGCACAATCACTAGAAACCCTTCAAATCCCAATTTTGTTCCAAAAATCGTCGATTTGACCTACTTAAAGTTGACCGATCATGTTGCGCAAACTCGTCATTTGTAAAGCATCTTGAGAGCTGTCGAAAACGCTTTTGATCGCATGATTTGGCTGCGAACCCGAATTGTCGCTCTGATGCGCAGGTTTTAGACGATTCCCTATCCCCTCTAAAAGCTAGCGGTCTCTGTACACGTTGTACATCTCTTGAAAGTTTCGTTTAGATATCAATAAACTTGAGAATTATGGTGCTGAACCTCTGAGATTTTTGAGCATTATATTGTTTATCTTACTGAACAGAACAATCAAATATGTGCTAATGCGGATGACCAATATTTAGCGATGAAATGGCGAGGTTACCACATGTGACCTGAACTCAATCGTGAAATGATAATATTTTTTTCTCAATTCCTTTGGAAATCATTAGCTATCGGAATTACTTCAACGGTGTCCTCATGTTCGGCGCTATCCCGCAGGTGTTAATGGTTGGCCTCCTGAATCAAGGATGAATTGCTTGCACGAATCTAGATGAGTAATTAACGGTATGCGATGCAGCGCTCCTGCAGGCGATCGACGCCCTTGCACTGGTCTTCGCTACAAATATGGCTGTAGCTCGTTCGATGTCACTCGAGGCATCTTCGAAGGATTCTTTAACTGAATACAATAGTCAGTTTACCCGCCTTTCATAATGACGACGGTGCCCGACGGTGAATTCATCATCAAGACTGAAGCAAACGATAATGAGCCCCTGTGGTTTGCAAACTGCTTATATCTGGGTGCTCAGCGAACCAACAAACCACACGCGCCAGTCGATCTGTTTGTTTAGATATACATCGCACTTAGAATGCGCAGGCAGTGTACTGGGAACGTCGTTCTCAGCGCGCTCCGTTTCGCCAAGCATTAGAACCTGTGTGGGTTGCTTCAAAATGCAGCTACTGCTTTGAACGTGCGATAACGAATCCGACGAGGTCATGGATTGCGGGGAGTTCAATATCGAACCGATTGGCCAAGGAAGTAATAGTCTGCAATGACAAATTAATCATGATTTGGCTGATAAGTTACCGAGACCCTATCAATGCTCGAGTATGTGCTTGTGGTTCTCATTGCTAGAAAAAGCACGTTCGGGCAGAGGCAAAAAAAACGCTCGCAAATTACCGAGACGTTGTCTTTAAAAAAATTCGATCAATTGATCTCTTTTTTTCTTGCGCGATTTCCTATATGCCTAGATATGTTTGTGTGCAATCCGATCAAAACTATAAAAAAAATGTGAACATTAGCTTACTTAGTTACAATCATCATCGCTACTTTGTTTAACCCTGTTGATGTTTTCTTTGAATCCGATCAGACTCTGAGTGAATCTGATAAAAACAGGTGCTGAAAGAACGAGCAGTGAAACGGATTGTGTTTTATGTTTCAGTTGTATTCGAGATAATTTTGTCGATATTCACCCACTTCCAAAAAAAAATGTGGAAGTAGCCGAGTTTTTTTTCAGACATTGATGTTAATCATTGTTTTAATTTGTGTTTTCGCAATAGGTCATGAAAATGTTCAATACGGTTTCATTGGATCTCAATCCAGGGGAGGGTTTTCGCAAATTACCGATTCGCACTCTTTGTTCACTGCAAGAACAAAAAAACCTCTCTCATTCCATTGAGGTTTTATGCAATGTGAATACTACCACTGCTGATTGTGAGGGAGAATAAAAACGAAGTCTACTGTATTCATCTGCAACTACTTTTACGCTCAATGATTTCCACTCAGCTTTCCTGTTTCCCTGAATCCGTTTTATATTCCTCAAGTAACGCTTAATCATCTAGTGCACATCGCTTCGTTGCTCGTCGTTTCACATTCATCACATTGCTGTCCCTCCACTCTTTCACAATTTCTTCTTACGTTCACGGAAACTCGCTGGTTCGATGAATTCCCTAGGAGAGGTACTTCTACCAGCATATGATGAACATATGAGAAAGAAAGGATGGCTCTTTACGTGGCTTACACCATCTGTCATCCCTCTCTCCGGTTGTAGGGCAAACGCACATATCGGTGAAATATACCAATATTTAAAACCGCTGTTAAACTCAATCCGTACATGAGATTTGATGCATTTTCTCATAGTCAAATGGCAGCGTACAGTGACCGAAGACCACGTTCCACCAAACCATTTCCGAATACATTCATATTTTTCCTGAACATAATATTGACTCGCCGATGGCATTTGCTGGTTCCTTGAGACCACTCAGCCTACAATCATTCGGTTTATTCCAAAACGGCTAATAAATCGCGTAAACATACGTGATTTTGGTAGAGAGTCATCGTAATTGATAGTTCATGAGGTCTCAATAACCATCTCGGGTGAAATAAATATTAATCAACATATAATTATTACCTAGATATTTGCTTTTTTGCGAATTTTGATAGATATATTCTATATAAAATAGCCTATAGAAAAGGAAATGATTCGTTGTAAGAACAATATTCGAGAAGATAAATTGTGTTCACATTTTATCGTTGATGATTCTCTGTATGATCGTCGAAATTCGTTCATCAGCTTTCGCTAAATTCCTCTGGAGATCTCGGAGAGCTGCAATGCCACTTGTACCATTCTGAAAACGATGGATACCCATATTTTCTTAATTTCTACAATAATAATACAAATGTTGTACCTTTACAGACGAGCTTGAAACGCATTTTGCAATCAGAAATTGAATAGCGTCTTCCATTGCTGCTATTGTATATTCCATATGGGTCATTATTGCATCGTTATCATTGATCACGGCATCGTTGAACGCCACTTCCTCCTCGAGCTCCTTGATGTGCGCGGCCTGACGCTGAAATATACGATCTCACAGAGATTTTATATCATTCCTATGGCATCACCGTTCTGACCTCCATTTCTCTTCACTAGGGTTCTCTTAATGGAACAGAATTCCGTAATTCCAATTACATAACAAAAGATCGGGTTAGCTCTGTTCGCGAAAAAGTATGAGGAATGCAGATTTAATGGAAATCCGATTGGATTTCTAATACTCGTAAATTCCAACAAGAGAACCCTACTACTCACCTGAATCACCCTGGATGTCTCGTCCCCTTGGAACGGTTGTAATAACATGCAGACTGAGCACAATTTCAGATTTGCTGTCGTGATGATATTGGAGTCCTTGTCCTGTGTGAATATGCTGATAAATTAATCACTTTTCGTAGATATATTTTATCACCTTAACATCAGGTATCTTGTATGCGGAAACAGTGCCTATTTGACCCGGCATGAGTGCAGTGCACGAGTTTTTGCCGCTTGCGTCGAGCTGATATTTTTTGGGGGTATCAATAGAGCGGAATAGGGTGATAAGAGTGGAGGGATGACAATTCCGCAACGACTTTTCCGCAAACGAACTTTCCACAAACGAATTTTCCGCAACTACAAACTACAACTATTTTTCTAGCCATTTTTGGACGCTGATAAGTTATGCTGATTATATTTAACACGCGTTTTCTGAGAGATTGCAGGAAACTGGAAACCCCACTGCACAACTTGCAAAAGTTGTAGCTAGATCTTCAATATAATTATGCTAGAGTATATCGGGAACGACAAAAACTTAGACGTCGGCGGTTTCTCCCAAAACCGCCTTTTAGGTATTTTACGGTTCTGGGACCGGCTCTAACGTATATCAGCTCCCAGTTGCGCCACAAGGACGTCGTCGGGCTGAAAATGTGCCGAAAAATATTCTAAGAAACTTTCTAAGCAAAGTCAAAGTGATAGCAAACACGCATCATAGCGAATTATTTCGAAAGGTAGGTCGAAAAATACAAATAAAATCCTCTCAAAAATGGTACCCCACTGATGGGAAAATGTTAGACTGGTTTTCGATTCTTTACACGTAATAGTGTCTAGGAAAAATATGAATGTGGACCTAACTCCCTGACAGTGGCACTTCTATTCCAAAATTCATCCGAAAATCGATTGTTTCGAACGTTTTTTAAACTTTTTTTGTTCATTTTTTCATTTGCTCTAGTATCAAAATTCGGAATCGCCAAAAAATACACCAGAATTTCCTTTAGATATATTTTTTGGGGATAACATTTTTTTCGACTTTCCGATTTTTTCCACCATGTGGTTCGATTTTTGTCGAAATTATTTTGTCTCGGAATCATGTCCCTATAGGACTTTCTAGCTTATTTTTGAGCGTAGAAAACGAATTTGCTAACTAGAGCTCATGAAACATCGAGATAAAAAAATTATGACCAAAATCTGGAACAAAAACAAAAAGCATAACTCTCTCATCTCGAGGTTTCATGAGCTCTAGTTGGCAAATTCGAATTCAGCGCTCAAAAATAGCCCAGAAAGCCCTATAGGGACATGATTCCGAGACGTAAAAATTTCGACCAAAATCGAACCAAAGGGGGGACCACATGGTGAAAAATCAGAAAGTCGAACAAAATTTTATCTCGAAAAAATATATCTAAAGGAAATTCTGCTGTATTTTTTGGCGCTGATTCCGAATTTCGATACTAGAGCTAATGAAATAATGAACAAAAAAAGTTATGCTCAAAAAACGCTCGAAACAATCGATTTTCGGATGAATTTTGGAATAGAAGTGCCACTGTCAGGGAGTTAGGTCCACATTCATATTTTTCCTAGACACTATTACGTGTAAAGAATCAAAAACCATTCTAACATTTTCCCATCAGTGGGGTACCAATTTTGAGAGGATTTTATTCGAATTTTTCGACATACTTTTCGTAATAATTCGCTATGATGCGTGTTTGCTATCACTTTGACTTTGTTAAGAAAGATTCTTAGAATATTTTTCCGCACATTTTGAACCCAACGTCGTCCTTGTGGCGCAACTGGGAGCTGATATACGTTAGAGCCGGTCCCAGAACCGTAAAATACCTAAAATACGGTTCTGGGGCAAACGGCCGATGCCAAAGTTTTTGTCGTCCCCAATATACTCTAGCATAATTATATTGAAGATCTAGCTACAACTTTTGGTTGTGCAGTGAGGTCCTGCAATATCTCAGAAAACGCGTGTTAAACCTCTCCCAGGGGTCTTGCATGGCTAGACATCGAATTATATCTTGTAGTAGTGTAGTTGTAGTTTGTATTTATTTATTTATCGTACACCACTGAAGGTGCTTCAACAAGTACAGTATGTACGAGGAAATTGAAGTTGCGGAAATGTAGAAAGCTCTTTTGCCGAAAAATTTCTTTTGCGGAATTGACCACCCTCCATAAGAGTAGACATACCTGGTGCTGGTGATCGCCTGTCCCATCATTTCCACATGGTTTGTTGCTCCCAATTGAATGGGCGCCTGCCTGCGAATGCACTCATTGCACACACTTGGATCGGATTGCTTTGTCTACGAAAAGAAGACACATGATCTATGCTTCCCGGACTGCTCAGGCAACATATTTTTTTTGCTACGAAATCTATAAAATCTCCAAATATCGCAGGTGATATTACTTAACATTTTTAATCCTAAGATATTATGTAATCACTAATGGATACATTTCCATAGCGTGCCCTCGTACGTGAGGAACACGGTATGGTGGTACACATCGATTGACTCTCTAATAAAAATCATATAAAACTGGCACGTGCTATCATCGTTTGGAATTAATACATTCAATCACGGAAGGTTTCAATAACATTTTCTCCCGAACAACACCATTGAAACCCAGAACTTTCAACTAGAATCCAAATTCTAAGCGATTAGTGGAAAGTGAGCAGCTCTAATCTGCGCGACTCATCATTCGAGACTAATGATGATAATCCGGCTCTCCTCATTTCCCATACTCTCTCATTTCTCTGTCTAGCGAGATAGCATGTAAAAAGAAGGGGGTTAATGACGATTTGTCACCGCTGTTTCAGACGCCCCCTCTAGATTCTACCGATTCTTATTCGAGAACGGTTCACTTGCACTTTGCGAACAAATTTTCTCGTAAAATTTCCTGCACTCTATGCATGCAGACTACTCATCGACAAAAAGTATTAAGACAGCAAAGATACTAACCATCACCTCCACTGCTCGCTGTCCATCTTCTCTCGCATTCCACGGGTCACAGGGGTCCATCTCACGAGAGTCGGGGGGATTTTCTCTGAAATCACTCAGCAAATGGATCCGAGGTCACCGGACCAAGGCAATGAAGAGGGGAAGGGAAGATGGGGGGGGAGGGCGGTCTGATCATCGGACCAAGTAACACAATTTGAGGAGAGAGAGAGCGAGATCGAAAAGTACCGCTGTTATTACTGTTATTGGAGCGATTATATCCGATTTGAAATAGCCAATTATGCATGGATCTTGCCTTGCAAAAATTATTGTAAACAATCGCCGTTGAAAACATTGTAAACATTTAGAACCTAAATTAAAACCGAGCAAGATTTCAGATAAATGATACAAACGAGATGAGTCACATACAGGAGACAACGAAGTTACACATCGCTTTCAATCACACCTAATGATCTAACTAAGTGCCATTTCACCCTTTTTCGACTCTTTACTGGATAGTGTAGGGTGAAGGGGGGTTTGTGGAGTCATCGCTCTTTTTGTATCTGCTACCTTCACTTTGCGGAGCGGGGCAGACACTCGTGTGAAATGAAGTGAGAATCCGAAATCAAGGACACGATTCCCTGCAAATTGGTCAATTGGTTTGGAGCCCGATGGGAAATTGGCTGCTGAGAACACCTCGGAGATACGTGCGATTTGTTATTGTTTGCTCCATTCTGCCTAATGTAAATTGAAGCATATGTGAATGCGCGAGACTCGCCAATCGTCAGTATAGTTATCTCTAGGGTTTGCTATTCGAACCCTGGTAGCGACGTCGCAACCTCCCCCCACTCGCCTATTGCGAAATTAGACGAGCTGGGGAGGTTGCGACGTCGCTACCTGGGGTCGAATATCCAACCCTAGTTTTATCACATTGGTGATATTGATGCGATAGTCACTCGTTGTCTCTTGCGAGAGTTTGGAAGACGTTCAATCTGTCTTGAAAGCGCGTACGTGTATTATGACTCATTATTTGTCTACCAGCTCTGACTTTGATGTGGCGATTTCAAGAGAATTTGGCAAACTCGTTGATTGGTTTTTCTATTTTCTCGTCGTGTTTCAATGCTCTCGAGAAATCGGGGTTTCGCGAATGCTTTCGGCCTACTTTGCAACTCAATTACCTACCTAACCCAAATCAAAGTGTCTGTCTATCTGTCCGTCCGTTCGTGACGGTGTCTGTCACACTTTTGCTCATAACTCGCTTTAAACTCATCGCCCGAGGACAAGTCCATGACCATTCGAACTATCTCGATGAGCCTTTTCAAAATCGATACAAATTTCATCATCATTACGAAATATTTCATCATCCTTACGCAATAATTCGTTTTTCGCGCCTAATTCGCTTCCAACTTCACCTGAAACATCGCGAATAGGGTCAATCGACTCCTCGTGGACTACGCATTACAGCTACAACAACTATTTCGCAATCCTCGATTTCGTCATCACTATTTCGCAATACTAAACGCTTTTTTGCCCATAACTCGCTTCAAATTCATCGTACAAGGTCGGTGGATGTGTCACTCGGCTTCCCTTGAACAGATTTCGAAATCCTCGATTTCGTCATCACTATTTCGCAATACTAAGGGCGTTTTTGCCCACAACTCGCTTCAAATTCATCGTACAAGGTCGGGGGAGGTGTCACTCGGCTTCCCTTGATGAGATTTCGCAATCCTCGATTTCGTCATCACTATTTCGCAATACTAAGGGCGTTTTTGCCCATGACTCGCTTCAAATTCATCGTACACGGTCGGGGGAGGTGTCACTCGGCTTCCCTTGATGAGATTTCGCAATCCTCAATTTCGTCATCACTATTTCGCAATACTAAACGCGTTTTTGCCCATAACTCGCTTCAAATTCATCGTGCAAGGTCGGGGGAGGTGTCACTCGGCTTCCCTTGATGAGATTTCGCAATCCTCGATTTCGTCACCACTATTTCGCAATACTAAGGGCGTTTTTGTCCATAACTCGCTTCAAATGCATCGTACACGGTCGGGGAAGGTGTCACTCGGCTTCCCTTGATGAGATTTCGCAATCCTCAATTTCGTCATCACTATTTCGCAATCCTAAATGCGTTTTTGCCCATAATTCGCTTCAAATTCATCGTACAAGGTCGGGGGAGGTGTCATTCGGCTTCCCTTGAATAGATTTCGCAATCCTCGATTTCGTCATAACTATTTCGCAATCCTAAAGGTGTTTTTGCCCATAACTCGCTTCAAATTCATCGTACAAGGTCGGGGGAGGTGTCATTCGGCTTCCCTTGAATAGATTTCGCAATCCTCGATTGCGTCATAACTATTTCGCAATCCTAAAGGTGTTTTTGCCCATAACTCGCTTCAAATTCATCGTACAAGGTCGGGGGAGGAGTCAGCCAAACGTGGCAAAAAGGGATATCAGTTCATCAAATTTGCCTATGCGCTGGCCATACCGTTGTGAAAAGCTCGTGAGGCTGAGAGCGCGTAGGAAAAGTTGCAGATGTAGCCACGGAGCGAAGCGGAGTGGCTACATCGCAAACTTTTCCGGAGCGCTCAACGGTATACGCCCCACTCGCAAGCAAGCGTTTCCTGGTTAACCTCTGTACTCGGCCCGGCTTACTGCGTAGCGGCCTACGGCCGCTAGTTACCTCTGAAATTTATTTTACCCCCTCTCTCATACGTGCATCGAAGCATTAGAACTTAGTTTAAATGTCATGTTCAGCTGGAACAGCTACATCACGAGTACGGGAAATAAAACGAGCCAAATCGCGATCATTTTTTTATTTAAACTTTTAATACTATGATTGGAGATTTCCCAGTGGAGTGGAATGTTTTCGAACGTTAACTATCTCGAGTCCATGAGCAGGCTTTTTGTAATTATCCGGTAGTGTTTCCGTTTTAAACGTCATACACTCCCCGTTGAACTTCTGAGTGCTGAAAATAATGGAGGGATGATACGAACAACTCTTCCGACAAAAGCGAGACGCGAACATAAGAACTGAAAGTGTTATGTGTGTAAGAGTAACTTTCAAAAAACAATTATTTTAACTATTACTGGTCCAAAAGACATGTATTTGTATTGCATAAAAAAGCAAACCCTCATCACATTGTGCAAAGCAGTTTACAAAAAAACTTTTGAACTTTCAAAACTCGGTTTTCGGCGTTTTCTCATCAGTGAAATCCGGGTTTCTAGCTCAACTCATTTCGTTCACGTTTTCTTGAGTTATGATATAGAAATTCGGTTTCGACGACTAAAATATTAAAATCACAAAGGTTTCTAGGGTATTTTCAACCGTATAAACAGAATTTCGACCTCCTCCTGCTAGCTGAATCGGGTTTCTGTGATTGCAGCACTTGCCCCAGCCTTGCTATGCCATAAAGTTGACGGGGATTCGGGGTACACAAAGCTACCCCAAGCTTCTCTTCAGTACTGTGTACACTTGATAATTTCTTTATTCACATGACTCGTTGTCAGTTCTCCCAATACAAAGTTAATGGATCTGCTAAGGCAGAATTATTTTTAAATGACTGCATCATTCACGGCAACCTGTCACTATAGGCTGCTATTGGCTGGGTATAGTGGCTTCTTAGTGAGGCGGTGTTCATGTCAGGTCAATATATCGAATCCGGACTCCCTCACTACCTCACGCTCGATTTGAGCAACAAAGCCTGTCGGATTGTAGCAACGATCAACCTTGAAACCAAAAAGCTAATGTTACCTTCATTCATCGCGACTACCTTGTTATTCCGTGTTTGAACAGATTTACACTAGGGTTTCCCTTATCAGGTATTTTGACCTGATCAGGTAATTGAATCAAATATGATTGAATTTGTTTCCTATGTCATCCTTTGTGACCTGACCTGACGTGATCAGTTTCAGTTTCAGTTTTAACACATTTATCAAGAGGTCATACGATTCTTCGCCCTTTAGAGAGGGTTAGGGAAGGTCAAATGAGAGCTCTGATGTGCATGGCGTTCCATGTGACTTTTCTTGCTTCGTTGAGAAAGTTTGCGCCGATCGTCTTGCGGAAGATATCGCTCCATCTTGTGATAGGGCGGCCTCTCCTTCGTTTCCTTCGTGGGAACCAGTCGATCATAGATCGGCTCCACTTCAAGCAATCATCAATCGAGAGTTTGTGTACCCAAAACCATTTTCTTTTCTGCGCAGTGCGAACGAAGTCCAGAATTTTTGTGGAATCACGCAGCCGCTGGTTAGAGACATGATCAAGCACAGTACATCCAACCATCCATCGTTCCATTTTGCGCTGGGCCACCGATAATCGATTCATTTGAGCTTTAGTCAGTGCCCAACTCTCACATCCATATAATACCGCGGGAAGTATACAACCATTGAAAAGACGGCGTTTATGTGCCATTGGTATACCCCGATTAATGAGGAAGGTGCGGTGTTTATGGAATGCCCCGAAACCAGCTTGAATACGTCGGGTAATTTCGCAGTCATCCTTTGCACTGACAGCGATAGAGCTTCCCAAATACACCACCCTTTCCTGTAATTTTACAATTTTCCCTGCCACTTTGACTACCCGGGGACAAAGCTTAGAAGTCATCCCAACGGTTTTATCCCCGTTAAGCTCAGGTGATCAGGTGATCACGTGATCAGGTCAGGTTAATCAGGTTTTATTCATCCCATTGTCTGAGTTGGTATTTGTTTTCAGGTGGCCTAGGTGAAACCTGAAAAGGGAAACCCTAATTTAAACCATTGCTCCAATCTGTACAACAAAATGGCGATCCGTTGATATGTTTTATCATCTCCAGCGGTCACACGTCCTTGCATTTGTTTCGAAGTATATCATTTGTATGCATGCGTAGAAGTTGAATAGACTAGTACATTTTCAAATAACATGAAGTTGAATATTAACAGCTGAAATGCAAACTGGCATCAGACTTAGTGAAATCTACGAAAAGAAAAGGAAAATAACTCAACCCGGAAAATATTGCTTTAAAATTGGAAGGTTTGTGGTGCACGAGCACACACTGAGTACTGATCTAGATAAGTATATTGCAAAAACTCTTAAATCGGCTTTGGAAAGTTCAGGACGAAGCTGAAGGTGTTCAGGGTGTTCTGCACTGTCTCATCCCATGGGAGAGGCAGGGCCGTAATCGCGTCCGATTGCAGAGACGGTAGGATGGGAGTGCTGATGGGGAGGAGAGTGGTGGAAGGACGAGCGGGAGATGGCAGCACCGTCATCACTGCAAGCAACATACTGAGATTGTGTGAAACATGGTCGATAATCGTATTCCTTACTTATCTGAGCTACGGTCTATGGGCTAGGTTACATGATCGGGAAGCGCTGAGGAAAGGTATGGTAGGATAACAGAAAAGTCAGACCCGCGCTAAGATCAGTGCCCAATACACCGAAATTGGTGCCGACTGCCTAGTAGGGATGTCGTTTCGGGTTCGGTTTTCGGTGCACCGAAAATGTGCGCCTGCCTACTGATCACCCACCAGTAGGAACATTCATCGTGTTCGACAGCTGCTGTACGTACTTTGCCTCGAGGTTACCAATGTGCTGCAAATTTGAGAACTTCGTTTTGCAACCATTTCTGGTCCATAATACCCCTGTTTTATGGACTACGGAGTCCGTTTGCGTCAGTGAAGACCGAAAGGAACCCGACATTCCTCAATGACCTCTCAATCTTCGACCATGCAAAATAGTAGGCAAATCGAGAAGAGTAGCTTCCGTTTTGGCACCAATCGTTACCCACCATTAGCACGGGGAAGAACAGCGTGAGCTTCACGTTTCGCTCACTGCGCTGAGTCGGCGTCATCAGCGGAAAACTGCAGAAGGGAAGAATAATGAAACGAAAAATGCAGAAAAATTGAGAAGAATGCAAAATTGCAAGCTCCACAGTCAGTCCACATCTGGATTTGCAATTAAACTTATTTGTATCCATTCCTTGTCGTTTTGCACGGCGATCACCGTGTCACTGAAATCTTACCGTCTTTCAATGTGGACGATGAGAGCTGCGAGTAGTTGGTCCCTCATTGTCTCTATTACCGGCCGAGCCTCAGCCGATAGTTGGTTGTCTGTAATAACCAATCACAAATCAGATAATGCAGATTTTCGACCTCTGAATGCTCAACAATTCTGACCGTAAACGCGAATTGGTATTCGCTCCGTTCTTCAGAATCGTTAGAAAACATCAAATATGTTAATTGTTTCCAAATATACATTGTTTCTCGCAGTGCTTGGCTGTTGTGCCCATTCTATTCCGTTCCTTCTATGATAACATCAAAAAAGTGTTTCGTGTTAGTTTCGAAACTCTTTCGCAAATGACTGTTCTTTGTCGGAAAGAATGTATACGGAACAGGTGCGATGATATCTATGATATCATTTAACATTCAAGGGAATAGTGGGGCTCAACTGAAGTCACAAACTATAATATAAACTATCGCTCACCGAACTGGAAGAGACTCATTGCTTTCAGAATGCAATACTCCTCGTAGTCAACGTCCATCTCCATCATTGGTTTTCCAACCATCTCCACCAGCTTACGGGCGATCACTCCGTACGTTTGCTGCCATCTACAAAGTAATTCTTTAGCTATAAATGCACAGGACTGTTCATTCTCGGAAGGTTTGTCAATTTTAACTACCGTATCTCTCTCTATCATACTCCTCTTTACTCACTTCAACTCCATCTTCCCCCTCTCCTCCTCATTATAGGGGATGTAGCTTCCATTTCCCAATGGGACTCCCTTGCTTTCTTGCTTCAAAACCACCGATCGGTACACGAAGTGCAACCATCCAAAGATCATGAAATTCTGTCGGAAAAGGAGCATCTGGAAAGACGGCATAGTCAATGTGTATTGAAAAATAATAATAGTTCTTCATCTCCCTGTCCTAAATGAACACCGATTGTGCATACCTGATCAGCCTGGGGCAGAGAACAAAATTCGGAAATGCCGCCGGCCCACTCAGAAAGTAGCAGGAAAGCGCTGAAATATATTATTGGATGATATTTCGTTAGTGCGCTTTTGCTTTACTGCATTTTGTTTAAATTATATGTGTTAATTAATTATTTAATGTTGAAATATTAATTATTTGAATTAAAACTGGCACATACAGGTAGTAGGAGTTGGTGAGATCGGCGTCGTTCATGATGCGATTGCAGTTAAAGTCCTGCAAAAATCTTTCAACACATCCGGAATAGTGATGCGGCTTCGGTTTTATATTCTCTTCATTATGCACGCTCGCTCGTTTCTCAACCGGCGAGATATTGTACGGAATGGAGAGAGACAAATTCGAAATTGCATCACTTTCAGGTAAAAAAAAGCCGCAAGTCAGAAACGTTCACGACACAAGCGCCAAACGCTAAAGCTCATCCCGGCATGATGATATGGATCTGTGGTTGGGTATATTGGATAGCTGGTGATAAGGGCGATCATTGTGCTACCACTGATGTGAGTGTCCGATTTCAATTATTTAGTGATTTTATATTTAGTGAATTTTGGCAAAAAAAATTTGGCTTTTGTTACTTGGCGCTATTGTCATGTCTCATTTTTCTGGATGATCAACTGTTGGAATGATCTAGAGGAGGGGACTTGTTTCGATGGTCTTCCCGTTTGTCTTCTTCTCGACCCCCGAAACGGCTGTCATTGGAAGTGCGTCATTGACATTGTGACAACTTGGAGCAAACAGATGGTCTCTCTTCCAAATGAGCATCGGACCAGTCCACTTATTGCACTTTTCGGTCGTTGGCCATCTCGCTGTCGGCTTTCCTTCTAAGATCCTCATCCCGTCACGGCGAAAGCAAACATAGTAGCCAGTCAACCTATTGTCTAGTCGAAAGAACACAAATATCGAACGTGTTTTGTTGATCCCGGAATGGGCAAGGCGATTTGACCCCTCTGGCATTACGTAATCTGGGCAGAGATTTCCTCGATCGAGTAGCAAATGCCATCAATAACCCAAATATTACGACAATCTCTCTCGCTGTACACGCATATGAGGCCGTTTGCGTTAGGGTCAAAAAGCGCCGGGAACATCAAAAAACTTCAATATGCTAGAAACGTGCTCCCAGGGGTCACTTTCAATTCTGAATCGATTGACGTTTCCAGATTTGAGATAGGACCCTTCCGCACCGAGTTATGGCACCATATTGATTTGGTCAAATTCTTGTGCTCCGATAAAAACAACCACAGGGAGAGTCGAAATGGCCACAAATCACGAGTTCCCCGAACAGAATTTAATTCTCTACAAAATGAAAGTTTTGACGAAGCTCTATCTTTTTTTCGTTTTCGAGAAAAAGTAGATTTTTGACTCAGCCGTTTTTAAAGCTGAACACTATACCAGTTGAAAGAGCAGGTCTTCATGATCATTTTGGTGGTAAATTTGAGAGATTTCGTTTCTCCCGCACCAAATTACATCACTTTTTGTGCCGACAACTCGCGTTTTTTAAAAAGTTTTTCGAGTAAAACTTTTTTCTTTCAACGTTTTATGATTTCTAAAATGGAAATTTGTTTTCTACGTGCGAAAATACGCTAGAGAAGTATATACTCGGGTATTTTTGAGAAAATAACTCTTTCTGCGTCGAAAAATTCATTTTCTCAAAAATACCCAAGACTTTACTTTTCTATCGTATTTTCGCACGTATAAACCGAATTTCTATGTTAAAAATCATGAAACGTTGAAAGAAAAAAGTTTTGCTCGAAAAACTTCAAAAAACGCGAGTTGTCGGCACAAAAAGTGATGTAATTTGGTGCGGGAGAAACGAAATCTCTCAAATTTACCACCAAAATGATAAGGAAGACTTGCTCTTTCAACTGGTATAGTGCTCAGCTTTACAAACGGCTGTGTCAAAAATCGACTTTTTCTCAAAAAACGAAAAAAGATAGAGCTTCGTCCAAACTTTCATTTTGTAGAGAATTAAATTCTGGCCGGGGAACTCGAGATTTGTGGCCATTTCGACCCTCCCTGTGGTAGTTTTTATCGAATAACAAGAATTTGACCAAATCAACATGGTGCCATAACTCGATGCGGAACGGTCCTATCAAAAATCTGGAAACGTCAATAGATTCAGAATGGAAAGTTACCCCTAGGAGCAAGTTTCTAGCATATTGAAGTTTTTTGATTTTCCAGACCCCCGTTGGACTTGTTGATCCTAACGCATACGGCCTCATATGAGACTTTGACCTTGAGATGGGACACATCTGTCCTACGCCCCCCCCCCCCCCCACTCACCGTAGCCATGTCGATGTCGGGTATCGCGAGCTGTTTCGCTACTCGTTTTCTCAACTCCGCTCGTTCCTTTCTCATTCCGCTGTCCATCGACATCTCCAGCGCTCTCAGTCTCTCAGCTATCAGATGCTCTTCCACTAGCGCTGAAACGGATATATTGTTCTTTTATCTCATCGATTATGTTATCAGTCTAGTATAATGGCGTCATCAGTGCTTATTCGGAGTGCGTTATATACTCAAAAGACGCCGCAGAACTATGGTCGGGTAGATCTTCGCACTACTCACCGATTCTGGGCGAGTCGAGAAATTCTTCCTCAGAGTCGTCCATGCGTCGTTTCTTGGATTTCTTAGCACGCTCCTCTCTGAACACATCAAGATTTTTTTTGCGAAAAAAGCAAACGAGTACGGCGAGTACCGTATACCTGACGTGATTAGGGTTCATTCCGCCCTGGACGCAATTTCGAAAGCGGCAGGCTCGGCACTGATTGCGGTTTTCTGCAACGACCAGATTATGGTAGTATGCAAATCACGAGCGTCGGTTACCCTACCATCAGTGATCTTGCAACGACCAAAGAGCGCGCAGCGGTACTTTCGCCGCTCGAAAATGCTTCGCCTGAAAATACAGAAGGATACCGTAAACGTCGTCCGCAGAGAGCAGTTGTACGTAAATCACTCACGTGGTGGAAAGGTACGGAACGAGACCTTAACACTATTGCAAATTTATTGTTATTCGGCATGCTATTCGAGTATTCACTCATAATGTTCACCTGAAGAAGGCCTTGCATCCATGGCAGCTCATGGCATTGTAGTGGCTGCTCACTCGCTCGGCGGAATCACACCCGACACATCGAAGTTCGACCTCTGTCATCATCGATGCCTTCTCTTTCTCCCCGTCGTGCGAAGACACAGTCTCCCTATCCTGTAATGATTGGACTCATAGCAGAGGACCACGCGATCAACGGGAAAACGTAGTTGTGAAGATCACGGACATGCACACACACATGCACAACCCTAATCAATGAAAGAACCCGAGAGCAGTTAGACATAAGCGCAAGAGAACAATCGAAAAGATAATATGAAGTGCACTCACAGCCCCGCCCTGATCATCGAAACACCCTGCACGAGGGGGTAGTCTTTCGCTATCCAGTCCTGCTTCCTCATATCTCCGAAAGGAAAGCCATTGACAGCGATATATAGGAGAGCGGAGACGAGGAAGTGATCGGAGATTAATCGTGTGATACATTGGTTCGATAATGCGATGACAGGTAACGGCTTGAGGAGAGTGAGCGAGAGACGGATAGGAAAATACTATGGATACCAGAACTGGGAGCATTGAAACAAACGCAATGTGTGCGCACAGCTGCTCACGTAGTTTGCCAAAACAATACGGTTTCATAATAATGAATACGATGTATAATCGCAATGCGACGACATGAATCGATGATATATTGATATGCGGATCCGCAGTAATCATACATAGTTTTTTTTTCGATGGACTTGGCGTGTATGACAAACTTTAGAATGTTGCACCTTGTTCTTGAAGAACAATGACCGAAAAATCGAAATCTTATATCACACAGTATCTTATATCACGTGTATTCTGAGAGATTGGAGGAATCCGACCCCCTGCGGAACTGGGAGCCCCAAGTTTGGACAATCATGATGATATAATTATGCCAGAGTATACGGGGTTGAGAAAAACTTAGACGTCGACGATTTGCCCCAGAACCGGCTTTTAGGTATTTTAGGTTCCAAGTCCGGCTCTATCATATCTCAGCTCCCAGATGAGCTACAAAGATGAATTAGGGCTCAAAATGCGCAAAAAAATATTTTAAGAAACTTTTTCGTTGACGAGTAAATTTTCCAATAATTCCCCTGTTCGTCTCAAAATAATGATACCGTTCATACGGTAACATACAGTCGGTAGGAACAAGTTAAGACCAATTGGGAAGTAATAGGAAAATTTCTAACCCAAGGAACTAAATCTGACCCACGGAACTGAATATGGTTCTGTGTCACGGTAGTCATGCAGATAACAATGAGACAAAGTTCATTGAACCTTTCAACTCCCAACCGAACAGTGTTCCGTTCTGTTTTGTCGGTTGCTGTTTCGTCGCCCTCCCTCGGAATAGAGTTGCAACTAGATTATTTGTAACCTTTTTTTTTCTTTTACGTGTTCATGTTTCACGTTCTCTCACCCATAAATTCGAATAAACCCAAATACATCGGAAAAGCGTTTATTATTATATCACGTGTATTCTGAGATATAGCATGACCCCCAGGAACTGGGAGCCCCAAGTTTGGACATTCATGATGATATAATTATGCCAGAGTATATTGGTGACGAGAAAAACTTTGACGTCGACGATTTGTCCCAGAACCGGCCTTTAGGTATTTTACGGTTCCAAGTCCGGCTCTATCATATCTCAGCTCCCAGATGAGCTACCAAGATGAATTAGGGCTCAAAATGCACAAAAAAAAATTTTAAGAAACTTTTTCGTTGACGAGTAAGAGTGAGTATGCCATCTTCATCTTGCAATATTTGAAAAACCAAGCTGAAAATCACAAAATAAATTCCCTTGATTTTCCACTCCCCCATTTGAGCGAGGTTAGAGTAGATTCGAGTTTTACATACTCATATTAGTCAAGGAAAATATAGGTCTCTTTTCATGAAGTGGCGGAACATGATCATTTTTGCCATCAAATAAGAAAATTCAGCAAATTCAACAGTTTTTTGAGAATAACTTTTTTCTTTGATTGTCTCATGAGCTCTAGTATCGAAATTCGAATTCTACGCGCTAAAATAAGCCAGAAATTACTATAGTGAGATAATTTCGAGACGAAAATGTTTCAACTTTTTCATGACCTTTTCATGATTTTTCATGATGGTTCATGGTCATTTTTGGGTCAAACAGTCGAAATCTCAGAATTACCTGACTATAGGAATTCCCGATGTATATTTGCCTGTAGAAACGGAATTTGCATGTTAGAACTCACAAAAACGGGAAAGAAAAAAGTTAGGATCGATAAACCACTAACTTTAAGTTTTTCGATCCTAACTTTTTTCTTTCGCGTTTTGGTGAATTCTAACATACAAATTCGGCTTCTACAGGCAAAAATACACCGGGAATTCCTATAGTCAGGTAATTCTGGGATTTCAACTTTTTGGCCCAAAAATGACCATGAACCCGGGGTCATGAAAAATTTTCATCTCGAAATAATCTCACTATAGTAATTTCTGGCTTATATTATCGCGTAGAATTCGAATTTCGATACCAGAGCTCATGAGACAATAAAATAAAAAAAGTTATTCTCAAAAAACTGTTGAATTTGCTGATTTTTCTTATTTGATGGCACAAATGATCATGTTGCGCCGCCTCCCGAAAAGAGATCTATATTTTCCTTGACTAATATGAGTATGTAAAACTCGAATCTACTCTAACCTCGCTCAAATGGGGGGATTGGGAAATCAAGGGATTTTATTTTGTGATTTTCAGCTTGGTTTTTCAATTATTGCAAGATGAAGATGGCATCCTCACTCTCACTCGTCAACGAAAAAGTTTCTTAAATTATTTTTTCGCGCATTTTGAGCCCGAAGTCATCTTTGTAGCTCATCTGGGAGCTGAGATATGATAGAGCCGGACTTGGAACCTAAAATACCTAAAAGCCGGTTCTGGGGCAAATCGTCGACGTCTAAGTTTTTCTCAACCCCGTATACTCTGGCATAATTATGTCATCATGATTGTCCAAACTTGGGGCTCCCAGTTCCGCAGGGGGTCGGATTCCTCCAATCTCTCAGAATACACGTGATATAAGATACTGTAAGATTTCGATTTTTCGGTCATTGTTCTTCAAGAACAAGGTGCAACATTCTAAAGTTACACGCCAAGTCCATCGAAAAAAAAACTATGTATGATTGTTGCGGATTCGCATATCAATATATCATCGATTCATGTCGTCGCATTGCGATTATACATCGTATTCATTATTATGAAACCGTATTGTTTTGGCAAACTACGTGAGCAGCTGTGCGCACACATTGCGTTTGTTTCAATGCTCCCAGTTCTGGTATCCATAGTGTTTTCCTATCCGTCTCTCGCTCACTCTCCTCAAGCCGTTACCTGTCATCGCATTATCGAACCAATGTATCACACGATCAATCTCCATCACTTCCTTTTTTTTTTTAATTTTCATCTCGAAATTATCTCACTATAGTAATTTCTGGCTTATTTTAGCGCGTAGAATTCGAATTTCGATACTAGAGCTCATGAGACAATCAAAGAAAAAAGTTATTCTCAAAAAACTGTTGAATTTGCTGAATTTTCTTATTTGATGGCAAAAATGATCATGTTCCGCCACTTCATGAAAAGAGACCTATATTTTCCTTGACTAATATGAGTATGTAAAACTCGAATCTACTCTAACCTCGCTCAAATGGGGGGATTGGGAAATCAAGGGATTTTATTTTGTGATTTTCAGCTTGGTTTTTCAATTATTGCAAGATGAAGATGGCATCCTCACTCTCACTCGTCAACGAAAAAGTTTCTTAAATTATTTTTTCGCGCATTTTGAGCCCGAAGTCATCTTTGTAGCTCATCTGGGAGCTGAGATATGATAGAGCCGGACTTGGAACCTAAAATACCTAAAAGCCGGTTCTGGGGCAAATCGTCGACGTCTAAGTTTTTCTCAACCCCGTATACTCTGGCATAATTATGTCATCATGATTGTCCAAACTTGGGGCTCCCAGTTCCGCAGGGGGTCGGATTCCTCCAATCTCTCAGAATACACGTGATATAAGATACTGTAAGATTTCGATTTTTCGGTCATTGTTCTTCAAGAACAAGGTGCAACATTCTAAAGTTACACGCCAAGTCCATCGAAAAAAAAACTATGTATGATTGTTGCGGATTCGCATATCAATATATCATCGATTCATGTCGTCGCATTGCGATTATACATCGTATTCATTATTATGAAACCGTATTGTTTTGGCAAACTACGTGAGCAGCTGTGCGCACACATTGCGTTTGTTTCAATGCTCCCAGTTCTGGTATCCATAGTGTTTTCCTATCCGTCTCTCGCTCACTCTCCTCAAGCCGTTACCTGTCATCGCATTATCGAACCAATGTATCACACGATCAATCTCCATCACTTCCTTTTTTTTTTTAATTTTCATCTCGAAATTATCTCACTATAGTAATTTCTGGCTTATTTTAGCGCGTAGAATTCGAATTTCGATACTAGAGCTCATGAGACAATCAAAGAAAAAAGTTATTCTCAAAAAACTGTTGAATTTGCTGAATTTTCTTATTTGATGGCAAAAATGATCATGTTCCGCCACTTCATGAAAAGAGACCTATATTTTCCTTGACTAATATGAGTATGTAAAACTCGAATCTACTCTAACCTCGCTCAAATGGGGGAGTGGAAAATCAAGGGAATTTATTTTGTGATTTTCAGCTTGGTTTTTCAAATATTGCAAGATGAAGATGGCATACTCACTCTTACTCGTCAACGAAAAAGTTTCTTAAAATATTTTTTTGTGCATTTTGAGCCCTAATTCATCTTGGTAGCTCATCTGGGAGCTGAGATATGATAGAGCCGGACTTGGAACCGTAAAATACCTAAAGGCCGGTTCTGGGACAAATCGTCGACGTCAAAGTTTTTCTCGTCACCAATATACTCTGGCATAATTATATCATCATGAATGTCCAAACTTGGGGCTCCCAGTTCCTGGGGGTCATGCTATATCTCAGAATACACGTGATATAATAATAAACGCTTTTCCGATGTATTTGGGTTTATTCGAATTTATGGGTGAGAGAACGTGAAACATGAACACGTAAAAGAAAAAAAAAGGTTACAAATAATCTAGTTGCAACTCTATTCCGAGGGAGGGCGACGAAACAGCAACCGACAAAACAGAACGGAACACTGTTCGGTTGGGAGTTGAAAGGTTCAATGAACTTTGTCTCATTGTTATCTGCATGACTACCGTGACACAGAACCATATTCAGATCCGTGGGTCAGATTTAGTTCCTTGGGTTAGAAATTTTCCTATTACTTCCCAATTGGTCTTAACTTGTTCCTACCGACTGTATGTTACCGTATGAACGGTATCATTATTTTGAGACGAACAGGGGAATTATTGGAAAATTTCTGACCCAAGTAACTAAATCTGACCCAAGAAACTGAATATGGTTCAGTCATGCATATAACAATGAGACAACTTTCATTGAACCTTGTCAACTCCCAATCCGTTGATGTTTTGTCGGTTGATGTTATGTCGCAATCTCAATACCGACGAACTGAAACCGAGCTTTGAAGCGTAAAAAGTCGAACTGTCCGTGATGCAATCAAAAAGTCGTCAACAGTAACCCATGTCGAGAAAAGTGACAGAATTATAATCTGAAGTGATCTCTTGCTCATTTATTGAACGCCTATGTCATTTTTTTTAGCCCACACTTTCACATTTTCAAATTTTACTACACTACCTCATCCTCGAACATTCTTATGTACAACATAAAGTTATTCGGCTTGTCACGGCGATCATTTTGAGCATTTAAAAAAAAATCTTGAACGAGTTTATAGCTCAACGTTGAAAAGAGTAGCGCTTTTTCGAAAGTTCTAAACGTCGAGACCCGGCAATAAAACATTGTATATTGGACGGCTTCACGACTGATATTGACAACTCGTTGACTATCTACTGTGAAAGTATAGATTAAATCGAAGATTCATTTATCTCCGAATATCTCTTCGAACCGTAAGGAGAGGTGCTTTGGGAAAGAAAGACGGACGATTGACGAGCCGTTATATCCGGGATGGACTTTCACTGATGGATAAGCCATTATAAGTGGATCTGATCTCTGCAGCTGAATATGAATGGAGCGAGATTGGGGGAGCAAAAATCCGTCGACTGTTGCGCGCATCGTTACGGACTCGATCATTATATCTGAGAAACTCCGACTGCCACTATCGCTCAATACTCTCAATGTTTCGTGATGCCCCTTTCCGCTCAAACGAAATGAGATTTCCAGTCGGAGCATCCCGCTCATCAAACCCATGCGCACGATCAGTTGGTAGTCGAGACTAAAACACGCAAAAGTTTTGATGAACACTTTTCCGGTATGACA
The DNA here is from genome assembly GCA_036245825.1 of Pristionchus entomophagus. NCBI lineage: Eukaryota > Metazoa > Nematoda > Chromadorea > Rhabditida > Neodiplogasteridae > Pristionchus > Pristionchus entomophagus. Next base: position 36,614,741 of record BTSX01000006.1, read on the forward strand.
TGATGCTGGTGCTACTGATGGGAAACGGGTTTGATTTCAGCAGAAGCGCTATACCGTAAATGAGAGAATATATGTCCGCTTTGTAATCATTACTGCTTACTCAATCACAACTTAACGAAACTACGCTTGCGGATCAATAACTAGTCCAGTCTTTCGATAAGTTTGCATTGATTTCCAATATTTTTTTGATGCAGTTTACGCATTTCACAGTATTTGAAGCATAGGGGGAATCGTAGTACTTCCTAAAATAAAACTGTTTAAAGTATTTCAGCAACGCATTTTAGCCTGATGGACTCATCCAAGGCCAATCAGTTTTCATTGAACTTATTGGAGCGGTAGATTTGAGAATTTCCAATAGCTGTCTCCAGAAGGATCGAAAATTCGAAAAGTTGTATTTACTTTAGGTAAGCATTCAAAAGTCAAAACGATCACCGCGACGATCTTTTAGATGTTTAACGTTATCGACGAATAGATCAATTTCTGGAAAGTTATTAACATTAAATAAAACTCACAAATAGAGAATGACAAATCGTGCATTTTCCGGTTTCGACTTTACATAAAGGAAAGAGCAACATAAGTGAAATGGCTTGTAGTATCAAATATTCCTAATGACAATGCGCGTAGAATGCGAATTTGTAGAGGAAGCGATGCAACAATTTTTTTTTTAACTTTTAACTTTTGGGAATCCTTGCAGGCGTCTAATTGCTTACCCAATCACGAGTAAACGAAACAATACATTATTATTTTCGGGTTGAACAAAATCAACTTTTCACTAATTATAAAAGTGGTCTATCTATTCGTCAGCAACACAAAATTAGATCAGAACGTTGCGTTGAACATTTTGAGGTTTTGAGCGATCTTCAGATAACTCTGAAAGTGCTTATAATTTTTTTTTGATTTTCGAGGCTTCTAGACCCGGCTTTAAGGTATTTTAGAGTCATTGGCGTTAATTAGCTTACTGAACACTGTTTGACTTTTGGCATATCCACCTTCTAACTTTGGCTGGATTCGAAGAACTTTGAACAGTTTGTTGACGGCGTATATATGAGGCCGTTTGCGGTAGGGTCAACAAGTGCATAGAACAGGCGAAAAAATCGGACATGCTCAAAAATTGGCACTAGGGGTAACTTTCGATTCTGAAGCGAGCTGTTTAGTCCGTTTTTCGATCTGAGCCTTCTGAATCCCGGTACGGCACGTCGTCAAAATGGACAAAATTTGTTTCTGCGATAAAAACAGGTCCGGAAAGAGCAAAATTGGCAGAAATATCGCATTCCCAACCAGAATTTAATTCTCTACAAAATGAAAGTTTGGATGAGGCTCTATCTTTTCTCGTTTTCGAGAAAAAATCGATTTTTGACAGAGGCTAAAACGCCGGAAAGCCCTAAAACATAAGAAAGAGCATACTTTCTCGATCATTTTTGGTATATGAAGTTAAGGAATCGATCAGGCCCGAAATAGTTTTATATCGATTTTTGTGCAGCCAACTTTTTTGGAGTTTTTCGACTCTAATTTTTTTCTTTCGTCATTTCATGATCTCTAACATAAAAATTCATTTTCTACGTGCAAAAATACCACAGAAACTCCTATAGCCACGTGGTTCTGAGAATATGACTTTTTCGATCCGAAAATCGACATCGACGACGACGTCAGGGTCGAAAAAGTCATTTTTCCAAAAATACATGATTATAGAAGTTTCTTGGGTATTTATGCACATAGAAAACGATTTTTTATGTTAGAGATCATGAAATGATGAAAGAAAAAAGTTAGAGTCGAAAAACTAAAAAAAACGAGTTGGCTGCACAAAAATCGATATAAAACTATTTCGGGCCTGATCGATTCCTTAACTTCATATACCAAAATGATCGGGAAAGTATGCTCTTTCTTATGTTTTAGGGCTTTCCGGCGTTTTAGCCTCTGTCAAAAATCGATTTTTTCTCGAAAACGAGAAAAGATAGAGCCTCATCCAAACTTTCATTTTGTAGAGAATTAAATTCTGGTTGGGAATGCGATATTTCGGCCAATTTTGCTCTTTCCGGACCTGTTTTTATCGCAGAAACAAATTTTGTTCATTTTGACGACAATGATGCTAAAGATGGCTGGAGTAACGAGAATAAATAGAAGAAGTAATTAATGGCTATTAGAGAAAGTTCCGTTACTCAATATCCGAATCGAAGCGATGAAGCGCAAGTGGAGGAAAGCGAGGATACTCGCAATGCTTGCAGATGAAAGATGGAAATTTATGGAATGGACACCTCGAGGTTTTATGAGTTTGATCAGAAGACCAAGGGCCAGATGACGGGACAAACGGCGAACTGGGGAGTGTATGCAGAAAAAACCCTAATGCGTGGAATGCGTGCATCATTCAACATGCCCAATACCTGACGATTGAATACAATTTGTATCTTTATCTGTATGATCGGAATTTGCGATAGCTTGCTAACGACACGTTTGATTACTCTGGGGAAGTATTGATTATTTCCGAGAGTTTGCTCTTAATCGGAATATGATAGAAATAAAATGGAATGCAAAATGACACGACGGAATACTACGTTATTGTCATATCGTGCTTCGTATTCAAAACTGAACAATTTGTACATTTTGTCACTTTTGACAGTCGACGAAAATGCAATTTAAAATTCCAATTAATATTTATTTTTTTTGTCCACCCCGATTTCCGGGAATCAATCGGGCATTTCACGGTGAAATATTTTTAAATGGAGAAAATGAGAACACGAGTCTGGGTATTAAGGTAGGAACGACCTCGCCTACTCAATACTACTGTGGTATAACTGCATTTGCGCTATCGATTTTCTCCAATTTGAAGGAATATTTCATCGTGACATTCCCGATTTCCGCAAATCGAGGTGGACAATTAATAAGAAACACAAATTGGGCTTTGTAATTGCGTATTCGTCGACTGTTAAAAAATGACAAATTGTACAAATTGTTCGGTTTTGTTTACGAAGTACGATAATTGATAGATTCCCCGTTAATCTCCGAATGTCAAACACCCTAATTTCCTGGACTGTAAAATCAACAATTGCAAAACTCTGCATCCACTATGAACTATCCCCGTGCCTTGAGGGCTCAGGTGAGGCTACGATTGAGCAACAAGTATGTACCCCTGTAAGAGCATGCATTCTCTTCTTCCCCGGTTCCGTTCTCTCTGTCTCCCTCTCTCTCTCTCCCTCTCTCCCCTCTCTCTCACCCAACTAATGCAACACCGCAACTGTCACGTTTAGGCCACTACACTAGAGTGTATTAATTCGCTCTCTCGCGAAGAGAGAAGGAGAAGGATAGTGAGAGAAATTTCGTATCTGCTAAACCGATATTACGTGCAAAAGAAAAGAATACGAATCAGAGGGCAAAGAAACAGGACGGGGAACGAAGGAGGTTTACTCTTGAGTAATGTAGTGAACTTTGATCTTCACAAGAGTAGAGAACAATCATCTGGCATTGAACATGTAATACGCAAATATACTCGTTATATATACAAATGTGGTCTCCCTTATCGATCCTACCTGGATCGAACACGATTCTTAGAATTAGAGGCCCTACAATAACGTCGCTCAATTGTTGATCTAGCAGTTATCTACAAATAAATTCACACCGATGTTGGCATTGGCTGTCCCTACTTTCCTTCTTCTGCCTCTCCTCGCGTTCGACGCCCGTTAAGATCGGATCTTCACATCATTATGAGGTATTAGGATGTTGCTAAAGTTTCTTCGGATTTTTTTTTGCATAATTTTCATCATCATCTTCGCCCATTGGAAACACAGCATAGGATTGGCATAGGCCAATACTGCGATATGTAGGTTCAAATAACATTAGGCTTGCATGGTGGACGAACAATTTTTTGGATGAAAATTACCATCAACTGAGTATTTTAGTGTATTTTGCCCTACCCTGCCACTCAATATATCCAGTGACTTGTTAATCCCACCAAAGTTGTAAGTGTTAGAACAATTGTTCATTGGAGTGCAAAATTCGGACAATTCGTATGTTGGGGAAAATGGGATCCTCGACTTCAATCTTCAAAACGCGAAGTCTAAGTTCTGAAAAACTCAGCACTCGAACGGCGATGCGCATCATCTTTCCATGTGTTTTGTGAGCTCATGTTCAAAGTCCTGTCTGTTGTAATTGAGATCCTTACATCGATCGACTCGAATTCACTGTACAACAAAAATTTTTTCAACATGATGTTCAGCGATACATGATTTTGTAGGACAGAAAGAAAAAAAAGAAGAAAAAACGCGAAGTGAATGAACCATAGCAGTGACTAAATTGCGATCACCCGTCATCATTCTTTTCACATGATGCATCGGTTATGCCCGATCACTCTCACCAACAGCGAACTGCATCGAAAAAACATCTTGCTTCGTAGGCGAATGTGTATAATTTAGTCAAAAACTATATCGTATTGATCGGTCAACTCTGATAGCATGCGCGCTATAAAGAGTAACCAAGCCCTCATTGATTATGAAGTGACATATTCTGATCTGTGTCGAAAACTTTCGTTGAAGAGTCTCTCACAATCTTTTCATTTTGTTTGAAATAAATATTTAATGTCAGAATATCACATTTTGGTGAAGATAGGTCGAATGTCGAAACTTGCCCTTTCTATTCCCATGATTTCCGAACAACATTACATGCCGACTGGACAGTATTTATTCGGCTAGAGTGGAGAGCGAGGGGTGAAGGTAGGGAGAAATGAGCTGGCGAGAGAATTGTTTGAACTCGAGCGAGGAAACGGGAGAGTGAAAGATCATGCTAAAGCGGTGGAAGGTACAACGGCGATTATAGCGGTGGCGCTTCGCTCGATTTGTGCACTATTGACACAGGTGATTTCGTAATGCACATTACCGACTGATTTTCGTCCAACAATCGCGATGTAATCGTGGTATTAGGATCAGTTATATCTACGCCAAGGAATGCTCGAGGAAACAATTGATGCAAGCAAAAGAAGTCGATGGAATTTCTCTCTGATAGAGAATGGAATCCCTCTAGTTCCCCTCTTTTACAACATCACTCAACAAGATCGGAATCCCCATCCAAGCCGGACTCTGGTCACCGTGTGATGGGTATGACCTACTCTGATATTTGGTCCCTCAGATACCATTCTCTTCGAGTCTCGTTTCGCGATTGATGACTCGAGTTTGGTGGACTAAGTTCTAAAATCATGGGAGCCTTCTTCCGTCATCAACAATTAACAATCTACGTCAAGTCCTATCGTCGTGGATGATCGCAACCCTTTCTCCAACCAATCTCTTGGGTCTGTGAATGGAAAGAAGACAGATCCCTTGACCCCCACCCAGACGAAATGATTCTCTCTCGAACGAAGAACCGACCCGAAACATATCTGAAACCACCCATCCCCATCTGGCGTCAACCGCCTGACATGATACATGTATATATGTATGTATGTATGTAATGTCGAAATGGTAGGGTGCTTATACATATTCAGTGATCCGATCTTTGACAGTTATCTGCCTATTTATCAGCAAATAAAATTATTTTTTAACAAAAACGTGCAAATTGTGTGATCAGTAATAAAACATGAAAAGAGTCGAGTTATCAATAAATGTATATAATTGATTTATCTCTTTGGGTCAAAACGAGAAAATATTTCACAATATAGTGTTATTGATCATATATAGTATCATGTTCTATAGCGGAGATATAGCTGGTTATGATTTTGTGGTGATAGATTATAATATTATGCCACCAGAAATATCGTATCAGTAATGACATTGATGAGTGGGTGTGCGTCTGACGATTACCGTACTCTATTGGCTAAGATCGATGTTGAGTAGACGCTCGAGGTCGCGAATCGACACTTCGATGTTCTGAGGATCCACCTGAACAACAACAATATGGAGAGGAAGAGAACAGGAGTGTTAATATTTAGAGTTTTGCGCATCGTAATCTTGCAATTTGGGGTCACTTCGACCAACACTACCTATACAAAAATCGTTATGCAATCATTGTGCCATCATTACCAGAATTGCTGTCCATCCGAAGTCCCTCGCTGCTAAGATGTTGTCATTGTTGTCGTCGAGGAAGATGCACTCATGCTGAGAGATGGTTGAGGGAACGCGAGACTGGACGATCTGAATAATGGAAGGTTTCATCCGCTTTGCAAAATCGTGATTTTCTCATCAGACCATTCTTTCTTACGTGCCACAAAAACCAACGAAACATCAAGGTTATGATCGTACTGACTACGAGCGGGCAGGGAAACACGCATGGCACGATGATAAGCAATGCACCGATTGAGACACACGAGGTAACAGCATAACGTGACGCGAAGGAGTGATTACTTGGAAACGAACTACATATACGATGTCACTGTCTCGCCAATGACCTACCTCGTATATTTCGACGTCTGGCTTCATGTATCCCTCAACAGTGCTCTCTACGATGAGGTCAAACAAATCGTTGTCGACGGGAGTACGCACGAGTAGACCCTCTCTGCAAGAAGAGATGTGTCAAGCTGTCTCGAAGCAAGCTCGCTGATGTAATTACAAATTCTTTTCACTATCCCCAGTGCGCGCTCACCCCAGTCGAATTGAGCAAAACTGCAGAAAGGTAAACAGTTCGCGTATTGGTTCAATGCTCCCTAACCCATATGCACCTGCACAATCCGGCACGGACCAGTCATACAATTATCGGCATTGAGCCCTATTGGTTCAGTGCTCACTTGTCGATCTTGAAGTTGTTGGTGAGGATGGACGTGTGAATGCCTCGGCTCTTCAGAGTCCTCGCCACTCCCAGCATACTGTCGTTCTGGTAATGTGATCTATGTGACTCTATGAATCATACCTGTCCAACCCTAGAGGCGAGCGCTTTTCGACCGTTTATGTACCAGATCTGCATATACCAAAGATACAAAAAAAGGTCGCCGTCGGCCTGGACACTTATATGCATGCCTGTAACACAGACGCCGATGTGAACACTAGTTATGGCACTTCGGGTAATCTCTCTCCACTCTCTCACCGGATCGAGAGACGATACATCATGCGGATAGGACAGAATCATCACCCCAAACGACATCACTGGTGGCATCAACAGTGCACACGCAAGGTCATCGGAAGGCAGATTATGTGCAACGTACGAATGGAATCGTCGATCCGGGTCCCATCCACATGCGCAGAAGAGGAAACGGCCGTGGTAGATCAACGCCAATCTATGAATGATGACATTGGAAGAACGTCTCGAAATAAGAAAAGAATGTCTATAGATGTCTCCGATTGAGGATCTATCATCTGATATTCCCGAGAAGGCGCATTCGGAGATGGAGATCATATGTAGATTAAATCTGTTCTACCCTAATTATCCTTTGGGATGAACGACTTTAGCATAGCCACTTATTGAACAATGAATTCAACTAGCAGTTTGATCTTGAGTGCGACCATTCCCGTGAAAAGTATCTTTTCTCTCGCTCATGTTAAGTTCAGCTAGCGATCACTTTTTTCACTAACCTTCTTCGACATATAGTCAGGCAGAAGTTCCTTCTCTAAATCTTCAGCAGCCACATGCCCCTCGAACAGTAATCTGAACAGGATAACTTCAATAACTTACTTAGTCATTGCTCAGGGTGATTTTTTTCGGTCTTGTGAGTGTCTTATCTGAATTGGAAGGCATCTTCGATTTGGACTCGGGCACCATATATTGCATTGTTAACGTACCTATCAAGTTGCGGATATTCATTGAAAATGGCGAAGAGAGTCTTCTGCAGAGTTCCTCGAGGCAGTCCATAGTCTATTTCTAGCCCTGAAAGATTAATTGAGAGAATATAGAGAGAGGGGAGGGGGAACCGCAACCTATGGACGATCAGTATCTATATGGTACATATTGCAGCTACTCACTTGCCCATTCGGGGACCTCTTTGCTGTATGACATGATCACTCCACCATAGTCGAAGATGACCGCCTTGTAGGTGTGCATCTCACTTCACTGGACGAGGGAATGAATGACGAAGAGGGCGGGGACCCATGGATTGTGGACTTGTTCCATTGCTGTCACCACACCCTCCCTCTCTCTCTCTAGTATTCTCTCATTCACCCTCCTGCCCCCCCCCCCCTTCTCCTCGTAACATCAGCATCTATGGTCTATTTGTTTCTGTGGTCACTGAATGGTTGCTAACCCTATCCGGATGAGAGAGGGATTGAGGTGCACATCCATGGTTTGATGGTTGTTTGCCCGACAAAATCGAACGATCGGTTCGTGGAGAATCACACGTCCCACTAGAGACGAAGAGCTCGGGGAAGTGAACACCTCAATACAATTATATGCCATTACGAGCGAGTATTTATGCTTATTAAGGGCATTCACTCATAAATCAGCGTTATGTCCACCATGCAAGATCTTGATTTTTATTCTTCTATTCGAAAGTTGTTTCGAGAACCATTTTTGGCCAAATAGTCGGAATCTCTGAATTACATTACTATTGTTTTTGTCTGGCGTTTTTTAAACGTTAGAGCCGAATATCAACTCTAGAAGCTGTGCTCGAAAAATGATTTTTCGCTTAAAAATCGTCAGTTACGGCTGCATTTTCAGCGAATAAATTTCTTCCGGCACCGCTACCTAAGGTAGTGTTAATTTTTCCTATACTACTGTGAGTATGGTGAATCCGAATATGGAATCCGCTTACACGGAATGGGGGTCACCGTCCCAGGAAGTATATATTTTTGATTTTCAGCATCGTTTTTTTCTCTCTCAGATATTAAAGATTGAAATTGGCTTCGTACCTCATATCTTCAACAAGAAAAGTTTCTTATATTATTTGAGCTATATTTGAGCTCTTTTCTTTCGGAACATTTTCAGCTCTCTGATAAAGCAAAATATGGCGTAAAGCGAACCTTGTGAATGTGCAATATTATTTGGGAGAGAAAACCGGCTTGAAAACTGCTTGAAAACTGCTTGAAAACCGGCTGAATTTTTCGAAGGTTGAAATCGGTAATTCTGGTTGCTTCTTTTTTTTCATATTACCAGAAGATCGGAAATTCCGCCGTCAAACGTATAATTAACCCATCCCCGATTGAAAAAAAATGGGGAAAATTATCAGATCATTTTATGTGGGGAAAATATAGAGTTTTGATGATTCTGCTTCAATAATTAATTCCTCTTCCGATGCGATTCGAAAATATTCTTGTATTCGTTCATTTCAAAATTCTAAGATTAATATTATGCAAGAAACAATATTACAAAGATATTGAAGGTGGTCAAATACGCCAAGCTAAAATTCGAAAAATATTACCTGCGTCAACTTTCCGACGGACCTAATACATAATCGGGGAGAAAGAAGGGACACCAGGCGTGGGTATGGAAGAGTGAAAGCGAGAAGTGATTTTGGATTTTATCGCGGCTGTTGAGAAAGCGATATGTTTATTTGCATGTCATTGTCGTTTCATTGGATCGCATTAAAGTTTAATTCGTTCTGTCTATCCTATTTCGAACGGATCATATAAATTCGATTGAAAGGATTGGAGCAAATTATTGGGATTGGGGAACTTTGTAGTCAATGTGGTTATAGCATGTATTGTCTACAATTCCCCACGGCGGTTCGATTGGTGGGGAAAATAATATATGTAATGCTAGAATGTGATGAAGGCGAAGTTAGTTTTGCGGAGTTTTTCAAGCACTATTCTTTTTAATTTGTGTCGTTTTACATTTATCTGGAAAGTGGTTTTTTCTCTGTGTTCGAAACCGTGTACCCAGGGTATTCTCATAACAAAGTATAGATGGTATCAAAAGGAGTTGGAAAAAATAGTTCCGGGAGAGGCTGTTTTTGCTCTCACATATCGTGATACCCCGTGATAAATGAATTGAAATTATGCAGACAAATGACGGTATGACTTCGAAATAACGAAATATCGTACAATTGTTCCTTATGAAATATCCGAGAGTGCTTCGGACCAGAAGCTGCGATTCCCGGGTGGTTATCACCTAATTTACTTGTCTCAAATCCATACCGCATGTAATCATATCAGTATGTGGGGACATGTTCTGCTAGTGCTTTGGCTTGGCACCAGTCCGAGCTTGTCTCGGACTTATTTTTTAAAAATGTTTTTAGGCTTAGGCTTAGGCTTGATAATGAGCAGCTGCCACGTCACACTTGCTTGACGTGGCAACTGCTCATTGGGTATTCAGGAAATCGAGATCTAGCAAATTGAGAAAATTTGAGAACAAAATTATTGCTTAGCCGAGTTTTTTTTATAAAATAGCGTGATCATTTTTGCAGTAAGTCACATGGAGTGATGAGAAGCATGTGATGAGAAGCATGAGAAGCATGATGAGAAGCATGATAGCGAAGGGGAATTGTGCTTTAATGAGAATAATGAAACATAATACAGGTCAATCAATACTAGCCTCTGAGACAAAATATAGCTTAGATGGCTGCATTTTTTGCACAGGGGACCGGAGCTACTAAGTTCAACACACTTGCGCTTGATTTATCCACTCTCTGGGTGTATCATCGTAATAAACACTTATCCCTCGCTTTCAGAAAATGAGCATTTTTCGGAAATGCGTTCTGAGACAGAAACGTCTAACAATGCAATTTGAGGTGTTGTGTGTATCATCCAACACCGCAAAAAGTGTATGAGTGACATTTACGCAACTCTACCAAAACGACATTTCCGCAACGCGACCAAAACGACATTTCTGCAACTTTACATAATTCGATTTCTAGCTGCCCTAGGATCCTGGCAGAGGTGTCATTCTGATTAGCATAACTTCCTCTTTATTTTCGCACATCTGACAGTATCCTGGGTTGGCTAGAAATCGAATTATGTCGAGTTGCGGAAATGTCGTTTTGGTCGAGTTGCGGAAATGTCGTTTGCGGAAAAAGTTTCGGAATTGTCACCAATCCCAAAATGTAGCTATATTCAAATTCTATCAGTTTATGGAGTGATTGAGGAAGCGTTAATCATTAATTTGACCATGAGATGAAAATACACATCGAAACGATCACACCGCGAAATAAGCAGATTTGGAACTGATTCAGTCGCACTCATTGCCTATCTTGAGTATTATGAGGCTGTCCGTTCTCCCTATTTTTTTTTACAATAATTAATATACATCATACTTTTATCCCATAGAATTGGTTTGGCTTTATCCTTGTTCTCCGCGAAACTCTGTCCTGATCAGCAGTTAATGTAATAGCCCATTACATTGATTTTCGTTAATCACCGTCTCATGTATTGGGCCGGTCTGATGCTGGAAAAGGTCAAGGGAGATTTTCTCCGGGGGTGGAAAAGTCGAAGGAGAGAAAGTACGATTTTCTCCTTTTTGAATTCCCGCATTTTTCGGGATTTCGCTTTCCCGTGAAGCTAGCGACTTGAAAAGGTAACAGGTTGTAGATATTACCCCATTAATAATAACAACTAAGTTTCAAGTGTCTAGCTCAACCGAGATCAATTCAAAAAGTATAAAATGCACGAATTAAAAAAAATATAGAATCTCCTATTCTCTGCTTTGACTTTTCCACCCCATTTTTCCCCTCTCCTTTTCCACAGCATGAGATAGTGTGCGCTAGTGAGAGTATCTAATCCCATATGCATTATGAAAATACGTAAATTGATTAGGCAAGGGCGAAATAGACGAGAGGTCGGAAATTCCGAGTGTTAAAATTGATATAAAAAGACTTATGCAACAACCGGATCGATTCCGCATTAGAAATATGAAGCTTAATTAGCTTAATTTTCGAGCAAATCCGACTAGATATGGCACAACTCAAAAAGGTCAATTCCCTGAAAGTGTGTGTTTCGGGGTTATCAAGGGTGCTGACGAAGATGGACAAATCCATTTTGCACCTAGACCATTCGTCGGCTCCAGAAGGCGTCACGTCGAAATCACATTTTAACGTTCCAGTCGTTAGCCGAGAGGACTAATTTTAGGCAAAAATTGTTTCTGGGGTAGAATTGCATGGCGAACACGCCTGTCTAGTTTATGTTTCATGATTTTCAAAAAAAAAATTTAAAATCAAAATTTTCGCAGAGTCATTTCTGCGCTGTGTGACCTACAGAGATCGATCGGGCGTGTCGAAAGGATTCTAATCCTATATTTTGAGCCAAATCTATCATAGGAAACAAATTTGCGCTAACATAAAGTGATCGGAATCGGCCAGGAAACGAGAGTCTCTCCCCTTCCCTCCCCCTCCCCGGCCCTGGCGTGTTCGCCTTGCAATTCTACCCCAGAAACAATTTCCACCTAAAATTAGCCCTCTCGGATGCCGACTGGAACGTAAAAACGTGATTTCGACGTGACGCCTTCTGGAGCCAACGAATGGTCTAGGTGCAAAATGGATATGTCCATCTTCTTCAGCACCCTTGATAACCCCGAAACACACACTTTCAGGAAATTGACCTTTTTGAGCTGTGCCAGGACTTGATCGGAAATTGCACAAACGGCCTCATATGGTACGGTCTGTTAGGCGATCTTAAAATTTCGAATTTGCGAAAATCGAAACAAAATAACTTGTATTTTATTTCGGGAGACAATGTGAAATGAATAAAAATGAAGAATTTATTATTTTTCAAGTGATCATGACGTCCAGAACCGGTTGCTAGGTGTTGCTCAGTCTTCATTGATTGTCTTCAGGAACAATTAATCGAACGACATCTTTTGAGGAATGAAAACTTCGAATAAATCGTCTTAGAATGATGCGGACCGACGAGCTGTAAATGCAAACTCCATTCGCCCTCTCTCAGCGCGCTAATCGATGTCATTCTTCATTGAAGATACGAGGGATCCTTCAATGAATAGGGGCATTATTCGTCGAAGAATGGACGAAAAAACTGTTAAGATACGATTTTTTTGAAAACGAAACGAAATCGGGGAGACACGAAACAATCTACGCGCGGAGTCTGGTGGGGTGAAGTGCTAGGTAGCAGAAAATACCTTTAGCGTGGGCAGGATTATATATGTACCTTGTGCCACCATACCGATTCATACTTATTCAAAACGGGATCGGTTTCAATAAGACAAATGAGAACGTCTTCTCCAAAAGATCACCACTCTTCGAAACATGACTACGCTGTGCTCTTTGTCCTACATTGATCTGTTTCGATGATGTGAGGAAGTGTTTTGATCTGAGATGAGACTGTGAGGGCTGAGATAGAGATAGCGATTAGGAATAAGAACAAATCATCATGTCGCAGTGTCGATGACATACCGCTCGAAAAAAATAGTATTAATGATATTATCGAAAAAATATTGATCTCTGACTTGACAATCGGTTGTGGAGAAAAAAATTCCGAGATGTCTTTACACGAAATGCATTCGTAGCCTCCTCTGTACCGTGATACAAATATAATAATGTCGTGAAAGATGGGAAGATATCAAGCATTTGGTAATACAAATCTAAGGCAGATTTACATAATTCTGGATCGCCCATCACGAATTATTCGCTGGCAAGGTGTTCGGCGATTAGAGTGTGTTGCTAGGCGTACTCTGTCTAATAGTGATGCCGTTGCGGGCACTGCCCGTTTCCTATCCGGACGCTCTCTTATCTCGCGTGCAGATGGTATAGATGGTAGAGAGGCATATCCCAAAACGATAACGCTTCTCTCTAACCTGAGACACAACGTGATGACCAATACTTTGCGGTGGTGCCGTGTTATCGGTATCTCAAAACTTTGCCTTTGCACTGACACCTCATCTTATCACTGCTTTCGTCTCACCTCTCGCGTTCTCGCGAGGTCGCGAATAAGCGAGGGGAGGGGCGATGAGGGGTGGGTGGGGCTCCGTCTGACTGGCGCCTTTACGCGGAAGCCGGTGCATATTTAGGGACGTGTGCTGGGCACCCAATTGGATCGGCTGCTGAACGTTTTTGAGTGCTTTTCACCATGACATCACTGTTATCATACGCTCAAATATTGTTTCGATTACAACTGTATTCACCCAAACGCTTCATCTGCTATATCGCTGCTGTTCCAGATACGCACGATGAAGCATGATGAAGCCGACCAGCTGTTCAAGATGTCGTGCTCGTCATGGGCTCACATCGAGCAGGAACTAGTACTGTCACTGAAGACTACCGCGCGGTTCGGGCCTCGCAAGAGCCTGAGCAGAATAGGCGAGAACAATGTGAGCGAGTGATACCCTGTTGCTAAATCTGCTATCAACCTATCCCTCCACATTCGTGATCATACGTCAAATGGGTCTAGACAATTCGAGAGGGCACGTCGGCACTCGCGCAAAACCCATATCGGCAAAACGACAAAATTAGCGAAAATCTTATTACAAATCTAGCATTTCGAATAAACCATTTCGGCACCCTTTTTTGGGCACATCGGCAGACAATTCAAGGCGAGACCTCAATTGATGTATGATCGTGATCTCTGACATCTTCAGGGTTTCATGTCCGTGTGCTGTCTGCTGCGGCCGGATTGGTCGGCTGCCGATCAGGACGAGCGGTCGCGCCTGCCCGCCCGAATCGTGTACAAGTTCTCGTGGTCCGGCGAGCTCAGGACGGTCGCCCGCAGCCTGCTCTCGTACGATTTGGACGAGGCCGTCGTCTGCTCGGCGCTGCGAAAGGTAGCTTGAGCAGGAGGATTGTCAAGCATCCGTGTCAGCATTTCGCACGCTCTCTCCTCGTCCGTTTGCTATAACGTGGGTGTAGTGAAGAGAGTCCTCAATATGACGTCCAAATCGGCAGATATATACGAACCACATATTTTGAAGAGGTGTTTCTTGTAGAACTGGAAAAGATGCGTGCCAGCTCACTGTGAGGATATTATGTTGATTAATGTCATAGCCGAACATGCATGCACCCGATAGTTTCACTGATCTCTTCAGTGCTTTGCGTATTTTTGAATGTGTCTAGAGAATCAACTACAGTGGTTTGATGATCTCTAATGTTCGTTATTGGTTCCTGGTCATGTTCTCATCTTGCTGGGTCAGTGATGTTGTTTCGATGATCACTAGCCATGGGTTCCTGGTTATCATCGCACCCTGGGGCAGTGCGGCTGTCTTGATGAGCTGTAGCGCTCTTTATTGGTTCCATGTTCGCACTAGTAATGACAAACGCTATAAATATGATTTATTTTGTCTTTAAATGTCAAATTTGATAAGCTCAAGGGTTTGAGGGGGTGAGGGGAGAGAGCAGAATATTGTTCTGCAGAGTAACAACACGGAGGGTCTCTTCTACTCGCTGCTCTCTTCCTCGACGGCGGACTTGCTGCTCGTGCCCGGCCCCATATCTTTCAAGGAAATCAGCGACGACGCCGACGTCGGACACATCATGCTTGAGTACATCGACGGTCGGTTTCGTTGTCAGGGTTGCTTGATTCTGTAAACAAGTGTTGACACATCGGCATCTCTCCTCGGCGCGAGCAAGCACGCAAAACGAGGAGAGGCGCGGTTTGGCATCACTACAATGATCATTGTAAATCATGCAAAACCGAGCGCAACTTCGCATGCGATCATTGGGTAGCATAGATGTTACAAGAAATTCATCTAGTCATTTCGCTCGACCTCTGGTCACCCGCGGGGGTAGTCGTTCTGCATTCTTACATCCCTGCATCGCACTTCGTGCAGGTACTTCGTTCGATTGCTACGAGCACTGCTCGATAGCCGAGGTGAAGAAGATCATCGAGGTCCTCGCTCGGTTGCAGTGTCTGTCCTCGCGAACGAAGATGCACGATCGGGAGGAGTTCTCGTGGAACCCGTGGATGACGATCGGCACGTGCGTCCTCACCAAGACCGTGAGTACAAGTGATGTCGTGTCGGTTTTCTACTCTCTTCATTCTGCACACTCTCTCGTTGTTCTGATCGGCGAGATAGTATGCAGAATGGAGAGAACCGAAACCGAAATGGCATCCCTAGTCAGTATGGATGGCTTTGCAATGAATATCTCTCTTCATTCCGCGTGCACTCTCACCGGTCAGCCCGCAACATCCCCCGCCCGCGTAATTTTGCAATATGGCGGCGCACGTCGTTAGCGGTCCCGCAATACCATCCCGAATAGACAACAGTGTTGGCCTAACACCATTGCGCAGTATAGAGCGAAATTCGGGAATTGGTCACTTCATTCCGTTTTCTCGCTCACCGGTCAGGCACAAAACACGAAATGCAGTGACCATTACCAGTATAGCCAACTCTACGGCCAGAGAAACTGGGGAGCATTCGACACGATTAGAGTCGGATGCCGATTTGTCATCACTACTGCGCAGGTCGCCCGGAAGGTCGTCGCCGAGATTCCCGGCTTCTACGGAGCGCAATTCGAGCCTCTCACCAAAAAGCTGCTCTTCTCGCTGGAGGAATTGTACGACATCGAAGCGCCGATGAGGGAACTGAAAAGTACGACAATTATACTTATAGTATCGTATTAAAACGAATTCCGCTCATGGACAAACTAAACCATTGCGTAGTAAGAGTCGAACTTTTTTTAGGTTAAATAAAAATAACTCAGTGTGCGGCGCGCTGAAAATTCGCGAGATCTTCGAAGGATGATGTTTCGTTGCTCAATTAGTCGGAGAAAATCACCATCCAAGGTCAAATGGGAAAAAAAGAGGTAGTGGTGCAGATATGCAGTGGATCTTCTGCAGATATATAAGATATTGGTGCACGAAACGAGCTGCTAATCAGCGCATTATGACGTGTTGTTGTTGCAGAAATCTCGTCGGTGCTCGTCCACGGCGACATTTGGCAGTTGAACCTCCTGTGGAGCTACGGCGATGACCGGCCGCGGCAGCTAAAGTCCGTGCTGGACTGGCAGGTAACCACACTAGTGAATCACTAGTAGTGATCACATAACGGACGCCATTCCGGAATGGGCTAATCGGTAACAATACAGCCTACCTCGCAGATGACAAAATATAGTTACAATGCATTAGAAAAAACTAAAGGTTGTACTTGTCCGGATTCGGAACTTATTGTTGAAGGATATTGTCATTCCGGAATCACTCTGGAACGGCGTACGGAGTTAGTTTTGCCATCACTAGAAACCAAAGCGCATCGTTCCTAGTGTAGCGAATTTCGTGCGCTGTTTGTAGATGCGTGTGACGCTGAAACACTAAACGCTAATTGATTACGAGCTGACCACTAGAGGTAATGTTCGGCCGCCGTTGCATTGGGTGGGGGTATTTGTGGGGATCGTTTTTTTGATGAAAAAACATGTGCGAAAATCCTCAGTTCTATTGGTTTTATGCGAGGAACGTTGTTGAGCGTGCTTGGCTATTCGGGCATCGTAGCGAGCCCGATACATCCCCCTTCGCGCAATTTCTCAGTAGCCGAAAGGGGAGCGTGGTCTGACCCCTGAAGAGCCAACATTAGTGAGTGGTGAGGCCGTACTTCCCCTTGCTCAACGTCTGCTTTCAGTCGGCTCACGTCGGTTCCCCGGCCGAAGACCTCGTCTTCCTGCTAGTCTGCGTCCTGTCGGGAGAGGTTCGTTTGTGTGTGACTATATCTCAGATAGCTTCTATCACGCGTTTTCTGAGATATTGCAGGACCTCACTGCACAACTTGCAAAAGTTGTAGCTAGATCTTCAATGTAATTACGCTAGAGTATATCGGGAACGACAAAAACTTTGACGTCGGCGGTTTCTCCCAAAACCGCCTTTTAGGTATTTTACGGTTCTGGGACCGGCTCTAACGTATATCAGCTCCCAGTTGCGCCACAAGGACGTCGTCGGGCTCAAAATGTGCGAAAAAATATTCTAAGAAACTTTCATAGCAAAGTCAAAGTGATAGCAAACACGCATCATAGCGAATTATTACGAAAAGTATGTCGAAAAATGCAAATAAAATCGTCTCAAAATTGGTACCCCACTGATGGGAAAATGTTAGACTGGTTTTTGATTCTCTACACTAAATAGTGTCTAGGAAAAATATGAATGTGGACCTAACTCCCTGACAGTGGCACTTCTATTCCAAAATTCATCCGCAAATCGATTTTGAGCATAACTTTTTTTGTTCATTATTTCATTAGCTCTAGTATCGAAATTCGGAATCAGCGCCAAAAAATACAGCAGAATTTCCTTTAGATATATTTTTCGAGATAAAATTTTTTTCGACTTTTTGATTTTTCACCATTTTTCACCTTGGTTCGATTTTGGTCGAAATTTATATGTCTCGGAATCAGGTCCCTATAGGACATTCTGGCTTATTTTTGAGCGATGAATTCGAATTTGCCAACTAGAGCTCATGAAACCTCGAGATGAGAGAGATATGCTTCAAAGAAAATCTCCAAAAAATTTGTTTCGGATTTTGGTCATAACTTTTTTATCTCGAGTTTCATGAGCTCTAGTTGGCAAATTCGAATTCATCGCTCAAAAATAAGCTAGAAAGTCCTATAGGGACATGATTCCGAGACAAAATAATTTCGACAAAAATCGAACCACATGGTGGAAAAAATAGGAAAGTCGAAAAAAATGTTATCCCCAAAAAATATATCTAAAGGAAATTCTAGTGTATTTTTTGGCGAATCCGAATTTTGATACTAGAGCAAATGAAATAATGAATAAAAAAAGTTTAAAAAACGTTCGAAACAATCGATTTTCGGATGAATTTTGGAATAGAAGTGCCACTGTCAGGGAGTTAGGTCCACATTCATATTTTTCCTAGACACTATTACGTGTAAAGAATCGAAAACCAGTCTAACATTTTCCCATCAGTGGGGTACCATTTTTGAGAGGATTTTATTTGTATTTTTCGACCTACTTTTCGAAATAATTCGCTATGATGCGTGTTTGCTATCACTTTGACTTTGCTTAGAAAGTTTCTTAGAATATTTTTCGGCACATTTTCAGCCCGACGACGTCCTTGTGGCGCAACTGGGAGCTGATATACGTTAGAGCCGGTCCCAGAACCGTAAAATACCTAAAAGGCGGTTTTGGGAGAAACCGCCGACGTCAAAGTTTTTGTCGTTCTCGTTATACTCTAGCATAATTTTCTTGAGGATCTAGCTACAACTTTTGCAAGTTGTGCAGTGGGGTTTCCAGTTTCCTGCAATCTCTCAGAAAACGCGTTCTATTCAGTACGCACGCCGTATTTTTTCCCTGATTTCCTTTTTTCCTGATAACTAGTGCGGCGCATTCGAGACCAACCTCTCCTTAATATGCTCTCGGCGATCAGCAAAACACGATAACGAGAGAGAGAGAGAGAGAGAGAGAGAGAGATCGGTCTCGATCCGGCATTAATACAAACAGATAATTTGTAGGACCGGCGCGCGCACTCGCGGTCCTTGCTCGTCTTTATGTACCGCTCTCTCGAGCGGGAGATGGCCCCTACCAAACCCGCGTTCACCCTCGATGATCTCCTTCACTCGTACAATCGGCTATTCCCCGCCCTGGGACTAATCGTTCTGATGCGTTTCTCAGTAATCTTCAAGTGAGTCGCACTCAATCCAGTTGCAATTCACACGCACCGTTTGACATTACATTCGATTGATTACTGTGCGAATGGAATACGCAGCTTATGGTGTGATACAATATTGGAAGCTATATTGGAACAGTCCGCGGGTACACATACAATGACTAATGTTATTTCTGACACCATTTGCTGCGCATTCTACTCTCTCCGTACTTGTGTTATTGAGGATACAGTGTGCAGAAGAATCGCCCAGGGTATGGCATTCAACAGGCTGCCTACCTGAAGCTTGAATAAATATTGCATTGCATTGAGGGTATATTTGCAGGCGTTCTCTGCCCAGTCTCAGTCTGCAGGAGCGCCTCAGAAGCACGCGCGCAATGTCGAGGAAGCTGTTCTGCCTCGCGCAAGATATGATCGCTGCCTTCGAGAACTTGCAGGGGGCAAATTGAGCTTCTGAATACCCCCCCCCCCCTCGATACTCAATTAGCAAAATACGCTGACCAGTGTTTGGTGAGAGTGCGAACCTCACTAGCGTAAATTACACACACTTCTGGTGTTATTTATCATTATTTTCAGTGCAGATAAATTCATTGAATCGGTATCGGAAGATAGACTGTCGAACTTCTAACCGCTTTGATATTGCTACTCTGAATACTGTTGGACTGCTCTATCCACACGAGGGTTGAAAATGAGGTTTAATGTACTAAACGAGACACGTCCCCTAACATTTATAACGATGATATTGCAATGAAGCAACGAATGTACCAATTCAGATTAAAAATTTGCATTTGTGGGAGTTTTGTGCTGTGGATGTGTCATCCGTCGTTCACGAAATATCCGATTAATCATCTCTCAGATAGCGGTATCTGAAGGCCGATAGTATGGATTTCTTCCACTTCAGCACCGCCTCCTATAATACATGCGAGAAATCGCAAATCAAGTTTTCGATGACTGGTTCGTGGGAACAGGCCTTACGATCCACAGATGTGAGACACTTTTTGCTTCGTAATGATATGCACCCGAACGGATATCGTAAACCACGAAATGATGTGCACCTAATTCTACAGTGTTCTGTCTCCAGTCACGAGTAGTTCCTCCCAAAAAATCACACGCATGAGCACGAGCGAAACTAACCTTGATGATATTCAGTCTCGCCTTCAGTACTCCCGGGTTCTTCACAACGAATCCTCTAATGGCTTCCTGCTCATCTCCGATAATTCCAACTTCGTCTGCCCACTAATCCTCCTTCGGCATGTCGCTTCCATGATCTGCCCATCTCACATCGGTGCTCGTCGTCACGAGTTGGCTGTGTTGGTCATCTACGATATCATCTTCTTCGTCACTGATGGTCATCAATGACGTCGTCGCCGTCGAGATGTCGTCGTCATCGACGGAATCCACATCTAATTCTACCACGATAATCGGATGAGATGCCGCGACGAGGTAGGTTCGCTTCGACATTGATGCAGAGTGGGAAGCGCGTTTCACACGTAGGTTGTTTGGGGGATCAATGATTGGGAGGAGTTGAAATACACAAATTGTCTTCACACGTTTTCATTGATTCTTCGAGAGGAAAAGAATTGGCGGGGGGGGGGGGGTGCGCGAATGTTCATCGAGCATATCTACTGTTCTCTGTGTATATATTCAAATATTATTTCGGCCGTTTCACGTGCAAATGTGGAAGAGAGGGCAACACACGTGACTTTTGTATTTATAAATAATTCCCACGGTTATACCAGTTCTACCACGATAATCGGATGAGATGCCGCGACGAGGTAGGTTCTCTTCGACATTGATGCAGAGTGGGAAGCGCGTTTCACACGTAGGTTGTTTGAGGGATCAGGGATTGGGAGGAGTTGAGATACATCAATTGTCTTCACACGTTTTCTTTGAAATAAGCAATGAAATAAGCTACTAACATACGGTATGACCGACTGTTGACATGAACATATTATCACAAATGTTTCCAATGCGAGTGCAAGGAGTCGCGGGATCTTACCGGGATTTTCTCACAACTTAAAATGAATGACAAATAGCTCTGGCATCTACCGAACAAAGGAACATGATCGTTTCGTTGCTCTGTTAGATCTAGGGCGTAGGCGCATGATTTCCCTTTCGTTGCTAAAACTTTCTTCCGCGCCAATGACACGCACGACCTTCCGGGTTGTCCTGCACTTTCGAGGAATTTGTGAACAATCCGATCGCCTATCTGTCATGTCCCCATCTCTAGTAGCAGCATTCCCCTCTATCCTACTTCCTCCTTTTCCTTCCCCAGACTCCGCCCTCGGAGTCTGGAGTCGAGGCTTCTCCTCTCTTCGGAGATGTGACCTCTCCCTCCCCTCCTTTCCTAGTAGTCCCTCCGAGACCCCCAGACACTGTCGATAATGATAACCAAGACACCAGGGGAAAGGCACACAAGTAAGGTACAGAGGATACTCGGTGCGGTAGTCGAGCCGCGGGACCGGCCCGCTACCGTATCCGACATGGAGGTCCCTAAGGATTTATTCCCCTCGTCATGATCAGAGTCATTTCCAACTGAGTGCTACCAACATCAACTAGTCGCCTGTCTCCAGTTTACCCTGTCCACTCATCGCATCGCATCCAATCCAACTTCCGTCTACAATCAGTCATGGTTTTCGCCAGTATCCTTCCCCATCTCTTCAATCATTAACGCCAGAGAGCGGATGATGCGCCACAGTTGCGCCAGCGCCAGAGGTGCGCCTACCCCAATCGACTCGAGAAGTCGCCTATGGAACAAAACGAATTCGAGATTCGAAGAAGAATGAAGCCACGGATTGAGAAGAGAGAAGATCAAGTATCAAGTGAGAAGACTGTGCGTGAGTGGCGACGGACTGCTACAGCTACAATCGCCTTTCGGACATGACACCAAGTCCAACTCGTCATCCCTGCTGCCGGTGCCCTTCCCCATCCCGTCCTTTCCCTGTCCCCTACTACTTCCATCAACGACCATCGACAGTCGTCAACCATCCCATCTACTCCATCTCGTCTCGAGGACTGCCAGAGCAAGGAGCGGTATGTTGTGTGTTTCACCCGATTCTTCTCTCATTTGTAAACATTTTATCTTTAAATTTCATCTTTTTTGGCTATTTTCAAAGAGAAGCAAAATCGTGGTCGAACACACCAACCTTCCTCTGTTTCCCTTTCTCGTCCTATTTCCCCTTTAGTTTCCCATTTCAGTGAGCGCGCAAAGAGACATGAGAACATATTCAAATCTTTTTTTTCTTTCCCAATCCTTTTCTTTCTGCTTTCTCATCTTCAGCTACTACGGTAGTACAAAATAAGACTTCGAGGCGCCTGACTCGCTCCCATCCACAACATGCACTTTGCCGTCTCTCTCTCTCTCTCTTCCCTCGTCAGTCAGGCGCCCCACTGCCTCGTCTAACTAACCTCTCTTAGAATAATCCATAGAAGCCCCCTTCTTCTTCTCTAGAATGCTGACGATATAACCTAACTCTCTCGTCGTCTGTCCAACACAATCTCACTCGCTCTCACCCCCTCTCGTCTAGAATCTCTCACCACCCCGTCTGAGCCTTCTTTCTCGGAATTTCTTTCGAGTGAGGAAACACGAGGGGGGGAAGCATCCGACGCATACTTAATCCTCCCCTAATACTCCTCACATAATTGAGTCTTGTCTTTCCTTATCTGCATCCCATTCTTTGGATTGAGAAAGTAACAGAGAGAGAAGTAACACAGTCGAAAGCTGTGGAAAGAGATGAAAAGTGAAGAAGAGAAACAACTTTTGCAAATATTCCCTGACCAACTCAAGTTTCGCGCTATATTGTGAAGAAAACCGACCCATCTTCCAAATCTCATCGGACGGAACTCCTTCTTCAATCAACTCTCGCATCTTCTTCTCTCCACAACTCCTTTTCATCATTCGGATTCCATCGTCCGCGTTTTCGACTAACCACAAAAAAAAATTGCCGGCCACTCGACATTCCAATTCAATCCCATCCCAGTATCTCTTCCCTTTAGTTATGGTTTCAGGTCCACACGGAAACACCCTCACTATTATTTTTACAACGAACTTTCTAGAATCACATTAGCACCAAATGGCCTGCATTCTTGTTTTATTTTTAATCGACATACTCGCTCAGCTTTCATTCGATCCGTTATCGCTTAGCCCTCGGAGGGGCTCCTATTGTCATTCAATTTCCCCTATTATCTCTCGCAATTTGCAATCCTCCCCATTCCACTCAAGTGCTGCTCCAACGTTACACCATCGACGCTATTCGAGTCCTCAGGACCATATTTTGATTGTCCTATCAGAGTATTCCTCAAATAGCCGAACTCGAACTTACGACTATCGTTCATTCGAAATTCGTTCTATGTATTCGTTCTAGTGTATTTACGGCGACCCTCATTGAAGGTCGAGAAACCGACCTTATTGGCGTCCGGGCATGTCATGTCCCCATCTCTAGTAGCAGCATTCCCCTCTATCCTACTTCCTCCTTTTCCTTCCCCAGACTCCGCCCTCGGAGTCTGGAGTCGAGTCTTCTCCTCTCTTCGGAGATGTGACCTCTCCCTCCCCTCCTTTCCTAGTAGTCCCTCCGAGACCCCCAGACACTGTCGATAAAGGATAACCAAGACACCAGGGGAAAGGCACACAAGTAAGGTACAGAGGATACTCGGTGCGGTAGTCGAGCCGCGGGACCGGCCCGCTACCGTATCCGACATATCCCCTTGATCGAATTGAGCAACGAAACGATCATGTTCTTTCGTTCGGTAGATGCCAGAACTATATGTAGTGAAACTGTTTTCATCCACGGACATTCCCCCCATGAATTGTTTTGCGAGCAAATGGCAAGGACAATTGAGATGAGACAAGTGCAGGAAGAGAGAGAAAACGCGAACTAACTATGATACATGAGTAGCACAATCTCGTGACAGTTGATAGTAATATCAAAAACATTTTGCACACTTTTTTTATTCTATTTTTTTCTCGAAAAATGGCAGTATAGAGATTCGAGTAGTCCTTATGCCGGACTTCGATATAGAAAATATTTCACAGTGCCACTTGTCCCAGTAAACCATGTGTATGAATTCATATGATATTTTCTAATAGTGAAATACAAACACAGTTATGGTGACGTAGCAACTGACGTAGCCTCGCCTTCTGATTGCACTTCCAAATCAATTGTTCATATTCCGAAAAACATCAAACGTTCCCAATTGCTCGTTTCTATATTACATGAGATAGGGAACAGAGCATCTACGATACAACGGAATGGGAAATCGGCCAAATATATCCCCCTTCCGTTTTTCGAGTTACGACCTAAACCGTACAATTCAAACCATCGGTGAATAGTATAAAAAACTCGTCCTGCTGTAGATCCGGATGCTGCTTATTAAATATTAATTGATCCTCAACACCAGAACAATAGCATGTGACAATACAAGCTGTAGGTGAGCCACGCTTGATCCGTCCTTGCGAGGTGAGTTGAAGAGAAAAGAGATGAAGAGACAAGATAAATCGGCTAGACTCTCCTAACCTTTCGATCTCGCCCTTGTTACGATGCTCATAGCCCTCCTCCTGGTCCGGAATAGGCACCCTAAGCAGGAACCGGAGTGAGCCCCAAAGGATGAAGCTGATAAAAAGGCGAGTTCGCCCATAGTACAGTCGTCCGCGCCCAGCCTCAGCATCTCCCCCCTCCCCACCTCGTCATGCGCACTCTGGCGTTCTAGTCACTGCTGGTCGCCACGGTGTCCGCATGCGCTCCTCATTCGCCCAAGCCCAAATGTTCGCCAAATTCCCCAGAAGCCACGCCGCAGAGAGGTTGGTTTCTCGTGATAGTTTGCATTATGCTATATATTTTTTTGCGTTCAGAGTGTTCAGCTCTACCCCAATATGACCCTCCCACGTGCACCACTGCCGTTGCGGATACAGGAGCCGGGTGAGCTGCATTTCGCTACTATGCATCCCACAAGACACGATCCGTCCGTTCTCTGTTTCGGAAGAAAGCTTTCATATGCATTCGTTCCGGCAGATCTCCAGTTTCGTAGAAAATATTCTGAAGAAAATAGTTTTCAAAAACGTGATTTAAGAAAACCTGTTTCCGTTTGTGAAACGTCTGTTTTTTTCTTCTATTCAAAACTTATAGTTTAAGAAAGTTTCCAACGTTGCTTCTGCTGGAAAAAAAAGTTGCTGCTGACTGAGAGTACTAACGATTGCTAATATGTGAATACACCCATTATTCGTAACGCTTTGTAATATCACGATGAAAATATTTGCAGATGCAACCCGGCCCCGTCTTCAACCACTGCAATCAAGTGCACGGATCCCCATTTCCCCAAAGTCATATATACAGGGGTGAGCTAAACATCATGTACATATAAATCACGATCCGTTCACTACAAAAAGGGGCTTTGACCACCACGAGTGAGAATTATAGTAATCGATTCTTGCTCTGCATATTCACTAAAAACAGACAATCAAGTTGAAATAAGCTGTATTTTCTTCAGTTAGGGAGTTATATTTTACAGAAAAAATCCGCATAAAGCCCTCGCAAACACCCCAGGCATTGAAATTAGTTTTTTTTTAAAGAAGACGCTCATTTTGTTATAAATAAATTACAGAGCAATCCGCGTTCCTTCAAATTCGTGGACGAGGCCTACTGTGATAACACCAAAGGAGCGTGGGTGTTCAAAGGTCCCACCGGAACGACGACCCAGGCTGACGTATTTTGCCATTTCGCTTAATGTTGTATGAAACAAACAACACATCATGACTTGCCAGGCACGATTGTTGAGAGTAGAGAATGGGTCTATCCCATAGTTCCCCTCCTGCACAAGATTGGAATCCCCATCCAAGCCCGACTGGTGGTGTGATGGGTATGGCCTACTAAGATCCCTCGACCCCGACCCCGGCGTAATGTATATCTTTAAATGAGAATAACGAACCCAATCTTATGCCCTCTTGATCAGCGCACAGTAAGCGGCACTGATACATTATGATTCACCAAAAGCACCAAAAGTTACGGCCATGCAAAGCGAATTGATTTTCCCATTGCAACTACTGTGCTAGGAGCAGAAGACGGTTCGGTCGAATGCTCGGTTGCCGTGGTAAATCTGCTTCTAATGTTTAAGTTACCTCTCGCCGCACGGTCACTATGACCAATATACCGAAGTCGGAGGGACAGAGGGAGCCGGAGGGGAGACGAAGGGACTATGTCGCGCAAACAAATTACTCTAAAGACCTGACCAATACGCATCAAAGCCACAGTGTGTTGTCGAAATGTTTTAATAAAACAATTTTGAAAATAATACATTTAATTCAGGCGGAGGCAGCTACTGGCGGTTCGCTCAAAGTAGCCTGCTCCTCTCCACCTGTTACTCCCTGATGAATACAACAGTGATCAGCATATGCGAATATCCTTAAAATATGATTATTAATAGCTGAATAAATTATTTTACTCGATCGATCTCACCTTGCACGAAGCACTTAAATTCCCTTTCCATACATGCAACCTCGCACATCCTACTGCGTTATCATATTCAGCATACATTCTTCGATTACTAACTCAAATTTTGTAAATTTCGAACAAAATAATGGCCGGGTTGAATCAAGATGTTACCTCATACTATAGCGCGGACGGCCAAGCGGGGCGGGCATGCCGGCCTCGGCAGTCTCTCTCTCTGTCTCCCTATCTATCTTTCTTGCCCTTCACGCCCATTACCAGCTTCATCGTAATCAGCGGATTCGTGGAATCGATCAGCCACGATGACCGGAAGGAGGAGACAGCGTGAGCTTCGATCAAGCTTAGGTTGATGGTATGAAGAATGGACGCAGCGAGTCGGCGTAATTTGGATCTCACCCTTGATTTTCGGCTCTGTTCTCGTTTTCAGTGCACATGGAAGTTTTCAGGGCCCATCAAAGTCTTCTGGACCATATAATGTTTTCTGGTCCCAAAAAAAGTTTTAAGGGTTTTAAGGGTTTTAAGGGGACTAAATTCTAGATGATCTTGTTTTGATACTTTAATGTTTTCGTACATATCTTCCACAACATTTAGAAGTTCGGCATTCTGCCGTTTCTTGCACTCTCTTCTCGCTTATATTATATGAATACAATGCCAATCACTAAATACGTATTATACATGAACTTATTCAATACACGATTGTGATCATGTTCCAACAACGTTTTTAAAAAAACAATATGCACATTTACTTCTAACATAGTACAAGATCTTAGGGGACATGCATACGAAGAAAATAAGCGATTCACTTGAGAGAGGAAAGGTCATATTGCGATCAGTTGAAAAAACCCCCGACATGATGAGATCGTTAATGAACTGATGTAATGATAACGTCATGCATAGGGTTGAATTATATTGAAAAAATGCGAATAATTCGTCTATTCATTCCGCACGCTCTCATGACACCCCACCGGTTCAGTGAGTATGTAGAATGAAGAGAGTCATGCTTCATTCCAAATACCCTAGTCATGACAACGTGTGTTAACAAAGTAATAATTATTGAATAGCGATAATTACCTGAAATGCAGAGACGGAGGGAAAAAGGTATCTTCTTAGACTTGTGAACAGACGCTAGGAAGGACGTAGACAACTCATCCTTATTCAGAAATATATCGGCCACCAGAGGTTCGAATTTCATGAGCGAGAAGATGTCTTGCGTGTGGATATGCCGACCCGTCACGAGGATGGAGTTCTGGAAGATATTAGAGTGGACTAGAGGGCGGGGTAGTGATGATAAACCAATTATTGGCCAATAGGATTGAAAATTCAGCATCTACTCTCATAATGTTTTCGTGATTTCTGGTCGGTGAGAAAACAGGAGAGGCTAGGCGAGTTGATGAGAGTCGGATGCGTATTTGTCATCACTACTAGCTATTACCTCTCTCGATCCAAATACTTTGACTGAATCCTAGTTGTGGGAAAGGCGATTGCTTCCATCTCTCACTCACTCGAATATTGGCGATCATTAGAAGGAGGGTTCCGATTCTCTCGATGCCATCCAGTGGATGCTCCCTTGCCTCGTAGGCTGCCAACGAGTTCATACATCGAGACCTTAAGAAAACAGTTTCGGTAGATTCTCAGGATCACCGATCGAGAACTGACCTGATTGCCGCGATTTCGGGCTTTCTGTCTGATGGGTAGACATTGAAGCACTCGAACAGGAGCAGCGTCTTGAGCAATACGCACTCGAATCGTTCGATCTGGATATTATTTAAATTTAAAAAATATATATGCATATTTTTTAAAAATCTATTGTAAATCGCATGAGAAATGAGAAGTGCACATCCCTGCCCCAGAGACGCGTTCACCTGCATTTCTCTCATCGGATTGCCGACCCCATTGATGCATTCGAGCACGAAATCGGGATGAAGTCTAGAAGACGTCGATTTATTACGGATTACGGCCGAAAGAGAAACGTCACCCACTTTGCCTTGGTCTTTGCCATGGGAAGAACTCGCTCTTGTTCGCAGAGACCATGCAGTACACATGTACACTCTGTAATTCACGTCTTCAATCAATGTTATTAAATTACGATTTTCTCAACATGCTAGTGGAACCACTATCTTGTTTTGCTAGGAAGAACAAGAAAAACGGCGTATATGAAAAGCGCATGGGTTCCGCTTGAATACCCATTACTAGTAGGGGTGACAAATTTCAAGGAATAAAGGAGCGAGGAAGGAATGCGCATGCAAAGCGCATCGAAATTCATTGCGCAAGGAGATGCACATCTCTCATTCCTTCCGCAAGGAATGAGCGATTTGCATGCTTTTGTGAAATATCCGCGAGGATTTGCGAGGATCATTGAATTGTCAACCCTAATTACTAGCAGTATTGTGGCATGTTCTCACTTGTCATGCTGCAGTATCCAGCGTGTCTCGTCGCTCTGTTTGCTCGTATTGAATCCCTGGTTGACCAGCATGAACCCGATGGAATACTCCTTCAGAAGCTCGCGCTTAATCATCTCATTATTCGTTTGTTCCATTTTTGAAGTTAGTTGAAGCGGGTAGAAATTAGGGAGACCCTCTTGGTCAGATGTGTGTTGGTAGATGAAGAGCAATCACCTTGGAATGAATGCGCAGGTCGCGGAATACGGGGAACTGACTTCCCCACTCGACTGCATTGACAATGGCCAGATGGAACATCACGTTGATATCCCGAATGTTGTCCTGTTGGTTCTGCAAAAGAGGAAAATCAAATCTCATTTGACAGATATTACATTTGACAGATATTTAAATGCCTTTTTTATCGCCCTGTCAGCCAAATTTCAAAATGAATACTAAACAAATAATTGGCGACGACTCTTGTTTTGATATTCATCCCCTCACATACGGATCTCATTAATATGCCTGCTCACACGGTGTATATCCTCGATGGGTCTGCACAGAGCAATACGGTTGTGGCTGATGTCTTCGAGTGAACTAGCAGATTCGTTGTAGGAGGCGGAGGAGGAGGTGGGAGAAGGAGAATGTAGGGAGGAAGGGAATGAGCCATGGGATGTTTGTATTCCGCCACCCCATCCACGGCTCAGCAGCGAATCCTGTGAATATGCAGTCGGTATGCAAGCAGAGATAAGCCATAGGGAAATATATGAGTGCTAATGGTACGAGTTGATAGTCATGATTCACTCGTGAATCGAGATGAGAAAAGGTTTAACTGCTTTGCCCTATGTCCTATCGTGAAAAATTATTGCCAACTTGTGCGTTGACCGATTGAGTTATGCAACTCACCAAATTGATGAATCCATCGATCGAGGAGGGATCAGGGGCCTGCCTTCCACCTGCTGCGAATCCTTTTCATGAACCCCGTATCGAGGGTCAAAATTTCGAATTCTCAGAGCTATATGCT
This sequence comes from Pristionchus entomophagus, assembly GCA_036245825.1. Lineage (NCBI taxonomy): Eukaryota > Metazoa > Nematoda > Chromadorea > Rhabditida > Neodiplogasteridae > Pristionchus > Pristionchus entomophagus. Next base: position 36,644,896 of record BTSX01000006.1, read on the forward strand.
TATAGGATTTTCTGACGTATTTTTGCACGTAGAGATCGATTTTGCATACTAGAGCTCACCAAAATACGAAAGAAAAAGTTATGGCCTAAAAACTGCAACTTTTCGGATTTTCGTTCGTAACTTTTTTCTTTTGCATTTTGGTGAGCTCTAGTATGGAAATTCGACCTCTACGTGCCAAAATACACCAGAAATTCATAAAGGCATGTTGTTCTGAATTTTCGATTTTAAGTCCAAAAAATGTCCTCGACCATGAAAAAAAGTCATGAAAAAGTGTTAAAATTTTCGTCTTGGAAAAATCTGACTATAATTTATTCTTACGTATTTTTGAGCGTAGAATTCGAATTGACTAATTAGAGCTCATGAAACGACCAAAGAAAAAAGTTATGCTCGAAAAATTGTTGAAATCGAGTGTTTTCCGGATTAGATCGAATTCAAAACATGGAAGGTAAAACATATTTCTTAGTTATATGGTGGGTAGAGTTTACTAGTGAATGGGCTATGTTTTCCAATATGTGAATAGTGGCGGAAATTGAATCAAGCCAGTGAAAATTTCAAAATAAAAATAAAAATCGTCAAAAGATGCTTTTGATCTCATCATCAAAATAAATTATCTTCAGTTATTTTGCAGTTTGGACTTGACCAACATGGTGCAAAAAGAATTTCATCTCTAACTTGTCCCGTTAAGGTAATATGAAAATCACGTTTTTAGTCGTTTTTGCACCTTCTCGTGTACGTGGCAGGCCGCGTTAGGAACAAGGGACGCCAATTTCACCACTTTTGTAAATAAGGTCACAACACCTTTCTATGACAGTGACAGGAAGGGCTGAATCGAAAGTCTGGGGGGATGTCCGCACACTGGGTGAAAAATAACGGAGCCGGTCTCTTAATGATGGCAAATATCTGCATCGACTCTCCTCATTGCGCTCTCTAGATGAACGAGAGATTACGTGAATTGAGGAGCGTCGGATAACGATTTTCCTTCATTCGAGCGATATGGAGTATAATATTCCGGTCAGTCTATTTCAATCTACCTGGATCTCGGATAGGATGAGAATCAGTGGGTCGGTTTGTTCTCCATTGAATGAGAGAGCTATTGTTGGGGGAGACGTGGAGAGATCGGAAGACGGTTCTCGCTCGGTCGATAACTCTTTCCCCTAAAGGGTCACTCAGTACCATATCAACTCTTTGAAAATGTTTTCACAAATCGTAAGAGTCAAATAAGAGAAGAAATTGGCACGAAAAATACGCATTCTTAAGAGACCGGCTCCGTAATTTTGGAGCATTTTGGCCCCTGCCCGGAACCGGTGCGCTAGCAATGAGAACCAGGGGCTCATGCTTGAGTGTCAAGAGGGTCTTGGTCCCGTAATTCACAAACCGTCACTTATCTGTGGTTACTGCCTCTACGAGGGGAGAAATGATAATTTCAAAGAAAAATGGTCGAAAAAAAAAATTTTCTCAACCATTCGGAATAGACCCAATTTCTCTTTTGCGTCAATTTAGAGGTGCCCTGGGGCTCTGAAATATCCGTTCAGATTGATTACAACTCTTTGCGAAAGTCACTTTTTTGCCTCTTCATTTCGGATTTTTGGGTCTAGTGGCACATTTTTGGCGAAACTTCCAGACCGCACTATATACATTTCGTAGTCCTTACATCCATGCATCGATATTAATTATCGTCGCGCTCATTCATTCTCTCCGAATACACTCCGAGATAAATTAAGTCCGAAAAAGGTCGTTTTGGTAGAATAAAAATTTCTAACTTTTTTCTTTCTCTGTTTCATAAGCTCTAATACCGAAATTCAAATTCTATACGCCAAACTACGTAGGAAAATACTATAGTCAGATTTTTCTGAGATGAAAATTTTTCAACTTTTTTCATGACTTTTTTTCTTTTTTCATGGGGTCATGGCCGTTTTCGGGTCAAAAAGTCGAAATCTCAGAACTATATGACTATAGGTGTTTCCGGCGTATTTTCTCCCGTAGAAATCGAATTTTCATACTAGAGCTCGCCAAATTGTCAAAGAAAATAGTTATTTTCGAATTCTAGCGAAAAACCATTTATTAGAGCATAACTTTTTTCTTTGACGATTTGGCGAGCTCTAGTATGAAAATTCGATTTCTTCGGGTGTAAATACGCTGGAAACACCTATAGTCATATAGTTCTGAGATTTCGACTTTTTGACCCAAAAACGGCCATACCCCATGAAAAAAGAAAAAAAGTCATGAAAAAAGTTGAAAATTTTTCATCTCAGAAAAATCTGACTATAGTATTTTCCTACGTAGTTTGGCGTATAGAATTTGAATTTCGGCATTAGAGCTTATGAAACAGAGAAAGAAAAAAGTTAGAAATTTTTATTGTACCGAAACGACCTTTTCGGACTTAATTTTCTCGGAGTGGATTCGGAGAGAATGAATGAGCGCGTCGATAAAAAATATCGATGCATGGATGTAAGGACTACGAAATGTATATAGTGCGGTCTGGAAGTTTCGCCAAAAATGTGCCACTAGACCCAAAAATCCGAAATGAAGAGGCAAAAAAGTGACTTTCGCAAAGAGCTGTAATCAACGGATATTTCAGAGCCTCAGGGCACCTCTAAATTGACGCAAAAGAGAAATTGGGTCTATTCCGAATGGTTGAGAAAATATTTTTTTTTAACCATTTTTCATTGAAATTATCATTTCTCCCCTCGTAGAGGCAGTAACCACAGATAAGTGACGGTTTGTGAAATACGGGACCAAGGCCCTCTTGACAATCAAACATGATCCCCTGGTTCTCATTGCTAGCGCACCGGTTCCGGGGGGTGGTCTAAAATAACCAAGACGGTCTCTTAACCATTCCTTCATTCCTTTCTTGCGTGAAGCCATCATGTCAAGTCGCTGTATGCCTGAAACTCATTAACTATCCACATGCTTTATTTATTTCACCGAAAACTGCGCAATAAATGGTGACTGACTATCGGGATTCATGCCCACCCGGAGACACTTCTGCTGACGGCAGAATCGACACGAGGCGCGAGATTCTGAAGAAAAAAGAATGCTCCGAAAAAAAAATTTTTTTCCCGAATTTATACCAACCAGGCTCATTCGAAACCAAGTCTGCTAGCTATTCCCCCATGATTGTATGGATTTGATCCGACCAACTTTTCGCAACTTATTACTGGACAATAACCCGAGAAACCTTTTTTTTCTGCCCTTTCGGGGTGATTACGAAAAGTCAATGTACTTTTGTGGCAGTTTTCGGGGTCACTACAAAAAACACGAAGATTTATATAATTTTCTGGCATATTTCGATGCCAATGTGTTCCGCAGTGTAACCTCCAGCTCAAGAGCGATTATTATGCTGGAAATAGGAACGCCATTCAGTCATCAAAATAACGTTTTGTGAAATATTGCGCACATATATACAATTTAAATGATCGGGCAGAGTTTCAACGGGCTGTACCAACATCGACTGAATGCAAGATGAGAATTCATGTGGCTGGGGGAGGAGGAGAAAGGGAGCGGAATAGGGGGCAAGAGTGCGTACCCGCTGTCTGTTTCTTTGGTCGGTCACGACGTGGAGAAGAGAGAGATGAGAGGGAGAGGGGGAAGGGGGTGAAATAGGGACAAGGGGAGAAGAGAGAGAGTCAAGCGAAAGATTTGTACCCTCTTCCCTCTCACCAGTCTCGATCTCTGGTGTGTTAACCAGAAGGTTTTTTTCCCAGAGGACAGTGACCACAAGTGAATTACAAACAGAGTGTAGGATTATGGCAATCGATCTTGTCTCTTGTGTAATAATCCCTTCACCCGCACTTGAAACCGAATATCGCAAGAAAAGAGCGAAATGGGAACGGAAATGCGGATGAGAATGGGGATGGAGAAGAATCCGCTCTCGGTAAATAATCACACCATTTGACAACGTGTATGGCACATTGTAATCCCATTGGGAAAAATACATTATCCTGTTTACAGATTTTAAGCCTTTTTCTTATGAATTTTTCATAATTGCATCCTATCTAAAATTGCCATTAAAAATTGCTACCTCGGGTGTATGAAAATAAACCAGAAGCAGCAATTTTTGAAACGGGGCATGACAAAGGTCGCTGCTGGTTATCTCTCCATTCATTTCACCCCGCACTCTCGAGTTCCCGCTTCCCTCTCCTTCTTCTGTCACGTCGCCGATCAACGAAACAACCGTCACGAGTGCACTTTCGGCCGCCTTCGCTAATCAGAGAACTAGAATCTTCTCAGCAAACTAGTCGAGAATAGGGATGTGAGAAGGAAGAATCCGTCTCTGTATTCCACACGCGCCTTCACCACCCGGTCGGTGTGTAGAATGAGGAGATGCATTATTTTTTCTCACATCACTTGTAGGACTGGCGAATGAAGAATGTTTGTCGTATATTCATTCTCGTGTCTAGTAAGTTACAATGGCGAGTGACCCGGTGTCATTCTTCGTCAAATACGGAATGGAGAATGCGTTTTTCTTCCAAAAGAATCGCCTCTCAAACGCCCCCGATTACATTGGAGAAAGATGGTTTAGCATCGGTCATTGTCTAGACGCGCTCACGTAAGCTTAGTTCGCCTAAGCTTAGATTGTGCGTTGGTATAATGCACATACCAAGCGTTGACAGGACGTCCAAACCGGACAGACAAACAGACAAACAGACATACGTTTGCGATTTATATAGCGAATAGATTATTTTCTTCCACATTTTAATCAGCCCATTAGGCCAGGGCGGCCTACCGCAGGGAACGCTTGACGGAGACTAGTGGTTGGGACGCGCGCCTTTCTCTACCTCTTGCAAAACATCACCTGCGGGCGGGAGTCGATCCTGCCTGCGTCGACATGCCAGTCAGACACCATGTCCATTGGGCATGGTGTCTGACTGGCATGTGGCTAATGGGCATGGTGTATGACTGGCATGCCGACGCAGGCAGGCTCGACTCCCGCCCGTAGGTGATGTTTTGCAAGAGGTAGAGAAAGGCGCGCGTCCCAACCACTAGTCTCCGTCAAGCGTATCAGAACCAGAACGTCGTGATCTTCTTTAGGATCCTTTAATTCACCTGCGGGGGGGAGTCGAACCTGCCTGCGTCGGCATGCCAGTCAGACACCATGCCCATTGGTGCTCGTCGAGCACTACTAATGGGCATGGTGTCTGACTGGCATGCCGACGCAGGCAGATTCGACTCCCGCCCGCAGGTGATGTTTTCCAAGAGGTAGAGAAACGCGCGCGCCCCAACCACTAGTCTCCGTCAAGCTTTCCTCAATTCGCCCACTCTCTCACTGGTCAGAGAAACGAGAGAAAAAGCTTTACTACTCTTTTACAAACACGCCATTCACATTGACTGTAGGGGATTTGCATAGCAGTCTCGCGATCAGTTGATGTTATATAAATCTCAGTTGCCAATCTTTGGCACGGGATTGGCCAGGGACAGGCTAGAGCAGGGGATGAGGTTGTGGTTTCAGAGGAGGATGAGGGACGTATGACAGGACGCGAAAAAAGAGAGGGTGAGACGAGGACGTGATGCGCCTTGCTCGAGTAAGCTGAAACACTCAAGTAAATTAAGAGTGATTAGAAAAAAAATAAATTACCATGTCATGTTTAGAATTCATAACTAGAAAAAAATATATTGGCCAAAATTAACGGCTTGAATGCTTTCGACAGTCGTTCTGGTTCATGGTCAAATGTATATTTCGAAGAGCAGCAATTGTATTTTTTTTAAAAACAGTCTAGGGTCGAATAATTGTCATTGTTTGCAAGCTCGTTGTACGAATCCTGTTGCCGAAATCTAAAATATTTCGAAAGTCAGTGTTTGATTGTATTGTAGAGGAAGCGCATGAACCAAAGCAATGATCAGGAAGGGGTGAGCAGCAAGGGGGTTAGATCAGTGCTCAGTGGTTTGAGCATTCGCATACGTATCGAAAGGTCGTCGGTTCAATTCCTTCTGCCTCCATCAATGTGCGACCTAATCGCATCTGCTCGGGTGTGATCATCTCAATTCGTGCATTATTCGATTTGCTAAATGCGCCATATCTGATGACAAATCAAACCAGTTCAATCGTCAGTTCGCCAATCTAATATTTATTGCAATTTTTCAAGTTGTTAATTACTGAAGTTTATATACTACTAGCCGAGCTACGTAAGTTTTTTATTAGTTGTCTAGCCTATCTTAATGCTGCAAAATCACCCTGAAGACTGTCTGAATAATTACCACCCTGAAGACTGTCAGAATAATTACCACCCTGGTGACTGTCAGAAAAATTACCACCGTAGTCACTGTCAGAAAAATTACCACAAAGGTGACTGTCACCCCTCCCCTCCACTGCTAGAGATCCTATCGATACCCAGGAAGAACGACCCGGTTCTGATAAAATTCCAGTTTGAAACACAACCATGCCGGGATTGACACTCCCCGACCACTCCCCGACATGACCCGAGCACACGAAAATTATTGCAAAACTTTTGCACCGGCGGGGATTCGAACCCGCGTTGTCATGATCGCAAGCCCGATCTTGCAACCACTACACCACGCTTTAAACTTAATAAAACCCTTCAACCACGGTTCAAACCGTCACGGGTCACTCTACACGACTGTCAACTCTATTTGGCGCTCCCTCCTCGTAGCACCAAGAACGGTGACCGAACTCGGAGAATTTCTCCGAAACCCGTCGTATTCCGCACAATAGTACCTCACGGGAACGAACCGTGCTCAGCCGCCTTTGCTCAGATCGACTCAACCAAAGCATCCAACGATTCCCCGATGTTTTCCGCACCTTACAGTTTTATCGGTTAGTCCGTTCCTCCCCGGCTTCTATGAATGTCAACCGCCTGAATAGCGATTGCTCCAAACGACAAACATTTACCCGGCCATATCTCGCTTCATAGGGGTCCTACAAAGTCGATACTCAGCGTTGCTGACTTTTGTTTCTTATTGCACTCGTCGAGAGCTTTCAGAAACAACCCATATGTCAGGTGTTTGGTTCACGGGGGCGAGCTGAACAGGAAAAATTCGAGTGTCCCAACTTTGACGTCATCTTTGACCTACTCAACGTCATCTTATCGGCTCGGCGATAGTGCCATTCGATCCGGCACCATCCCAAGTACCTACCCTAGTAGTTCCCAAATCTTATCCCACACCTGCGGCCCACGCCGACCTCACTACTTTGACCAGCCAATTTGCCGCCCAACGATTATATATCTAGAGGAGAATTGAAGACCTCCTCGCGCTTCATCGATGCTTATTGGTTGTATGCTTTGTTCGATGATAAATCGTATTTGCATAGAATTTTAATCGTCGACTTTGATCCTGAAAAGGTTTTGACAAATGAATTAAGGTGTCTGGACGGGAAATAATTTACTCAGATCATCCATGGATTAGCCAATTTAGGTAGCATTTTTTTGTTGCAAGGATTCGAAATTAAAGCGAATTGGATATTATATGGGAATATCATATTTGATTGAGTGTATGCAATTAACGAATGTCAGAGAAAGAGTTAAAAGAAAAAGCTAATAAGGAATGAAGGAGAGATTTTGGTCAAGACTGAATGGTCCTCCGGATATTCATTATGAATAGTTCTGGCTCTAGTTTGCATGTTAAATATTTCACAATGATAGTGTGAGCGCTAGCGAAAAAAAATGTTGTTACCCGCTCAATTCAGTTTCATTTATTCTCGACGTATAACTGTGTCGCCGGTTGAAGTTGTCTGGATAATGTTCATATTGTATGATCACAGCGTTAGCAAATCGTAAGAAGGCGATGCATAAAACGCCTACGAACACTTCTACTAAATGTTTTTTTCTTTCTTTAGAAGTCTAAAACAATAATGAACTGTATAATGAACCGCACATTGTCATTTCCTCATGTGATTGCAATTGTGATTGAGGAGTGCTTATCGGTAATTCGAGACCACATGCAATAACATAGTTTGATATGAATCAATGCCGTTTGAAAAGTTGTTCACGTTTTTCCCAATTTCATGAAATCTATCAGACGACCTGTGTAATTGCCGAAACTGTATATAGGATACGTTTAATGGGCAAACAAACGTTTAATGCAGCCCTGTTTGCGCTGCGCTATTTGCAGATCGTCTTTGAATTCATTGGGTTTCAGCAAGATATTTTTACGTTACATTTGTGGATGAGATCTTGTCCGAATTGAGATAGAGGATGCGCACTTGTGGCATCTTTTTATTAATTTATTTATTTATTGATGTGACAACATGTGAATAACATATACAGATTGAAAGATTGTGAGAGAGGGGGGGGGGGGTTGGGTGGGGAGGGAAATGGAATGGAGAGAACGGGGTGAAGGGAGATTTGGATGTTGGACACTCCCACAGATGCTCTTGAAAAATGAGGTGGACGAGGCCTCAGAACGGGAAAGGGACCGTTCCATCCCGAGGCTGCTGTACAGTATCGACAATAAGTATTGGCTCACTTTTTCAATCTTTCATAACTTTTGACTCACGATAGATTTCTGGCTCATACTCTTGGACATGAAGTAGTACACCCATCGTGTGTTAGGAATATGCCATTGAGATATCAGGGAACTCCCTGGTTGTTGCATAGTGATGAGTCAATCAACACATGGTCTTTCTTTTAGGATTTCAAGCTCGAAAAATTTTTCTCTCAGCTTTCCTACTCGGTGTGATAATAGAAGGCCTCAATACTTTTTCGATAAAAATATGTACTCTTGGGAGGATGACGTATAGTGGCTTTAGACTGTATCAAAGTAGGGTCCCGAAAAAATGGATTTTCGTTCATAGGCATGCTAGAGATTAGTTCAAAAGCTCAAAATGATCCTTACCACAATTCCTGAAGATCCCCAAAGTTTGATAACGATAGCTCTTAATTCGCCCTCAGGACACGAATTTTTCACTTTTAAAATTCTTTTTCATTATTTTTTTGTCAATATTTTAGATGATCACAGTTCCAAGGGCGATTTGTGTTCAAATGTTGTTCTTGGACAGGTTAGTTGCAAATCCATGGAATATACCATTCCCAACTTTATAGAGCATTTGGATAACTTTCCCGTCTGCGGCAACCGAAAATCCGAGGTCAATCGATTTTCAAAATCGGCCATTTTTCGACAAAATGAATTTAAACTTTTTTCTCTAATGATATGATGGGCTCTCATATCGAAATTCGAATTCAGCACACAAAGATATACCAGAAAAAAAATTAGTCAAGAAGTTGATGGGGGTATCAAGGTCATTTTTTGGGTCTAAAATCGAATCCAAGGGCCGGAAAGTTATCCAAATGCTGTGAAAAGTTGGTAATCGTATGTTCCATGGATATGCAACTATCCTGTCCAGGAATGACACTTGAACAAAAATCGACCTTGGAACAATGATCATCCAAAATAGGGTCATGTGAAAAATTGAAAAATTGGTTTTTTTCGTGCCCTGATGTCAAATTGATAGCTATTGTTATCACACTTTGGGGATCATCAGGAATTGTGGTAAGGATCATTTTGAGCTTTTGAACTAGTCTCTAGCATGTCTATGAACGAAAATCCATTTTTTCGGTACTCTACTTTGAGACAGTCTAAAGCCACTGTACGTCATCCTCCCAAGAGTACATATTTTTTATCAAAAAGGTATTGAGACCTTCTATTATCACACCGAGTAGGAAGGCTGATGAGAAAAATCATCGAGCTTAAAATCCGACAAAAATAACTATGCGTTGATTGACTCATCACTAGGCAACAATCAGGGAGATCTCTGATATCTCTATGGCATATACCTAACACACAATGGGTGTACTACTACGTGTCCAAGTTTGAGTCATAAATATCTCATGAGTCAAAAGTTATGAAAGATTGAAAAAGTGAGCCAATACCTATTGTCGATACTGTACAGTAGCCTCGGAAAGTCATGGGTCACTTATTCATTCTTTCATAACTTTTGACTCGTATGAAATTTCTTGCTCATACTTGACATAGCACACCCACCGAGTGTAAGGGATATGCTATTGGGAAATCAGGGAACTCCCTGGTTGTTGCATAGTGATGAGTCAATCAACACATGGTCTTTCTTTTAGGATTTCAAGCTCGAACAATTTTTCTATCAGCTTTCCTACTCGTTTTTAAAAGTTTCTGTAACTTTTGAACGTTCTGTAACTTTTGAACCAGATGAGATTTCTTTTTCATATTTTGGCAGGTGGTACTGTACGTACTCTACCATATGCTCACCAGGCTGGACCATGGTACGATTTCGTAATGTTGCATAGTGATGACGCAAACATGACATGTTTTTCATGGTAGATTATTTGCTCGATGAATTTTTCCTCAGCTTTCCTACTCGGTGTGATAATAGAAGGCCTCAATACCTTTTTGATAAAAATATGTACTCATGGGAGGATGAAGTACAGTGGCTTTAGACTGGCTCAAAGTAGGGTCCCGAAAACATATGTTTTCGTTCATCGACGTGCTAGAAACCAAAGCTCAAAATGATCCTTACCGCAATTCCTGATGATCTCCAAAGTTTGATAACGATAGCTCTTAATTTGACCTCTGGGCACGAATTTTTCACTTTTTCACATATTTTTTCTCCCTATTTTGGATGATCACAGTTCCAAGGCCGATTTTTGTTCAACGGTCTTTCCTGGACAGGACATTTGCAAATCCATGGAATATACGATCTCCAACTTTTTGGAGCATTTGGCTAACTTTCCCGCCCGCGGCAACCGAAAATCCGAGGTACATCGCTTTTCCTAATGACACCTGCTGCGAATCCGAGCACGAGCTCATCTCTCATGCATGTGAGCCATCAATGTGGCGGCGTTGATTAGTAAGCACCTCTTGACCCTGACGGAAATACCTTTTCGAGCCTCCTGCTCTGCCACACCCTTCCATATCCCCCCTTCCCCCTTTCCCCATGTTAAAAGGGCGGAGTTTCTCTCCTTCTCGCCATCTCACTTGCCTCTTTCTTGTAGTGCCTGCGGTTTCGATGTACTCGCGCCCATCCACGACCAATAGTATCCCTTGTTCGTCACCTCATTACCTCATCCATGTATCGTGCGCGAAGTTAATCGAGATGAAGCGACGCATGGGAGAGGGCAGTCTGCGCAAAAACCTGCTCGTCAGTAATCTACTCATGAAGGCGAGATCTGGCACTAAGTCAGTTGTCAATCCGATGCTGCATAGACTATAGTTGCCCTGAGATTACGGTATAATATTTGAGTCTCCTGCAAGCGGAAGACGGATACAACTGCATCTCGAACAGTTTGTCAACGACGAGCATGACGCATGCCGAGACACCCAGGTACTGTTGATGTTCACTGTTGATACTGTTGATCGATCACTGTGCTGTTGATGTACTGTTGTACTGCACTGTTGATCGATCATCTCGTATTGGTGGTAGGACCTGAACAATTTACGTGGAAATGCCCATATGGTAAATTTTCGAACATTGGTTCGGCGAAAAAATCAGTTGTCTGAAACTTCACGCTCTTCGTCCATCTTGTAGACGAGATACGCATTATTCAGCCTCTGAGACCATTGTCTTACTCATCAGCCGATAGAAAGAGGTCATCGACTCCTTCTCGTTCTGGATCACATAAGCGGTTCATTCCCCCATGTCTGCGACCTTTGACAGCTGAGCCATGAACTGAGCCACTTGTTAGATTGTTTTTGTAATCTTTCTGTATCAATTTGTGTTAATCCACGCTAATAAGCCATTCGTGCAGATAGTAGGGCAATCTAAAACTGCCATAATATTTGTGTGTAACAATCTGTTTCTCTGTCCCATTGTCGTCCACACTCTCTCCTATCCTTGTCTCTGCATATTCTTGCCGATAACTGTTTGGTTTTGTGTATGTAAACTTCCCGTCTGTTGCGAAAGAAATCACAACTACGAAACCAATACAAGCGCAATCAAATCTAGCTGTGAGGATTGCCCCTATTGACATCGCTTTGTGATTTTCATCAACTGGATTCTAATTTGTTTTCGTTTTGGATATGTGCGCAATATAAAAATACATTGTTTTGCGTAATCAGGTTCCTGCTTGGCTCCGTTTCCTTTTCTAGTAAAGTTGATATAAATGCTATTACCTCATAACATCTTGCCAATCGCTTTGCCACACTTTATCAACATAAATTCTCCAATTCGGTCTAACGGATGTATATGGAGAAAGGGGATGTTCCCTATCCCGTACAGTGTTGAGATGCATCTTTCTGTCGTCTATAGGTTGATCAGTGACCTCTCAAAGGGTGACCCCCCCCCCCCCGATAGGAGATCAATCGGATTACGTGGATTCTACTATACTTTCCTTCAACTACTGAGAGAGGGAGTTACACAAAGTTTCCGTCTAATTTCGTTCAATGGTCTTTCATCTTTTCACTACTCTTCTCACGTAGCAGTGAATAGCAAAGAAACGAATCGATCAAAGAGATTCCGTCTAGAAAATAGTGGAAGGAGTCGTACATTCAAAGGTAATCATCCGGTATGTAGTGATAAGTTAGTAACATGACGTGGGCACTTTATGTATGAATACTCTGCAACGACACTCAAAGGATCAACATAAAATCTACAATAACAAAACAGATCTAATTCGTTTCCGTTGTTATTATAATACAAATCTCTAGACGGGTATTTTGGACTCCAAACCAGGTGAATAATCATCATTTGCATTTACATGTCTAGTTCGTGTTCCTGATCAACTGAGCGATGTACCATCGTTCACAAATATCATACTTCTATAAAAAGCGCAAATGTCTAAGTGTGTCGGTCTCCTCTAAGCAGGCTATGACACATCACAGCGCCTCGCCAGCATCCTTCAAATATGATGCATTCCGCCTGATGTGATCGGGTAAATGTCGATAGTATGTCAAACTAGATCGAGAAAGTTAGATGTCTTGAATTGTTTCACTATTTGATGAATTCGGGTAGAAACTCCGCCCGCGTGCATCGAAACCCGATTAAATCTGAAGAGGATCTTCTCAAGCATATTCTTGAGACTACCTTTTCAACTATTGCACTAGACAATGCATTCGGCCGGTGAACTACACGAATAGGTCGAGGCCACTCAGCTCCTTTCCCTCTTTTCCCCTGCTTTCTGGTTCCCGCCTAATAACAGTACGAAAATGAGGTCTTGCAACCGAAGATCTATTGTGCTGACCATCGAACCACAAATCATCGCTTTGCGCTCCCCTTAGCTCTCGCTCTTTCTCTCTCGTTCTCTCTCTCTTCTGATCTCTCGACCTCTCTTATTTGCTTTATCCTACATGTCAATGCGGTGTTACTCATTGCTTGAAAAAAGCGATCGAGGAAGTGGAAGGAGATTCAATATAGATGGGGAGCGACGTTCTGTTCTCTTTCATCATGCACGTTCAGTTTCTAGAAAATAAAATGGAACAAGGGTCAATGAAACAACTCAATTTGCTCGGCAACGAATTTCCTTTTCCTTGTCTGAGACTTTATTTGCGACTTTTTACATGCTCATCAACCACCGCCTCCTCTGAGGCACATATTGTAAACGCAGAGAGGGAGAAAGCTGAACCAAGAACGCACCAACAAAACGACTCTCGAACCTCATGGACAGGGGATTCCAGTGAATGCATTATCTATCTCGTCAACGAATCTGTACTGATTGCATTGAGCGAGTGCTGAAGCGAGCATAATCTCATATGCGCTGCGATTATGACTTTTTGATTAAAAAAATTTGTCTCGAAATCAAAGAGGATGAACAATTCATCATCTTAAAATTACCACACATGAGGAACATGAGGAAACCGTATATCGTGAGATTGAGAATGTTTCATGAGAACGTGAAAGAAAAAATGTTCAACTCCAAAAACTCAATTTTTGGTCAAAATTGACGATTTGAAGGCTTACGCCGGAATGAAGCGCTCTCATGGAACGGATCTCTCCGAGAACGCGCTTCCAAGGGAAATATAGCATGGGGAATCGAATGAACAAGGGTTTTTTGCACGGAAGGAAATCAAAAATTTCAGGGCGTCAATTTCAACACATTCGGAGCTCATAACTTTTTCACAGATGAGCTAGCTCTTTACTCCTAATTGAAAAAATAAAGTCTTATCTCGTCGAAATCTTTCAGAATTTATATGATTTGAGGGGTCACCGAAGCGCCGTACACGGAAAATTATTTTTCCCCTTCCGGTTAAAATTATTGCCATTGGTTGCAAAATCGTTGTAGAGGCCTATCACATAACACCCGCATCACGAGACTGAAGAACAAAAACAACCCTTCCAGGGGATTTCAATTGCTGATTCTTAGATAGCCAATCGAGACATATATTTCACAAAAAAAATCAGGACAATCAGGTGACAAATTTTTGAGCCCTACTTTATAGAATCTCTGAAATTCTCGATTAGGACATTTCTTCGATTAGAACTTGTTTCTTTCGTGATTTCGAGCAGTCCCTCGGCGCAATCTCCCGGTTAGCAATTTATCATAGTTCTCCCCTCCGTCCTTGCCCGTTCATTTCGTAAAACAGATAATAATTAATTAGCAATAGTGATATCTAATGGAGTTGAGAGTATTCATGTTCACCAGGAGTAGATCAGCAGATTCTTCAATTCTTATATTTATCTGAATGCAAGGGACATTGGTTTCCTTGTCTACACTTGTACTGCATGGGATGTATGTGAAGTGTCCCTCGAATAGAGTGCGGAGAGGAAGAGGAAGAGGAAGACTCTTCCTCGCGCGCGCGGTGTGGAATGAAATGACAAGGAAGAGGAGAGGGAAGGGAATAACTCTTCCGGAAGAGTGAAAGACTATAGTGCCTCAGCAAAATGGACGGTGTCAAGCGGCTTTTGATCGTACAAATTTCTACCCGGTTTAGATCGATAGCGCTGTGTTTTCTGCATCTTGCAACATGATTGGTCAGCGCATTCTCCCTTCTCGAATATGCCGGTTTCGACTGTCCAGTGTCACTAAACCTAGGGCTACGTCAATATGTAAGCACTACTATACTCCAGATGAAGTCAGTACCTACTTCTATCATGTCTTAACAAACCTCCTTATCGAGAACACCCCAGATATTACTTTGCACTTTTCTAGGACAGGCTTTGAGTAAAGCCGCGTGAAGAGAGTTCACTCTTCCGGAAGAGCGACCGCTCTTCCCAACTCTTCCGGAAGAGATAATCGAATTTGGCTCACTCTTCCCTCTTCCTCTCCGCACTCTACCCTCGAAACAAATTGGTCAAGTGACCTTTTACGTCCTATCAACTGGTCTCAGCACCATGTGCGCTCTGCGACCACTGAAACAAGAGGCTAGAGAGCGAGAGTCAAAATCATCCTGCTTGAGAGGCTGACTTGAGTCCAATTACTCATTCCCCATTCCTCATGCTGGCACAATGAATCCATTGAAATTCCGTTCTACTAGAACGAGAGCGTTTATCTTGTTTGTGTCATCAATGCAAACAAAGACGATATTTTGCACGAATTAGATTACGGGATAAAGACAAATCTGCAATTTGGCAAAATGGGTGCAAACCAATATAAGTCATGTCCACCAAAATTCCTGAAAATGTCCGATATAATAAAAGAATTATCTAAATTTGTCGCTACTGATCCCGGAAATGTCGATAGCCGCAGTCCAGTTATGTTCGAACGGTGAATCGCATCATGGCGTCCACTGTGGTATTGGTTTTCCTCCAACTGATGGTCCGTTTCAATGACTGGGTGTTGCCCTGTTGGTCCCCGATCCATCCCAATTTGAACTAGGTTTTCGACGCTCAGAGGAGAAGGGCGTGGCCTAGGTTGTATCCTTCGGGTCACGTATCCCTAACCCACTCTAATCTTGTCCACCTAATTATTGATCTGAGCCTATCCTAATTCGTCCTCATCTCATTGTACACATTTTCCATTCGTCCATATTGATGATGCCATTCGTTCTGCCCTCCACTCCCTGCTCGAGCTTCCTTCCTGATCTTAGTGAAAACTCGCAGGATGCATCAAACCCGTCTACTCAGAACGGTGCATCAAACACAGGCGATGAAAGAAGAGTCTATCACAATGCACTGGAGAAACGAAGAGATTCTATCAGTCACAATTTCGCATTGCTGAGAAACGCAATTCCGTGCCTGAGAAGCAAGAAAGTACGTCATATATTCCCAATCCTCCTTATGAATTGTGAATCGAAGTACCTGTACATTCTAAAATTTCTGTTCAATCCGATTTCCGTCAGCGTTTCAACATGGATATTGTCTATCAATCGTTTTCGCTAGCTTGAAAAACAATGCTAATGCTCTGAATCTAAGTTTAGAACCCCTTCCGTGCGCTCATTCTGAAAACGGCTGTTCAGTATATCTCGACCATTACGTAGAGAGTGACTGAACAATCGATACTTATCGAACGCCTACAGAGGATGAATGGTGAATTTCCAAGTTTTTTTGTCTCAAATACTACCTTACCACGGTTACATCTTCTTCGGTTATATCTCGTAAGGTTATACTTGTTTTTCAGACGAGTCCACGTCAACTGCGCAACCTCATCTCACTGCGTTCTCACCATCCGCCTCGCATAATGCAGTCGATCCTCTGGACGCATCCTTCATGCTATCCTCTTGCGCTCCCTCCGCCTTCCCCTTCATCATTCCCTCCTCCGCGCCCCCTGAAATGAGCTTCCAGGCTGCAGCTGATATCGCCCTGACTGATCTTACTATGATGCTCGAGCTGCAGGTGCTGCAGCAGGCTGCAGCAACTCACCCCCTCACATTCCTAAATGACGACCTGACTCGCCTCTTTATGCCATCGCTTTTAGTATGATGAATATGCATCTTCCCACAGGATTAGTACCCGACATAATCTCGCCACACTGTTCCGATGATCTATATCCGTTTCTCCACTCAATTCAAACCCTCCCATATATTATTCTACGATACATAATGACTATGTTCATGTCTGGTAACACAATATATAGAATTCAGTGAAGCTGGAGAGTTTTGTTTCAACTCATGCCAATATATTGTGAGTGCCTCCGGGAAGTACCTCTTACATTCCTAAAAACGAAAATGTACATATGATTTGATTTGCTAGAAGTTGTTTCTCTTGTATTTTGCTGTAAAAAATAAAGAAAATTATACTTTGGAATTTAAATGACATTGAACATGAATTAAGATAGGCGATAGTGGTAGCATATTGATTCGCGCGTCGTGGTTGCTCTATTCGTGCGAGCATCCTAATCCTAACGAGGCTCTTTAAAACGGTGTTGTGATCGGTCAGATGCAGTTAGCAATGCCACGTCATATAACCCCGTTTCGAGTATTCCACGTTCTTAACTCACAATTCATGTCCACTTTTCCGCTAAAAATATTATATCATCGATTTTTTTCTATTATCATTGGGACTATACTTGGGAATGACGGGGCGGCAACCTTTCACTGATGCATCTGCCTTATCGTATCAGAGATACTTGCATCTGCCAGTAGCTAGCACGGAACAATCCAAACAGATAGCTCAAGTGCGCACTCTGACAGTTGTTCGTTCGGATGATCAAAGCGGTCCACGCTTCTCACGCTCTCTCTTTCTCTCCCTCTCTCTCTCCCTCTCTCTCTTTCTCTCGTTTCTCTAAATTTCCCCTTTCTCTTCGAGCGTTCCCAACTCAGCAATCAAGCGGAGTAATGAAGTGGGATACGAGTATATATACGAAGATGCTTAGAAAATGTTAGTAATGCATGTTAGTAATTCCTCAGGTAATCAGTGGAGTTTTTTGTTTTAGGCATTCACATGCTGAGCCTTCTGATCCTTACATGCCTCTCGTCTATCGCTGGTTGTTGCGTGATAAAATCCGAGAGTTATGCATTCGGGACAATGAAGCCGAATTATAATGGATTTTCCGGCCTCGGACAACCAGCGAGACAGCAGGACCTCCACGATCACGGTCAGGCTTACTCTGGATTCATAGTCTGGCAAAAGCTGATGGAACAATCTATACATTCCGGGCACTGGGCGCTTTCTCGACTGGGCAAGTGAGTGTGTGAAATGCAGAGATTGACCCCTCGGCTTTGTCCGACTTTGAAGCCTGTATAATGCACGATTGTTGGACGAGCTCGACCAAGACAACTTGCGCTGTCAGACCATTCCTTGCCGTGGCACCCTCCCTTCCTTCGAAATGTAGCCCCATCGGCACGTCGCGAATTCTCTCAAATCGTATCGAATCAAGATGCGACTAAAGGCCAAATCAAGAAACGAGTGAGGCAGTGGGCACTAAGGAATCATGTAGAGGTACGCACTCGAGATGTAAATTCGGGTTTCGCTCTCTCCATTCTGCACACTATCTCGCAGGTCAGAGCAATGAGAGAGTGGGCAGAATGAAAAGATTCAAAACCCGAAACGATATCACTAGTACGCATACACGTATATCGTATTGATGATTGATTGAATCAGGTCCAAGTGAATTCCTGGCACAGAAAGCTTGAAGGCTATTTCACCGAGCACCGCAACAAAATCTCGCAAGGAATACGGATGCTGTTGGGAGCCTACGAACGGGTCGGTATCACATATTGCACAACAATGGTAGTGGCTGAAGCTAGACAAGCTTTCCTAGCAACCGAATTATTGATTTGTGTTGTTGCGTGATGGAATCGAGTACTGATATATGTAATGCAAGGAAACGATCTCCCCGCGGCACTAGGCGCCGAATGAATAAGCGATCTCTATGAAACAATCATGAAAACAATGCAATGCTGTTGGCCGTAATATGTGTTGAATTTGTGCATTTCCGTGGACGAACATCGTCACGGACGATACTCTGACGCGTCGTCAGAGCCGCGCGAAGATCCACGACCTCTTCGTGTCATATCTTCACGAAGTCCGAGATCTTCTCTCCGCCATTCGCCCACGCCCACACCGTAGATAATAATTACCCAAAGAATAAAGGCGAAGCATATTTGCAGCAAAATGAGTAAACTTTAAAACCGGCCGTTCGCCTTTTTTTCGAGCAAGGGTTGGCACAGCTCAAAAGGGTAAATTTTCTAAAACTATGTGTTTTGAGGTTATCGAGGGTGGTATTGACAATGGACATATCCATTTTGCCCAGAGACCCCTCGTTCGCTCCAGATGGCGTCACGTCGAAATCACGTTTTCACGTTCTACTCGGTTCCCGTGAGGTCTAATTTTATGCGCGAATTGTTCCTGGGGTAGAATTAAATGCCTGTCTAGTTCATTTTTCATGATTTTTGAAAATCATTTTAAAAATATCAACTTTTCGTACAGTTGTTTCCGAGTATGCCAAACCATACCACGCGATCGGGCGTCTCGAGAGGAACCGAAATATATAATATCAGCCAAATAAAGCGTCAGACCACCGAGATACTCGACTTATAGTGTTCTGAGATTGTAAGACAAGTTGCTCCCTTGCCTCTTCCTCTCCCCCCTCGATCGCTTCCCTGACCGCGCGCGACGAGAGAGCGTGGGGGAATTGAGAGAGCGCACGAGAGAGGAGGGAGAGGGAGAGGATGAAGGCGTCATTTCCTTACAATCTCAGAGCACTATAAGCCGAGTTTCTCGGTGGTTTATTTGACGCTTTATTTGGCTGATATAATAAATTTCGGTTCCTCTCGAGACGCCCGATCGCGTGGTATGGTTTGGCATACTCGGAAACGACTGTACGAAAAGTTGCTATTTTAAAAATTGTTTTAATAAATTATGAAAAATGAACTACACAGGCTTGTTCGCCATGCAATTCTACCCCAGGACCAATTTTCGTCTAAAATTAGACTTCACGGGAACCGAGTAGTGCGTGAAAACGTGATTTCGACGTGACGCCATCTGAGGCGAACGACTAGCATGTGGGCAAAATGGATATGTCCATTGTCAATACCACTATCGATAACCTCAAAACATATAGTTTCAGAAAATTGACCCTTTTGAGCTGTGCCAGATCTCCTCGAATTTGCTCGACGGCCTCATATCCACGCCAAAATAAGTATATTTCAGAAATTCGCATTCGCATATCGTATTGCTGATGGAATTTGCGATTAGAAGGACCAATTGTAGCCAGAGGGTGTGCAGAAATAAGAGACGGAGATCCGTAATTTGAACTCTATTTAGCTGTGGAATATTCACCCAATGGTGCGTACCACGAAATTGTTTATTCGCATTACATACTTATTCAGCAAGAAGGGCTATTTTAGCTACTGAATCGTTTTCTCTGAAAGCGATGAAACGGATTTACTACAATAAAGTTATTTATCGATTATAAATTGAAAAAAAACACATTACTTAGATTCTGCTAAAATCATAACAGAAATGCAGCGGAAATCGAGAGCATCGAGAGAGGTAGCGGACCTGCAATAAATTTAAATTTTTTAATCATTTGACGATTCCTCACCTGCACTGACTGCGGATGTCGTTGTGAATACCGTAGTCGTGGTCGTCGTCGGTGAAGCCTTGCTGACGTACGTCGTCGTCGACTTGGGGTGGAATGTGGTATTCGTCAACCTGCCATGCAAGTCGTTGAGTATGGACAATACTGATGTCAAAGCAATATCCATTACATCTACGAAAAATCCAATACCCTGGGCCCAATACCAACAGAGTTAGATGTTGGGTCGATACAGAATGGCATTAGGTTGACGTCAGTAATAACCAGGGTCGATGAAGCGGCATACCATCGCCTTTTGACACGATTTCGCAAGCCATTCAGCATAAAATATGACAATTTTTTGCAGCGAGATTGTGGTCGGGGAGGGATTTGCAGGAATTTAAGATGGGTTACATATAGTACTTGGGTTCTTCGTTTCCGGGCTCCGGCACTACTCTGATGAGGAAGTACTCGTCCAAATCAGCGTCATTTCTAAACCACGTGATCGTTAGGTCCTGAATTTGGCAAATAATGTCGTTATGTGCCATTCTTCGGTACCTTGACGGTCAAATTCTGCGACGGTGCTGCGTTGACGCCGGACCACCTGTAATTTTAATTGAATTTGCTAAATATTAATTATTATTAATGCTAATTATTGTTAGATTTACTCTATCGGCGAATCCCCATCGACAACGATATTGACTGCGTGGTCCTTGTCTGTGTTCAGGTCAGAAGTGATCATGACCGAAACGGGACTGAAATAATCTTATATTTATAAGGTTGGTCCGAAAGTTTCTTTCTTTCTCTTTAGCGAAATTTGAGGCCCGCTATTTTGCTTGTTCTAGACGCCAATATGGCATAGTGTAAGGGTATCCTAGGACAATATCGTAATATATTTTAATCAAACCCTGCTCGCGTAGAAGTAGAGAAAATACATTTTGACCTTGCACAATGCGTGACATCTGAAAATCTATCGGATCGATTGCTAAGTGATAAAATCTCATTTTTGTCAATTTCGGAAGCGCTACTTTCTGATTTACGGGCATATTTCTACTAATCACGAAGTGATTGTCCTATCGAAATATATCTTTTGTAATCACTATTCATCGTACTTCAGAAATGTGTCGCGTGTTGGGTGCTACTACTTCTCTCCACTGCGCACTAGGCTGAGAAACAGTTGCATCGCGTGGTCGAGCTCGTCAAATTTGGATTTAATTTGTGCCTCTCTTAGTGATTGGTCAGCCCTGATGTAATGTGCGTTATAAAGAGCAGCAATGCCCCCATCGATTGCGAAAAGCCATATGTTGATCGATCAAACAAGAAGCGCAGTAGAGGTTAGAATCAATGGTCGTAAAAAAAGAAAGAAACTTTCGGACCAACCTGATATAATACAAAGCAATCTATTAGTACGGAAATTTCGAGAACTCGCGAATTGACAACAAATGAACATTACTTGTCATGTTTGATGTGATACTCGCTCTTGACGTCGTAGAGCGAGGATCGGAATGCCTAAACAATAATTATTCTTTAATGTGAACGAACTCCTCCAATTTCATCGTATATCGAGTGCAAAAGGCGAGAGGGTAATCATAAGTTATTGAACTAGGAATACGTATTTGAGGCAGAGGCGATATTGCTAAATAGTTCTCATCCGATCTAGAGCCCATGTTTGATGTGTGAGCTAATCTCTCACTACCTTCGAGTATGCGCCGCCGAATTTTTCCGAGATTACGCCTTGCGTCACTTCGCATCCGATGTATCCGGGAGAAGTGGCAAACATCGTTTTGGCGAGATCGTATGAGGATACTGTAAGGATATTTCTCCGTGTTTATTACGTACAGAAGATTATAACAGACACCAGTGCGCAATGGGTTGTGAAGTGTCTACTCAGAAACGGTGAAAACAAAGGCAGTGCCCGTACTAACCGCTATTGTTTCTCGATGCAGTCAGCTGAATATTCGTCTCGCCGGAGTTGAAAACAAAAGTGATGATGGGCGATTGGACACGGATAAGATCTTGATACGATGCAGGATCACTGCAATATAAATAAGAATTTGCCAAGCCGATTACATTCGTTGTATTATTTAAAGCTGTCGTTTGTGGTACGGTTTCTCCCATCCTAGCGTGCCCATCACAAAATGATTCGGCCATAACTAATGAACGTCGACTGATTTCACAAGGTGCATGATCATGAATGAATAGCAATAAACGAAACGCCGTATTTCGAGCGATGAGTGTGTTATAATGGTGCGCACTTACTCTTCTTGAATCACTCGAGTGCAATTGTCGTTGGAATCCAGTGCATCGAATCCAGCAGTGATGGCTTCGAAGGGGAATGCGGGCTGGAAATGATTATATGAATAAAAATATATAAAATGTGTGTATTCACTCTGTTTTCAATAACCCAAAACATATGGTACGCAAACGTGTTTCAACATTGCGAAGAGAGACTATAATACCCGAATTACTTGATAGCAGACCAGGAACAATTGTTTCCAATCCTTTTTCACACCTTGCATACTATTCTCGGAGAATACCTTAATGACAAGGTTTCGAAAAATCGCAGTTTTATGTCCAAGAGCAGTCTTTTATAAAATATCCGTGCTCAAATCCAGACTAGGATCAAAGCGAATCCACACTCACTCCTTCGGTTCCGAGGGTGATCACAAAGGGTTCGGCATCGATGATGGTGATGATGCGGGCAGGGGCGGCGGAGCGGAATGTGACCGCATCGTAGACCTCGACGTCGTCGACGTTGTCTAAATGTACCATATACCCGGTCAGCAGAAGACGTCGTTTCGATCCCAGCCTCGGCACTATACTTTTGCTGCGTTCCAATTTGATCAAAGTCTAAATGCACTATCCCTAGCACACAATACATGTCCAGTCGAATAGTGCTCATTCTGGCATATTTGCACCAATTCATTGCTGGGTATTCTTGAGAATAGTTCGTAATGCAAACTTACGAGCGTCTGATTTCACAATCCACACTAGAATGGGCGCCGCTTTCAACCCGGCGTTTACATTGACGAAATACATTTGTGATTCGGGTTCGGCTTTCTGAACATTGGAAGTAAAATATCATTGCACAATCACGACGCTACCAGAATGAAGGGCTTCTTCAAACCATCAGCATCGTTACTATCCACGTCGAAGAGACTGGAGGTATCAAACATTCTATCAGATAGATATCATGATTATGGTCATCAATTCGATGAATTGATAGATTAAGGACCATCGACATAGTATTCCTAGCGTAACGAAATCAAGGATGGGAAATCATGGGCAAGGATTGATTATGGATACACATTCTCTGCGCTAGTAATTGAAGGGAACGCCAGTTGCACCATTTTTTCTAATTAATTCAAAATAATGTACATAATTAGGTAAATGGTTACAGGATCGGCTGCAAATGGCCTTTCCTCTAAATTCAATGCGCAAGGAATTCCGCAAATACCACTTTTGAAACACAATGAATCGGCGGTTTGCAAGCAATCGCATGGGCATTCAAGGTTTTTTTCAACCCATCATAATGAACAACAAACGCATGAAAATTGTTCGATCTCACTCTGTTGCCTTCTCATGGGAAACGTAAATGTATATCTTCTTCGAAACTTCCGTTGAATTATTAGGAACTGAGACGTACACATGGCATCCCAGTACACAGTATTCGTTAAGGCGAGTCTGAAACAGGTAATGCTCATTTTCGTTCGAATTACGATGATAGTCATTTTACAGCGAAAAAAATTTGTATTTTGGCTAATTCTATATACATGCTCACGATATGATTTCCGTCGAAGTCCTTCTCATCATAGAGGCGGGAATGCTCAAACTCGACGAATGCCTCTGAGAAAGAAAAATCATCAAGGCGTCTCCAGATACAATCATTTACCTGTAACGGCGAAAATTCCGAGGAACACACCGAGAACCCGCAAGATGCCCATCCTACAAATAATTTGAGCTAGTATGTTCACTATTGCAATGCCGCTGGACGGTCCGGAGAGGATGGATGAAGTGATACAATCGGGAAGAAATGCAAAAGATCCACATTTGGGAGGAAAACTGTGTACACACTTGTGTCAACGATACCTCAATAGTTAGATAGAGAGAGTAGAGACTTTAGCAGCAGCGTTATCAGCTCCATTCGTAGTAGAAGCTTCTCTCCTTTATACGACATGTAAACTATAAAGAGATAACATTTTCCGAGACATTCGGCAGATTTTAGAATGGGAGAGATCAAATTAGCACTCAAAAGGCTTCTCGATAAAATTGTGATTCACAAAATACATCAAGTAAATTTGCAGAGGCTAGACCCACGGGTAGAAGACGAACGTGCGAGATATTTATTTAAATCGAAGATTGGAAATCCTCTCTCCACATCTCCTTCCCCATACCCTTTCTGCGACCGCACACATCTGACTTGTTCTATTCGGTTCTATTCGGTTCTATTCGGCATCTCACAGATTTCCTCTTGAGAACATTCCCTCATTACGGAATGAATATTGAGTGAATGAATGGAGAATGAGCCGATTCGTTATGGTAACTCGCTGTTCCTGAGGTGGGTAGCCATGCCGTAGTCCGAGTTGTTCAAGTCTGGCTGACGTACGCGGTTGCTTTTCTGTGATGGAATGTGCCAGGCTATATGCAATGATGCGGTCACATGATGCAATTCTTATCAACATATAATTCGTTTAGTTGGTCGGCAATTCGGAATCGGTAAAGAGATTTCAGTGAAATAGGAAGGAATTCCCGAGAGCATTCGTATGTTTGCTCACACAATCGAACCCCACTCTCAATCAACGACACTTGTCATTGAAAGCTGAGCGCTAGAAATTTCCGGGCTAGATTTTTACCGCAGAAAAACAATTTTGTCCGAATTCACGTGGTGTCGAACAGACACGCAGAGGCATCCTATGACGAAATGAACGGCTCCAGTCGATGCAGCGTCCAATGTTCCCCTTGGACCACTTGTTTAGCATAAGGTATGTTTTGACTGTGCCGGAGCTTGCTCGATTTTAACGCAAACTATCTATACAAAATAAAACATCTTTGAATAAGAACAAATTCGGCACGATTAAAGTACCAGTAACAAATTGAATAACGTGGCTTTTCCTTGATATTCCTCCGAATGGTGCCAATATTGATATCAGTGGGGGATTAGTCGCCTAAATATGCATCCTGTATACCGCAGCAGCCAGGACGATTGAGACCAGAAGTGAGGCTGAAACAAGTCAATTTGAGCAAAATCATTTGGCAGTCTCGTACCAAAACTCGCTCCGGATGGCCTCGGCGCAACCGTAGTGATTCAGGATCGTGTACGTCGTTATTGACTTGGGCCTGTGGTTAGGCAATCACATTAGGCGTTACCGATCGAAGAGCTAAGTTGATAAGTGATGTGAACAACAGCATTACGAAAATGTGTTTGGAATAATATGCTCGCTGATTGCCAAATTGGCCATACTTGATTGTGGATCGCTTTGGATCAGTATCGGGCTCAATTCTGACGAGGAAGTACTGATCCGAATCAGCATCACTCCTGCTCCACGTAATATTCAACTCCTGAGCGCTTGTTTTTGGCATTTACAACTTTTCTAGAGTACCGTTGCGGTCAGCTTCTCTGTCTTGACGCCATACCACCTGAAATTTCAAAATAGTATTGTTATTACATTAATATTTGTATTACTCTAATTCAGGTTCTCCATCGACTGCGATCTCAACTGCGTGCTGCTTGTCGGTGTTCAGATCAGCCGAAAGTACCATCGAAACCGGCCTTTAATATGTGTATAATCGAAAACAATCGTTGACAGTAATTCGAAAACTGACTTGTCTTTGTACATATGGAACTATATGTTATCGTTGTAGAGCGATGAGCGGAAGGTCGGGAAAAATATATTGAGTATAAAAAATAAAAATAAATAAAAATAAATATATAGTGGCCAGGCACTTACTTTTGTCTTGTATCTACAGTATCTAATTCCACTCTATTATTTCACAATCATTATGATTGTATGATAAATTGAATTGAATACTTGGCGTTCTTTCACTGCGCAGCCGATGTATCCCGGGGAGGTGACAAACGCCGTGTGATCGGATGATGCGTCTTCTGGTTCTGCAAAGATTGCTCTCGGATAGTCTGAGCTTGGCCTTTCGGCGATTTGTTCATATATTATATGACCAGCAGAATTCCATGACAGTAGCAAATCAGACAATTTTAAAATAACTAATTGTCTCACAAGATCAGAGGAAATACAATAGTCGTTACGCGTAATGACCGCTGATATTTTTCTGTGCGGTCAGCACGACTTCCGACTGGTCGGAATTGAACACGAAAGTGACGAGGGGAGAGAAGACGTCCCCACCGATCAGGTCTCGATAGGATGCGCTTTTACTGCAATAACTTCACGATAACGTATCCTTGTGTATTGCCAATTATATATAAAGTGTATTTCTGTTCTCTCGATCACAAGGCACATGACCTTAAATGAATAATACATGAAGATAGAAATGCCGCATTTCGAGCGATGAGTGTGTTAGAATGGTGAGCACTTACTCATCTTGAATCACTCGAGTGCAGTTGTCGTTGGATCCCAGCGCATCGAATCCTGCAGTGATGGCTTCGAAGGATTGACCTGGCTGGAATACACCCGATAGTATAATTGACGTTTTGAATCATGAAAAAGCTCGCACATAAATAATGATTATGATCAATCGCCTTCTCAACAGCAAACCACTGTAAGTTCAAGATGCGAGACACGATCGTTGTCCGTAACTGCTCCAAAATCATCACAGATATGATGCGCACGCAATGGAACTAGGGACACGATGATTGTCGTTTTATGAAAACCCGACGCCCAGACTGACCCCGTCGGTGCTGACTGTGAGCGCGTACGGTTCGACATCGAGGATGGTGATGCTGGCAGCGGGAGAGGCGGAGCGGACGGAAAATGAACCGTAGACCTCGGCGCTGTCGATGTTAGCTATAAATCAGTACCGTAATTGGTCACTATCGTATTCACCATAAAACCATTCAGTTAAACGCACTCAGTTCAGTGAATCTCAGATCAAATACGTATTACGGATGCCAACAAAGGATTGAGCTGGTTGATTATTCGGTTTCCTTTTAAGGTCCTTCATTAAATGATAGCTTACGTGCGTCCGCTTTCACAATCCACACTTGAATTGGAGCCGACTTCAGCCCGGAGTTTATGTTGACGAGGTTCAGAATGTCGGCTTTCTGAAAATATTGCTTGAAGAGCACACTAGTGATATCGTTTTGGAAAATGCATCTATCCTATGTCTCCTACGCTCACTCGTCTCTCAGACCGGCTCGACCCCCCGCCTGATTTTCCTCTCCCTACTGATTGTATTAACACGTATTTCTAAGAGATTTCCGATGATGAGATGCGCTTCCCGGAACGGCATAACTACATAAAACCAAAGTGGTGCACAAAGCTACCTTCACAATGACGGGATTTCTGCAACCGTCGACATCCTTCGTATCCACATCGAATATACTGAACGTATTCAAGTTGCATATGACGGGTATCGCTTTGTTGTTCTAGGGATCATACAACAGCTAGCAAAAACATTGTTAATTTTCTTATCTGGCTCACCCTCCAATCTTGTTATGATCGACGAAAATATGAATATTCTTCGCAATTTCCGTCGTATCCTCCGGGACTGAGGCATAAATATGACAACCAACAGCACAATACGCATATAGCTGTGTCTAAAACATTCAGTGTGATCACTTGTGCAAGCAAATTAAATCGAAGATATTTGATTTCTAGACACTAAAACGCACATAATGTACTTCGCGGAATAACTCACAAGATGATGTCCGTCGAAATAATTCTCGTCATAGATTCGTGAATGCTCAAATTCGATGAAAGCGTCTACAAGATAAAATCTGGTTTCGCCAAAATATAATAACTTACTTGTAACGGCTAACAATCCGATTGCAATTGCGAGTACACATATAAGTCCCATCCTACAAAACAGCATACCAATCATCAAGAAAAGTGATTAATGGATGTGATCGGACAGATATAGAGTGAAGGATTGGGCATAAATATCTCCACGATAAGTGAATAGTATAGTGTAGAAACTTGTAGACGAGAGCCAGCATCGGTATTATATATATGAGAAAGTGCGTCTTTTATGCGACTTACGCTGTGTATCCGATGTGACGGCTTGCAAGCGATATGTTTTGGGGGCAATTTGCCTACGATTTCCTGCGATACCATGAGATGATGCAGCCACATGCCGCAATCCTCATCGGTGGGCAATTCGATTCGCCACCCTCCTAACCACCGTCACCACCTATTGTGGTGCAAACGTACAGTATCGAGAATAAGTCTACGTCCGAAATATCAAAGTTCTGTAACTTTTGAACCAGATGAGATTTCTTTTTCATATTTTGGCAGGTGGTACTGTACGTACTCTACCATATGCTCACCAGGCTGGACCATGGTACGATTTCGTAATGTTGCATAGTGATGACGCAAACATGACATGTTTTTCATGGTAGATTATTTGCTCGATGAATTTTTCCTCAGCCTTCCCTCTCGGTGTGATAATAGAAGGCCTCAATACCTTTTTGATAAAAAATATGTACTCTTGGGAGGATGACGTACAGTGGCTTTAGACTGTCTCAAAGTAGGGTACCGAAAAAATGGATTTTCGTTCATAGACATGCTAGAGACTCGTTAAAAAGCTCGAAATGATCCTTACCACAATTCCTGATGATCCCCAAAATTTGATAACCCTAGCTTTTAGTTTGACCTCAGGGCACGAATTTTTCACGTTTTCACTTGATTTTTTCTCCCAATTTTGGATGTTCACAGTTCCTAGGCCGATGTTTGTTCAAAGGTCTTTCCTGGACAGGTTAGTTGAAAATCCATGGAATATACGATTCCCAACTTTTTAGAGCATTTGGATAACTCTCCCGTCCGCGGCAAGCGAAAATCCGAGGTCATTAGGTCGAAAAAATAAAAAGTTGTTGAATTTTAACTTTTTTCATTAATGATATCATGGGCTCTCATATCAAAATTCGGATTCAGCACACAAATATATACCAGAAACAATCTAGTCAGGAAGTTCTGAGAGAGAATTTTTTTCGACTAATGATGGGGGTATCATGGTCATTTTTTGGGTTGAAAATCGATGGACCTCGGATTTTCGGTTGCCGCGGGCGGGAAAGTTATCAAAATGCTCTAAAAAGTTGGCAATCGTATGTTCCATGGATTTTCAACTAACCTGTCCAGGAAAGGCCTTTGAACAAATATCGGCCTTGGAACTGTGAACATCCAAAATAGGGAGAAAAAAATCAAGTGAAAAAGTGAAAAATTCGTGCTCTGAGGTCAAATTAAGAGCTAGCGTTATCAAATTTTGGGGATCATCAGGAATTGTGGTAAGGATCATTTCGAGCTTTTGAACGAGTCTCTAGCATGTCTATGAACGAAAATCCATTTTTTCGGGACCCTAGTTTGAAACATTCTAAAACCACTGTACGTCATCCTCCCATGAGTACATAATTTCATCGAAAAGGTATTGAGGACTTCTATTACCACACCGAGTAGGAAGGCTGAGGAAAAATTTATCGAGCAAATAATCTACCATGAAAAACCATGTCATGTTTGCGTCATCACTATGCAACATTACGAAATCGTACCATGGTCCAGCCTGGTGAGCATATGGTAGAGTACGTACAGTACTACCTGCCAACATATGAAAAAGAAATCTCATCTGGTTCAAAAGTTACAGAACTTTGAAATTTCGGACGTAGACTTATTCTCGATACTGTAACTGTGTGTTGAGAGAATCAGGGGGCCGAACGAGGGGGGATCTGACACGCAAAGTAATCAATATTTTGCTAATGATATCGTACTGAATAGTGAAGCTCCGAAGATGCCAACATCACGAGATTACATCACGATGTCGTATCAGTTGTCATGTTATGCTTGCTCAAGGCGAGAACAGACGAAACATTACTGGAACTTGTCGTGATAGATTGTGGAACCGAGATTATTTAGAGAGTATTTACTGGACCGGATATTTTTTTTAATGGACAGGATATGTTTTACGGATAATTGTTTTCTGGACAGGATGATTTTCTTCAAGCCACAACTTCACTGGATAGTTGTTCACTGGAACAGATATATGCTTACAGAACCGGATTATTTTTCCTGGATCGGATATTTTTGAGACCTGATAATCTCATGCGACCACTAAATTCCTACATATTTTGCGGCGAGATACACTGTTAAATTCTTTGAAAACTGCTACCCCCCTTAACCACTCCTCATTTTCATAACTGGCTTTGTGCTCATCCATGTGGTTTTGTGTCGGGACTTGAAACGGCAGATGTACAATCATTCATTGTGGCGATGATCCTTTTTTTTCATCGCATCCAGCCTCCTCAGAATGCCCCTTTCGCCTTGCATCGATCACACCTGAGATGACGTTAATGTTGTAGAAAAAAGAATTATGCAAATGATAATGATACAGACATGCTAAGAACATAGATAGGTCGCATGGGGGGGGGGGGGAATCTGTGAAATACTCGCATTTGTTTTGCTTTACCGGTAATTGCTCGATTCTTAGGCGAACGCAGGTCTAACTGTGAAAACTACAACACGACTGAACACGTCGAAACAAGGGGGAATGTCAGTGGAAACGTGGAAAATGCGATATAGGCAACAAAGTGACCATAACAACATTTATGATAAACTGATAAACTGGCAGTAATGGGATGGAAAAGGAACAACGCGAGACAGGAGTCGGGCGAATTCAGTCCTTGGACCTGAAAAATGACGCACAAACGAAACTTCTGTGAAATGTGACCACAAACTGGAATGTATGTCGGATTACTTCGTTGTTTTAGTGCTCTCTGCAACAACATGTGCAGCGTGGAACGAATTGGATGCATTATCCCCCGATCGGACGCAACGATGCGTGAAACACAGATACGAGACGAATCGCGAGAGAATCGATATGAATTGCGGCAAAAAAAAATGTTTTCGGAATTCTGATCATAATTTTTTCATTGAAAAATGTTATGAGCTTTAGTTTGCAGATTCGGTTTCTACTCGCAGCAATACGCCAGAAACTTCAATAGGGAAATGGACCTGAGAATTTGACTTTTGACCCAAAAAACAACAAAAAAAATGGCCAAGGTCGAAAAGTTGTCATTTTTTTGCTCTCGAATATCTCATAATTCGTTTCATAAGTTCTGGACAACTCAAAAACCATTCCCCACACCAACAACAAAACAACCATTGGGACTGGGACATTGTCGGACAGTGTGTCCTCCTCAATTCGTACCGCTTTACAGCAGTCCGAAAAAAAGCTTCAAGCGACGAGTCACCAGCAAATTTCCTCATATAACACGAATCTTCTGTTATATTGAAGGAACGCCGTCTACTAGGAAAAACTGTATGTCACCGATTTCTATGAAAGTTGGTTCATATGTACCCATAGGGGTATGAAGGAGGTCCATGCACTTAGTGTGTTCAAATATGCAAATTATCGATTCTTGTGATCTACCATTCCAACGACCATAACTCGCTGAATTTTCATCGCACAGCGAACTACAAAAACTCATTATACTCGTCTGCAAGAGATATACAAAATAACTCGACAATACCCTTGGTCGAAAAAACCGTCATCATTGTGTTTCATTCGAAAAATCGATTTTTCGCTTAGAAAACCACAAATATCTTGAAAGCCTATATAAAACCCTTCACTTTTATTCGAAAAACAGATTCTACATACCGGATATAGGGTCACTACATATGCCGTTTCCCCTACCTCCTTGCTCCGGAGGTCGATTACTCGTAGGCTCTCAGACGGTCATTTTTTTCGCCATTTTTTTTTTTTTCCTAGTGGCAAAATCGGCTTATTTTCCTTCAATATGAGCCCGTTCGCCTAAGAGTCGAACAAAGTCGAGAACATCAAAAAATAAGGTATGCTAAAGTTGGTCCTAGGGGTAACTTTCGATTCTGAATCGATTGGCGTTTTCAGATTCTCGATCAGAGCCTTCTGAATCGAAGTACGACCCGACGTCAATTTGGCTAAAATTTGGTTTTCCGATAAAAACTGCCCCTGGGAGGGTCAAAATGGCAAGAAATCTCACGTAACTATACCAGAATTTAATTCTCTACAAAATGAAATAAAAAATGAAGCTATCGATTTTAGTTTTCGAGAAAAAGTCGATTTTTGGACATATAACGTTGGCGACCAAAACCCGTATAGAGTTGATAGAGCAGACTCTACTGATCATTTTAGTGGTATGGGTTAAGGATTTAAGGTGTGCTGAACCGAATGGCATCGATTTGAATGAGTCCAACTCGCGTTTTTTGCAGTTTTTTGAGCATAACTTTATTCTTTCGTATTTCATGATCTGTAACATACAAATTCGGTTTCTACATGCAAAAATACGCCAGAACATTATATACTCGTGTATTTTTGAGAATATGACTTTTTCGACCCAGAAGTCGACCTCGACGGCGACGTCGGGGTCGAAAAAGTCATTTTCTCAAAAAATTCCGACTATATAAGTTTCTAGTGTATTTTTGCATGTAGAAACCGAATTTCTATGTAACAGATCATGAAACTACGAAAGAAAAAAGTTATTCTCGAAAACTGCAAAAAATGCGAGTTAGACTCATTAAAATCGATGCCATTCGGTTCAGCACACCTTAAATCCTTAAAGGGATGTGACATAGAAACAACACCCGAACGCATTGCGTTTAGAATAATAATTCAAGATTTTAGGCGAAAAAAATAAAATTTTAAATAATTTATTAATATTTTAAAATTTAATTTGAAAAAATTAACAATTATGGTGTCATTACGGTTGAATCGAGTGTGTGGTGAGATCTACGGGCAGCCATGAATTGAAAAGTCGTCCGCGAACTGGAAACTGACTTTTCAACATGGCTCTTCAGCAAAATTTTCTTTTTTGTGCAAATTTGCTTATTTTGATTGAGTTTTTACCATTTCGCGCGGTTATTTTCATTCTATTGCGTAGTGCGATAGTTCCTCTATCTATTCGGTGCTAATTGACGTGATTTTGCTCGATGTGTAACCTCAAAGTCGCGCTTTGGAGTGTGTGCAGAAGAGAGAGCGCAGAGCTAACCCTCATTGTGATTGACTTTCATCATTTCGCGTTTTAATTTTACTTCTAATGCGTAGTGCGATAGTTCTTCTATCTATTCAGTGCTAATTGACGTAGTTTTGCTCGATCTGAAACCTCAAAGTCGCGCGTGGGAGAGTGTGCAGAATAGAGAGCGGAGATATAATAGCTGATTGTGATTTACTCTTATTATTTCGCGCGTTTATTTTTGTTCTGATGCGTAGTGCGATAGCTATTCCATCTATTCATGGCAAATTGGTATGACATCGCTCAATATTTGACCTCTAATCGCGCTTTGAAAGGTGTGCAGAACGTATAGAGCAGTGCTAACTCCTGAATGACCCGTGTAAGTGGGTCGTCTATAGTCGTTGCTTCGTCAATTGTGCATTCACCGTTTGGTAGTAGCTTAGTGACCACGTTTTTTCCAATTGTGACCCGGTTTTCGTTGTGCGCGATTTACACGAGCGATCTTCTAACCTCTAATTCGCACTTTGACGGAAGCCTCCCTCAATTTTCGTACTCAGTCTGACAGTTTGTATTAATTTGTTCGTCGCTTTACTCGATAGCTATTTAATTTAATCGTTCTCGCCTTGACGGTTAATTACTGTTCTAATTTACTTGTTCTTCAGGCTCCAGAGCCAGTCATGATGATGCCACCGGCATTCGATTGTCCGGCCTATACAGTTTACGAAGATGAGGCCTACGATCACAGCATCCCTGACGTCCAGGTCCTTTTTAAACACCTTGTTCTTTATCTGGAAAATCCTTTTCCAGAAATTCGCCAAGAAGAACAATACGCTTCCGGTATGGGGAAATCAGAAGACCTGAATGGATTGGTCTTGGAAAATCTCCTACAAGTAAGTCGTACCATAAATTGTGGCTTACGCTTTTCGATCGTTATTTAATCCGTTTTATCTTCAAACAAGTTCTCGTTGAGTGCTCCATAAACGAGCAAGGGTCGATTAAATTTACAAGTCAATTTCTTTGTGATTTATTAGGTTAAACAATAAATCCAACTTGGACTTAGCTGTTAGATAGTAGTCAGACCGAACGGAATCTTCCTCCTCCACCTCCTCTTCTTCTTGATCGGATTCAGTTGTTTGAGAATTCTGGGAGGGGCGGAAGGAAGATTCCTTCAATCATAATTCGATACCAATTATATCAGATCAGTGCAAACCTTTATGAGAGTAGGGACACTAGAAACCCCCGAATTCATTCTAGACACATTCACGCTTCGTGTTTCAGATGGTCGCTCATTGATCGCAAGCTGAGACACAGAGAGGGGGCGAGGAGGAGTCAACGGCTAAAGTATGAAGACAATTGTATTATACTGTTTAATGATACATTTATGTTACTCGATTACTGTAGCCGAATCGAATAGTAGCTCTCTCTATTCTGCACACTGGTTTTACGTCACAATCACATGATATTGCGCAGAATGCAGAAAGCTACTACCGTATCAGGCAACTAGTGAAAAGGTTTGGTAATTTAATAATGACTTTCCTAATTGTGCATGTTTTCTCACAGATCATAGAAATGATGTTGTGTGGAAAGAGTAATTTTAAACTACCAAACCTAGTGGTTCACTGTTTCACCTATGGACTTTAAATGACCCTCTCTATATGGAGAATGCATTAGAAACAGATTCAAATTTGATTAAATTCATTTCAATTGTGAATAATAGGGAAGTCATTTCGGTCTCTCTATTCTCTCTCTATATCGCATAACATTACGGTTGAGCTCTCTCTATTCTGCACACTATATCGCATAACATTACGGCAAAATAGTGTGCTGAATGGAAAGAGTGGAAAGCAAAGTGACTTCTCTAGTGAATCGTAGATTGTTCTTGTTGGTCATCACTATTGTATTTTCTACCGCTATTGATCTACATAAATGATGGAATCTACCCGATTGCTTTACAGCACAGTACCTCGTGTTGCTCGAATGGTAGATCATTGATCGAATCATGGTGGAAATCATTATCGCCTAGACCCCAATCGTCGTTTCCGTCCTGATATCAGCATAGAGATAAATGGAACAGTAATAGTCCTATTTTTAACGTAGTCTTGCACTAGTTGTGTTTCTACTATTGAATATAATGTCATCTTATTCGTTCTCACTTGCTCATTCCCTTCATATGCCCCTTCTCCCTCTCCATCCTCGAAGTGATCTACCACTTCCTCCTCCGGCTCACCAATCCTCCGCCGTTTCTATGAAAGACAATAAAAAGGGCAGACCTAGTATCACAATTACCTCTACTGCGCCTGTATCTCTGTCATCGCTAGGATGAACTGTTTCCTTCAAAATAATGGTTACTCGTCAAAGCGATAAATAGAAGCAAGTGCTACCTTTTTCGGCAATCCATCGACTCCAATGTGAAGGTGGCACCACCGTACATCATCTTTGGCAGTCAACCTAGCAAGCACAGCCTCTAGCTCGCGTGAGGTTCCGGATGAGTCTAGTCCGAGAGAACTAATCCATAGTCGTTTAAGAGCTAGCTTCGAGTTAGCAGGGAAAGTGAACGTGGTGCTTGATGGTTTTCCACATCGCGCACACTTCCTCATCCGCCGTTGTACAAGCGGATTCGAGCCGTTTGTCGGGTTTTTGAGCATAGCTAAGTAAATAATTGGTAACAAAAATCGCGAAAATAAGTCATCCCAGTCATTTCGGCGGTGAGATCTCGCCGGAATGACTGGCAAGATAGTTTTCAGAATGGAAAGTGGACAATAAAAGTCAATCACAATGAGCTGTTAGATCTCCGCTCTCTATTCTGCACACTCTCCCACGCGCGACTTTGAGGTTACACATCGAGCAAAATCACGTCAATTAGCACCGAATATATTGAAAAACTATCGCACTACGCATTAGAAGAAAAATTAAAACGCGAAATGATAAAAGTCAATCACAATGAGCGGATAGGTATGTGCTCTCTATTCTGCACACACTTCGAAGCGCGACTTTGAGGTTTCAGATCGAGCAAAACTACGTCAATTAGCACCGAATAGATAGAAGAACTATCGCACTACGCATTAGAACGAAAATAAAAACGCGAAATGGTAAAAGTCAATCACAATGAGGGTTAGCTCTGCGCTCTCTCTTCTGCACACACTCCAAAGCGCGACTTTGAGGCTACACATCGAGCAAAATTACGTCAATTAGCACCGAATAGATAGAAGAACTATCGCACTACGCATTAGAACGAAAATAAAAACGCCAAATGGTAAAAAACTCAACCAAAATAAGTAAATGCGCAAAAAAAAAAAATTTCGCAGCCGAGCCACTTTGAAAAGTCAGTTCACAGTTCGCCGGACGACTTTTCAATTCATGGCTGCCCGCGCATCGCACCACTTGATCCACCGTAATCTCACCATAAATTTCTTTATTTTTATTGCAACCGCAGGAATTTTTTTTAAATTTTTAAATTTTGTAAATATTATTAAAACAGTGTGAGCTTCAAAATAAGGTCACATGTTCAATCTCTGCCAGGTCCCTTTAACCCATACCACTAAAATGATCAGGAGAGTCTGCTCTATCTACTATGTACGGGTTTTGGTCGCCAACGTTCTATATCAAAAATCGACTTTTTCTCGAAAACTAAAATCGATAGAGCTTCATTTTTTATTCAATTTTGTAGAGAATTAAATTCTGGTGTGATTACGCGAGATTTCTTGCCATTTTGACCGTCCCATTGGCATTTTTTATAGGAAAACCAAATTTTGGCCAAATTGACGTCGAATCGTACTTGGGTTCAGAAGGCTCTGATCGAGAATCTGAAAACGCCAATCGATTCAGAATCGAAAGTTACCCCTAGGACCAACTTTTGAGCATACCTTATTTTTTCGTGTGTTAGGGAGATGCAATTGGGATATCACACAACTCGATGTTCCCGAGCCTGTTGAGCTTTTACTGACTCTTAGGCCTCAGGAAAACAGCCATAACTCGCTTTAAGATTATGCTAGAGAAAATTCAAAAAAATAATTCGAATGAGGAGGCAGTGTGAAACATTTCTTATGTTTATGATGTCATTCCTCATCCATGCGCTGGATCGGGGTGGTCGGTTTTTCAAAAAAAGTAATGTAACTCCTAATACCGATTTCTCCAACAAGCGCCGAAAAGTGATTCGAGAGGGCTATTTTTGGTCAGATTTTGGTCGAAACATTTTTGTCTCAGAACCATGTCTCTATAGGATTTTCTTGCTCATTTTGGAGCGTAGAAAACGAATTTGCTAACTAGAACTCATGAAACTTCGAAAGAAAAAAGTTATGACCAAATTCGGAACAAATTTTTTTGGGACTTTATTTTTAGCATAACTTTTTTTCTTTCTAGGTTTCACGAGCTCTAGTTAGCAAATTCGTTCTCTACGCTTAAAAATAAGCCAGAAAATCCTAGAGGAACATGGTTCTGAGACAAAAATTTTTCGACCAAAATCGGACCAAAAAAATAGCCAGTCGAAAAAAAATTTCATCTCGAAACAAATATCTTCAGGATTTTCTGGTGTATTTTTGCACGCTGATTCCGAATTTCGATATGAAAGCACATGAAAACATGAATGAAAAAAGTTATGCTTGAAAAACTTTTTTTCTCCCCCTCCCCTCCGATCTTTCTGATTCAAGAGGTGGTGTTAGGTACATGGTTTTTCTCGAGCCCCTTTTCGGCGCTTGTTGGAGAAATCGGTATTAGGAAAGTTACATTACTTTTTTGAAAAACCGACCACCCCGATCCAGCGCATGGATGAGGAATGACATCATAAACATAAGAAATGTTCCACTCCACTCGGCCTCCTCACGCGAATGTTTTTTTGGAATTATCTCTAGCATCATTTGAAAGCGAGTTATGGCCGTTTTCCTGAGCCAATTTTGGTCGTAAATTTCGTAGTGCTCTTATTTTGACTTACCTACACTCAAAGATGAGACCTGATATCGAAAATCGGCAAATGCAGTTTGAAAGAGCATCATTCGAAGTACTTAGATTTTACTTTTCAGAGGAATCGGAGAAACTATTTCCTACGTCCGCAGGGCTCTCGAATCTCACGCGATTCCTCTCATATACTGATGACAGCAGCTCGAAAAGAGCTTGTTGCATGATTAACCCCGAGTATTTCCTGAAATATCTACTGCTCAGTAACAGGCATAAATCCGTATATTCTCAACTGCATTAACTGAACTTCCGGCTCTGGCATGAAAATTCGGTCGACTCAGAGATAATCTTTTTTTTAAACCGGGGTGTTCCCATTAATTGTTAGTCAACCTAGAGGCAAACGTATTCTGGTATTTCGAACGCGCTATTTCCGCTCTCTGTTGATCTGGGTACTGTGATATTTACGGAAAAGAGGGCGAATCTTCCGTAGAATAAACGACTGAGCGCGCGCCCTTCGAACGTTCCACGTTCTCTCATCTTTCTATCCCGTTCTCGCTTACGCGAATTGTATGAGAATGTTTCGTTGGTCATTCATACATTATCCCTTGCACTTCCCTCTCGCATTGTAAATTTCAATAGCAGCAGCTTGCGCAGCCGCTGAAAATGTTTCGTTGATCAACCTCCCTCGTATCCCTTGTTCTCCGATCTAGTCTCCTCTGAGTGTCAGTTTTTTGTGAATACTTACCAATAAAATGGGTAGAAAGCGACACCTGCGCTAACGAAATATAATGATGTTGCTGCATTCTGGAGAGAATACGACGTCATCGAAGATGCCGCAATATTTATTATTTCGTATGCAGTGATATTGCCTACATAAAACGGCAGTAGTGCACGTTGACCTGAAATATGTGGGAACATGCAGGGTATATTGTAAACTTAAACATGACTGACTATGAATCGAGTTTCAAGTGATTTTTTTCAGATCTGGATTCGCGTGCGTATTCGCCGTTAGGAGATTTATATCGGAAGAAATAACTCATGCAGCACGGAACTCCGCGCGGATATATTGGATATACGAATCGGATCCCTAAGTAATTGATAAATGGCCCTTTGCAGAATGCCGATCATATTGTTCTTGCCAGATTGGCCAGTAGCCGTCCTGATACTTTGCTCATTCGTATGCCCCGACATGTTTGTCTGGTATGTATCATCAATCGTGGACGAGGAACAAGAGGAAGTTCCCACTTGAATAATTTCGCCCGATTCGTAGACATGCGCTTCATTGTTCCAGACAGATGTCATCGGTCCAGCTCCCATCCGAACTGTGGGATCACATTCTCTACTTTTGCGATCATACATCCGAATGCGCCTTGTCTAAGGTGAGTGAGCACATTCTCCTCGAACAGTCTAAGTCGGCGAAATCTCATAACTCTGTAAGGCATTGTACGCATTTTGTTGGAATATCACACCAATTTCAGTGATAATGGGTTATGAACAAGATGTAACTAACGATGGACAGAATAACGAAATTTGAGAGAATGCTTTAGGTGTGTCAGCGTCTGGCCGCTATCGTTGCTGCCGGGAAGGCGCTTACTCTTGAAAAATGCCGTCGTATAGGTTGTTGCATAATTTCTCAGTCCTTGTATCTAATTTGTCTGTATGTCTAATCTTGTTTAAGCCGTCTTTCTAAAGACTGTCTGATTATCTCAACATCTCAGGAGTTACTCTTCCGTCGGATGCTATACTCGCTCTGTCATTCATGAGCGCTAAATTTCCGTTAGAAGCTAGGGTGAGCACATTAGGTTGGGAAGAAATACTGAAGTAATGTTACAGGAGTGGATTGAAACGACCTGAATATCATTTAAAGAGAACTTGAGAGAAACCATGTATAATTTGTTTTTTTGTCGTTTTGCAGTTGCTTCTGGCTCATGATCCCTTTGGAGGCAGCATTTGCCTCGTCCCATCGACTGTGAGAGGATACGACGAGGCGATAACGGAAGGGAGGAAACAAGCGTTCAGCAGCCAATGGCGAACGGTATTATCCGCCCTTGATTCTACGAAACTCATAAGCCTAAAAATCGATCAAACTGTTATGTTTACACTATCGATTATAGGGACTTATAATTCGAAAACTACAACGAATTGTCGTAGGTTGGAAGATCAATCATGCAGGCTGATGAAATGGAGCGAGGTGCGATCGAGTTAACACTCGACTACGAATCGATAGGCATTCCCAAATGGATAATCGACGGTATCAGACCGAGGGTTAGTAATTCTTACTCGTTGAAACGAAATTGAAAACGGTTCATGATTTGCATTTGAAATTTTACATATGCAAGTTGATATTGTATTTATCGCAATAATACAAACCAATAGTTTAGATTGTAGTCTCAGCCGTTCTTCAACGCCGCGACGGCTCCTGCAGTGGTTCAAATGTTTCGGCCAGAATGGGACTTTGGAGGCTCGACGGTACACCGAAGCTCGGAAATGTCACCTCCAAGGTGATCAAAATTTCGTTGTTGGGGATTGGTTCTTTCGAGGTCGGTGGCAGCATGCCAAAAAAAGTTTTAAAGCAAAATCTGAAAAAAAAAATCATGTTCAAGAGCTTCATTCCATCACCGAGGACTCTTGAACGTCACTTGACAACAATTAAAATTTGGCGAGCTCTTGGTGAGCCGCTTTGTAGACTCGGCGCCCTAATTGGCATCTTTCATAGACATTTTCAAAATTTTAATTTATCTTATTTTCTCCGCTGATTGAGTTGTAAGTAACTTGTCTTGTGTATTTTAGTAGATTTGCTGAATGTGCATTATAAAGTTTGCAAGTTCGTTTCCAAGTCGAAACCACTTATTTTTTATTTCCACAAAACTTGATTTATTCTAATCAGCGAATCGCTTTTGCTTTGGAGTCGAAACACTTTGGGGAAACTTTTACCAATCAGACGTTGTCGCCCATATAGTCATGCGTCCAACGAGTTTCAATGTGAATCATTTCACTAAACCAGACACGGTAAAAACTTTACTGAAAACATGCAATTTTCAGAAATTCGATATGTAATATTTTCTCAGAGTCATAATAGAATTGCTTAGTAATCTACTAAAATACACAAGACAAGTTACTTACAACTCAATCAGCGTAGAAAATAAGATAAATTAAAATTTTGAAAATTCAATTTCTCTATATTCGAGCCAAGATTTAATTCATGCGAGGTGTAGTGAAATGTTTTGAATCGTATAACGTTCGACACAGAATTGCATGTGCTTCATTTTGTGGTGAGTGACTATTTCCCCGTTCGCGAACAAAGTGGATCGGTAAGGCGAAAACTTCAATATTATCAGAGAAAACACAGTAATTCGAGGATATCTTTTTTCTTACGAGCTTTCGAGAACTCTAGTTTGCAAATTCGAACTCGACGCACTAAGTCATATAAGGTAAAATTAAAATCCGACATACTCAGATTTAGACCTTTAGATCCAAATTGACCATGACTCCCCGGTCATGAAAAGTCGAAAAATAATAATTTTCAGAAAAATCTGACTATAGGTGTTTCTGACTTAGTTGTGTGCGCAGAGTTCTACCATTGGGCGTAGAATTGCATGGGCTTCATTGTTTGATAGGTGGCTGATTCCCCCCTCGCGAAAAGTGGGTCGTTATGGCGAAAAACCGATTTTTGAAGTCACGAAAACTGATTTGGAATCGACCTGAATCAAATCTCAATAGTGTTTCCATGCACTCTCGACATGTCTATGATTATGCAAAAGAAATTTTAAGTCTTGCTTGTCCGGCTGAGAAATTATGAAAAATCGATTTTCAAACTTGGCGCGCGCCTGGCGCGCCGCTTTGTTGACTCGGCGCCCAAATTTGGCCACTTTTGTAAACAAGTACCCAACATGCCCCCATGGTATGCGTATGGAGGTCTGAATCGAAAATCCTCGCGGCATGTCCGGAAATCTGACGAAAGGATAAAAAAAATCAGAGTTGCACTCTTAAAGGGAGTCGGCAGCGAAAAATTATCGTGTCTCAAATAAGAGAGCTTCACTCGCTAAAGAAGAAAAAAAAATATTTAAAAATAAAAATAATTAGTTAAGGAGATAAATGAAAAACAAATATGCCGGGAATACGGTATCTGCATCTGGTGTGAAGAGCGCGTGTACCTGGTGTGCCTTGCCAGGCGCGAATCACCATCACCGCGAATTACGGTTTAAATTACGGTAGTCTGCTTGTTTTGATTTTTTTCGCTCCCTTCAAGCATTTTTCGGTCGGTTTTCCATCATTTTATTTATTTTATCGGTGACTAATTTAATGCTCTGCATGAATACTCGGTCATTCTCTCCTTGATGATCATTTTTGTTAGTGTTGGCACTCGTCAACGGTCAAATCAGTACATTTCAGGCTTTTTCTTCGCGTTGTGTACGATGCTCCTCGGAGTTTTTCGCCTTTCATGCTCAATAGTTGCCTAGTCGATGACTTCAGATGTGTTTTATTTGATTCTATGCGGATAAGTAAATATTATAGAGAATGGTAGCGAGTTGTGCCCTTTGCGCCAATTCCGGTAATGCCTACAAAATGCGCTCTTTCCCCGCCAACTCTCGCGCCGAGCATCAGGCTTGGTGGGTTTCCCTCCTGAACCTGACGGCGGAAGGGACAGCGCGCATGTTGGGCGTGATGCAGGAGGAGTAGGCGAGCAGGAGAGTGAGATATTCTAGGATAGTTGACTTGGTTCGAGCTGATAGATGGTTGTCTTTTCTCTTTTTTCCAGCATCGTTGCACAACGCCCCGTGCGCTCTCTATCTTGTTTCCCATTATAGAGAGACTCAGTCAAGTATATACTCTTTCGCTTACGTGTTTGAATGGGAAAGATGCCGAGGCAAAATCCTATCGAAGGAATTGAGCACAATACAATAGAATCTAAACAACAGTTGTACGATACTAATGATAGACATTCATTCATCACTGCACGATGGCGTGCCAGACGGAACACCACCTCCAATGTCTCGAATGGTGCCACTCACGTCTCTCCCTGATCCATGTCGTTTCCAATCAACGGTAGATCATTGTAGGCAATTACTGGATCAATAATATGTTTATGCAATCAACGATCATCGTGGATCGACAGAATTAGGGCAAATCAGACCCTACATTCGAATTGGTCAGTAACAAATTTACAATAGGGACACTGTTTCTGGTTTAGTGGTCTCCAATCCTTGTCTGACCGGCTAGATATTGTGAGGAATGTATAGAGTTACAACCGAAGCGACATCATTGGGAAACAATAATGACAATATATATAGGCGAGCAATGAGCATGCGTCACAAGATATAATACAATCAATCGATGGCTACCGTAATCCCCTCCTCCCCGATTACTTGCTTGTTTCTTCTTCTTCCCTCCTCGATCTATTCAGTCGATGTCCCTCTTGTGGCACTGAATCGATTCTGTCGATGAA
The DNA here is from genome assembly GCA_036245825.1 of Pristionchus entomophagus. Taxonomy (NCBI): domain Eukaryota; kingdom Metazoa; phylum Nematoda; class Chromadorea; order Rhabditida; family Neodiplogasteridae; genus Pristionchus; species Pristionchus entomophagus. The sequence continues at coordinate 36,688,592 of BTSX01000006.1, forward strand.
GTCGCATCTGAATGGATCGGCTCTCACTCTCAAATGGGAATGTGAAATGTGCCAGGAGCGACCCCTTTTGAGACAGAGATACTGGGAGGGAAACGTGAAGTTCGCAAGCGCTGCTCACATGACTGGACTGCCCTTCCCGATTTGTGACTCTATTTCTTCAAGTGATCGGAGGGGAGGAAAATAGTTTCACTACGATAAGGACGCATCAGTGGATACTGTAATGATAAGTGGACGACCCCGATTTCGACCCCACTCCAGCCAAGAAAGGGGAAGGGACATGCATAGTTGCGTAACACAATATTAGTAATCAGTGAAGCCTCGACTCACAGTTTATGTAGTTGATCCATCCTTGTCCTTCTCTCGTTGAACAACATCTGTAATGCAATGGTGTTACCCGAAAGTTGGTAAAAAAAACTCCTTTATTAAAATCTATGGTTCCTCTGACACATTATACAGATCGTGCTCTATCAATTCAACAGGAAGATAACACTATTAAAAATTGAAACACAAATGTTACTCAATTGCACTACTATACCTCCTATCAATATCGAATATGATCGGCTGTTGAAGCATAAATTGAACATGTACAAATGAAGTTTTAAAAATGATCAACTCACGAGTGGCACACTCTCCGTTCGCTCCCGGCTTGTAGTTAATGCACATCTTCGTCTTGTACTTGGGGTTGTTGATGGCGCGTAAGGGCTGAAAGCAATCAATAATTGATAATACAGTACGTCACTACTTTGGATAAGCACTCTCTCCATACTACCCTACCGACCAGATAGAGGAAAGTGGGCCTAATAGAGAACACCAGTCGATCCTGCACCACTACCTGCATCATCTGACCGGTCGTCGGGTCCTGGTACACCATGAGCATCATCTGCGCGCCGCCCTCGTAGCCGGAGCCGGGAATCGGGTAGTACAGCGGCATCTGCAACGAGAGTGGGTGTGGCCACTAATTACAGCTGCCTATTCGTAAATTCGACAAGGAGACGTTTACCAACCTGCGTGTACATTATGTGCATCGGGATCATCGTGGGATTGCAGGCGGGTAGCGCGCCGAGTCCGGTCGGCTCCTCGCTCGGAATGAGGCGCGAGGCTGAAAAGGCGCACAATGTTCAGTTATCGACTGATAGTTTCAGTAATGTAACCCCGACAAGCGAATAAGTTAGAAACACCACTGTAACGGGATTACGGCAAGCACAGTACTAGTGAAGTGTGTCCTACTCATCGATTGACCATATCGGAAACAATATTCTCGAAGCGGAAGGAAACGATACCCTCACAACACAATAATTATTTGAGGGCGACGTTTCCCACTAAAACACACCATTACCTGGCTGCCGTTGATGGTCATGCTGGAAGCACCGTCTGTCCGGAGAGCGTCATCGCAGCGAACGCCGCGCCGGGCTGCAAAAATCAGAACGACGTTTACCATTTCGACAATCTAGTCAATTACTGGTAGTAATTTACTACACAGCGTGAAGATAGACCTTTCTCACCACACCACAATGGAATTAGTGTAGGTGCAACAAGCGCGTGATATATAGGGCAGTTGCATAAAAATGTACGACATTTCCAAAGCGAGGGAGCCGTTTGTCACATCACACCGATACTCACCGGCTGGTATTACCTGGGCACGGCGTAGGCGGAGCGGGCGCCGGGTGGTGCGGGCTGAAATATCAGGTCGACGTTTATCACTTTCGGGTTTCAGTCAAATTTTGCACAGAGTGAGGATAGGTGACGTCTCCCACTACACCACCCTCACTCACCGCGCAGCAAATCGTCTGCTGCGGCTGCGACATCGGCAGTACGTAGCCGGAGGAGGCGGAGTCTTCGGCGCACGTCGAGTAGTAGCCGCATGGCGTTGCTAAGCCACCGGCGGGCAGGCCAAGCGCGTAATAATACTGTAAGGAGGTCAATGGTTTAACTAATCACTCGAAAATTTCGTCATCTTGCACTGCGTGCGCCAAGGCGACGTTTACCAACCTGTGGTTGTTGCTGCATGCTGGGGTCCATGGTGCGATGTGGTGTGGTGTTGAGCTCGGCCGACGCATGACGGATGGCGCGATTCCGCTCTGGAATGCACGGAACAGGGTTACGGTAGGCACACCACGCGAATGTATGGTAAATATTTTACTGCGTGAGGATGAGCGTCGTTACTAGTACTGGCAATACACATATTGGTACTTCAAGCGCGTGATATTTATTTATTTTTAAAATAAAGCTTGTAGAGAACCAAAAGAAGCGCGTTGCTTAGTTCAACATGATTGCGCGCCACTTTTGCGAAGCTGATCACGCAGCCGCGCGAAAGCTTTGCGAGTGGCGCGCATCGCGGAAAAGCGGATTATACTATTAATAATATTCAAAATAAATCCATTTAATAATTGGGAGAGGTAATATTACCTGGATTGGCTGAATGAAGGTGCTGGGGAAGCGCACCGGCTTCGTGGGCGAGGGGACGCCAGTCCAATATGAAAGATCGTGAAAGTGAATACAAACAAATCGCACGTTTTTCAAACTAATAACGGATTGCCACATCGCTGTTTCATGTTTCAGTGGAGAATATTCTAATACAAAAAGTAAAGTATCCTGTTGAGGTCGAGTAGACCTCGAATGTTCCCAGCTTCTTACTCGATACGTCCAGTCAGCCCACAGCTTGCCCCTGCTCAACCAGCGGTCCAGTATGCGCTTTCCTGGAAGTAAACAGATATACATACGATAACGAAAGTCAAAGAAGGTGAATGGAGTACATAAAGTGAGTTAACAGTCGACTAAAACGTGAACGAGTGACGACAGCGAAAATGACAGTGTAAAATGGATTTTTCTAGCGCAAAAGAGGTCCGTTGATGTGAATATCCTACGCGCCTTGCAACAGAGTGGTATTCTGACGGAACAAGCATTCCAATTATTATAAAATTGGGCTGAAACTCCACAAAAGAAGCTCGAAACAAAGGAAATTGAACGAGAAGCGGGGAGTGGGCGGAGTCAAGGCGAACGCGCCCGTGCGCGGCCACTTGTTGCAGCGCATAAACGACGCAAGTCTTTTCGCAGCCGAAGGGAAGCGGATACAGTATACCGCTAACACCAGCTTCTACACCACCTTTTTACTAGCTGCTTCAAACATTTTTGTAATTTATAATTATTTTTTATTTTAATTTCAAGAGTGCATCAGTAAACTCGAGAATTAAAATAATAAAAAATAAAAAATATAAATTTTCGACCGCCAACTCCCTTTAAACAACATTTGCAGGAACTGGTTTCCTCCACGATTTGTGAAGTTGCGAACGGCCAAAGTGCGAATAGACTTGAAGTGAGTTGTAATGGGTAATGCCAACAAAAAACAACAACAAAATAAATACTAATAAAATGTGGTATTCTCAGATTACTGTCGAGCATGCGGCAACTATTCATGGTCATCCTGCTTTCGGTGGTGAGATCCCATTCCGATATGTCACTGAAACGGACATATCTGAAGGCTCCGACGGTCTTAGGATTGATTTTTGTACAAGAAATGACGTCCGGATCTCGGATGTGCAGTTGAAGGTTGAACTACCCGATGAGGTATTATATAAAACAAAATGTTTCGGTATAGTGATGAATGTCACTGACATTCAGTGTCAGTGCGTAAATAATGAACTTCGGCTTTTGCCTTGGCTGTTTGATGGCTCTGGCTTTAAAACAACGCGTGCGCTATGACGAAAATGCCAGTGGTGTGGCAAGGAGTGTGCTAAATCCTGGCGAAATTTTCAAAGTTCTTCCTTTTATCAGGTTTGGATGTAAAGCGTTCCGCTCGTGGTGTAGGACATTGAAAAGCGCTTTTATGATATGTTCAATTAACGCAGCGAAAGCATGACCCTATTCCAGATCCCAATTCTCTTTTTCGATTGGCTCGTCGAGTCTCGGAAGTTGAGAGAGTTTCGTTCACTGGTTGGAGCAAGCATCTGCATCGAGAGACTTATCGTTATTTGAATCGTGTAGGAGAAACATAGCATGCTGGCACTGCGAAACCAAACATGTTTCCTCCTTCATATTGGTTGTTTTTAAACTGGATAGTCCCGTTTCCGCTGGTGTGATTAGCGATCATAAATATATTTTTAAAACAAATATGTGGTTTACTGTCGCAGAATCGCAAAGAAGCGACTACGAGTATTCAACAAAGCATATTGCCAATCGCATGCGTTTGGAGGCCAAACCTAAAGTGCTGCCCTGAATATCCGCACGTTGATGTATAAACGGATAGGGCGGGATCCTTGCGAGAAATCTAGTACGCTTGCCTCCAATGCAGTCTCTAGACGCCTCCGAGACTAGGCGTCTCAGTGAATACCACCGCAAATGCATTCGCGAAAGTTATGAGTTCATGCGTACGGAAGCCACCAAGAACGGTCTCGGCATCTTCATCAGGTTCTCGTTTTCCCAATTTGAAGTGCATATATCAACGAATTCCTGATTGTTCTCTGAGTATCCGCATTTCAAGAATATTTGGCCCAACTTCCGCGCTCTTCCTGACTCTTCCCTAATTTCCTCTGATTCGTTAAGAACCCATGCGAGCATCTATATGGCAGGACAGTAGGTTGCCTATGTATCAATATTATTTTCTCGAAGAACATTTTGCAATTCAAAGCATATTGAAATAAGGAAATTTCGCTCAATCCGAACTGTTCGCGCCAATCTTGGAGGTCCACCCCTAATGCGAAGCTAGTTTCGTGTACTTCAGCATATTGTTGCATCGCTGGACGATGATACCACACTAGGAGAGGCAATCCAACGAATCGCCAGGTCGCATGCGAAGTGGAACATCAAGAAATTTCACATCGATGTATTCAATTTTTACACTTACGATTAATCGACTTCTCTCTCAGGACATGATTCCCGGACTGTTGGAAGTTCTAAAGCAGTGTATGGGCGGTACTCTGCCCACGGATACTGCTTCTGCATGGACCACTCTCTATGACATCATAGGAAATCTCATCTCGACAATGCAAAAGCGTACACCGTCCCCGGTAGTTGCATACAACTGAACTGTTCACTCAGGCTCACATTTTTTCCTAATTCACACTGTAATATTTTACTCAAAATTAATCTAAATCTTGCAATAAACCCACAATACGAATGAAGTAAGTGTGAAAGTACATCTCCATACCGATTTCATGTACGCCGGGAACAATATTATCCAAACTGTGATGCTGTTTTTGGCAAAATAACGTGCAATCCGTGATGCATTTGCAATTAACATGACGCATCTCTTCCAAATCATATGCTTAGGAGATGGGATATATAATCACATCAAGCAGTGCTTATCGCATTATGCGTTGCCTGATGTACGGCTTTCAACTCGCATGACGAATCTGATGTCATGAGCCTTATGGATGAGCGAGCGGGGAAAAGTGACGTTGAATCGAGACCGAGCAAGTTCCACGTGCTCTCTCATTTCTCTAACCGGCGTGAGAGCTGGCAAATTGAGGAAAGTATGTCACGATTCGTCATCTCTAGTGAGCACATCCTTTTGTTATACATCAAATCGTGTTCCACATCACATTGTCGTTTGCGTAAGAGAGCAGCGACGTAGTGTATGTTCGGCGCTTTGAAATGCACCTGAAACATGTTTGCGTGGATTCGAAGGATCTCACACCTCCTTGCGCGCGCTTCTGCGTGAACCTCATCGCATTGATGACCGTATTCCTGCCCATGCATTACCTGTATAAGAAAGGTGAGAAAAGGGGGCGAAAAAAGTGCGTAATAAGAAAATACATGCATGTATCGTCTATCACCCACTCTCACGACCACGTCCATCGCCGAGTAATGCGTGTTCACTAGAGATCCCAGTTGACGAGTGATGGAGTGCGTTTCGCTTACTTTTCCCGTATCCAAACGCTTCTTGCACCAATTGTCTCTTGCGAAGATCTTCAGCTATTGAGAAACGTATATCTTTGATTTTGTGACAAAACTCCAGACTATTACGCGCACGTTGTTCACCCAGCCGTTGACTTCGCTAGCAAAGCCAGGATACGCCACCTTCCTCCGAAAGGTGGATAATTACTATCTGCGAGAGGACACGTAACGAGACAAAAAAATCGTGTAATCATGATTAATGTGTGATTACGGAAACGTATGCATCATGTCTAAACTAAAACTCATTTGAAAGAACGTCACGCTTCATCCATTTATTATTGACGCTCGAAATTTATGGGGGTTCGGGTGCAAGTGTCGTATTGCATGCATAGATCCCTCACTTCAAATGCTGACCTTAAGAACAACGAACCACTATCCTATATGACAATCCGGTTCGGTAGGTTGCGCTTTGGAAACGGGTTAACCTGATCATTAGAGCAGCGCAGCACCGTATTTCGTGTTCACAGTGACTTTGCGTTTCGATGATTCGTGTCGATGATTCCTCCTATGAAACTTATCCAATGTATTTCTGAGGGAAACGGAATCAATTAATAAGAAATTTACTGTAAATTGTGATATGCTATTGAAGCATTTTTGTATGGAACTCAAATCTTCGTTATAAATCTCGACAGTCAGATCGATAACGAATCGAAATTGAAATATCAAGGTCAATAAAATAATGAATCCATAATGAATCATTAAAAAATGGCATTAAACGCACAACTATTACGGATGCAACCATGCACTTTCCTACTCTGTGTCAAGTTTGTTTGTCTGGACATTGAGTCAATTATCTTTATCCTACACATATGATACGTATTCTATCAACAACAATTATGATGAGTCTATATTCGTTTTTGGATATATTCACAGCTTCTTTCCTCCTTTGGTTACATCATCGTAGAAAAGATTGCCTTTTTTATTCTGCTCGACTTCTAGGCACTTGAAGAGCGCCTTGAAGTTACCCGCTCCAAAACCCTGAGATGGTCGATATATAATTTTGCTTTATATTTTAATTTTGGAGATCGCTTTTTTTCTATGGGGAAGGACGTGACCGAGACCCTTCAATTTTGGTTTCACAATATCTTTAATTTAAAAAAAAATTCGACATCATCTACCAATTCAACTCACGAAATGGTTCTCTCGCTGGATGATCTCGATGAATAGCGTCGCTCTGTCCTGACAGGGCTTGCAAAAGATCTGCAAGAGGTATTGCATCTGGTAGAACTGGAAGGTCGCCCGCTGAATCCAGTAGGGATCACACAACTTCTTAATGTGAGTAGTGTCGATTCGGACTATCCTTTACACTGATCAATTTCGAATTTCCAAACAATCAAGCTATGCTCCACCTGAAGTAAGTAGCCGTTCTCGTCAAAATCGACGAGGATGTGCTGCTCCTGCAGCTGGTCCAGGTCTTCCGCGATCTGTCATTACTCATTCACCATTTCCACCATTTCCACCGCACCTTGACGCTTGCATTCTGCAGTCTCTCTCGCAGATTCGTGTAGTACGATGCGGGAACGGAGAGGAAGTCCATGCCGCGAGCTCTGAGGGTATTATTCGTTTTGTTGTGTCTTGCCCAGAGCAATCTGCATAAGTTTGGCAATTCCAGGAATGACTCACTTCATTTCAAGCGCTATCTCGCTTCTCTGAGCGGTGAGAGGATATGCAAATAGGACAGCCATCGTTGAATTGCCAACCCTACTTCCGCATGTCGCCACGGTAATGCAAATTATTTGAGCAAAAGCAGTGTCATTTGTCGGAAAGTGGTATTTTCCGTTTTCGTTTGAGAAATTGAGTATAACACAAATGAGTTCGAACTTCAAAGTTCCAGAAACTAATTCCAGAACAACATTTTTGTGAAAAAAAGTAACCCGAACACACTGTAGAAACTATGCGCGTATCAGTTACCTCATCGCTCTGATGGCTGTGATTATGTCGCTTGTGCTGAGCGCTACGTGCTGCACGCCCGGGCCTCCCCAGAAGTCGACGAACTCCTGCAGCGCATAATCATGGGGGCGGGGCCAAACATGCGGGCTGAGCTTACCTGTATCTGCGAGACAGCGCGCTTGCCTGTAGCCGGCTCGTTGATAGGCATCTGAGAAAACATTGTTGATCGATAACAAGATGGGTGGTAAGTTGTGTTCATAGGCAGTATATCCCTCGCGCACACGCTCTCACGTGTTACGTATATTTTCTGAGCAGATACCGTGAAAATAACCTTTTTTGACGAAGCAATCGATTTTCCGCAAAAATATTCTGCTGTGGGGTTACGAGCAGAGCGCATTCAGTTATATTCCCAATTAAAGGTGTTTGTGGTTATCGGAAATAGGGCTGTCAAATGAATAGCGCGCTTTCTTCATTTTTCGCATTCTCTACACAGCTCGGTCAGCGAGAGAGCACGCATAATGAAGAGACCAACTCCTCATTTGTCAGCCCTATTCGTGACCACTCGCACTAGCTTACCTTGATGGTTTCGTCGTAGTTGGCGACCACAATGGAGCGGAGCGCAGAATAGTCGGAGTGGACCACCGAGTCGTCCGCCGACCAGAATCTGTTCAGCAAATGGAATGATACGGAGACTTCACCGATGCGTCGGCAGCAGCAAAGGACTATGGAGCTAGGCACCAAGCGAGCAAGGTTGCTGCAGCAGCTAGGTACGACCGAAGACAGCTGTGACATAGGTCGTCCCGGCGCTAGATGGATTCACGTAAATAAAACCTGTTTAGAACAGTTTGTGCGCGTTCGAGTTTCTGTGTCTGCAGTTCGTGCCCCAGTGCATTCTTCGAAGACTACAAAATGCGTACAGTGCTCTCTGTCCCCACACTAGAGGCAATCATGCGATTTTTTGTGGCACACTCACAATCCCGATCTGTCACCTTGAACGCAGAGTCAACTAATAGCAGTGCTCATTGCATCGACTGGTGTTGGTAATTTAGGCAATGCGGCGCCGCATTGCCTACCCTCGTCTTTTTTACAATATCCGAGGGTACGGGTCCAGCATGCCAGGTGGAATTGCCAGCCCTACCACCGACTCACCGATGGAAGCTGAGCACCCGTTCGTACCACGCCACGACTTCCTCCATCTGGAGGTCGGGCTGGTTGCCGACGCAGTGATCGATCAGGCGGAGACCTACCTGAGCAGTCGAGGAACTGATTGAAGAGCTCAACTCAATACACACCGTCACAGTGAAATCAATTCTTGCGAGAACTTCAAGAGATGACATTCTCTACCGTCCAAATGTTTAAAATAACTCCAAAATGGAAAACACAATAACTCACTGGAGGCAGGGAGTTGAAGAAATGGACGAGTTGCTTGTGCGGTTGGAAGCCGGGAAGAAAGAGGCCCTGTTGAGAGGTTGCATAGATGAAAGGAAGGCATTTCGCTGATAGATTGCGACGATTTGAGATATAAAATGTGTACAATGATTTATCAAAATCAGGGCTGTGATTAAATTACTTAGATACCATCTGCGACATCCAATTTGAATCATTATATATGTTTTTCACCGCTAACTCACTGTGTACTTGCTCCTCTCGATCAACGTGTGCGTAGTGTCGCCAAACTGCAAGATGTAGATCGATCTACAAACTACAAAGTTCAAACGCCGAAGAACTATCACCACTTACAGTCTGCACGGTGGCACATCTGACGGAGCCATACACGTCCGACTCGATTGTTAGCTGAATCAATCAGATATCAGACTATTCACTATTCTACTAGTTTCATTAGCATCATATGTAAAGACCACAGGCTCCGCCCACTTGGGAGGGATAGAGATTTGCCAAAAATCCGCAAGAGCTTGTACACATCGAGTTCTCTATCAATTGAGCCGATCCAAAACACTTCATGTAGCTCTCAGTAATCTTCACAAATGACGAGTGGAGCAGCCTGATCGGTTAAGTCTAACTAATCCAAAAATCGATGAATAGGGTCGAGGAGAGGGGATTGAGGCACTTCCTACGAATGAAACACGCTACTCCACTCGCAATTTATGAATTATTTTTAAATGAATTTTAGAATAAAAAAAGAGGAGAAAAAATAAATCCTCGAATTGTACAACCTCGGCAAAAGTAAGAGTACGCGCGTATTCATATTCCGATTTCCGTTGTTTATCTTGAAAAATAGCAAAACTGGCTGCAAAGGATGGGACTCGAACCTGGGATTTCGGGTTTAGTAAACGAGCGCGCTACCGATTGAGCCACAAGAATATGGGTTAGCTCGTTTTACGTACGCTACATGATTGTGCGAGCGTGGATTAGGCGAGTAGTGCATAGCGGAAGCGTCGAGATCACATTTTCAATGGTTTCTTGACAATATGTTGAGATATCTGCAAACGGCCAACAGTATGATGTTATTGGGTCCCAGAGGGGTACATTGGCACTACTTTTCGTCTGCCTGACTGAAATCGGCTCTCGACTCTGTGGTCTCTAATCATATGATGCCATTAATTGGATTGGAACTAGGTCGTTCGAGTATGACACATGCGTGTGATTCGACTGGACTTTCCAAACCATCTCGGAACTGCTCGTCTCATGGTTGGGAGGGGGGAGTTGGAACCGTCTCCGCGGCTGGTGCTCTCCGTTTCACGCGTCGAGCGATGTATTGCGCAAGTACCGCGATCGATTATCCAAAGATAAACGCACGTCCTTGACGATCTTTGCGCCGGCCTTGCGTGCCATCGCCAGCACTCGTTCGATGTCATCTACCTGAGTGAAAGCAATGTTCAGATGGAGAATTGAACGAAGGAGAATCGAAACTGAAGCAACTATCACTTCACATATTTCTGTTTCAAATATTGATTGCAACTAACATATCCACAATCGAAAGTATCCAACACTTCGGTGAATCGTATCTCAGTTAACTCTATGTTCATTGTCGTTACGTTGATCATTTTGTTGAGACAATAATCATTTGCCGAACAGAATAGTGCCGAGACGTTTGGTGAGACCGCAGCACCGCAGCCGCGTACTTCTCTCGTCCCCGAATGTTGCGCATCAAAAGACGGTCAAAGAAATACCGCAAATGCGACGTCCTTGATGCCGTCGCCGTGCTGCTCCAGATGCGCGCCAAACTCGTTGTTGGCGGGCAGCAGCGCCGACTCGAACACGAAAATGATCTGCAAGTCATACTGACAGTTGTCTGAGTTGAATCCACAACAACTATCTGTATGTTCATAATAGACTATACATGACGAATGAAGAACGATCTATCCATATGTCAGGGTTCCTGCACATTCAATTGTGGAATATCAATAGTTAATATGATCGCGGAAATAAATAGTACCTTGTTTTGTCGGACGGCATGTGCGGCCACGTCTCTGCAGCCCGTTTCGAGACCGCGATAGGCGAACGGCTCGAAGCCCAAGTTGACGCAGTACCAGTGAGCCGCCTGCGAGAAATGTCATTAGTAAATCGCACGAACCGGTGTTTCGGTCTAGGATACCACAATAGTTCATCAGTATCCCGCTGTCGGCGCTAAGCGTCGACGCAATTTGGCTATGACGCCGGATTGCGTCGGTCGCCGATACCAGCTTGTTGTGTTTCTTCGTTTTCATACACCGTGATTAGGAAGAGATAATCGATTAGTCCGACCACGTACTTGTTTTGCATTACCGACGTAAAAACGAATGTGATCGAATCCGAGGAAGGTTCCGTTGTCCGGTCGGGGGCCTTTCTCGTAGTTCTGATTTGAAAAGAAAAACAAAATATAAAAATTTTTTTAAAAACAAATTAATAAATTTATTATCAACTCATTCGCTTTTCACTACATTGTTTGTCTGCTCGAACTAGCAGACGTTGGTAAAATAATCATTTTACGTTTCATGGAAAAGACTCCTTTCGCTCCTCTCATGATGCAAGTACACTGTGCACTAAGCGAAAGATCCGTGCTTGTGCAATCATGATAACGCAATATTTGCAAAATTATGATGAAAACGTTGTAACTCACCATGATACCAGGGGTTCGGTGGACTAGCCTCGTTTCGGCGCTCTGCTGTGCTACGCGAGTGGAAGACGGGGCGGAGAGCCACGACCTTGAGTAAGGAATCAACACTCCATCAGCCCCCCCCCCCCTCTACACCGTCGTAAAAATAAAAGTTGTCAGAGAAATATCGCTTGCAGGAGAGAAATGGGGGCACGAAAATAAGAACACACGGGAGAACGATAGTGATGCAAGCGAGTGCGCATATCGGCTGTAGAAAACTAGTCTCAAGAAAAATTACGATATTTTTTCTTTAAAAATAAATTACCACTTGTTTTTTTTTGTAATTTGTTCTCTGACCTTATATTTGGGGCCTTTCTGTTTACTTGGAACCCTTCTTCAACCACATAGTCCTTTTTTGTTAATACATAACTATTTATGGAAAAATTCAGCTCGGAGGCAAACAAGGGACAGCTTTTGGAGATTAATCTGATGAAAGATTCCTCGGATAAATTATTTGTTAGCTCAGTTCAAAATCGCATCAATAATTTATCATACGAATAAGGGAAAACAAGGCACAGAATTTCACAAAATAGTCTATGCGAGGATGGGGAGATGGACGTGTTTTTCTTAGGATCGCTTCGTCTAGAGAGTGGACTTCGTCTGCAGGTCTGGTAATGAAGAAGTTGCACGCGAAGTTGCATCATGACGCTTGAGAGATTGAGATTGCGGGAATCGAGGTGAAACGAACAGCCGGTGCTTAGAGTGCGGTAGTAAGTGGGAAACACAGTCCAGACGGTACAATATCAGATCTTATTGGTGAGCTATTGTTGAAGAACGGGTCGGTCCGTCATCAAATCCTCGTTGACGACATGGATGTGAAACACGAGAGAAGGAAGACGAGTGCGGTATGTGAATTGGAGTTTGCGATTTGTGATAGGGAAGAATGGGAGACTAATAGGAGCTCACGTCCTTGGTCGGCTTTATAGCACGACGGAGATTCCTAATCACCACGACCTGTGATGTAGGAGCGTTCCACAAAGGAACTCACGTGTCTGATCGATAATTTATGCATGCCAATCGCAAACTCACTGTGTAAAAATGGCGATCCACATCGCCCACTCTCCTCACGAAAGATATTGTTTGCGCAAAGAACAATAATTACTACAGGGTACCAAACCATAATGTCTGTCTGTGTGTCACGTTGTCTGTTTGTCCGTATGCTTGTAACGTTTCGTTTTTTCTTATAACAATAGACTTACAAGATGGGCAATGCTCGACTTCACTCGATGTTGCGGATGTGTTGGAGATTATTCGATGTCTGCTCGCCTCCCATGCTGATCGGGCCTACAATGGCCGCATGTTGTCCTAGACTAGGCCCCGGCTATGACTCTCCAAATTTTGCGTTATCTCTCGTCGGTTAGAGTCGAAAGACGATTTATCATCACTATGCTAGACCTGTCACACTCGCCGACGTACCTCTTGCACGATTGTGCTGCCGATCGGATATTTGCCGTAATTGCATGTACAGCAGCAGCTGTCGTGCAGCGACTGCGCTGCCGCAAGTTCCAAATGCTGCTGTATCGTTGAAGGAGGACCAGTGATCATTTGGCTGAGCGGAGGACACGGGGAGGCGCAGCTGCCGGAAAGTCAATGATCGGCGCGGCTGTCCATGGCCGAGGCGATTGCACCAGCGCACTAGGCATTGCCACATGGGCGAGTGAATAGAATAGAATAGAATAGAATAGATTTATCCGCACAGTTGGAATTGTTGTGGGGTGGGGTGGGGAGGGGGAGGGGGGATGGAACAAGTAGAACAATATAATGTGTGAGATAGGGGAATCTAAGCGAGTAGAGTGAGCAAGTTTACAGATCATCCAACCTCCTTACACATCACATTCATGAACTCTGCATAGTTTGTAGGTATCTTTCCTTTTCGAAGTACATCATACAGTACTTTACCTACTCTGTTCGCAAAACTGTACTCGCGAATCTTAGTTCTAAATTTTTCTCGACACACTTTGAAGCCTGCGCCTCGAGATTAGATTTGGATAGAACAAGAAAATCGTTTCTGAACCGGGACAATCTCGAATTCCCGAACAGCATTTCATAAGCTAGTTTGAAGTCATTGACCTTACGACGGTACACCAACGTATTAAGTTTGAGCATCTCGTTTCGTTCCACTGGTAACGGTCTGTTTTCAAAGTTGCATTCCAAACATTTGTAGCTAATCAGCCTCGTCACTTTGTTTTGAAGCTTTTCGAGTTTAACAGCTTCTCTATCAAAAACTGGGAAAGCGACGCTAGGACTGAATTCTACCATAGGCCTAACGTAGGTAGTGTATGCATTGACCATTACTGCAGCATTGTTGGTGCTGAGTCCACGGAAAATTAGGTTGGAACGGAGCGCAGGTTTTTGGATCACTATGTCAAAGTGTTCTCTGAATGTCAACTCGTTATCGATCTGAATGCCTAGATCTCTCATCGACGATTTCTGATCGATTGGAATGCCACTCAAATAATACTTCGATAACTGATTTCCATTTCCTAAGTGGAGCACATTGCGCTTCTCACTTGCAATACTCAATTGCCAAATGTCGCTCCACTCCAGGATGGAAAGTTTCAGAGGACCACTTGACTCATCTTTTTCGAATGATAGGAATATTTTAAGAAAAAAAAAGTAAAGCTTTTGCACCCATTCCTTTCTATAACCTGCGATAAATCAGCAGTAAATAGATTTAATAGGAGAGGACCCAGAACTGATCCTTGTGGGACTCCACTAATGACCGGTCTTGATTCCGATAATGTCGTTTTGACTCTCACTTTGAATACTCTGTTTGATAAGTATTCCTCAATCCATCTCACGGTCAGCAGTGGAAAGCCCATTTTGGAAATCTTTTGAATCAACTTTGGATGGCTCACTGTGTCGAATGCTTTGGCATAATCAAATTATATCACATCGACACATCAATTGCCTTGGACCATTCATTGACCACTTCGATCATTTGTGTTTCAACTGAGCGTTTTTTTCGAAAGCCGAACTGCGTGTCAGGGAAGTGACCGTAGCTCTCACAGTCAGCAATCATTTGCTTAGCAAGGCATTTCTCAAATACCCTACAGAAGAAGCTTGTGATTGACACAGGTCTGTAGTTTGACGGGTTTGAAAATGGAGCTTTCTTTTTGAGAGGTGTTATTGTTGAAGAGCTCCACCGGTCGGGAACTTGTGATAATTCATACGACTTTCGAAAAATGATCTCAAGAGCAGCAGAGAGAGGAACTGCAGTTGATTTAATGAAAATCATAGATATATTATCTGGAGTTTGACACGATGATGCTTGAGCTCACAAATTTCAAATCGACAAAAGGGGTCGTCATAAAAATTCGAAACTTTCTCTTTTTCATGAGAAAAAGATGGGGTGTCACCATTGTCTTTGGTGAAAACCCTTGAGAATGTCTCTGCCAGTAATTCTGCCTTATCGCTGTCCGACTCAATTTGATGGTTTGATTTATCTATGAGACAGTCTACAGCAGAAGTACATGCATTAGAAAGTTTCGATTTTATGTAACCATATAATTTCTTCTGGTTCTTAGTCTCTATGATTTTTCTCTCGTAATTGTGGTGGTACTTAGTCACTTCCTGGTTATATTCGGCATAAAGCTTTTCAAAACGTTTCTTTGATGTCGCAGGTGGGGTCGCAGGTGGTGGCGGCGTCACCGCCGTCATCGGCAATCTGCTGTTGCTGGCAGACAGCAGCAGCTGCTGCTGCTGCAATGTCGGCAGACTGCTGCACATCCTGCAGCTGCTGCTCGATCGCGTGCGCGACAACAAGCTGCGAGTTAGTGAGCAGCAGCAGCGGCGACGGTGGCAATACAGCAACCATTATCATGTCAGGCAGTTGACGCCAGATGGGGATGGATGGTTGTATGTATGTATACAGCAACCGCAGCGCCCAATGCAGCAGATGGAAATGGGTGCGGCTGCTGCTGCAGCTGCGCGACAGAGTCTCGCAGCAGGCGGACGCGGGTGTTCGCAATTCGACCCTGCAATCGTATCTCTACACACGCATTACGGTAATAAGCCGTCCATGCTGTAGGATTACGTGAGATCTGAGGGAAATACTCACTGGAACACTGGCGTCGGTCACTGCTGAGTAGTGAGGGAAGTCTCCTCAGCAACCGACGCCGCTGTTTCAGTTCCGGAAGGTGCACCAGCGCCGTCGCCGACGCTGATCACACTCGTCCGACTGCATTGATGTATGCTACCGTCTTGGTTCACCATCCTCGCCGCTGCCTTCTGCGCTTTCTGAAATGATGATACTATTGCAAATCCGCATCTTTCCTTTTCATCGCATAAACCAGCTCGACATGAAACTTATTTATTTCCCTACTCACAAAGATGGCCCACCGATTGTGGGGCGATCGAATGCTTACAAGAGTTTGAGGATATTTCTTTTGAATTATCTAGTCAATAGTCATTTTCCGTATAATTCAGTTAAATACAATTCATTTTACTGGCTTACCTGTTCTCCTCGACTTTGGCTTTCTTCTGCAGTCGTTCCTCAACTGTGATTATCATCTCCGTCTTCATTCCGACCTGGAAATAGCGGTTGAGCAAATGCTAAACACGGAGCATTACTGGTCAGCGTTTAGGTGATACATCAAGCGCTCGCAAACCACTCGGATGCCACTATTGCTTCTGTTTCTGATAATGTATCTTTATGTCAGTGCGATTTCTCATCGGTAGAGATACGAGTCAGGATATTCGAGAGACATTACCGAAACGTCTTCACTAATGAACACATTCGCTGTGATGAGGAGCGAAAAGGAGAGAGGGGCGATCTGTTATCTTTAAATCACCTCGAAGCACTTGAAGAGACGGCATCGCTGGCAGAAGCGTCGCGAAAATATTTGGATATCACACGCCTCGCTGAATGGGCATCGCAGTTTTCTCTCCTGAAAATTGTCTATCATCAAAACCATCACTGCTCCTCTAAGCATATTCATCAAACGGTGTGAGTGTACTGCTAGAGATGGCACCTAGAGATGACAAAACGGCTTTTCATGTCGGCATGAAGCAGTCGCTATCCCGGCATTTTTAACGGTAACCATCATATATGAACACTAGATAGATGAACCTTCCAAACCGAGTCTATTTTGTCATCCCTAGTTGCCAATATGTCAGGGATATGAGACAAAAACTAATTAAGAGGTAGGTCACGCACCTTACTGGCGTTCCTGCGGAAGAAAGCCTTGCAGCTCTCACAAGTGCACACGTTGAAATTGATGCTGTATGTTTGTCGCCGCACACTCGACAGATCTAAACACGCTGTTTTCGAAAACGCTGAGAACAGAATCGTGTGTAATTTTTTTTATTATATGTGCGCGCTAGAACGTGAATTTGCACCTTATTAGAGATTCTTGCTCGGCCTGTTCGGATGTCACCAGAAGCGCTGTGCTCACGTAGATTCCCATCGGTGTCTGATCCTGTGGAATTTCATTTAATAACAGGTAAATGCTTATACCCGAGAGTTTTTCGAACTGGAACCAAATGTTGCTTAGTGTACCAAGATTCCGTGAGTGTCGAATACCAAATACCAAATATTTAAATAATACTATTATTCCTTGAATTAAAGTCAGTTCAAGATCCAAAGCCGTGATTACAAGTAGGTAAAAGGTTTCCATTCAAACCACGTGAATTTCACCACGAATACCGTAACACTCAGGCACAAATTGAAAATATGTTTGTCCTTTTCCACTTCATTTTTCTTCTTTACCACGCCGTCGTCGCTCTTCTCTTGATTATTTATCTTTAATAAACGTTTATCGTCATTCCCTGATCCCTGTGCCGCATAACCCTTCATCGCTCATCATTGCACTTCACTCCAATTTACGTTATTTAATTGCGCAAGTTTGAAGTGACCTGGAGAGCCGTTGACTGCGACTCCACATCGCCAAACAAGGGAATATACATCCTACCCCATCACGTCGACTCCATTCGGAGCTTTCTGTTCGGAAACCCACATAAGGATCACAACCGATTCACTGATTAGTGGTATTTCTTTCCCATCACAGAGCACTGTCCCACTGCTTAGTATCTCTGTCCATTCCACACACGGTCGACTCTCTGGTCCCTGTTTCAATTACATCTGCCCATCGCATTCTTTCCTATCACGTCTTCCTCCCCTAGTTCATTGTCTACTTCCTATCATCTCCCACTCATCTTTGACGTATTTCCACTTCTCTCATTGATGCTCACTCTCTACGCCGGTTTCTTCTATTGATTTATGATTTAATGAAATAATTGTTTATTTCATTCCCTGATTTATACCGCAACGAAACTGTCAATACCATTGTAGCTGGAGTCTGGTACAATTTCTAATCAGGCACATGCGATCGCTATATTATGAGAATGAGAATGATTATCCCACAAAGTACCACAACAACAGTTCATGAACATGTCTCTATTATTATACAATTTCATACAACCCACACCATCTCCAGCTACAGCTCATGGAGAGTGCGTTCATTTTGAGCTCGCAAACTCGATTAATGAGAGCTGACCGAAATTGACACCAATTGAAGGAAGGCAGGGAAGATCTATCCCGGTTTGATATGTGCCTACTTTTCGATCTTCATGCGACTCAAGTGAAATGTATTCGACGAGAACTTGAATGACAAATACATGACGACGAATTGCCAGTTGTTTCACTTATCATATTGTTTTCCCTCACTCTCTTATCTGCTCCTTTCTTCTTTCTCCACTTATCGTAGATCAGATCATGGAAAAAAAGCGTCGTAGCCACGTCCCGAACAAAACAAATCACAATAGTATTGTATTACGTATTGAGAATAGTCAGAGTTCCTCTCGCTTACACTCCTCACTATCATATACGTTGGCTTCTAGTTGAGAAAATAATACAACTGATTTCGTATGCATGTCGATGCATGTCAGAGTTTGTTTTTTAAACTTCCTTCAATTCCGAATACATTTCTAGTATTTCCTAATGCAGTGCAGATCTGACTTTTGTTTTGGGATCTCTGCCTCAAAATAACTATCATTACGGCAAACAGAGGGACCGGACCGTGGGAACAGAAGGAGAAAGCTCTGAAGCGCACGCTTTCACTCTTCTCTCGCTCCCTATCTCTTCTTTTGTTTATTCGATGTCTCACTTTCAAACTTGTTTCGTTGCTCTCAGTGCGCACAAAGAGCTAAGAGCACTTGACATGAGTTCCGTTGGTCAGCACTTCTTCAGTAACAGTACAGGCAGGAAGACATTTCAATGGAGAAAGGAAGACATTTCAGTGGAGGTTAGAATTTCCCCTAGTGAGTGCATACACGCCAGTTCGGTCAACGAAAAAAAGTGTGGTAAACGCCGCTAGTTATCGTTTGACATCCCCAGGTAGAAAAAAGTGTTTCGTTTGAGCAGTTGATAGAGCAGCACCTATTATCCGGTTTGATAGACACTACTGAAACACGATCCACTCAGCAAGTCCGTGCTATCACCCATTATTTTACCTTTCGCCCGTGCATGCATCAAGTTCGCCGCAGAGTCGAGAACAACTATGAGAATCAGAAAGAATCATCAGCGTTCTTCTCGCTCGTGTGTGTAAAAAGGCAGTGGGGCCATTGTGCGCGAACTTAGGAAAACGCACCATTGTAGGATATGACTGAGCGCACTTGGGATGTCAAAACGGCTTTTAATGTGGACTTGACGTTTCAACCTAACATTTTCTACGTAAAGCCGACGTCAACCTAGCCGAACAGGCATTCCGAGTTCGTTTTGTCATCCCCGCACGGATCACTCACCGGGTGTTGTCCGGAAAGGATGTGGCGGGGTCGGATCAGACGGCGGGCACGGCGACCCGGCACCACCCCCTGCAGTGATCGGAACTACCGTAATGCCGGGTGTCCGCGCCGGCGGCGCCTCCGCATGCAGCCGTTGAGCCATGGCTAGTTGTCTATTATCCTGCAACGGGGGGCGCATCGTAGCGGTTACCTGTGCTGCGCATACCTACTCCGTGAACGGTGAACACGAATGGCGGCACACTGCAACGAACAGGTGAAGGCGAGCCGTGGCTGCCTAAATTTTTTTTTAAAAGAAAGGTAAATTCACTTCCCGTCTTGCTCGAGGAACATTATTGCTCGACAAATGATAAGAAGGCTCACATCATCAATACCATAATTTTATGGGGCTAGTGCGGCAATTCCGAATATTACACGAATACAGCCCGAGCGTAGAGTGTTATTTTGCCTCTCAAGTTGCAAGCGCACGTAGGCCAAACCAACAAGACAGAAAGGCGGAAGTGCATTTTTGAATTTCAGATGCGCTTCATCCACATCATTAGAATAGGGATGCGGAAAATGCGCGTTGCGGACGCGTTCACAACAGCGAACGAGAGATAACAAGTTGTGCAAGCAGCTCCTTGAAGCGAATGATTGCTTGACGTCCCGGACAAAAAAAAACGGGAATTATATTTGGGAGAAATTAAATCGGAAAAATCAAGTGGAAAAATCCACTTGGGAAATTCATTTTCGGATTAGGACATTTCGGAATTTATGTTCTTATACGCTATTCGTGAATTTCCGAAGAAAAAATCTTCCGAAATGAATTTTCCGAAAACAATTTCCGAACTGTATTTTTTTTTCCGAAATAGATTTTCAAAAAAAAAATTCCGAAATGTCTTTTGCCGAAAAGTATTTTCCCAAGTAAATTTTCCCTTTTTTTCTCCGAGATGTCTTATCACCAACAGTGAAGTGTGCACACTGCGTGCAGATAGCACTATTATACGAGCAAAGAAACGGCACATCTGCGAGGCACATGTAAACCAAGAGATTGATGAAAGTGCGGAGGATGGGTGACACCGGAGGACACCAAATTCGAAAAAAATACCACTTCATCAAATATGAGCCAGAATACGAACGCTTAAAATGACCGTACCAACAAGCTAAGCATCTCTGAGCATTTCTAACACCTGTACAGTTCCGGGCAAAGAGAGCGGGCCTCAGTGGTGTCTGGTCATTTGTTTGGAGCGAAACCCACCTTCGCTGTGTGCACACTTCGGGTCCGCCTGACCCTCCGTCGCGCTCAACCGCAATTTGAGGGCGAGAAAAGAGGAGAATACGGAGTGGTTAAATTCCCCCCCCCCCCCCCCTCCTTCCCTACCTCAACTCCCCGGTCGCTATTCTCGTTTGGCACGTGCGACCGCGTGCATTGCTGCTGATGAGTAGATCATGATCTAGACGTGAACAATGAGACGACAGCTCCGTTATTTTTTACCATTTGACCCCCATCCCGGGCATCGGTACAAGAATTTCGATTCCGGCCTCCATACTCATAGGACCTAGGGTACCTTGGACCTTGTTTACAATTGTGATGTGGAAACTGCCCTGGCCTCGTAATGCGGCAGGCCAGGTGCTGGCATAGTGTAAAACATAAATTCAAAATTCCTTTTGCATTATGTTTGGTATGTCCAAAGTGCACAGGAACACTATTGGGATCGATTCCCGGGCAAATCTGAAATAGACTTAGACTTTTTCACTTCAGTTTTTGGATTTTCTGAGTTCTTCGTACTCGAGAGGTGTTTCGGCTCCAATTTTCCTATATCATAAGTTAGTCCGCTTTGTGCCCCGTCAAACCCCACTATACGGGAGAAGATCCCGATTTTCTCTCTTCGAGAAATCTTTGAAAATTCTAGAAAAATAGAAGTTTTCAGAAGTTTTCGAAACTAACTTTTTTTGCACAGTGCTACATAAGCTCTAATACCGAAATTTGGATTCAGCGCATCAAAATACACAAGAAACTCCTATTGTCAGATTGTTCCCAGAACAAATTTTTAAAACTTGACATGACCCCCGGGTCGAGGTCATTTTTGGCCGAAAAGTCGAATTCTTGAAATGGCATAACTATCGGAGTTTCTGGTGTATTTTTATGCGTAGAAGCCGAATTTTCATACTAGAGCTCACGAAACTGCGAAAGAAAAAAGTTATGCTGGAAAAACATCATACTTGTTTTTCAAAAAAAAAATTTTATCGTTTTTTTTTTTTCTGAAATAATCGTTTTCACGATTATTTCAGCAGAACTTTTTTTCTTTCGCTGTTTCGTGAGCTATAGTATGAAAATTCGGCTTCTACGCACAAAAATACACAAGAAACGCCTATAGTTATGCCATTTCAAGAATTCGACTTTTCGGCCAAAAATGACCTCGACCAGGGGGTCATGGTAAAAGTTTTAAAAATTTGTTCTGGGAACAATCTGACAATAGGAGTTTCTTGTGTATTTTGATGCGCTGAATCCAAATTTCGGTATTAGAGCTTATGTAGCATTGTGCAAAAAAAAGTTAGATTCGAAAAACTTCTGAAAACTTCTATTTTTCTAGAATTTTCAAAGATTTCTCGAAGAGAGAAAATCGGGATCTTCTCCCGTATAGTGGGGTTTGACGGGGCACAAAGCGGACTAACTTATGATATAGGAAAATTGGAGCCGAAACACCTCTCGAGTACTAAGAACTCAGAAAATCCAAAAACTGAAGTGAAAAAGTCTATTTCAGATTTACCCGGGAATCGATCCCAATAGTGTTCCTGTGCACTTTGGACATACCAAACATAATGCAAAAGGAATTTTGAATTTATCTCGTTCGGCTGAGAAAATTTGAAAATTTGATGTTTTACACTATGCCAGCACCTGGCCTGTCGCATTACGAGGCCATGCCAGCTTCCACACCACTATCGTTAACAAGGTCCAAGGTACCCTAGGTCCTATGAGTATGGAGGCCGGAATCGAAATTCTTGTACCGATGTCCGGGATGGGGGTCAAATGGTAAAAAATAACGGAGCTGTCGTCTTAAAAAACGTAAAAAAACGTCTACATCTAAAATTTGTAGATAGAATTTCCATCTACAAAAAGTTTTTTCTTCAGAATCGTGCAAACTCAAATTTCCTTTTCATACATCTTATTAGTAAATTCATGCAAGATTTATGGCAATTAATCGTATCACTGCTTGCATGGGAACGCCGTCAAAACGAAGAAATTCAAATATTTGCAGAACCCCAAAGCAGTTTTTCTCAAAATTCGCCCCTCTGGTACGCATAAAAATCGATTTTTGTTATCATTATTTATTCATATTTAAAATATCTAACATAATTTTATTAAATAATAGATATGCCCCCGGGTATGCGTTAATATTTGCGAGTGAAATCAATTTTTTGTAATTTCGCCATGAATCTGAAACTTTCATAGATTATACGCAACACATGAAATGATGTCCATGAATATAGCTATTTATTAGTATCAAGTTCTAAGCAATTGGAGAAGAAATGAGCGAGAAATTAATTTTTCAAAATTTGTCAAATTTCGAATTTCGCGCGCTCTAGGCGCTGCGGACGCGTCGCGGTCTGCCCCAAGGTGGTCAACCTGCCTACCTTACCGAGCACTACCTCCTGTGCAAATATGGAGCTAATCCCTCGAATCGACTTTTGCCCCTAGTTCCAGGCATATGTTCAAAATCTCAGATTGTCTCTCATATATCGATATGAATGTGCGAAAAAACTCACTTTCGCAGGGAAGTTATTTCCGTGTATGACCTCTATATCGGCGAGTGCTTTTTTGAAGGTCTGAAACGTTTTTGTTTTATTTCCAATAGATATTTTGCCTTTTCCTACCTGCATCAAAACCATCTTGTCCTCTCGCCAAGGCCACCCCCTCGTCAAAGCATCACATATCGAAGGACTGATGATCTCCTGGGATGTGACAGTATCAATGGGGGTGGGGGGAGGGCTAACTCTGTGATCAGTGGCGAAATGTGAGCTGATTTTCCCGCTTATATCAGGATAACGAAAAATGTGGCCTGACAATGTACTGGAGGAAAAAGCTATCGAATTTTAAACATTACACGATCAGTAACAGAGCACATATTTGAATTTCTCAAATGCTCACCGTGAATGTACTCTCCCATCCGTCCTGTCCCACGTACTGCAGCTTATAGCCATGTAGCATGAAGTCTGACTCCGCCCAACCATCCGTAGCGAGGTACCCGTCGCGCACCTGGAACAGCCAATCTCTCATGAAGCTCACTGAAATTTCTGGAAAAAGTCGTGATTATTTGACATCAAGCTGATAAGTTTACAGAGAATGAGCTCATGAGTCCGTTTGCGTAAGAGTCGAACAAAATTCTGCGACATAAAAAAATAGTTAATGCTCAAAAGTTTGCCCTAGGGGAAACATTTGATCCTGAATCGACGTACTTTGTTTTTGGACGTTTCAGACCCGTTGAGCATTGAGCATTTGCTGACTCTTAGGCAAACGGGTCTCAACACTACTGATAGTCTTTCTTTTTTTTTTAGAAGAGCTCTACTATGCGAAACGCACGTACCCATCCGTGAGCCCTCCGATATATCCGTTTACCCTTCCACAGTTTCGTCGCTCCCATTGCAATCTTGCAGCATGTCACGTATGCCATGTACGTGTCATAGTCAGTTCCCTGGTCGAATTGGGTAATTCTTAGAGTGTTTTATTGATCTAGACATTACTTTGTTATGGATACTCTTCTGATCGAGCTCGTAAATTGCGAAATGAAAATCATGCATTTCACAGAGAAATAACAAACGACGGATGGTTTGGAGAATACGTATCCTTGGGTGCTCACTTTGCGCCAAACTTCATCGCAGACACGAATTTCCCGTACTGCAGAAGGCAGGACGGTTTCGAGGATGTGGATCTAAAAATGTTCATTTCAATCGCTCATTACCATCTATGTTAATGGCTTGAATGGCATACGCTTCAATGAGGATACTTGATTAATTGCAGTTTTTATAAATAACTTCGTTAGCAAGCGCTGACCTGGAGCACCCCATTGTCAGCGCCGTTCCAATTGCTTGGCTGGACGTGCTCCCAATCCGTCCACTTCATCAGGAAATTCCTGGCGAATTCCGTGTTCCTCGCCTAAATTTGATGATTACCCTTATCTCGCGCCTTCTTTTCCGATCCACCAGATAGTTTCCTGCAGCGATTTCCCAGTTGAAGAATCGCTCGTAGAATACGAGATCGACGCGAGTGTCGATCCACTCCTCTGAATGAATTTTATAGTAATTAATTAATTTCATTCATTTAATTATTTTATTTTATTTGTTTTCGGCAATTGTGCTCGTGGTTGCATGGGTAAATGTGCCTGGGACTCATGCCTGGGTTTGTTTGAAAACTTGCCCCCATGATATTGTCCCATGATAGAATGGGAGGTTCCAGTTGAGTGTTTTAAAAAATCCGGTACTGCTCTCCGAACTGGTATTATTAGTTATTATTGTTACTGTTTTTAATTTGATGCGCGTCGCCCGATTAAGGATGTAATTTCGGTTTTGGATCTCTCCATTCCACACACTATTTGGATCTCTCCATTCCACACACTATATGGATCTCTCCATTCCACACACTATATGGATCTCTCCATTCCAAACACTAGAGTCTAAACCCGAAACAATATCACTATCACCGATGCAGTGATTGGGATTGATGACGGCCGTGTCCGCATCGAGGACGAGCAGCCAGTCCACCTGCTGCAGATAGATCGAGGCAGCACAGTGCTTCCGAATTAATGTCTGGAACGGTGGAACAAATCTGCCCCCGCGAGTTAGCTTCTACGCTCTTTTCCCGCATCCAATGAACGATATTCAAGAAGGAAGATACAGAATCGGTATATACTCGTAAATGGTTACTTCTAGGGAACGAAGGAGATAGGAATGCGAAACCTGTTCATTCTTATAGCAGACGTGCTTGACTCTCTCATCGTTGAACAGATCCACCATGAAAATCGTGTAGTTTACTGACTTCATCTAGCACTCGAGTGACCGTTGAGCGACAGCGTATTTTCTGCGATTTGTATTGTAATCACTTAATGTAATTTTGAATCGACAATTTCGCAATGTTTCGTTGGCACCGGTTGTTCTCGCAACTGCAGTTTAGGCTGTAATCGGTAACGAAGCGTGACGCTTCTAGAGTTCGAAATAAGAGTCGCCGTCTCTTCATTTCGCCCACTCTCTCGACACGTCGAGTATTGAGAGAGTGTGCGAAATTAAGAGACCACGGCCCGTATTTGGAACTCTAGACGCTTTGATGGCAAACCGTACGATTCCATGCTGCTCTTGTCGTATGCCACGAATATGCCGACTTTTCCGAAGAGAGGAGGGCATGAGGACGTGTTCTGACTGGGTGGGTATTTTCGATGACGGTAGTAATGATCGAACTGGAAGGAGCTTCGATTCGATATCAAGCGCTTTCAAGTTAGTGCATGATTGTTATTTTCGAATCGCATGATACAATATAGTGCAGAAGGTTGGTCCTTCAATGTTCGATTATCGTTTGATTATTTAAAAATATATGCTCGCGTCGAAAATATTCGCCACATCGTCTACGTGGTCGGTCACTGTTGATTGACTTCCTCCTCCTCTTTCCTGTCTCCATCTTCTGTGCTTCCCTCACCTGCTCCATATTGCGAAGAGCAACGAGATAATCAACAGTCTCCATGTTTAGCACCGTTCACCCCCTTTTTTGCTCAATTTACTGAAGTGTGGACTCCACGTCATATATAGTCGAACATTATTTCTTGTTCTTCAGACCCAATACCAAACTACCGAAGAATACCGACCCATCCTCATCTGACGATAAGTCTCTGCCATCCATACTATATGATAAAGCGCAAACGTCTGTCTGTCTATCTCTCTGTCTGTTTGTCCGGATTGCGAAATCGGAAACATGTAAACAACGTCTCCAATCACTCTCTCTTTGTGATTGCTAAATATTGCGCACCGCGAAGCGGTGAGCCCCGCCAGTGGTATCCCCCGACGTAGTCGGGGGGGGGGGGGGTCCTGCTGGTGATAAATATTATTATTATCAGTAATATTCATTCATCTAAGCTAGTCTCTTAGCAACATATAATTCAAATCTAATTTGTGAAAAAAATGTCTAATTTATCGCGAAAATTTGTCTCAGATTCTCACATATCGATGCTTAGTTGTCTAATTTGTTTCAGATACTCACATATCGATGCTTAGTTGTCTAATTTGTTTCAGATACTCACATATCGATGCTTAGTTGTCTAATTTGTTTCAGATACTCACATATCGATGCTTAGTGATAGGAATATGAAGACCACAGAGCACGCACATAGAGCGCTGACGACGAATATGTGATTGCATACTCTACAATTAAAAATTGTTAGAGGATGAAATTCGAAAGATTATAAATCGTAAAAATACGTAATGGGCTAATGAATGAGTGGGTGAGCTCGAAAGAAATATAAAAAAAAAAACAGAATCGCTCTCTTGATTCAACCGATCCAACAAATAATAAAATATAAACATCATACCTTGGCGATGTTTTGATTACCCTCATTGATGCTACCACGCGGACGCTGGTTTCACTGCGAGATGTCTGTGTGGGATAGTGCGTGAGAGAAAATAATCAATTGAACAACGGTTAATATTCCTACAATGTCGGAGTGATGCAGCTGATGAAACAACTGTTAGACATCAGCGAAGCAATAGACGACGATACACATTGAATTTGTAATATTTGACCATCGATCTATACCCCTTCCCTTCCCTTCCCACATTCCCTTTCCCATCCCACTATTGATCCAATTCATCCAGTCTATACATCTATCCAATCAGCGATATATTGGATACACTGTCTGCTCCGCCCGCTTACGAGGTTCCCTCCCTCGTCATTCCCATGTGCAACTCAAATGAGAATATCGATCCCTCCCTTCCCCCAATCACGTAGCCTTCCTTCATGGGTTTTCTTACTTCTATTCTCCCATCTTGCACATCATGTACTTGTCGAAGCACCTTGACTAATGTACGATAAATAGATAAATAAAAAAATAGCTACGACCATCATTTTTACATTGTGTCCGCGAGCAAAGTTCTTATTTCATAGTCGCAGCTTTGCAAACATCGTATGAGACATTGTCCTGAGACTACATGTGCAGCTCCGCATATATGTGAACATGTCACAAAAAACAGTGAATTGGCTTCTGGGCGACTCATAATGTCAAAAAAGTGGGGGGAGGAAGGAGAAGAGGAGGAAAATGGGTGGAAAAAGTCAAAGGAGAAGATTAAATATTTGAATTTTTCTTTCTTTCCTCATTATTCTCATTCCACTATGGCTTCTCGATTTATTTCAATCTGGAACTCCCTGGCACCCGAGTCGGTTTTTTCGAACATCCCATGACCCCTTCCGATTCTTTATTGCTTCTCAACTACCATCTCCCCCCCCCCAACTCTTTCATTCATAATTGGCATGATCGATATTACTCTAAGGATGGGCTAAAACATGGATTCAAATGTCAACGATTCTATCATAATTATTGACAACTAACAAAGACCAGCCGCGAAGTACGCTTGACACTTGTGAGGCGTATCTACTCGTCCTCGACACTTGGCCTTCGCTTAGCACTGGGACTGGAGCCGTCATCGCTGTCGCAGCGCAGTCGATTTGTAGCCGAAACCGGGCACCGGAGAGCATCCGGAAGAGAAGGAATGGACGGACGGGGCGGAATCGGAGTTCCCTTCATTCTAGCGATCGTAGTCGAACTGCAAAGGCGACGATTCACAAATCTGTCTGGCTGGTTGAGACAAACAATACGTAAGAGGAGAGAGAACTTCCGATCGACAATTCGCATTATCATGTGTCGCGAAGAAGCGACCTGGTCCTCTCGTCTCCTTAGTACCCCCCAATCGAGCATGGTCATCGGCTCACCGCTGCTCGCGCACTATCGTCTCCTTTCATTCCGGAAGAAGTCGCTATTTTCGCCGCCTCCGCGGACGGGCAGGTCCTCGTCGTGGTGCTATAAGCATCCATTTTGCGCTTCGTGGTGCACACGGAGCGATGCAGGATATTACCAAGATTATATTTCCGCGTTAAATTGTACAAGATAACGTTTCATCATGGGCGGCGAAAGCATATATCGGGTTGAGGAATAAGTAACGCTCGTTTTTGAATTTTTTTCACTTTATCATAAAAACTTTACAAAGCACGATAGAATCTAAAATATTCTCCATGCGCATCGATGACCTTCTGCCATCTACCAGGCAGCTTGTGGATGCCCTCGTGATAGAAGGACTGGGGCTGGTTCTTGAAATAGTTGGTCAGTACGGTCTGGATAGTGGCTCGGTCTTTGAAGCTCTGTCCCTTGAGGAAACGCTGGAGGTCTGAGAAGAGGTGGTAATCGGAGGGGGCAAGGTCGGGTGAGTAGGGAGGGTGGGGGAGGACAGTCCAGCCATAGCCCGCCAGCTCAGCCTTAGTCTTTCTTGCGACATGCGGGCGGGCGTTGTCGTGCTGAAAGTAGATTCGAGCGTCCTTCCCGCGTGTTTGTTCGACAGCGAGTCTCAGCTTCCGTAGCTGAAGAGTGTCGTCCCCTCGGGTAGGAGTTCCCAGAACTCTACTCCCCGCACTGACCACCAGATGCACAACATCACTTTTTTGGGGTGCAAATCGGGTTTGGGGACATCTGCTGGCTTTTGGTCCTCTCTGACCCACTGTCTCATGCGCTCATGGTTGTCGTAGAGCACCCACTTTTCATCACCTGTGATGACATTGTCCAGCCAATCAAACCGGCGATGCAGAGTGAGAAGAGTCGAAGCCATGTCCACTCGGCGATCCTTGTCATAGTCGGTCAGGTCATGTCCCGAGTTTCCACTTCTTTCCAATCGCGTGAAGTCCATTCACGGCAGATTTTTGGTCGACCCCAAGGAAGTCAGCAAGATCGCGCGTAGTGAGATACGGGTCAGCCTCCACCTCAGAACGCAATCGATCGAGGTCCAACTCCATGGGGCGACCGGGTCGGTCTTCATCTTCGAGGGAAAAGTCGTGTTTCTCGAATTTGACTACCCACTTTCTCACGGTGGTTACATGCGGGGTATGTGTGGGGTAAACCTGCTCCAGTTGTTCATGAATGGCGGGCGGTTTCAAGCCAGATAGAAAGAGAAAGAGCATCACGTTCCGAATGTGAATTCGGTCGGGGACGAAATTGTGCGGCATTCTCGCCTGGGAGACTAGGGAGAACTGAATCGAAAACATGTGTGGAATGCCCGAGGGGCCCTCTCTCCAGTGTAAACAGGGTGGCAGACGGCAACAACAAAAGAGCGAGCACGAGGGTTCTAAAGTCAGAGAGAGAAAACGAGCGTTACTTATTCCTCAAAAGTGTACTATAGAGGAATTTCGAACGTTGACAGGTACAAACATAAAATAATTAAACAGTAAGAAACATTCGCATCAACCTAAAACATGCATTCAAGCACTCCAATAAATCATCATTGTTTACCTTAAATTTTTTTCGATAATGATACAGTAAACTGCCGTACTTTCCACAATGCGCTTCAGAGCGCTTTTACAGTAGTTGGCACTGACCGAGGAAGCCGCTGCAGCCACAGACGCAAGGGCAACCTGCTGGTAGTGGTGACGGGTCGCGGCTTGCTCGGCGTGCGAGAGGGTGACGGGGCCAGAAGAGACAGTGGATGAGGTTGAGGAAGACACGGATTCAGCTGGGGAGGGAAATCCAGCTGGAACGGATAATATGATAATATAACGGATATACTCGTTTCACATTATTGCGGAATCAAATTAACCACAAGATTCGGAATTAAACACATTTTAAAAAATTATGCAGAGAATTGTGTATTATCACAAACTAACCCCGGAACTAGGGTGCTGGGCCACCCATTGAGGGTACGATAGTCGATTCAGTCCGAATGGTTACTCCCGTGATTGCTGAACGCCGAGGTTGAAGAAGAACCTGAAATCCAAGAAGTAAACAGTAATCACAGGTCTTTTGGCATATCACAGGAGTTCTTTTGCAAACTACTCGGACTGCTTCGTTACAGTATTGCTGCCTTGAATTCGAAATGGCCTAAATGCCGACTTTTCAACCAAACGCATTCAATAAATCAATATTCGTCAGATACCGTAAAGTGGTCATGTCATTGAACGGTAGGTCGAACCCACTGGGATGTGCTGAAGCCTTCACGTCCATATCAACACCCTGCAACCAAAAAAGGTCAGACCAAACTGTTTTGATATGCACCAATCATGTGACCGCTTCGTACCTCATAATTTCCGTTCTCAAAGAAGGGCACATTGAGAGTTGGTTGGTGCATCGGCGAAGACATACACACTGAGCAAGCAAACACGGATGAAAGGAGCCCTCGCACGAATATTTTGTCAGATAGCACAGGCCTTCTGAGAGAGAAATTCAGAACCCCCGTAAGCAAATATGAAATCGCTTCGATTCATATCTAACTATGTCACTGCATGTACCGAGGACCAATGATTCTTCGTTGGGTTGGTTCGTGACTGTAAAATTGATAATGACTAAAAGCCGGTAACGGAGTCATCCAAACTTAACACATGATTTTCGATATAATAGATTGATAACTTGAAATTGAGGTGGATGCTTATCCGATCAGAAATCACGAACGGTTCCTGCTTCATGCCTGCACATAACGCATCGAGCTATCATACACGCGCATAGTCGGGGGGGGAGGCTCAATCGCTGATAATATGGCTCCATTGTTCTTGGAATCGGGGAGGGTTAAGCGAGTGCTATATAAATTAACGCCGGAGCGGCACAAGGAATGCAACAGGCTTTCTTCAACAAGCAAAACGTCTGGTATCACGAAAACGATGAATCGAATTAAAATTGTTTGTCGAGTTTCGACTTAGACAGCAGTGCTACGTGCAATGCTCTGATAGTCACGCAATATTTGTGTCTATCGGGCATTCACTCGAGGTCTCCCTCCAACACTGGCTTCAGGCGGTTTATTGATGCTATTCAAAAACTGCCGTTTGACGCGCTTTCGCTCTTTCGATCACAGAAACATTGTTCTGGCCATCGAAACACGCGGTTGCACTCAAACACACGCACTTGCCAAGGCTACGAATCTTCGGTGTTTGAGTTAGAGATTAAAGGCCTCCACGTAGTCCTCGCGAGATCAACAAAGCGAAAGAGAAGGATCAAAGTCAGTGTTGAGAATGGATAAGCAATGTCTTTGGACTTAGCTTCGAGGCAAATATTGCGCGTAGGAAACATGGGCTGAGAGTTTGGCATGAATGAACATTTATTTACGGCAAGACAGCGTGAGAGTGAAAAGAATCAATGCGATAATTTTGAATCCTGGTGCGACCCTCCGCCTTGTGGTTAACAAGAACATTCAGCAAAGTACATATTTTCGAAATCGGAAACAGTCGGAAACAAGATAGAGACTTGTGTCAGAAGTTTTTTCTCTTAATGTTGTGAGAACCACCGCCAGCATTGGTTCAGTCTTGTACCAATTCTGTGAAAGCAATGATTAACAATCTTCACATCTTGAATCTACGAATAATCCACTATATCCGCTGGGTTATCATTTCTCCCCCACGGCTTCCCCCCACTCTCATCAATTGGTAGCTCATCTGTCAATAGAATTGTGCAGTGTTTACCGACAACATGGTCGATTAATAAGTACGTTTTCGCGTGATATGGTAACACTGCACTTCTTTGGCCAGGTTTGCATGACGTGGGACCGCCTCTGCTCCTTAAGAGAGAGTGGATCGGTAATTTAGGACCACCAGTTCCCCCGGAATGAGCTCCGGAATTCCAAATTTCGTACATGTGCATCCCTCGGTCCCGTGATACACCTATCACTATTGAACTCCCGGATTACGCTTTCAATGGTATTTTTTCCGAAAATCAAAAAAAATGTTGTGCGAAGAGCTAGACTCAAAATCTATTTTGCGTTGTACCAGGCTTGCCCAGTAATCAAAAATAAACTATAGCAATTGAATCCTGGTTCATTGGAAAATCGATTTTTTCACATTTATTTTTGTTTTTAGCACATTTTTTCTTGAAAGTGTGTCCGGAAAAAACAGTATACAATCAAGAAAAAAAGCTCTAGTAATTCACCGTCTAAAATGATATTGTATTGGGCGATAATGATTTTCAATGGGCCAACATTGGGTAAGTGAATGTTTTTGGCTCGCCTTTTTGGCCGTTTTTCGGAATCAATTTTTTAAAGACTCACTTTTCGCGAGGGGGGCGCACAGCCACTTATCACACGATGTAGCCCATGCAATTCTTCGTCGATCGTTATACAGTACTAATCAACCTACTTTGGCAGACCCCGCGAAAATGTACTTTGTAGCCGAAAAATCCTTCGACCATTTTTCGAGTACAGCTTTTTTATTCAACTTTTTCATGAGCTATAATATTGAAATTCGGATTCAGCACGCAAAACTACGCAGGAAAAAATAATAGTCAGAGAGAGATCCAAATTTTTTCAGCTTTACCATGACCCCGGGGTCGAGGTCTTTTTTCGGTTGAAAAATCGAATTGTGACATTATCAGATTATACGCTTATTATATGTATTTGGGTGCGTAGAATTTGAATTTGTAAACTAGAGCTCATGAAAACTCGAAAGAAACAAGCTATCTTCGAAAAACTGAAGATGTCTACTATTTTTGGAATTTTCGAGCATACCTTGCTCTAGTTTACAAATTCGAATTCTACGCACCCAAATACATATCATAAGCGTATAATCAGAAAATGTCAGAATTAGATTTTTCAACCGAAAAAGTGACCTCGACCCCGGGGTCATGGTAAAGTTTAAAAAATTGGTATCTCAGAAAAGTCTGACTATTTTTTTTTCCTGCGTAGTTTTGCGGGCTGAATCCGAATTTCAATATTAGAGCTCATGAAAAAGTTGAATAAAAAAGTTGTACTCGAAAAATGGTCGAAATCGAGGATTTTTCGGCTACAAAGTACATTTTCGCGGGGTCTGCCAAAGTAGGTTGATTAGTACTGTATACCGATCGACGCAGAATTGCATGGGCTACATCGTGTGATAAGTGGCTGTGCGCCCCCCTCACGAAAAGTGAGTCAATGTGTCGAAAAAATGATTTTCGAAATCGCGAAAATTAATTCAAAATCGACCTGAACCAGATCTCTATAGTATTTCCATGAACTCTGGACATATCTATGTCGATGCAAAAGAAAAATTGATTCCAACTTGTCCGGCTGAAAAAAATATGAAAAACCGATTTTCAAACTTTGCGCCCACCTGGCGCGCCGCTTTCTAGACTCGGTGCCCTAATTTGACCACTTTTGTAAACAAGTACCCAACATGCACGCATGGTATGCGTATGGAGGTCTGAATCGAAAATCCTCGCTGCATGTCCGGAAATCCGCCGAAAGGATAAAAAAAATTCAGAGGGGTTCTCTTAAGCACGCAGCATTCGTTCCGTAGACAATTCGCTTCCGATGTCCCGCATTCCGGATTGCCAGTCCTTTTTAGAAGTTAATGAAGTCATTTATCACACAGAAGACACCCTCGATACCATCACGTGTTCCATACTTCTGTTCGAGATCAGTGTATGAAGCAAAAAAGTTAAGGACGATTGGTGTATGAATATTCTGTGAATCTTCAAGTAAATCTCAATGAATTTGCGATACATCAAAAAGCCGCTACTTTGTGCTTAGGAGCGTGAGAGTGTTTTTCTGCAAATTATTTGGAATTTCAACGATTCAAAGTTCTGTAGACCGCGAATGAAGTGCTATGCCGAAACTTTGCACATTAGTTGATAACTTTGTATTACAGTCGTTCACATCATTAGCAAAGACACTTAGAAATAAATGAAGAGGTTTCAAACTTAGTACACGGATTGAGGGAGTGATAGATAGGGAGAGAGAGAGAGTCACTATCCGAAACGGCATCACTTCATCCATTGCTCGCAGGCATCGGCGTATAGCAGTAGAGCAGGACCGGCTTGGCGGGTGGCCGCAGCCGAACCCTTCTGCCCAGTACGAGCGCCGTAGCGGAGAGTAGTATGACCTCGCCAAGCAGAGCAATTCCTCGATCGCCGAATCTGCGAGGAATTCTAGTTCCAACGAGCAAAATGTGCTTGCAAAGAAGGAACTGGAAGGGCTCATCGAAAAACAATAGTAACGAATGCGATACCGCTCAAAAGTGTACGATGCCAGCAGACGCGTGCAGCGGTCTCTCTCCTGTTCGAGCAACTTGGAGCCCTCGGTCGAGAGACCGCAAGTATCTGTAAAAAGAGTTTCGCGAATTCCTATGTGAGTGGATCAAAAGTGGATCTCATGTTGATTCAACAAAATGAGGGCTTTGGAGAGCGCGAATGTGACTGAGTCGAGACTGCATCTCGTCATCATCTCAATGAGATCGTTCGGGGAACTGGAAACACGACAGTGATCACCCATTCATCGATGCCTTTGTTTCGGTCGTTACCTCTTTTCAAAATCTATTTAAAGGAGGAGTGACAGCAATATTTAGTTAGGGAAGCTGACACGATAGCCTGATTGATCCATGATGGAAATCCAAAATTTGAAGGTCGTAGGTCTATTTTGGACCGAGTTATGGGTGCGCGCAGTTTGAAAGATGATCAGGGAAACGGCTGCTAAATGTCTCCGAGAGATTGTGCAGCGCACCCTCTCTCCCTCCGCTACTTTTCCGAACCTTCCCTGTCATCCTTTTTGCAAGAGGCTTGAGTGGCAGAGAGACCAGAGACCGTAGGGAGAGGGGGGCAAAGGTCAGGTCAGAGGGCAGGGACGGGTAGATCAAGGGAGGATTCCTCTCTCACTAGGCAATGGACCCGCCCCCTTAAATACTATGTTTAGCATGGACATGGTCGTGCCCTTGCTAAACGCAGTAGTATGATCCGGCAAATCGTGGTAGGAGTCGCTAGCTGTCATTGCTGACAGTACTTCTTTAAACTGATATTTTTATCAATAATTCTCGAGATGATATCTTCAGCGTGCACCATTTGACCACAACGATCGATCAATTGTTCGCCTCCGTACCCCATGTCTCCGCCAAAGACGACTTCGTTTCCATTCGAGTAGTGGAACTCCTTGGTCTCTTTACAATATGCTTCATAGGCTGCCGTGAACACGAAGAGAGCCAGGTGAGTGTCCTCGAGGAGGACACACTGAAAATATAAATGGTAAATAAATAATAATTGAAGAAATAAATCAATTCAAAAATAGATATGCCATCGAGATGCTGAAGCAAACTGAGCTATGATATAGATCCACAAAGATGCGTTTTCGCATGTGCATGTTATAATGCATCTTTATTATTATCCCTTCCTATTGTTCTCACCTTATCACAAAAAGTGAGATTCCTGAATACTGTGTGGGATTTTGCGTATTCGATGCTAATCGATAGTTCATAGTTCAGCAATAACTCAGTATTGGAGTGGTCGCGAATGGATGTAACTGAGTCGATGTTTTCCTTAATTATCAATGCAATGGCACTTTAATATTTGTGCACACATAGTGCGATGCATATCAACCGTACCATAAGTTGCTCATTGTTTTTGATGGCGGGCGGTCTAGTGAGAATATCGAGCAGGGCGCCTCCCCTGTATCCTCCGCTCCTTCTCAACACATGCATCTGCATTTCCCTCTTGAGGAGATCTCGAAGCTGAATAATTAACATTTAATTAATATTGTATCTTGTCTTTAAGATTGTTTCATGTTCTGCTAGTTCTGATAACTATTCGAATCGTCTCATTGCGCGTTATCGAATGGACATCATCACAACAGTGTATACACGAATAAGCGGTGAAAATTATTAATTTGAATCTATTTACAAAAAATATAATGCATTTATCGATTGACCAATTGTGCAGGCGTGTTTTCCATGACTGTAAGGTCATTTTCGCTGTTTGGCAAATAAGCTTCAATACAATTTAGCTGATTTTATCCTAAATAGCTGAGTACTACCATTTCGACTCTCTCGATCATCACTAATCACAAGTTACCATATCACCACGTACCTCCTCCTTGTCTTGAAGACCCTCAATTGACATGAAGTCTTGTTGCACAGAGCCTGGGCAGACTTCGTTCGCATAAATCCAGAGCACGATGAGGGTGTGTCGGGACGCGTCAATGCCTCTTCCAGCAACTCCCCTAGGTCATTGGAGGCGAAGCGAGGCGGTGAAATGCCATTCTAAAAAGCATGATGTTTGCGAGTGCGGTGTAACAAAAAAGTACACGCAAAAACGTTGAACTACCGTTTTGCTACTGCGATTGTCACTAACATATAATTGTACTGAATTAATTATCACTAAATAGTTGCTATTCAGATTCGAACCTTCTCACGCATACGGACACGTTCGCCTGCGTTGCTGGCCAACGGCAAAGGGTAGAGATTTATTCGGATGTCCTGAATCGCTGCGAAACGTACTTATTGAATGACATCAAAAATCGCTAAGCAACCTCTCGTATCCATGCCCACCTCGACACACTTCCTGAAGCGGCAGACCCTGCAGCCACGCCTTCTCTCTGAACATAAACAATGGTCCAATAGTGATTTGCCTCCACTCAAGCAGATCCCTTCGGCAATTCGGGATGCAGACTTAGAATTTTTTAAGGATGAGGTGAAGCTAGCGTTTGTCGAAGGTGCACTGGCCGCCTTTCCCGCACGCATAGCTGCAACTGCTAACGATCGAGAGCTGGAAGAAGGTCTTACTGGAAACATGAGAACAACGAATGCAATAATTCCGATGAACACATCCCTCACCAGCCGTTGCAGCTCGGCACAGAGTAGTGCAGCCCGGTCGCTTTGTCGCTGCACACGACGCACTTCTTGTCGAATATACGAATAGCACGGGGCGGGTCCGGTGGCGGCAGCGATCCTTGGCGATGGGTGAGCACGGTACCACGGGCGTACCTAGGACTTGTAGAGGCACAGGTTGGGGAAGATGATGATCCGCCTCCAGGAATTGGTAGAGAGTTGGCCCGAGGAGGGCAAGAAGGATACGAGGTAGGGATCCAGGGAGACTACGATAGATGTGTTATGCGCAACGAGATCCGATGCTGTAAAGTGATGAATATGGATGTCCGAATGACTCTATTCATACTACACAATCTCTGGAACGGTGAAGAAACGAGTTGAATCGTTGGGAGGGGCAACATACCACATGGCATATTTTGCAGCATTAGCGTCTCTCTGAGCGAACATGCAGCAGGCGTCTGAGATGCAGTGTTATTGTCGGTGGTGCAGATCGCCGAATGAATCTGACGATGTGCAAATATCATATCGCAGAGCAAGCAAACTGTAATTCAATAATTATGGATATATGGAATAAGAGCTCATGTGATGGAAGTAATGTCAAACTTGAAAGAATAGGGAGAGAGATAGATTCGCGGGCGGAACGAGAAGGATACGATCTCATTTTGCATGTTCTCTCGTCGAATAGAGATGCGAGAGATCACGCTAATTGAGGAGTGTCGGATACCGATATGTCATCACTAATGCATACCGGGGATACGAGAAATTGAGAGCAGCCATGTCTATGAGAATGGGAGGATAAGTGTAGGAGCATCGAGGTACCAATAATCGGATAAAGCAATCGCGCAGATTTCATGAATTCAAATAATAATAACACGGGGGCCTCATACCACACTGTGCGATATCAGGCTTTGTGTTTCATTACAAAATGTGTGGTTGAACATCAACGACAGAAATATGAGAATTAGAGGAGGGAGAGATCCATAGAACTTGCAGTTGGTGAAGAGGAGCCGATAATTGCCGAGAGATAATATGACATTTGCAGCATGCGATCGGACAGGGAAGGAGAACAACTCTCTCTATAGAGTGATAGTGCTTTGTTCACTCCTCACGCTAACAAGCAGGAACTCTCTACACGCATGCGCATCTCTCATCTCTATCCCAAGTAGTGAAAGCGAAAGGATAAAAGGACGAGAACGAGAGCAGTGAACCAATCGTGAGAGATTTCGAGAAACGAGGGATACTAACATGCGATTTTCGAGATGCAGGTTCATACTTCGATTTGTCCAGCAATGTCAAAAATTTCACCCTATATTTGGGCGTTGAATTCGAAAATTTACCTTAGAAAGCCCTCATCATCCAAGCCCCATTCCCTGTGGCACACTTTACCTTGCCTGGGCGAAATTACCAGGGTGGTAGATCTTATGCACATGCAGTCTAACCATTCTGAGATTCTGACTTTTTTACCCTCTGGCATGGTTCATTTGTGGGCAAAAAGTAAAACTAAAATAAATTTTAAAAATGCTCAAAATTACATCGCAATAACTTTTACCACGGATGAGCTAGAGCTTCACTTCCAATTAGAAAATGTATCATCTCGTCGGGATCTTTCAGAAGTTATATAATATTATTCGAAGCGCGGTTCATGAGATCTCGTTCACCACCTAGCAGGTTAAAGTGTGGGTATGGGGGATTGAAAATATGGCATTTTAAGGTTAGGACTAGACATACGGGCTTGTTAAGGTTCTGAAAGGAGAAAAAAAGGGAGACTTAAATCGGACTGAGATCTTCCTTTTCGAATGAAATCGTGGGCTTCTGCATTGAAGTGAGGCAAACGGGATATACATGCTCGCTCAGGAAATGGTGGTCCTTGATCCACATTCGCCCTGTTGCTCAGTTGATCAAGATAGAGTCACTGAGGCCCCTTTATTCCGTTGGTTAGCACACCTGCATGCTGCGGGTGGATCAAGTCATGAGCAAACACACGTTTCATTGTTCATTGAGTAAAATCTAGTTTGTCAGATTGAAGATCTGGAAATGCGCTGCGCACCACAACTTCGATCAAAACTTGTGTATCTGAATCTGCGATGGATAATCAGTAAAAACGCTGAAGTATCAGTAGTTGCCAAGAAACTTAAAAGTGGAACACTAGCTGCTCCAGACGGAACACTTCTCGAGAATGATCAAGGCTACAATTGAGTTGCACGAATTCAAAGATCTGAATTCATTTCCACCGTTGGCCTCACCGAAAGCAGAATTGACCAAAGCGATCATTAGCAATACATATGCGTTTCTATGATTGAAAACTTTTGGGCGAATCTATTGTTTATTCGAAATACTTGAGAATTCACTCGCTGAGCTGGCGGTCCTATATCCTCCGCGCATCTCTAATCGCTCCACATTTCTCCCTCTTGCTTCACAGATCATTAGAACAACCATTTCTTGAGCAACTTTCAAATGATTTGTATCACATAAAGAGTAATGAAACTCTTCGACCTGGATAAATGATGAAGATGATCGGAATGACGGCTTTTATGACATCATTTGGCCATCAATATTGCGTTAAATTTCAAGACAAATCGATTTTTCTGCTCATTTTGAGCTCTACTCCGTTGTTGCAGCCGAACTGGGAACTTCGGAAAGTACCTAAATGCCGGTTCCGGGAGAAATAGTCAAAGTAGACATTTTTCTCGTCCTCGATATACTGAAATACAATTATCTCTTTGAGATTGTCCTGATTGTTCAGGAAGCACGTTTCGTGCAATCTGAAATACACCGTGGCATTCAGCACGTTGTTTTCGTCATCATATCAATATGGTTATGAAGATGACGTGCGATCGTTGATTGGGAATGATATGACGAATATCCATGAACGATATTCAATATATGACACATGAAGAACGCATCCATGCCCGACCGCTCATTCTACACTCATTCTACACAGAATCTTCACTCATTCTACACAGCATTCATATACATTGGGATTAGCACTTGCTATCCACACTCAGCACTTTCCTTGAATTAATGTTGGTTCTTTGATGTCTGACTTTTACAATCCAGTTCTCTGTCTTATGCCTCTCGTTTCGTTGCTCTGTCAGTGTGTTTCAGTCAATATTGGTGAGTATCCGAGAGCACTCAGCATCATTTCTATTCGTGAGACTTTACGTGATGTTTCGCACGTCTAGAGAAACTCCGCCCGCTACCACGACACGCAAAACCACAATTTGAAAAAGCCTTATGTTCTTCAAATCTTCTATTCTTAGCAGCACAATCTGCATATAAAGCTCACCGTTCATGCTCGATTACATCGATTTTCTGAAGAATATATTGAATCTCTGCAACCAAAATGATTCGACGATTGTCAGGTTTCGCTGCTATGAGTCGAGTGTTCGTCGTTGCGTTGTTTCTAGTATACTGCTGCCAGCTTACTGCTGCGCAAGCGAGGTTTAACAACATGTGAGTCCATGTTGATATTGAGCCCTTTGCCGTATCGTATTTAGCCGCCGCCACAAACTGCTCCTCAGCCACTCTGGTAGCCTTGGCGGTATCAGGGGCGGTATTCTCTACAGAAGACTGCAACTGGACCCCGCATTGATGAGCAGATCTGCTCCTGAAGAAGTGCTACAGACATACGCGAGAAAGTGAGAATCACGGTTGAAGAATAAGCGATTAAAGTAAAAGATGAGGTCATGTCAAGTGATTTTGCCGTCGTATTTCGACGACTGCACTAGGTGGTGCGGACGATGAGGCCGGCTGCTAGGTGAAGTATAGGAGGCTCAAATTTCTGGAAATTAATTCAAAACTGAGTAGTGATGAATCGATGCATCCTGTTGTCTTATAATTAGTATTCTATCTCTCACTTGTTATTGACTGATGTCAATTCAGGAGCCGCGAAATGAACGTGTTCTTATCACGAATTACGAACAACGAGGGGCCGTTATTCTACCGCCTACAGAGTAGGATTGGCAAATGAAGACATCGAAGATGAGATAACTTTTTAAAACGTCAAAATACCAATCATATCAGAAGCTTGCGTTGACAATAGTGATGCTATTTGTTTCCAGTTTCGAAAGTATGTTTCTCAAAAACTGATTTACATTTCCGATTTACACGAGAAACCCAATAAGGTAAATGTTTCGATGTCGAATAAATAGTTTTCACCGCTGAGTCGTGAGCATTTGATCGGTGCTGTGGTTCGACAATCTTCTCATACCACCAAAACGATCACGCAACCAGCACTGTCACTACTTTCTCTTTATCCCCTCTCTTGATTGTGGAACAGCGCGAATCATGCCTCTAATCCTTACGATTAGCCGCGAACATCTTCGCATTTGTTCACCTGTAACGCCGATCTCACCAGCTCATTCGCTTGGTCACAACCTATTGCATGAAGCGATCGTTCGAATTATCATTACTCTAAAAAAATAGTGTTGTTTTGTGTTTTAGTTATTACAGTCTACTAAATGATAACTCATGAGCGACCTGCGCCTTTGACAAGTGCAATTTCCATGCATACCAATTCAGATGACGAGGTAAGCAACAATATTTAAAATAATTCAAATAACATTGAATGTTCAGCAAAAAGTGTTCGAAGCGTCTTCTCTGACACATTCCGCAATTGAAATTGACTTTATTAGGCAGTTTAACTTCCGATTGTGTCACGTGTAGATGTGGTAGAGATCCCACGATACGCAATGCCATTCGGGCGCTATCGGCGGCTGACGTCGTCGCGAGCCCGGACGGCGGTAGAGTCGGGATTGGCACAATCTGAGAGATGCAGACCTATTTTGGAAAATTTCCACATGGAACGGAATAGTCAGGCGCAGTGGCTTACCATGCACAATCGCCAGCAAATGGGTCGAACCAGCGTGCTGCCGCTCTTATCTAGTTCGATTGTCTCTGCAGTGCGTTATCTTTCCTCGTCCTTTCTGTCAGTTGTCATTATTATTTTTCCCAGCGCAAACATTCGCAACAAATGTCGGAGACAAAGGCAATGCGAAAGGAGATGAGAGCAAAAAGCATATTGATGGTCCGCTGATTGAAACGGAATGAGTGGAGACTGGCGTGGGAAACAATCCTTCTATAGGCAGTTTACTAGTTGGCCAGAAGATGTTGAATCAGCGACCAGACGGCGCGAAAGTTGTCACTCGTGAGAAGTGTCAGACAACCTCTCAGAATTAGAATTCAAATTTTGAGATTTAGTCATGAAAGTTTCAAATATTTAACAAATCTAGCTTCGCTCTCTCGCCCAAGGTCATTTCAAGCG
Source organism: Pristionchus entomophagus (assembly GCA_036245825.1). Taxonomy (NCBI): domain Eukaryota; kingdom Metazoa; phylum Nematoda; class Chromadorea; order Rhabditida; family Neodiplogasteridae; genus Pristionchus; species Pristionchus entomophagus. The sequence continues at coordinate 36,731,231 of BTSX01000006.1, forward strand.
TCAATTGAATCCCATCGACACAAAATCATTAACATATTTCGATTTTGTTAGATTTTTTGGGCCGACACCATATTACACACAGCGAAATTTTGCGCAATGAGACGATTTTTTTTAATGAAATCGAAGAGCTCATCTATGTAGGTGTTTGATTGGTACTGGAATTATCCACGGGAGATGAGTTTGAACCAATATCTATGGCCTTATTCCGCTTTTCACTGAGAACGGGAGAGAACTGGCTGATCAAACGTGCAAATTCGATTTGAGTGTAGCGGATGATGCGATAGTTTCATTGATCTAACATTTACGAAGATATAATGACAACTGAAAAGCGATGCTCAGATGCGTCTAAAGTGTATTCGAACAAATGTTACTGAACACTGCTTCGTGGAATTTAGAAATTGTTTATGGAGCTCGAATCGGAAAGACAGACGTCACTCATTCTCTGATCGCTTGATTGGTCAAATTGTTCTGCGTTATAGTAAAAAAATTATCCAATTAATTTGGTCCATTTCCTTCTTTATTTCTCACGTACCCTACTTTCTCTCTGTGTCCCCTTTTCTCAGCTGATCCTTTCACTTTTTTTACTGTTCCTCCTCTGTTTCATTGCTAGGCCATATCACTCATTTCTTATCAGAGCCTTTTCGTTCAATAGTTCAAGACATTCTCTTATCTTCTTTTACTGCCATATTGTTTATTGGGCCTATCTCTTGATCGCTGTGTTTGTTCATCGAGGTAGCTCGACTCTATTTGCGTTTTGTTGGGCATTCCCCTTAGAAATTGTCCGATGTACTTGGTTCATCATAATATTGTTCCCAAACCTTGATAGCATAAATGCTTTGCAAGCGCAAAAATTGAAGAAAAAAAAAGTTGATTTTTGGATGACTGCTCTAGAGTCCACAAGGCAAATAATGTGCCGCCCATTTAATATTGGTTGCAAACATCACCCTACTGAGAGCGGAGAGATAGAGAGCGATAGAGCACACACGCTGATCATTCTTTGAAACCTATCCATCCCCCCCCCTATATATCCTTACCAATATCGTGTTTCTTTCAGAATGGTTCTAAGCTGGCTTGTTATTTGTATCGTCTACCTCTCATTGGTTCATTCTACACGCCCCATAGACCGTCCGAGTGAGGAGATAGCGTGCGAAATGATGAGAGGATCATTTTCTATCTATCATTTTCAGATTTCATCGCCGGAAGTATCGAGATGTCAGGGACGGCTCACGCCGGCTGGTCTAATGACAATCGTGTCGAGGCTCACTCGAATGACCTAGTGGACGCCATTTGCGGCTGTAGGTGAGCAGTGGCTTCCCATAATCTGCTAAAAGTCTTAAAAGCTGACGCTCATTAAACTGCACAGGCGCAGGTTTCAGGCCGATAGAAGATATTGATGCATGCATGAGGAATGTGTCAGTGGACGCGCTGTATGAAGGCGTTCAGCACATAGTCAGTTTCAACCTCGATTTGGATATTAGACTGGAATAGTATTCAGCCAATGCTAAACGTGTTTTCATCAACGAAATCACCCGCTTCTAAAGTGTTGACTCCGATCGATAGAGTGCGTAATGATTGACAACTTCAAGTCCGAAGCAGCATTCTCACTTAACATGTTCAAATTTGCGCCTCGAATCGACGGGATCTTCGCGACAGATCGATACGAAGATCTTGCCATTGTGATCACTGTTTCATAAGATATACATTCACAACATGAATTGAATTCCCATGTTCCCGTTTTTGAGAACATTCATATGAAATAATTGCGTTTCAGAATGCGCCGAAGATTCCTGTCCTCACTGGCATAAACGCGCTCGAATCTGCATTTTTTCAGTGAGCTTTCCTTCTCGAAATCGTATAAATCGCGTTTTTGGCTTTCGAAAAAAACAATCGTGATGTAGATGTGTGAGGTTATTTTGGACGACCCCCCGGAACCGTTGCGCTAGCAATGAGAACTACAAGCTCATACTCGGGTACTAGGAGGGTCTTGGTCCCGTATTTAACAAACGGTCACTTATTTGTGGTTACTGCCTTGCCGGAGGGAGAATAGTGAATTACAAGGTAAAATGGTCAAAAAATCATATTTTCTCAACCATTAGACACAATTTATCTTTTGCGTTAGTCTAGGGGTGCCCTGGGACTCTGGAAAACCCGTTCTGCTTGATTTCTAGTTGTTTCCAAAATGGGTTTTTCTACTTTCAATTTCAGTTTTTCGGATAAAGTTGTTACCTTTTGGCCGAACTACAAGTAGTCACTATGTGCGTTTTGTAGCTATTGCATGTATGCATCGGAATCACTGTTCGAATTGTTCCGCCAGGGACGCCGAATCCTAATATTTTTTAACAAAGCCAAAAAAGTCGTAATTTTGAAGGTTTTTAGAACATAACTTTTTTAGTTCTTGTTTTTATGTGCTCTAATAGCAAAATTCGGATTCTATGCGCAAAAATACGTCAGAAATACCTATAGTCAGATTGTTTTGAGAATAAAAATTTTTAAACTTTTTCATGGTCATTTTTGGGTCAAAAAGTCGAAATCTCAGAAATATCTGACTATAGGTGTTTCTGACGTATTTTCACCCGTAGATGTCGAATTTTGATACTAGAGCTCACCAAAATGCGAAAGAAAAAAAGTTACACTCGAAAAACTAAAACATTTCGAGTTTTAGACCATAACTTTTTTCTTTCGCATTTTGGTGAGCTCTAGTATCAAAATTCGACATATACGGGTGAAAATACGTCAGAAACAGCCATAGTCAGATATTTCTGAGATTTCGACTTTTTGACCCAAAAATGAGAAAGTTTTATTCTCAAAACAATCTGACTATAGGTATTTCTGACGTATTTTTGCGCGTAGAATCCGAATTTCGCTATTAGAGCACATAAAAATAAGAACTAAAAAAGTTATGTTCTAAAAACCTTCAAAATTACGACTTTTTTGGCTTTGTTAAAAAATATTAGGATTCGGCGTCCCTGGCGGAACAATTCGAACAGTGATTCCGATGCATACATGCAATAGCTACAAAACGCACATAGTGACTACTTGTAGTTCGGCCAAAAGGGAACAACTTTATCCGAAAAACTGAAATTGAAAGTAGAAAAACCCATTTTGGAAACAACCAGAAATCAAGCAGAACGGGTTTTCCAGAGTCCCAGGGCACCCCTAGAATAACGCAAAAGATAAATTGTGTCTATCCCGAATGGTTGAGAAAATATGATTTTTCGACCATTTTACCTTGTAATTCACTATTCTCCCTCCGGCAAGGCAGTAACCACAAATAAGTGACCGTTTGTTAAATACGGGACCAAGACCCTCCTAGTACCCGAGTATGAGCTTGTAGTTCTCATTGATAGCGCAACGGTTCCGGGCAGAAAATGCTCCAAAATAACGGAGCCGGTCTCTTAATAAACCTCTCACCGACCATACATCGAACTGCAATCTTGAAAGAGGAAATACCATTATTGAATGTGGATCAGTTCAGGATGAAAGTTCGAATTGTGGGTTCCATTTATTGCTCACCTGTTATCCGTGCATGTTCATAAGATGATGCAAAAAATATATAACTTTAAGTTTCTGGATGAGTTTCTGGAGCTTTTCGAGACCGACGCGGCAACCGACGACATTCTCAACTTCTATCTGGGACCGAATTGGAGAAATTCGAGGACCCCAACAAGGAGCAGATAGCGTGGATCCTGCAGCAGTACTCACACGTAAGTGGGGAATTTTTGGAATTTGATTAGTTAAAAAATAATATTTAACTATTTAACAAATAACCTCTAGGCATTTCAGTTTTGGGGTGACGTTTACTTCAATCTACCTGCCCGTTATCGCGCCGACGAGAGAAATGAGATCGGTGCCCCACGTTAGTCGTTTAATCGTATTATAAAAAAATACATACACATTTGCAAAAAAAAAAATATTCCTATTTTCAGTCATATGTGTATCTATGGGAGCACTACAACTCGGGTATCTTCAAGGAGGACGATCCAGTACATGGTGAGTTGCGAGAGGGAAATTGTGACCAAACGGGATTCATTGGAAGCGAGTCACTGTTAAGGCTCCGTCCATATCAATGAGATGTCGTACATCGTGGGTTTGCAAGCACTGGGAGAATTCGAATGGACGCCGGAGGAAAGAAAGCTGAGGGAACGAGCACAGCAAATGATGATTTCATTCATCAAGAACGGGTCAGCATCCAAATTTTATATCCGACCCAAATACTATCTCAACAGGCATCTAATTCGATTTCATGTTTTAATGTTTTCTTGAACTATTTTATTACGGTCTTTCCCATTCTAGTAAACCATCAGTCGACGGCGTCCCTCTTGCACTGCCAATTCCAACGCTCCTTTTGTACGCATCGCCTCGCCTCAATGGATCACAGATGAAGGCTTTTGGGAGACAAATTTGAGGTGTGTATCCAACTTTGGCATTCATGTTTTGTGTCTGACTTGCAAATAATCCACCTCTGATTTTCGTTGCTGAAATGCATGTTCTTTTGTTATTATTTACTTGTTATCAATAGTGATATCGTTTCGGTTTTTTTGCTCTCTCCCTTCCGCACACTATCTCGCAGGTCAGATATATATAGAGTGTATGCAGAATGAAGAGAGTAGAAAACCGAAACGACATCACTATTGTTGACTGTTTTGAAGTGCATTTAATTGCTTATCTCAGGTTTTGGACGGACGTTATGAGCCATTATTCGTATGACTTTGATCGGTTCAAGAAGCGAACAGTGATCGGATCTGATGAACAAAAACGCTCAGAGCTTTGATTATGGAAAGAGATCAATTCGGCTCCCGGATTAGAACACGATATTATAGTTGAACAAATTTGGTTCATTATTGTTTTGAGTGTCTAGCTGGTGCAATAAATATGTCGCTTCGCCCTTTTGCATTCTGTTACACACCCATATCATCCTTATCTCGTATGTATCCCGAATTTGGATAGAGCTGGCACTTGAGCGATAGACATTTAATCCACGAAAGTCCTAATGGGCATGGTGTCTGACTGGCATGCCGACGCTTGATTTGGAGACTGGATTGGGTTCTTCAGTCAGACACCATAATGGGCATGGTGTCTCTTTGCCAAACGCTTAGAGCGCTGGAAGATAGTGGACTGTTAGAGAAAGGAGAAGGAAGACATCACCTGCGGACGGGACACCATAATGGGCATGGTGTCTGACTGGCATGCCGACGCAGGCAGGTTCGACTCCCGCCCGCAGGAATTTTTCTTGGAGAATGGGCATGGCAAAACATCACCTGCGGGCGGGAGTCGAACCTGCCTGCGTCGGCATGCCAGTCAGACACCATGCCCATTATGGTGTCCCGCCCGCAGGTGATGTTTTGCCAAGCCCATTTTCCAAGAAAGATCCCTGCGGGCGGGAGTCGAACCTGCCTGTGTCGGCATGCCAGTCAGATACCATGCCACATACTTGTTTCGTTGGACGCACATGAGCAGTGAACAAAGAAGCGTGCCCGCGATAAGGGTAGGAAACACTCTAGACTCTGCTCGTTCGTATCTTTGACATCATATTCGTCTTCTCATAGTTTTCGACCCCGCTGTATGCTTTATCATAATTATTATGCGAAGATCTAGCGATCTCGCGATACTCGAGCATAGTGCAGGATAACGCTTAGAGCGCTGGAAGATAGTGGACTGTTAGAGAAAGGAGAAGGAAGCTAGATGTGATGTATCTCCAGTGTGAGAAGTACAGTGTGATTACAATGCACTGTAGATGGACTGGATGTTTTAACAGTTGAAACTACCGATCTGTATTGGATACGGTAAAAGAGAGGTGAATGGGTGAGGGTCAGTAGTCGGATAATGGATATTAGAGTGACGATAGGAGAAGGAGAATCTGAGATCCTTGATTGGACAATGGAAGACTACGATCCCAAGGTGATGAATAGAATGGGCAGGTGCCCTGAGACATGGACAAGTTCATAGTGAGGATCAACGAGGGGTTGGGCCTAACGCCTGCCGCGATGAAAACTCGTGACCGCACGAGGAGAGGTTCTGCTGGAGCTGCAGTGAAGGAGGTGAAATTGAGCTATTTTTAACCCTATTCTTACGTATCGTGCCATGCATATAGTATATTGTCTCCCACGATGAGAAAACAGATGAAATTGGGTCGGAGCTCATGCAAATTGGATCAGACAAGATGATTACATCATTGAAATAGAGAGAAGAATAACGTGGACTATTGAATGAATTACAAAATGTTGACGCAGGAGATAGAGTTTTATGGAAAGTCGCTTCAATAATTATTATTATGAAACATATGTGGTCACAACCTTCAGCGTAGTTGTTGAAAACAATATATTGAAATCAATACAAATCACGATAAATAAAGCAATACAATTTGAAAGTGAGATCAAGGATGGTAAAAAGCGAGAACGGCAGAAACATATATACAAATCAATGGCAGTCAATGTTGGCTTTGCACATCCCCATCCACCTATTCTGTTGATTCAATTGGCTTCGCAGGTATAGGTTTGGATATGTAGAGTAGGATGGCATCGGCGGGCGGCCGGCGTCTCACTTGTTCGCCCAGTGCGAGCGTAGTGCCGGGCAAAAGTATGGACTCGGCAAGGATCGAGGCTCCTCGATTGCCAAACCTAAACATACAACTTTGAGTGATCATGGGTAAAATCGTTAATAATACCGTTCGAATGTGTAAGACACTAGAAGTCGTGTCATTCGGTCTCGTTCCTCCTCAAGCAGACTCTTTCCTTCGCGTGAGAGCCCGAACGCATCTAGACGTATTTTCAACAAAATTTCTACTAAAAGCGCAAACACGCAACCAAATCCGGGTTATTTCGTATTACCTGGATTCAGTAGAATAATTGCTTTGGACAGTGCAAATGTCGCTGGGTCAAGACAACATCTCGTCATGATATCAATCAGATCGTTGGGGGATCTGGAAATTTCGCAGTTTATGAATGATGATTTGCTTCGATTTAGCATGCACATTTATCTATCGTACCCTTTGTTCTCGCCAAAGACGATTGCTTTGCCATTGGCGTAGTGGAGTTCCTTGCTCTCCTTGAAATACGCCTCGTACGCTGCAGTGAAGATGAAGAGGGCGATGTGGGTATGCTCCAGAATGACGCACTGTAATTACCCTAATATTAATACAATTTTCATGGTCCTGCTTTTATTTTCCCTAGACATTCAACACTCGGATGTTTGTGTGCTTTGGAAGTTGATCTGTTATGGAAACGAAACTCGATTGCGGTCATCGATTCTGCCCCAAGCAAAATAAGCCAGTCTCCCGGCATTTCAAGGAAACTTTCTATAAACAACATTAAGTATATTTTGATTTACAATTCAGGTGCAATAGCTATGAACTTAAAACAAACATTTTCCTATTGTTTTTTGTTGTATCATATCTCTCAATATACTAACCTTATCACAAAAGCTGAGGTTCCTGAAGACTGCGTGTGTTTTCGCGTATTCGCAGCTCATCGACAGTTCGTAGTTCAGCCAGAACTCAGTCCTTGCGCGGTCGTTAACGAATATCGGAGAATCGCAGATTTCCTGAAATTTCAGTGGATTCGTGCATTTTTGAGTGTCTCTACCGCACCATCAATGTCTCCTTGTTGTCGATGGCGGGTGGTCTGGTGAGAATGTCGAGCAGGGCGCCTCCCCTGTATCCTCCACTCCTTCTCAGCCCATGCATCTTGATCTCTTTAGTGAGTAGATCACGAAGCTGAATATACATATATAAATGTCATAATATTTCATTTAGAGGAAATCATTTTGCATACATTCGTTGATATGGGTTATTATGATTTTCATTATGGTTCATTGGCTCAGCGCAAACACCACTCGACTTTTATAGATTAAATCATGATCATTGAGCCATTGCCCATCTTTACCACAACAATCCGCAATACAACCTGCGCAATCCGATCGGGTTTCGCAGCTAGTTTTGTTAATATTTGTCATTGTTATCACCTATATGTTTGTATTTTCACCATTGCATTGCCTTATCGAATTAGTGATTGCTCTCCGAGCACCGACTTATCACGGATTTTCTCTCATTCTGTAGGAAAATCGAGAGCTTTTACTACAGAAAAAAATATTTGTCTCGGATTTCAAACTAACCTATACGCAGGATCATATTATTCGATCTGATTCGATTTTTCGATTCGTTTTTCGATTTGACAATGTGGCGGTTATATTCGATTATCGGGCCAGTCAGACACCATGCCCTCGGCCAGTCAGACACCATGCCCTCGGCAGGGCATGGTGTCTGACTGGCATGCCGACGCAGGCAGGTTCGATTCCCGCCCGCAGGTGATGTTTTGCAAGAGGTAGAGAAAGGCGCGCGCCCCAACCACTAGTCTCCGTCGAGCGTTCCCTGCGGTAGGCCGCAATTATTTTTTCTGAAGTGCGCAGACTTCGCGTCGAATAATGGGCATGGTGTCTGACTGGCATGCCGACGCAGGCAGGTTCGACTCCCGCCCGCAGGTGATGTTTTGCAAGAGGTAGAGAAAGGCGCGCGCCCCAACCACTCGACGGAGACTAGTTGTTGGGGCGCGCGCCTTTTGCGTCGGCATGCCAGTCTACGAAACTAATTTCACTGACTAATGTGAGCATGGGGAGATCTACTTCATTTTTCCAAATTTGCATATTGAAGCGATCTGTGACCTACCACTTCAAAACGCTCCATCTCGGTCAGTTTTTGACCTACAGAGCCCAATTTTTTTCAACAGATTTGTCTTTCCGAGATCTATAAATAACTCAACTAAGTGTACGGTTTAAAATAGCATATTCAATGTGTTTAGTCTGAAAATTCGTTTTTTCGATTATAAATGCCGACTTTACTCGGAATTTTCCTCTAAAGGGTATGGATTATATTTGAGATTATGTTTCCCCCCCCCCAGAATTGATGTACAATTGTATTCCATTTTGTATAACTCTGGTTACGCAATAGTGCTACTCAGTAGTTTAGATTGATTAGCAAATCAACACAGAGCGAACCTCACTGTTTTCGAGCAGACGCTCTATGGATGTGGTGTCTAGCTGGGGCGGGACAGGGCTGACACCGATTGCAGAGAGACTCGAGGGAGAGAGTGGCGTCACGGGACGAGATAGGACCTCGCCATGCATCTCCCCAATATCATTGGAAGCGAAGCGGGACTTGATGTCTTTCTGAATGAAAACTACTATTGTCGATGTTTGAAATAATTTGTACAAGCTCCAGAATGTGGGTAGTGGAATAATTGCTTTCGATTATTCTGTGATATTGCTCGTTGAAAGAATCCCGCAATCGGGGAGTTGTGTTGATGATCGATTGAAAGAGGAAAACCAATAATGATCTGCTTCCATTTGCGTTAGCATTGTAGGCTAAGCGATGGACTTGCATGCTACTCGCCGTTCCGAAAACAGTACCCGGACAGTGTTGGTGGTTGACGGGAAATGGTAGGGACTTTGTCGGAGGTTCTGGATGCCTGGAAACGTGGAAAGTGGACATCAGGCTTCCCGTATTTTGACAAAGTAATGGTGCGTCGTACCATGAGGGTTCATTCCCGAATCGATACACTTCTGGAAGCGGCAGGCGCGGCAAGAGCATCGTCCTTCTGCAGCATTTTCGTTTAGATTATATTAAATATTGATTATTGAAGTATATCTGGATCGATACTGATGAGCTTGTGTCCTTGTTGTGTGAGAGTGCTCTTTCTCCACAGTAGTGAGGGGTGATAAACAACGACGTTTATCGGCGAAACGGAGACTAGCCGGGTGATGGGGACGTGGGAACTAGACGACGGGAGAGAGAGCGACTGGGCGTCTCCTCGGAAATAGACGAGGGAAATTACAATACGGTAATCCCTTAATCAGGGGAAATCGTGACAAGCAACAGGTTCAAAGTGCGTCGACCTGTTACTTACAGTATATTTAGTATTTGAATGAGTCACGAGTTCAAGGAGAGCGCGCTCTGGGGCACGACTATTATTTACGTGGGGAATTTACTAATTGTGTATATAATTAATATAGAGTATAATTACTATACAACACCTCCCCTTCAAGATTGACACTTAGTTGATCTTAAAAACAACTTGGGAAAAGAGGTGAGGTGAAGGAACAAATTTGGTCGGGATATCATTCTCGGATGATATAAAGTCTTGGACGGTCGAATCATCCTTCATTGAACACGAGATGTCGATGTCTTCCTTCACGATCTCTTTCTTGACGATGAACTTCTTCTTGTCCTGCTGCTTGAGCGTCTCCTTGGCGGCGATATTCTCGCGAGGCGTGGTTAACTCATTCACACTGAGAGGTGTGGTAACCTCTTCACTGATCGGTATCATTGTATCGATCGGTTCTGTTCTCACTCTGAGAATCTCCAGTTTCTCGATGAGATCACGGCCGATGATCACTCTGTCGGTGTTTGCAACGTGCACTTCTGCACTTGCTTTGATATCACCGTACTTGAGTTCACCCATGAACTTGCCGATGATCTCCATCAGCCGACTTGACTGTATTCACTATCACAGTATCCACTCTGCTTCTCCTTCTGTCCCTGACCTGTTCCTCTGACTCACAGTCATTGCATTCTTCAGCCACATGAGCAACGCGATCACAATGGAAACACTTGAGTCTCCGTCTCTAGCACTTTTGCTCAGTGTGATCCCCATTTCCACATCGACTGAAGGAATTGTGCGAGGTCTTCTCGTTCTTCTTCACTTGGTCGCGCGTCTTGCGCTCGCCCGTCTTGGACTGTGAAGGCCACTCCGACTTATAAGCTTGGTCGCGCGTCTTACGCTCGCCCTTCTCGGACTGCTTGGCGTTTCTATCATTCCACTTCACGTGGTTCACCTTTCCTTCTTGAGCTGCGAGAGATCATTGTATACCGATAGGAGATCATCGAGAGTGCATTCCTAGCCCTTCTGTTTGGCCGTCTGCATCATCTTCAGATGCACGTCAGAGTATCGAGGGAGGTCGAGTGAGTGCAGGAAAGTGAGCACCTTCCACTCATCAATCGTTGCCTCTCGCACTTGAGCATTCTCAACCGTCTGGTTCACTCTTGCTGCGAGGGCTCTCACATCCTCGATGTTCTCCTGACTCATCTTAGCATTGATCTTCTTCGATCGAATAGAGACGTGTTGTCTCCAAACAGAGTGAGCATCTTGTCTTTGACCTGATCGAGGGTCATATCGATCCACTTTGTGGGTGCGATCGACTCAATGAATGTCCTCTCAACTGACATGCTGACATGTCGGATGAGGAGTCTGCTCTTCTTCACATCATCCCAGTCTTTGAGATCGATCGTGAAGATGTCCTCGTGTCTGTTCCACCATCTCTCGAATGTGGCACCATTTTCAGGAGAGTACACGAACTCCTGAATGCGCGATTCGATCGCGTCCACATTCGAGTTCTGCTGGGTGTTTGAAGTGATCCCCTGATTCTGCTCCATTACTCTGCTCATGAGAGTTGCGAGCGATGCCTGTGTCTCTGTGAGTGCTTTTCGCGAGGGGGGCGCACAGGCACCTATCACACGATGAAGCCCATGCAATTCTGCGTCGAACCGTGTACAGTACATATCAATCCGCTTTTTCAGAACCCGCGAAAAATTGTTCAGAAACCAAAAAATTCTCTATTTCGACCATTTTCTGACTACAACTTTTTTCTTTCGTGTTTTCATGAGTTCTGATAACGATATTTGCATTCTACACGCAGAACTACGCAAGAAAAATCCATTGTCAGATTTTTCTGAGATTCAAAAATTTTCGACTTTACCATAAGGTCGCTTTTTTTTTTTTAGGTAAAAAGGTCGCTTTTTAGGTAAAGTCGCTTTTTTTGTAGCTTTTTGGGGATCGAACCGGTGATATAGCGGACTTCAGTCAGACACCATAACCAATAGTGGTTATGGTGTCTGACTGAAGTCCGCTATATCGCCGGTTCGACGCCCACCATCGACCATGTTTTGCAAGATGGTACGAATTCATCAGCCACTGCCCATTTTTGCGTCCGCATTTGTTTTCTTGTGAGTGTGCCGAATGGAGGAACTCTGTATCAACCCCTACTCACAGCTCTCTCTCTATCTCTCTGTCTTCCACCTTCGGCTGCTCATTTGCCTCGGTAACATCTCCACAGCCTGCCATACCCGCACTTTCGACTTATGACGAAATCGAAAATTGGGCAGCACTTCGTGTGCGACGGGTGAAATCTGCCACTTGAGAATTGGCTTCTCAAGCAGGTAGTCACTTAGAATCGCGAACTCTGGAGCAGAAACCTGCTCTCTGGTTCGGTTCTAGACACTCGTGGGGACCAGCAACCTGATCTCTCCACTACACACAGGGCGATCAGAAACCTGGTCTCTCCCCAAGGAACAAGAAACACAAGAAAAGATGATAAAATGAACCTTTTACGAGTCCGAGTTTTCCTGAACGCCACTGAAGTATATCTGGATCGATACTGATGAGCTTGTGTCCTTGTTGTGTGAGAGTGCTTTTTCTCCACAGCAGTGAGGGGTGATAAACAATGACGTTTATCGGCGAAACGGAGACTAGCCGGGTGATGGGGACGTGGGAACTAGACGACGAGAGAGAGAGCGACTGGGCGTCTCCTCGGAAATAGACGAGGGAAATTACAATACGGTAATCCCTTAATCAGGGGAAATCGTGACAAGCAACAGGTTCAAAGTGCGTCGACCTGTTACTTACAGTATATTTAGTATTTGAATGAGTCACGAGTTCAAGGAGAGCGCGCTCTGGGGCACGACTATTATTTACGTGGGGAATTTACTATTTGTGTATGTAATTAATATAGAGTATAATTACTATACAACAATTATGTACACCCTAGAGAAGGAGCACAAATCGCTATATTCCGTCCTCCACTTCCCCTAATGCCATTTGTTTGTTATTTTTAGCAAACTGTGTCCATTGCGTATGCCTTAGTTCGATTTAATAAATGACATGCTTACTGTCATTCTTCCTTTTCCTACATGCACTCTCCATTCGTCGAATTACGCATGTTTCCTGGTCCATTTGTCTCCCCTACGTCCCTTCTCTTGGTTCGTTCATCTATGGGCGCTTTCCCGCCTCTCTCACTCTTTCTTTCTTTCTTTCTTTCTTTTTCTCTCTTCATCTCTCTCTCTCCCACACACACTACCTATCTCTATCCACGTCACACAGAACAAATAACGATCATTCCGCCTCTACTCTAGGCGAATATTTGTTCCCTTTCCCTTTTATGTTCATATCACTATCTCAAAGAGAAATTGCAATGTGGCACGCACTAAGCAATGATTCCCAGTGTCCAGACGGTGCTCTCCGTATATCAAAAGCTACTGACTATCAGTTCATAAAGAGAAAACATGCACTTAAAACATGCGCATGGGAAAATGATAAGGAGCGGGACGGATCATTTTCCTCACCCTTATTGAAGGAGCACTGGCCGTATTTCTGGCACACGTAACGACGCCCGCTCACGATTGCACGACGGAAGAACGTTTTACTGGAATGATATATTTATGAATGAGTAAACAATAAATGTTTTGAAAATTGTAATCAACTAGACTTGACTCTGCACTACATAAAGCTATTTTCGAAGATTCGAATCGTCCAAAGGAACGTTGCCACGGTTTCCTCCTATTAAATTTTCCTAGTTGATTGGCGTTTGACATGCAGAAACTCAACGATGTAAAGGGCACATGGTGGTAACCAAAGGGGGATTCCGTCCCTCACCATCCGTTGCAGCTCGGCACGGAGTAGTGCATGCCGGTGCCGCGATCGCCGCACACAACGCATTGCTCGTCAAAAACGCGCGCTTGTCGGAGCGCGCGCGCAGCCGACTGAGGTTCCGTGCACAGCGATACCGCCAGCACGACAGTCTGCTCGAGCACCGAGATTGACGAGGGCGGCGTCGCAGGGCACGAACATGCGAGAAGAAATATCTGATTATCGATTGATGCGATTGAGCTGCCTACCACTGGGAGCCTCAGGCTGCAGTAGCATCAGTCGGTGCAGTCGGAGGTGTCGCGCGAGCACTGAACGGCAAGAAATGGAATAGAAACAGCAAGCGGGCGGAGTAGGGATGGCTTCGCCACGCGAAAGGACGTGTGCAATTCAAGGAAATGAGAGGCACACAGCGAGCGGTGAGAGATCGAGATAACAGAGCGGCTCTCGTGAGTCCGAGCAGTGGAACAGAACCGAATCAAACATCAGCTAGAGCAATAACGGGGCGAATAGGAAGGGGCGGGTGTATGAACAGGAATTAAAGGTGAATGATCGATTTAATTACCTTCAAGAACGATCAGTTACGAACAATTATGATCGCTGAATGTGCAACGGAACAGTTGTTTCACTGATCAGTTGTGTTGACAACGATTATCGGATTTCTGGTCTGCAAGAATTGATATTACGAAAACTGAATAGGTTAGTCCTTCATAATCGCTGTGTCAGAAGCACAATACCTTTTCTTTATATTTGTTCCGACGGCCAAAGTCGAGTTTGACACGAATAGATAAGGGGGGGGGGGGAGTGTGAAGGTGTTGTGGTGTTGCCCACGAAGGTCGCCTGTGTGACTCATATGGTAGAGCAGCAGAGTCATGGATCTAGATATGCTTTATATGTTCTAAAGTTGGCAAGCTTTGAGTACATGTGTGAAAGAAAAAGAAGAAATCAAAACAAAACAACAACCAAAAACGAACAAAAAGAACTCCTTATCTCCACCAGGACGAAGGGATGTCTAAAGAACAGGACGAGAACGCAGGGAAAGACACCGCTCAAAATGCGGGAGCTCGAATGACATGAGAAGAATGGCCTTTTGAAGCAAAAGGGTGCACTTAACACTATGTGATATCAATGGTTGCCCGAGGCCATCAATTACGATTCTGTTGGGAGCATGATATGAAAAAATTCCGTCGGTGAATTAATCCAATCTAAAATTCGATTGGGAATCGAAAAGAGCATCTTCACTGAAACATGAATCCTCGAATCCTCTGTTCCGCCTTGTTGTTCCAATGATCGGCAACATACTATTGTCGACGCATCTTGCTTTTTCGTTGACACGTTTGTTCGCGAAGGGAGGAGCGGGGCTGAGCTAGTTCAATCATGCATCAATCATTGCAAACGACTACGTGAAAGATGTATTCGAGAGAGAGGAGAAGGGGGATCGAAACGCCACCTCCCACATTGTCAGCAAGTGGTTTGTTGATTGGAATTCGGATGGTATGGCGATACGAGCAATGGCGATGATCACTAATCGACATGATTGATGTTGGTCTGCCCCCGAGGGAACGTACTAAACCCCGGCCAGGCCAGTTCTAAACATCATCCCCGGCCCCGGCCGATACTAAAACCTGGGCCACGACCCCGGCCCATGACCCGACCATAATACACCCCGACGCCCGACCCCTGCCTATACTAAGCCCCGGTACATACTTAACCCCGGATCCGGCCCGTTCTAAACACCGTCCCCCGGCCCCGGTCGATACTAAAACCTGGGCCACGACCCCGGACCAAGGCCCTGGCCCATACTGTACCCGGGGTTGGGATTTAGTATGGGCCGGGGTTTAGTATGTCCCTACCCCCGAGTACGTTTGCATTTTCAACTATGTAAAGACGGCACACGGAAATATCATTTTTAGAAATGTAATTGGTTGATCTGGTTTTTTTTCGAAATCCACACCGCAGTTGTTGTTACGTACCGATCACAGGACATGGAACAAACCGTGTAACGAGCAGTCTAAAGATCGTCAACATCGCTCAACACAGATTGACTGTGTGTGAACGAAAGGTATCATTGAATTTGAAGAAAATTTACGACATGAATAAATATATATAATGTGGTAGAGATGAGGGGAATTGATTCAAATTTGAAAAAAAGAGAAAAAAAATAAAAATTTATCCACCGAAAACCGCAATGAGCTTTCTGGACACCCCAATAATATCTCGCCTGACCAGATTAGCAATGTAAATGTATTTCGAGATTGTATTTATTGACACAAAAATTAAGTACAGACTGAATGCTAGTAACTTTGACGTTTCGAGAATAAAAGGTTTATTCAGAAAATAATTTGTTGCATTCAGAAATAACTGGTTCAAAACCATAATACTCGGTCAATATGCGTAGAAGTATTTTGAGACAGGGTTAGAATTATCACTAAACGCGTTATGTGTACTATTATACTCAAGGAGGGTTTCACAGTTGGCAAAAATGGCGGTGTAATGTACCGTTTTTAATACATCCTGGAACGTTCGTTGTACTTGCCAAAGTCAGATTTCTTTTCAGTTCGTGTCGAATTGCCGCCGAGAAGATAAAGGATAGTATTCCGGGACTTAGTGTCTGAAATATGTTTTCACAAGACATTAAACTTATTTATTTAATGGCCAAAGTTTGAGCCGTACATGTACCCTTTTGTTATCCTGCACATTTTTTTAAAGAGACGATCCACGATATAGTGGACAGGGTCCACGGATGGCTGAAAATTAGATTCTATCCATACTTTTTTCTTGAAGTAAGGGTCCCGAGTGCTGATCGACGCCGCTAATAGCTAAGGTCTCAGGTCGACTTTGACGGACTTACAGTAACCCACAGTTTTTGGGGTCGAAAAAGTCACTTTCTCAAAAGTATATGACTGGTAGTTTTTCTGACGTATTTTTACAGGTAGAAACTGAATTTCTATACTAGAGATCATGAAAGCTCAGTAGAAAAAAGTTATGCTCGAAAAACCTCATTTTTCGATCAAAAAAATCACATTATCGGTCATAACTAATTTTGAAAAAATAACATTTGAGATTTCAAGGTTTTCGTTATCTACAACTCTATGAACACCTTCTAATTTTTTTTACAGGATGTTTGATAAATAGAATCATCTTTTATTTTCACGTTGAAGTTTGCCCCTCGCGGTACAAGTGACTAGTACGACAAACATTATTCCTCACTTCAAAGAGATATAGTCCGTTTTCCATCAAATTTGTGTTCCGTTTACCGTTACTAAGCATTTATGTTGACATTATAGGGCTGTGAAAGGAATACGATGCGGAAAAATTGAAAAATCTCAGAATTTCAAAATTTCATAAGTTATGTATCTGAGCTCCAAATGCGGCATTTTCAACTGGAAATCACTTGTATAAATGTTATGAATATTGTATGAGATTTTTAGATGTTTCTACAAAAAAAAAAACAAAAAAAAAATATTTCGACGACAAATTTCTCGATTATTTGCCCACCGAAAAATCTCAATTTCAAAAAAGATTAGAAACTTCGCTATAACTTTCGGGAATTGTTGAAATAACTCAGTCTAGTAATTTCCAGTTGAAAATGCCGCATTTGGAGCTCAGATACATGACTTATGAAATTTTGAAATTCTGAGATGTGAAAAAAGCGATTTTTCAATTTTTCAGTTTTTCCGCATCGTATTCCTTTCACAGCCCTATAATGTCAACATAAATGCTTAGTAACGATAAACGGAACACAAATTTGATGGAAAAAGGACTATATCTCTTTGAAGTGAGGAATAATGTTTGGTCGTACTAGTCACTTGTACTGCGAGGGGCAAACTTCAACGTGAAAATAAAAGATGATTCTATTTTTCAAAAATCCTGTAAAAAAAATAGAAGGTGTTCATAGAGTTGTAGATTACGAAAAACTTGAAATCTCAAATGTTATTTTTTCAAAATTAGTTATGACTGATAAAATTAGTTATGACCTACGGGCGGGAGTCGAACCTGCCTGCGTCGGCGTGCCGGTCAGCCACCATGCCCATTCCAAAAAAGCATTCCCATGGGGAGGAGGCGGGTAACATTAGGAGCTTGGCGGGGACTAGTGGTTGGGGGGCGCGCCTTTCTCTACCTCTTGCAAACCATTACATGCGGGCGGGAGTCGAGCCTGCCTGCGTCGGCATGCCAGTCAGACACCATGCCCATTAATGGGCACGGTGTCTGACTGGCATGCCGACTCAGGCGGGTTCGACTCCCGCCCGCAGGTGATGTTTTGCAAGAGCTAGAGAAAGAACGTAATACTTTCTTGTGTAGAGTCGTGTCAAACTTATTTCTCACAGGGAAATAAGTCGGAGACTAGTGGTTGGGGCGCGCGCCTTTGTCTGACTTTTTTGATCGAAAAATGAGGTTTTTCGAGCATAACTTTTTTTTTGATTCCGCAAAAAAGTATTACATTTTGAGTTTCTTTTTGTTTACTCATGTTGTTCAGCTTTCATGAATCTCGACTGCGGATGCCGAATTAAGCGTGAGGGTGACAATTGAAGTAACGAGGTAGAGGTAAAAAACTTTGAACTCGGTTGCTCCGCTGTATATTCGATGTAAAAAAGGCTGAAAATTTGCGCAAATTCTCACTCAAGTCCTCACGGAATGGTCATAGCCGAAGCCAAACAGTGTGCCATTATTCATGTTCTCTACAGTATCTTTCACGTCCAATAAATGGTAATACGATATGAATGGAAAGCCAAATATTACTGGCAGACATAACCATCTGAATAGACTCCAAATCTGAAAAGTATGATGCGTTTACAATCTATTGGATTAATGCATATCAATGATGTATTTATTCTCGCGGGTGTGTTTAACCGCTTGCTAAATTGAAAACATAAATATAAGTCGATCCTAACGCAAACGGCCTCCTCACCTGTTCATACTTATCATACAATGCAATTGCCGAAAGACGATTAAGAGCGATGAAAACGTTAGTGTACTCTTGACATGCAAGAAAATGGTAGCTCAGACTGAAAAAAACACACGCAAAAGACACGAGGTGAGTGAAACGCTTGTTGTGTAAATAAAAAATCTTACAAGTACAGCCTTGTAGTGAAAGCGTTAGATGGAAAATCCGTGTAAAATGCGTTGACTTCAGGATATAAAGTCAACTTGTATATATAATGTGACAGCAATAGTTCCGAGACACTGAGAAAAAAAATGGAAAACAAAATGAAGGAAAAAAATCAGAAAATTAAAAAATTAAAAATTTCAATACCGATATCCCTGCGATGAGGAATAGTGAAAAGTAGCTTGAGCGAAACTGTGACTTTTTGATGTTTGCAACAACAACACAAATTTGGGTTAAGAATAGAACAAAGAGGATCAATGTATATGTGACTGAAATGATGAGCAGAATGGACGATGCCGCTGAGTACATCGAGCTGTTGTCAACGAATCTTAAACTGTTCTTGGATTTTTTTAACTGAGGGGGACGACTGCACAATTCAAATTATTTCGAATTATGTTCCATTCGAACATCAATATGGTATATAGATTATGAAGATCACGTCTTATGAGACGTTCCACGGTATTCTGCACCTACCCCACGGAGAACTTTTTTGCAACCTATGCCAATAAGTTCGGGGAGAAGTCCCCATACATAGAGCTGATAGCTGGCCCAATATGAGAGGTCACTTTCGAATCCGTTTTGTGTCCCATTTATCGTTATTAAGCATTTATGTTGATATTATAGGGTTGTGATATCGCTAAAATACGAAAAAAGTGAAAAGTCGAAAAATCCCTTTTTCGAAATCTGAAAATTTCAAAAATTCATTAGTCACATATCTGAGCTTCAAATTATTCATTTTCATCGGAAAACCACTCAGATATAAATTATGAACAATGTCTGAGGGTTTGAGACGGTTTCTAAAGAAAAAGGAAAGAAAAAAATGTTGTCGAAAAATTTCTCGATAATTTGCCTACCGAAAAATGATAATTTCAAAAAATGTTCGCAAATCAGCTAAAACTCTCAGAAATTGTTCATAACTTATATCTGAGTGGTTTTCCGTTGAAAATGCATCATTTGAAGCTCTGATATGTGACTAATGAATTTTTGAAATTTTCAGATTTCGAAAAAGGGAATTTTCGACTTTTCACTTTTTTCGTATTTTAGCGATATCACAACACTATAATATCAACATAAATGCTTAATAACGATGAATGGAACACAGAACGGATTCGAAAGTGACTGTATCATTAGAATTCGAAAATACAAATTTTGTACATGACATTAAAAAATTTTCATGGTGATAACAAAATGATGAAAAATCGATTTTCTGACCTTTTAACGATATCCTTTCGCTTCCAAACTATGTTTTTCGTTATTTTCATCGAAAAATACGCCAAAAAAACCTATAAGAACGTATTTCTTTCTGGGATGAAATTTCGGACTTTTTTTGGGACACCTCTGGCATTTCCCGGAGGATGCACCCCAACCTCTCATATTGGGCAAGCTATCAGCTCTATGTATGGGGACTTCACCCCGAACTTATTGGCATAGGTTGCAAAAAAGTCCTCCGTCGACCCCTCCCAATAACTTCAAAATACCGTGGAACGTCTCTTATAAAAGTAGTGGGCATGTTTCGTTAGTCCCACGAAAGTGGGAGGGAATCGGGACAGGTTGTAATTTTCTCGCTGAACAAATTTCGGCACGTAGTTCAATGGGAGAAATTTGCTTGATTGTATGATAAGTTGTCAAACCACACATTATTTTCACCCACTTACCGTACTCCGATATACGTTCCGAAATTTGTTCAGCGAGAAAATAACAATCTGTCCCTTTTCCCTCCCACCTCCCACAACCGAAAAATGCCCACTACTTTCCGACGACGTTCTCTGTATATTCCAAATATCCTATTGATGTTCCAATGGGACAGAATTCGGAATAATTGTAAATCTTCAGTCGCCCACCCCGTCGTATCCTATAGTCAGGTTGCTCTGAAATTTCGACTATTCTACCAAAAATTGCCTCGATACAAATATAAATATATCATGAAAAAATTGAAAAAAAAATATCTCGACAACATTTTCTCTCTGTACTTTAGATTCCGTAGATTCCGAAATTCAGCATTTGACAAGGGAATGGTAACATCGCTCCGTAAAATTATCGAATGAGACATATGTGGTATTGAAGTGACCCATGGGGATAGTCCATTTCGGTTTTCAGAAAATCCCCGATATTTTTCTAATTCGAGATTTTATCATAACTATTTTGCTTGCGATTTCCTGTGAGCCTCTCTCTTGGTACTTGGCGTGATTTCAGAGAGACAACAGAATGTCCTTCGTGGCGCAGTGGGATAGCTCTAGGCCAGTCTGTTTTTGCATGAGCTCGTGGCATAGGTTCAATGCCAGGCCGGATCATTTATCTTTTGCTCTTTTTTCCTTTCATTTACGAATCACACCTTTGAAAATATATTCGTAATTCAACAGAATTGGCACGAATCTTGCCTGAATAGAGCGATTCATGTCTGTAACGCATTCTCGAAATACCGTGTTTCGATCTGCAGAATATTTGAAGCAACGTCAAGAGGATTAGTCTTCCTTCAAAATTATGATAGAAACATCGGAATTTGTGTGAACTGTGATTGTGCTGACTCGGCGACTAATCGTCTTGACGTTGCTTCAAATATTCTGCAGATCGAAACACGGTATTTCGAGCATGCGTTACAGACATGAATCGTCCTGTTCAGGCAAGATTCATGACCATTCTGTTGAAAGACGAATATATTTTCAAAAGGTATGGCACACAAATAAAAGGAAAAAAAGAGCAAAAGATAAATGATCCGGCCTGGCATTAGGCACGAGCTCATGCAAAACAGACTGGCCTAAAGCTACCCCACTGCGCCACGAAGGACATGCTGCTGTCTCTCTGAAATCACGCCAAGAACCAAGAGAGAGGCTCACACGAAATCGCACGCAAAATAGTTATGATAAAATCTAGAATTAGAAAAATATCGGGGAGTTTCTGAAAACGGAAATGGACCGTCCTCATGGGTCACTTCAATACCACATATGTCTCATTCGATAATTTTACGGTGCGATGTTACCATTCCCTTGTGAGCTCATAAAATCTCGAAAGAAGAAAGTTGAGCATGAAGCACTACCAAAAACACGTGTCAAAAACATTTACTCACAAAATGTCGGCCCATTGAAAATGAGCATCGCTCAACACAACATGATTTTCGATGGAGAACGAAAATATAACAACTGCTGTGCTTTTGAGATACTATGCATTCTTTCGACACAATTATGCTCGACTTGTGCAAAGAGTGAGCCTTGCTTCGACTCAGTCTTTTTCAACCAGGAAACTATTCTATAGCAAATCTTAGTTATTTCTGAGATCCAAATATTGTAGAACATCTCGTCACTTTCATATCCCTGGCATATTCTGTTTCTGTGAACCCCGCAAACCTCTCTAGTGTCGTACGTTTGTCTTCATGTGCTCACGTCTCTCTCATCTCCAGAAATTTCTATGTATCTAGGTGAGAACAATTAACGCATGCGCATTCTCGGGTGGCACGTGTTACGAAATATTTGCGATCCGGAGCCCGACATTTGCAGAGGTACGATTTGGTAGTGATACATATTTTATCTGAGCCCGACGTTCCATGGTGCTCTCCCACAAAATCTAAATTAGCTGGCAACCGATTTGCATGGTGTCCTTGGCCGGAAATTCGGTCCCACTATCAATCTCAGCATGGCAGTGGAGGATTGGGCGACTGGGTTCTCCGCGGGACTCGCCATGTTCGCCTTCGTTCTCTCGTTGATCATGTGTGTTATGTGCTGCTGCGCAGACGCGCCACCCGACGCGCAGGTATCCCGCACGTTATCTTAGTACTCTAGCTATAATGAGCGGATACGACTAATGCATTGTCACGTTCACACAGCCACGTCATCTATGAAGTGTTTTTGTCTATTCCCTAAAATTCCTCCAGGCAGTTTTCCAAAACTTCCCGTTCCCGAACCTTTGATAGATGTGTCCGCACAGGTGGTGTTGTTGTGGTTTGAATAAGAACAATGTAATGCGAGAAAGGAGCGTTTGTCTGCAGGAAGAAACGAGCGACTACCCGTACGAGCCTATCGCTGATGATGCCATTCGACTGTTGCCGAGGTCTCTTCAAACTCGAGCATCCAGGGAAAAGGCTGCTAAGTGTTTGCGCAGCGCACTCCCTCTCTCCGCCACTATTCGGCCCTTCCCTGTACTCCGTTTCGCGAGATGCCAGAGTGGCAGAGAGACCAGAGACCGTAGGGAGAGGGTGCCAAAGGTCACGTGAGACGGGCAGAGACGGGTAGATCAAGGGAGGATTCCTCTCTCAATAGGGAATGGCCCGCCCCCTCACACTTCGTTTAGCGAGTGTCCTTGCTAAACGGAGTAATGATCCCCGGCTAATCGTGGTGGGAGTCGCTATCAACGATTGCTGACAGTACTTCTTTAACTATTGTTACTGCGATTATTGATTTTACTGATGATTTATGATATCATTCAGAAGAAGAATGTGGAATGCAGAAAACGGTTAATGTTCGTTGAATTAATAAATTGGAAAATAATGACACAATACCTTCTTCTTCTTCGATGCTGTAATCTTTGAGCAACTGCTTGCAGTTTGAGATGTACAGGGATCGGCAGCGGGGCTGCAAATTACAACGTTATCTGACAGTTTCAAGTGTCTACCGATTGTTTTCAGAATCAGTTTCCAATGATTTATTTTTCATACCAGTCTTTTTATTGAATTCACATTGTGAAACTAGATTCATTTGAACATACAGTATCGGACAAAAGTCATCGTTCACAAATGCAAAGTGGTGTAACTTTTGAACCAGATAAGCAATCGGTTTGATGTTTTGGCAGGATACATTAGACCTATTGATGCATTGCCACCGATAGTGACGTCATGCTACGATTTCGCAATATTGCATAGTGATGGTGCAATCATATACAGTACCGCAGAATCTCCTCCCCAACGAAACCATCACTGTGAGTCGGCGTATGTCACATCATGTCACCCCGACTTCTAAGGGGCATTTACCCCATTTAAAGTGTGTGAATTTAGTTGAATTTTTGGCTTTGGGGTAATCTCATGAGGCCCAATCGATTGGTGTAAGCAGATTTCCGATTTTCCCGGTAGGTCATTGAGTTCCCGCGGTCCTCGCGATTTCACCCCATCCCTCATTTCCCTACTCCATTGTGTGAGGAGAGCGGCTTTGTTTCCATTTCACTCTCTCGTTTATTGCTCACATCGTTCGGTTGGTTCGACCATTTCTCTTGCCCACGTTAACTCGCTTCTAGATCTACCGTACTCCATCCGATTGCTACAGTACCCCGGATGAGAGAAAACGTCGGAAAATCTATTCATGCCAATCTGTGGAGCGGATGTCACGAAAGAGAGGTACGGGTTCTGGTGTTTCATACGTTGATCTACAGTTGATCTACCGTACTCTCGGACTGGATCGATGGAATTAGCCCGGAATGATTAAATTGACAAGTCGGAGGAGTAGTTCGTGCAAAAGGTGAACTAGAACTGAAATAATTTATTATTGTTAAATAAAATTTAAATAAAATTGATTAAAAATGCCAAAACCAAGTCCCAAATCGTGTGTGCGCTCTGCTTGAACGGAAATACCGTAGTTAGCCATGCCAGTTTGCGATCGGCTAATCCTTCGGCCTCCTCATTTTCGAAATTCGTTTTTTCTCATATTTTAGCGTTTCCCTTGGCATGTTCACTTCACTTTCTTTTCTATTCCACGCGCCAATCACCCTAACACTGTCTGATTTCAGTTCGATGCCTCCCAATCGCCTCCCCCATCCGCCATCGCCCGGAAACTCCACGCGGATTAGGTTCGTCCCTCTTCTGGGGCGAATTTGGGTCGTGAACTAGGGGGGAATGAACAGATTATTGCTTGTGAGGAATCTTTCAGCAGGTTGGGTCCATTCGGACTCTGTTTATCAATGCAAACGAAACAACAATGGACGATTCTATAAAGAAAGATCAATATGAGGTAAGCGACATGTTTTAAAGCTATTACTATTTACTAATTCAATCAATGTTATTACGAATGAATTAACCGTTTGTGAAATTGCTAAAATCCAAAGTCAGAAAGGGAGAGGTTATCGAACCCTCCATTGTTTTCTCTCTCTGGTTCCATGTAGTCTCTCTCAGGCCCCTCCGCATTCTCCTCGTTCTCCTCGCTGTCCCTCTCTTCTCCTCTCACTTCCTCATTCTCCTCTTCGATTGCTGCTCTTTCTTCGAGGAAACTGAGAAGAGCTGGAGTCTCGATGACGTAAGTGGCCGATGAATTGCGTCTCTTGACGTTATGGTTGAATCTGAGAAATTTTTAAAAAATTGGTTTGTAATGTAATTACTCACGCTCTGCATGCATTTGACCACTTGAGGCGTAGATCGGTGCGGGAACCTCCACAACGAAGAGCCAGAAAGACCTTAACGGCTCTTTGAATAGTAAATACGATATATTAGTAGTACCTCCTTCACATAAGCCACTTTTGCTTTGTTTCTCTTCTGAAGGGGAATCCGATGCTCAGGACAATCATAGAATAGTGCATCCATTAACTCTCGGTGGAATCTCACGTCTTCAGCAATAATATTAGAGAAATCGGCCACCAATTCACGAGAAAAGTAGTCTCTAGCCATTCCTAAAACACAAAACCATCGGGAAGTTTGGTCTAATTCAACTCACTGGGCACAATGGGTCTCATTGGCATGTTCTCTCTTATATATGATAGTGCTTCTGCGAAGCTGTTTTGATTCTGTAGAATGACATCTACACTATCAGCCAATCGATTAACCTATTCAAGGGTATTTTTGACTATGGGGAATAATAACATAATAATATTGAATGGGACTCACTTGTGTTCTAGTTGATTCAATTACTGGCTTCAAGAGGTTGTATCCAGTCAATCCATTAGAGAAAGATGGAAGAGGGGGAGGGGGCACAGCTCTTCTGTAGTTCTAGTGTTTGATTAGTACAGTTGCCTGACCTACCTTGTTGCAGAAGAGAGAGGGGCGGTTGGATGAGCAGTGACAGTAGTGGTTGGAGTGCCTTCAATGAGAAAATGTAATGCAACTTCCCACATCACCATTTCATGTTCACTACCACGAGGGACTGCTGCAACTCGAGAAGGAGCGACGGCAGGGGGAGGAAGCAGAGGAGAGGAAAGATCGACTACAGGAGCTGATGATTCCGGATCTGTATGTTGTATAAGTTATTGTCTCGTTACGATTTTTTGATAGACAGTTAAATCGATAAACGATTCATTTAATTTAACTCCTTCTGCAGAAACATGGCAAGATCATCTATGTCTCTATGAATAATATAATAGTACTCACCTGATTCCTCATCCGAACCATCATTGGTAGTAGCAAGAGCAATCTTCTTCTTCTTCCTAGTCTGCATAGTCGAGGTAGATGGTCCATCAGATGAAGGGACTAGTTGTCTCTTCGGAGCAGTTCCTGATGACAAAGAGAGTATCTCATAATTGTATACTTCATTGATCGATTGTAATCTAGCAAGGTTACTTTAGATACATAATAAATATCCTTTCCGTAATCTGAGATACTGTAGTTATCGTAATAATCATCAATGGCTCACTGTAAGGACGAGTGAGGAAAGCACGGCAGTCCTTCTGAGTTCCAATGAAAACACATCTTCTCTCGAATTCAGTTCCCAACGTGTGGCGATACGTGATAATGGCGTTTATGCCCAGATCGCCCTTGGTCACCGAGATTGACTCACAGATCTCCCTTAGGGTCAGATCAGTCAGACACTGGCCGACGAAAAAACGAGACATCTGATGAATATATGATTCACAATACAGAACAGAAAGTAACGAGAGACGAGCAACGATCAATAAACGTGTCAAATAATCGTGATTGTCATCATCTCATTCCTTACTTTCCATATTACGTGTGATTCCTTTGTGTCACTGATCGTTCATTCTGTCTTTCATATATCGATTCTCCCGTGTTATCTGTTGGCTCATATCGATTTGTATTACCCGTGTTCAGGCACAGGATGGTCTTCACTCCCCAGATTGAGAGTATCTGTCGATCTCAGATATACAAGGGGAAGAACGGATCAGAGATTTATCAACATCTCATCAGACTCAAATACAAAGTCACGTATCAATCAGTGCTGACTTTCATACAACGAGAGAAGGAAAGAACGAGTGGGACGAAGAAGGAATATAAGTGAGAATACATTTATAATTATTTCTAGTAAAACATACTGTATCACTGATGAAAACGAATGTCTATGAATATCGATTTGAAGGAGCTACAAGTTCGGAGAGAATACAAATAAGGTCAAATCATTGGTGAAAGGAACGTATGAAGCACAGAAAGGAGCATCGGAGAGACAAGTAATCATTAACATTATTTTCAATTGTCATTGTCTCTGATCGACTATCCATATTAAAGGAGATGTTGAATTAAGGTGAGAACTATCATCTACCGTGATCACAATATCGACGTTTCTCGCTCTGTTCTTCAGTCGATGAAGAAGGCGTGTAATCTCAAGACCTATTCGCCAATGTATGCTACTTGCTTCCAAAGAACGAATAGTGATATCTTATGTTTTAGCTCCGTCCCTTGTATCACCGCTGCACATGCAGTTCGTAGACTGACAATGGTGAATGAATGGATCAGAGACAATGTCAACTTCGATTACTGGGTTTCAAACTCTAGATTCGACAATTACAATAGAACCTGTGTTTAGTTATTCTCCGACGAGTGTTCTGTCGCCTTGAGTGGAAACACGTGCCAGATCACCACTGATGACATCCACGACGAGGCCCGACTCATCCCCAAGAAGAAATTCCCTGAAAAGGTGTGTATCTTGCAGTGTTATGGTATTAGCTTGGAATATTTAGGTCGTCTTTTGGGCGGTGATATCTAGACTGGGGCCTGGTCCTCTGGTGTTTCTGGAAAGGATGGAGAGACTAAAGGATGTGACCTATCTGGAGATCCTGGAAAATCATCTCCTCCCCTATATCGATTCGACCTACGGTAGACAGGAGGCCATCTACATGCAAGACGGGGCACCTTGCCATACATCGGGACGATCAATGAGGACCATGAGAAATGAATGGGGATTGACCGTGGCTGAATGGGCACCTTCTAGTCCTGATCTCAATAGCATTGAGTATCTCTGGAGGGAACTCAAGATCTACGTGGAATCGGAGGCCAAACCTACCAACAGGGAAGAACTCATAGTTGCTATCGAAGAGTTCTGGTCCACTAAAGTCACCCCAGAAATGTGCAACAAATACTATGATCATTGTCTTTCAAATGCTTGTGCTGTCCAAAAGGCAAATGGTCATGCAATTATAGATAGCAAGACTAAGCACACCTATAACTAATGTACGCATAGGTCGTTCTATTGTTTGTCTTTAGTTCGTGACTCACCTTTCACATAGAGAGCATCCATTGTTGTTTCGTTTGCATTGATAAACAGAGTCCGAATGGACCCAACCTGCTGAAAGATTCCTCACAAGCAATAATCTGTTCATTCCCCCCTAGTTCACGACCCAAATTCGCCCCAGAAGAGGGACGAACCTAATCCGCGTGGAGTTTCCGGGCGATGGCGGATGGGGGAGGCGATTGGGAGGCATCGAACTGAAATCAGACAGTGTTAGGGTGATTGGCGCGTGGAATAGAAAAGAAAGTGAAGTGAACATGCCAAGGGAAACGCTAAAATATGAGAAAAAACGAATTTCGAAAATGAGGAGGCCGAAGGATTAGCCGATCGCAAACTGGCATGGCTAACTACGGTATTTCCGTTCAAGCAGAGCGCACACACGATTTGGGACTTGGTTTTGGCATTTTTAATCAATTTTATTTAAATTTTATTTAACAATAATAAATTATTTCAGTTCTAGTTCACCTTTTGCACGAACTACTCCTCCGACTTGTCAATTTAATCATTCCGGGCAAATTCCATCGATCCAGTCCGAGAGTACGGTAGATCAACTGTAGATCAACGTATGAAACACCAGAACCCGTACCTCTCTTTCGTGACATCCGCTCCACAGATTGGCATGAATAGATTTTCCGACGTTTTCTCTCATCCGGGGTACTGTAGCAATCGGATGGAGTACGGTAGATCTAGAAGCGAGTTAACGTGGGCAAGAGAAATGGTCGAACCAACCGAACGATGTGAGCAATAAACGAGAGAGTGAAATGGAAACAAAGCCGCTCTCCTCACACAATGGAGTAGGGAAATGAGGGATGGGGTGAAATCGCGAGGACCGCGGGAACTCAATGACCTACCGGGAAAATCGGAAATCTGCTTACACCAATCGATTGGGCCTCATGAGATTACCCCAAAGCCAAAAATTCAACTAAATTCACACACTTTAAATGGGGTAAATGCCCCTTAGAAGTCGGGGTGACATGATGTGACATACGCCGACTCACAGTGATGGTTTCGTTGGGGAGGAGATTCTGCGGTACTGTATATGTTCTTCACTTGTGATTTTAAGGTCATTGGGATTTTTTTCTAAGTCTTTTCTCTTTTTGTGATGATAGAAGGCCTCAGCATCTACCGATTAAAAAATAGTACTCATGGGGCGTTGTCGTACAGAAGCAGAACACAGGTTCAAAATAGGGTCTCGAAAAAAATAATTTCCATTCATTGACGTGCTAGAGACTCGTTCAAAGGCTCAAAATGACCCTTACAATAACTCCTGATTACCCACAAAGTTCGATATTGATATCTCTTAATTTGAGCTCAGGGCACGAATTTTTCACTTTTTCAAATAATTGTTTTCTTCCTATTTTGGATGATCATAGTTCCAAGGCCGATTTTTGTTCAAATGTATTTTTTTGACAGGGTAGTTGCAAATCCATGGAATATACGATTCCCAACTTTTTAGAGCATTTGGATAACTTTCCCGCCCGCGGCAATCGAAAATCAGAGGTCAATCGATTTCAACCCAAAAAATGACCATGATACCCCATCATTAGTCGAAAAAAAGTTTCTCTCAAAACTTCCTGACTAAATTTTTTTCTGGGATATTTTTGTGTGCTGAGTACGAATTTCGGTATGAGAGTCCATGATATCATTAATGAAAAAAGTTAAAATTTATTATGTCGAAAAATAGCCGATTTTTAAAATCTTTTGACCTCTGATTTTCGGTTGCCGCGGGTGAGAAAGTTATCCAAATGCTCTAAAAAGTTGGAGATCGTATATTCCATAGATTTGCAACTACCCTGTCTAGAAAATACATTTTAACAAAAATCGGCCTTGGAACTATGATCATCCAAAATAGGAAGAAAACAAATATTTGAAAAAGTGAAAAATTCGTGCCCTGAGGTCAAATTAAGAGATATCAATATCGACCTTTGTGGGTAATCAGGAATTATTGCAAGGGTCATTTTGAGCCTTTGAACGAGTCTCTAGCACGTCAATGAATGGAAAATATTTTTTTCGGGACCCTATTTTGAACCTGTTTTCTGCTTCTGTACGACAACGCCCCATGAGTACTATTTTTTAATCGGTAGATGCTGAGGCCTTCTATCATCACAAAAAGAGAGAACACTTCGAAAAAAATCCCAATGACCTTAAAATCACAAGGGAAGAACATATATATGATTGCATCATCACTATGCAATATTGCGAAATCGTAGCATGACGTCACTATCGGTGGCAATGCATCAATAGGTCTAATGTTTCCTGCCAAAACATCAAACCGATTGCTTATCTGGTTCAAAAGTTACACCACTTTGCATTTGTGAACGATGACTTTTGTCCGATACTGTAATTCTTAATAATAATTTTAAATAAAACAAAAATAATAACTAATTTCAGCCATCAGAAAATCGACAAAAATTTATTCCCATGACTGATAATCCAGATATGTTTCAGCACATATATATACATTTCGGCATCTGTACTCATTCAATGCAGGACGGTTTTCTGATGGAAAGAAAACTATATATAAACTTTTAACACGACCCTATGAACGTCCTCATCAAGCAACCATTGGCTAACCCCATCAGCGGTGCAAATACAGCTGTGACAGGGCGATCGCTTCATGCTGTCTCCTCGAAGGACATGACGATCGTCGATGAAGCAGGTGGCTGGAATTAGCTATTTGTGTTTTATTTAATTTAAAAGAAATAATATTAATAATTTTGTTTTAATGAATCTTCCAACGTTGAACAGAATTTGCTTTACAATCGGATAGTGCATTTTTATTCTGTATCGAAAAATCACCAGATGTAAATATTGTAGATGCAAATTTTTGAGATTAGATGAAAAGAAAAAAAACTCAATGACTCACGTCGATCAGTCCATGGCTTCAGATCCAGCATTGCAAAGTCTCGGTATGGTACTTGTGCGTTCCTGAATCCATTCACTCAGTTATGTTTCAACATTTCGATAACAACTGCGAATTCTAATAGTTTCAATAGTTGCCTGGCTTCTGTGCGCTCAAAAATATATTTGTTTACCCATTGGACAAGATAAGAACATACTACAGCTTGTTTTTACATGAATTCAAACGTCATGTTACCAGTCTACATACGAATGCATCATGCAGGAAACGTGGATAGAGGTACTAATTTCGAGTTTAGCTTTACATGAAAGTATGTATAATACTATGTTTTCTCACGTTAGCTCATCGGGCATGATGAAGACGTCCGGTTGCACTTTGATCATCGATCGGGCGTTTGCACAGAGAATCGAACCGAGAGTGACTTTGCGGATCTCATTGAGTTGTTCTGGAAATAGCCATAAATTCAATTGTTACTAAACATGTTTATGAACAAAGTATACATCGAATTGAAATTAAAAATTATACCACACAAAATTTTCCTCGATGACACTATGCGCTCTCTCGAAAAAGGCAATACATGTAGTGTCTCACCCTGGCTGAACTTTGTGTACGGTAGGTCGTTTTCGTAGTAGAATCGATCGCATTTCTTCAGCCTCTCGAACTGCTTGTAGCTGAAAAGCTTAGTCCACGAGGAGTCGATTGACCCTATTTGCGATGTTTCCGGTGAAGTTGGAAGCGAATTAGGCGCGAAAAACGAATTATTGCGTAAGGATGATGAAATATTTCGTAATGATGATGAAATTTTTATCGATTTTGAAAAGGCTCTTCAAGATAGTTCGAATGGTCATGGACTTGTCCTCGGGAGATGAGTTTAAAGCGAGTTATGAGCAAAAGTGTGACAGACACCGCCACGGACGGACGAACGGACGGACAGACAAACAGACACTTTGATTTGGGTTAGGTAGGTAATATAGTGTGCACGTGTGTGTCTTGCCATCCGCCCCTAACAAGGTTAGGTTTGTTTGTTTAGTATTTCACTTTCGAATATGTTTCATGGTGCATCCATAAGAAGCTTCACTATCACGAATCAGTACTACAATTTCTTCTTCAAAACAAAACAACATATTTCCAATTGTTTTGCCTGCTGATACCCGCAATTCACTGGGCTCTCACCGATTTACCTGAATTTGAGTCAAGTAAGGATTATAGTTTATTTTGCCAAAAGGAATCCGGTGCTCAGTATTATGCGTCGTATCTCGTTCTCTCACCGGTGGGAGATGAAGCGAATTGGAAAGAGTAATTTACGTTTAGTCATTTTTAGATTGAGATGAATATAACCTCAGGAAGATGTTATGCATGACTGTGAGTGCGGGCTGATGCGAGTTCCGCTCATCACCGGCGACGAAGCATTGGAATCTGAAATTAATTATAATTTTTCAATTAATTAAAAATAATTTTTAATAAACTAACTTCGGTGAAGATCGGCAGTCCTGCTCTTGTTTGCCCTGCGGTAGAGCCATCCTGATATTCGTAAGTGATAATAAGGTTTGAAAAAACATTTTTTTAAAATCATTATGTTGTGTTTTCTAGTAATCAGGAACGGATTAAAGGGACCTGGCAGAGATTGAACATGTGACCTTATTTTGAAGATCACACTGTTTTAATAACATTTACAAAATTTAAAAATTAAAAAAAAATTCCTGCGGTTGCAATAAAAATAAAGAAATTTATGGTGTGATTACGGTGGATCAAGTGGTGCGATGCGCGGGCAACCATGAATTGAAAAGTCGTCCGGCGAACTGTGAACTGACTTTTCAAAGTGGCTCCGCTGCGAAATTTTCATTTTTTGCGCATTTACTTATTTTGGTTGAGTTTTTTTACCATTTCGCGTTTTTATTTTCGTTTTAATGCGTAGTGCGGTAGTTCTTCTATCTATTCGGTGCAAATTGACGTGATTTTGCTCGATGTGTAACCTCAAAGTCGCGCTTTGGAGTGTGTGCAGAAGAGAGAGCGCAGAGCTAACCCTCATTGTGATTGACTTGTACCATTTCGCGTTTTTATTTTCGTTCTAATGCGTAGTGCGATAGTTCTTCTATCTATTCGGTGCTAATTGACGTAGTTTTGCTCGATCTGTAGCCTCAAAGTCGCGCTTTGAAGTGTGTACCGAATAGAGAGCACATACCTAACCGCTCATTGTGATTGACTTTTATCATTTCGCGTTTTTATTTTCATTCTAATGCGTAGTGCGATAGTTCTTCAATATATTCGGTGCTAATTGACGTGATTTTGCTCGATGTGTAACCTCAAAGTCGCGCTTTGGAGTGTGTGCAGAATAGAGAGCGGAAATCTAACAGCTCATTGTGATTGACTTTTATTGTCCACTTTCCATTCTGAAAACTATCTTGCCAGTCATTCCGGCGAGATCTCACCGCCGGAATGACTGGGATGACTTATTTTCGCGATTTTTGTTACCAATTATTCACTTAGCTATGCTCAAAAACCCGACAAACGGCTCGAATCCGCTTGTACAACGGCGGATGAGGAAGTGTGCGCGATGTGGAAAACCATCAACCACCACGTTCACTTTCCCTGCTAACTCGAAGCTAGCTCTTCAACGACTATGGATTAGTTCTCTCGGACTAGACTCATCCGGAACCTCACGCGAACTAGAGGCTGTGCGTGCTAGGTTGACTGCCAAAGATGATGTTCGGTGGTGCCATCTTCACATTGGAGTCGATGGATTGCCGAAAAAAGGTAGCACTTGCTTCTATTTATCGCTTTGACGAGTAACCATTATTTTGAAGGAAACAGTTCGTCCTAGCGATGACAGAGATACAGGCACAGTAGAGGTAATAGTGATACTAGGTCTGCCCTTTTTATTGTCTTTCATAGAAACGGCGGAGGATTGGTGAGCCGGGGGAGGAAGTGGTAGATCACTTCGAGGATGGAGAGGGAGAAGGGGCATATGAAGGGAATGAGCAAGTGAGAACAAATAAGATCACATTATATTCAATAGTAGAAACACAACTAGTGCAAGACTACGTTAAAAATAGGACTAGTACTGTTCCATTTATCTCTATGCTGATATCAGGACGGAAACGACGATTGGGGTCTAGGCGATAATGATTTCCACCATGATTCGATCAATGATCTACCATTCGAGCAACACGAGCAACACTGTACTGTAAAGCAATCGGATAGATTCCATTATTTATGTAGATCAATAGCAGTAGAAAATACAATAGTGATGACCAACAAGAACAATCGATTCACTAGAGAGGTCACTTTGCTTTCCACTCTTTCCATTCAGCACACTATTTTGCCGTAATGTTATGCGATATAGTGTGCAGAATAGAGAGAGCTCAACCCCGAAATGACTTCCCTATTATTCACAATTGAAATTAATTTAATCAAATTTGAATCTGTTTCTAATGCATTCTCCATATAGAGAGGGTCATTTAAAGTCCATAGGTGAAACAGTGAACCACTAGGTTTGGTAGTTTAAAATGACTCTTTCCACACAACATCCTCTTGGGACATTCCTTTCGATGCGTCCTGCAGTGGTGGTGACGCAAGAGATGATCGCATCGTATTTTCTGAGAAATCAATATTTGGATATTACTCGTTGGTTCAAGACAAGATCCGTACAGAATAAAATAAACGAAAAAAATTCTAATAGAGATAGGCGATAGATATTACGTCTGCAGAATGAGCTAAATAAAAATAAGAAAACACCGTACCTGTGACCACGAACTGGGCGCCGTGCACAGATCCACTGCACGAATCACGCCTGCAGAAGGGAAACACTGTAGGTTACAGAATACTACACCATCAATGATATTGAATTCACGGTGAACTGTCCTACTGCAGTCTACCGTCCGATTTTTAAAAAATCTCATTTAAGTTATTCATCGATCGATCTTTCTCCTACTGTACCTCTACCGTACCCTTGAAGATGGCGAACTCATCGATCTGTAGCAGCTTGGAGGGCGCTCCTCGCCCTCCATCCCTCCTCCTTCGCCAGTCGGTAGTAGTCCCGCTTGTCCTTCGATGTCTTTCCAATCTGCAATGAGGGGTACTGTATGCTGCTCCTGGATACGGTATAGGCCAGGTTTGGTGGGGTACTGTAGGCTATGGTAGAGATTCTGATATAATATCGCACAATTATAGAACCGACCTTGTGCTTCTTTTATCCTTCTCTTGCAGGTGATCCTTTCCTCTTTATGTGGTGCTCTTTTTCCATTTCACCTCATCCTCCTACAAATATGCTACAATTTTAGAAAGACGAATAAATGAAAATGTAATATTGAACGTCCCAAGCATTCCCGAACAGGTGAACATTTAGATGATTTTGCACATTTTACACCCCATGAAAACATGAAACCATCAAATACTTTGACTGAATGCTTATTTGATCGTTCTCATTGAGTTCTCGGAAGCTACATTTACTTGCATGTTGAAACACAATTTTCGTAAAACGAATAAAAGATTGCAGGTGGATTACGGTTGCGAGGAAATTTAACAGTGGGCACTTACCGTAATCCGCCTATACTGTTTTCTTCGTTGTTACTCAAATTCTATAACACGATGCATGTCCGTGTGGATAACGGGAAATTGATAGTGACGATCCAAATAATCATTCAATCATTTTATTTAGTTGCGTATTCAGCGATTTAAAAATAAATATTTAAAATTCTCATCTGGTCGGGAAAGCTAGGGAAGTACGACATTATATATTGAAAAAAAATTTCCAACCGCTTATTCGTAGAATAAGCGATAGACTCTCGAGATAGGGGTCGAGCCATGACCAGAGATCACTTGGAGGCTGGCAGAATCGAATGAACATGAATCCCATTCCACGAAGATACGCAGAGTTGATCATCGATACTAGCTGCTTCCTACAAGATCGTTGGACAGTAAATCATAGTCCGAGAACCGAGAACAGTAGTGCTAGTCACCGAAGCGTACAAGTTATTTGTATGATTTACGATAATATTATATAATTAGAAGGGAAACGGGACTCCCAGTTCCGTTATTGTTTTTTTTTCTGTTGTAACCAATAAAACAAATTAATTGGAAACAAATAATATAGCCGAACATCACTCACTCCACCGCGCATTCCAGTCATGCCTTGTGTTTCGCGAGTTCCCTTCTCCCACGACTCAAGATGTCGAACCTAGATTAACTCCAATAAATCACAAAGAAATTGACTTGTAAATTTAATCGACCCTTGCTCATTTATGGAGCACTCAACGAGAACTTGTTTGTAGAGAACTTGTTTGAAAATAAAACGGATTAAATAACGATCGAAAAGCGTAAGCCACAATTAATGGTACGACTTACTTGTAGGACATTTTCCAAGACCAATCCATTCAGGTCTTCTGATTTCCCCATACCGGAAGCGTATTGTTCTTCTTGGCGACTTTCTGGAAAAGGATTTTCCAGATAAAGAACAAGGTGTTTAAAAAGGACCTGGACGTCAGGGATGCTGTTATCGTAGGCCTCGTCTTCGTAAACTGTATCGGCCGGACAATCGAATGCCGGTGGCATCATCATGACTGGCTCTGGAGCCTGAGGAACAAGTAAATTAGAACAGTAATTAACCGTCAAGGCGAGAACGATTAAATTAAATAGCTATCGAGTAAAGCGACGAACAAATTAATACAAACTGTCAGACTGAGTACGAAAATTGAGGGAGGCTGCCGTCAAAGTGCGAATTAGAGGTTAGAAGATCGCTCGTGTAAATCGCGCACAACGGAAGCCGGGTCACAATTGGTTAAAACGTGGTCACTAAGCTACTACCAAACGGTGAATGCACAATTGAAGAGGCAACGACTATAGACGACCCACTTACACGGGTCATTCAGGAGTTAGCACTGCTCTATACGTTCTGCACACCCTTCAAAGCGCGATTAGAGGTCAAATATCGAGCGATATCATACCAATTTGATATGAATAGATGGAATAGCTATCGCACTACGCATCAGAACAAAAATATACGCGCGAAATAATAAAAGTAAATCACAATGATGGTTAGCTCTGCGCTCTCTCTCTTCTGCACACACTCCAAAGCGCGACTTTGAGGTTACACATCGAGCAAAATCACGTCAATTAGCACCGAATAGATAGAGGAACTATCGCACTACGCAATAGAATGAAAATAACCGCGCGAAATGGTAAAAAAACTCAATCAAAATAAGCAAATTTGCACAAAAAAGAAAATTTTGCTGAAGAGCCATGTTGAAAAGTCAGTTTCCAGTTCGCGGACGACTTTTCGATTCAAGGCTGCCCGTAGATCTCACCACACACTCGATTCAACCGTAATGACACCATAATTGTTTATTTTTTCTAATTAAATATAAAAATATTAATAAATTATTTAAAAAATTATTTTTTCCGCCTAAAATCTTGAATTATTATTCTAAACACAATGACAACACTAAACACTAAACACTAAACACTAAACACGATCTCTGACATTCAAAGAGGGAGAGCAATGTAACGATTACGTGGATGTGGAGGGAGAGCGGGATCGGGGTTGTTTCGATGGTCGCGCTTTGAAAGATTGCTAAGCAGGAATCTCTATCGTTCCTCCCCATTCCCCTCCTCTCCCCTCCTCTCTCCTGAGCGCTGAATAGGTTTTTCGGCGCATAAAATATCACTCTTCGCCTGTCGAAGTGTGCACACTTCTCAGTCGCGTTTTGCATGGTCTACCGTTATGTGAACTGCACGAAGTAGGCTTGTGTCGTCGACAGATATGGAGCAGCATTAAAAGCTATGGCGCCAAAAAGCGTTACAAATAATGTGTTCAATGCTGTCGCTTTGCTGATTTTAATTGGACCCGATCAATCGGCACTTGGAGGATTTTGTGGTACGCTTCTCATGGTGTATTCCGCAGCTCCTCCATGAATGCGCAGAACGAGACAAGGAGAGTAGGAGCTGCGAAAATTTGCTCTTGAAAACTTGCTACTGAAAAAGTGATCAGCGTGACACGTAATTTGGTTATTTATCATGCAATAGAAAGCGAGGGAGGGTAATTCATCTTCTGACACAGAAACATTGGAAATAGCACGTGTTAGGCGGATATTCCCGAATACTGAGAGCAAGAGCCCTTTAACGTGATTATTACAGCACTCAATATTAGAGATAAGGGAATATATGTATCAAGAGAACATGATTTCATGTTTCGATGACTGTTTCAGTGATCTTATGACGGATGTATTGTTCTTTTAGATAGTTCAATTTATCAACGAAACACAGACCTCGCGTTGCTAACTAGACTTTAATTTTCTTCTACATAAGTTTTAGGGCGAGGCTATACATATGTGTTCTCTTCTTTGAAAGAAAGTCAACGTTTTACTCACATATTTGTAAAGACATGACCAGTGTGTTGGGATCATTTGGTGGAGAATGAAAGGAGCATTATCCTCGTGGACTGAGCCCTCACCTTAATCCTAATACATCTGAGAATAGAGGGCGCGCGCAACTGTAAAAGCGCGATTAGGGTATTCAGGCTGTAATACGAACAGGTCCAGATTTCAGTGATTTCGGTATCTTATTTTTCTGTTATTCGGTTATTTCGCTGATCAATGGGGGGAGGCAAACTCGTACGCGCGCTAGTCATTTATGCAGTGCAAGGGTGCGATTTCGATATTCTGAATATTTTATGGTCGGGGAGGCTTTGCTGACTCGCCCTTTTTCAGCCCCGCCCTCTTTCCGTGAGTCTTGCAATGATCGTCTTGTTATTTTGTCGGTTGCTGAACAAGGATCGAGTTACGCCTCCCGCCTCTATCTGCTCTCTCATTCTCCTGTCCTCAATCCCAATCAAAGCCGCTATCGCCCTGCCACTACTACACCAGGTATGATCGACACCTCGCGACACGTGCATTCAGTGTACGCATTATTAAGCCATATTACCTGTTTTGTACATGAGTCTCATTTCAATTCAAATACATGATAATACAATTCAGAACATTGTTTTAATAATATTTTATTTTTAAAAAAACACAACATAACAACAAGTATCTTATTTTTCAACAGAAAAATATCTCAGTTTCTGGTTTTTATCGATAATTGGCGGCTTTGCTGTCTTCATTCAAACCGAAAGATCCGTGGCATTCTCCCCTATCATTTCTAGGAGAGAACTCATCCCAAATAACAGATTTATCATCGACTCTCTGACATCAACTCTCTTCCTGGCGGCATTATACACTTGCCATTTCAGTCATTCCTTCCTGGCTCTCCTTCTCTACGCGAAAAAACTGCGCGACATCGAAGACATTGAGTGAATGTGCAAACCAAGAACTCGAAGTTCTATTGCACCGTCGATCGGTGGCTCACTGCATTACATGATTTCATGCGGGAGTTGATCCGTTCCATCACTCCTTCGATCTATATGATCCTGTTTCTCTGAAATCCCATTTCTGAGCCACCGGCAATCGGTACCACAACAGTTTGTATTGTACAACAATGATTGCAAAAACGATGAATGTTGGCCTTCCCTTCATTTCATATTCCGTCCCTTCCTCCGCATCTGGTGTATGAGATGGGAAGCAACAAAACACTGCCCATGGAAATTCATGCCGTGCTGTTTTCTTTCTTGATTTCATGAGGTCTGGTTCCGATTTTAGGTTTCTTTATGCAAAAAATTCCCGAATTCAAGTAACACAAAAGGTAAACTTGACACATAAACTGACTTTTTTGGGAAAAATAATCAGCGTCTCGCTGTTATTTGGCCGGAAATAAATTACTTGTTTCCCCACGCTCAAATTCCGTACCAAAATGGCAAGCAAAATAGTTTTAAAATATATGGCGAATCCAATGAGAAAGTATACATATATTTTGCAAGGCGCAAAAAAAAAGTTTTTAATGGTGGCAATTTCAAAACTTGGGAGAGCATAACTGATCTAACAGACAAGCCGGCCTTTTACTCCCAATTGTGAAAAGTCCCCTCTCTCTCTCCCTCTTTCACTCTTCCTCCCTCTCCCTCTCTCTCTTTATCCTCCCTCTCTATCTCCCCCCACTCTCTCTCTTTCTCTCGGTACTCTCTTTCTTCTACAAATGGGGATTCCCTGCGGCGCAGCTTTAGTTTAGTCTGGTTCGTTGATTGTACATCTGAAAAAAGCATGCAAGATCTATGATTCGTAGTGGAGCAGCGTCGCCGTTGTCTCATTTATCATATTGCACATCGATCTTGACCATATCCGTGCGATGCTCCCAAGTCCCTCTTCTTGATCTTCCCTAAAAAGAACTATGTCTCTGCAGTGTCCCCTGCTCCACTACACTCTCTCGCTCTCTACTCTAGTTTGAACTCACGCCGCCGCTATTGGCGAGGGAATGCTCTCCACTTTCACCGACAAACGCATTCATTATCGGCTTTGGAAATCATGATTGTTATTATCGTGCTACCACTTCATGCGCAGATATGTCATCATGTAAAATGCCCGCTGGTTTGGGGCATCTGATTTTCTCCTTCTGCGACACTGATAGGGATGCGCTGATTCTCGAAAGATCTCGCTTTCGAGGAGTCGCACTGCCGAATTCAATAGGGGTTTGAAGTGTGACAGACATACAGACGATCGAACGGACAGACACAGGGCCAATTTGATTTGTCAAGGTAATAGGACTGTTAAGGAGAAAATGCATTGTGTCTAGTCGATACATTACGAAATGAAAAGAAATGAGAAATTGATACATCACCAATTCGATTATTTATCTTGAGAGCGAATATAATATCAAAAACAACACGGGGGAGAAACACAGCTATTGAATTGTACCCTGCGCTTCATCTTATTTTGCGGAACTCATAATGTTAGAAGCATGTTATCACAAGGTGGATTTACTCCACAAACTTTTGGGCAGATTCTGAAACGTGATGTGATGGTAGTAAAGTAGTAGGTGTTCACAAGGATAAAGCATTTCCCTCACTCGCCGAGATGACTCGCCAAGAACAGGTGAGTGATAATGATATTGGATTGAGATCGACCTCCATCCTATCCGCACGCTCGGTCCGGTAAGTGTCGGAAAGACCACAGATCTCGCGTACTCGATCAGTATTGTGCGCTCGATCTATTGACACTTTTTTCGCTTTCGAGGAAAAATCTAATTTTGAAGGAAACATTTGTAAGCTTAGATATGCTACCAACTTTTGATGTGCTTGCTCGAGTCTTACGCAAAGACCCTCATATGAACGTTGTCAGTTGACCAGTAGGGATGACAAAACCGACTCTGCATGCATGTTTCGACCGAACGTTCAAGCCACGTTGAACGTTGAAAACATTGAAAATGCAGGGTTGAAGGTGTGTGGCTTATTTTGCGCTACTAGAACCTATGGCCGCAGTAACTTCTGAGCGCAGTAACTACTAACTCATTTCGCAACTTTTCATTCGCAGGATGTGCTTTTCAAGGGCTACGTCAGCAAATTCAGCCTTATCGACTCGCACTACCGAACGATCGATGTGTGGGGAGGAGAGCAGACCCGATAGTGAGTTATTGTTTGATATCCCAGTGACGCTGTATTGTTCATTCGAGTCAAGCGGTGTAATGTCAAGAAATAAATTTTAAAAAAATATATATATCGTCTGTTGAAATGACAATTCCAGTGCGATGTTCTCAGTGCTGATATGTGTTGATTTGGAGCGGACCGATCTACGGCTGGAAGAGGAAAACGACGCCGGCAACTGGAAGTCTCTCTTTGAGTAAGCGCATTTTCTCACTGGCAATTAGGGATGGCAAAACGAACTGGAGATGGCGGCTTCAACTATTGCCGGTGAGAATGTGGGTTTGAATATACCGGTTAGTCATTACTGATGGCAATCTTGAGGCCTTCGATTGAGTCGGCACTCAATAAAATCGTGGCAATATCAAGTTCGTTTTTAATATATATATAGCCAATGTTGCAGGTCGATGCGCACCTACTCTAACAGACAGTTTGCGCTCATTCGGCCGATACTGAGAAACTCACCAATCACTCCCAAGGAGTTTTACGCTCTTCTCGCACTACTGAGCGAGATTGGTCAGTGGAATATGTGCGAAGTTTGCGTTATCTAAGCTTAAGAGCCCGTTCGCCTAAGAGTCGGACAAAGTCGAGAACAGGCAAAACATAA
The DNA here is from genome assembly GCA_036245825.1 of Pristionchus entomophagus. Taxonomy (NCBI): domain Eukaryota; kingdom Metazoa; phylum Nematoda; class Chromadorea; order Rhabditida; family Neodiplogasteridae; genus Pristionchus; species Pristionchus entomophagus. The sequence goes on from BTSX01000006.1 coordinate 36,773,353, forward strand.
TGTATGCTGAAAAGTTAGTCCTAAGAGTAATTTTCGATCCTGAATCGATTGGCTGATTCCATTTTTCGATCTGAGCCTTCTGAATCCCGGTACGGATCAACGTCGATTTGGCCAAAATTTGAATCTGCGATAAAAAAACTATTTTTAAGAAGGGCAAAATTGGCCAAAATGACACATAACCGATCAGAATTTAATTCTCTACAAAATGAAACTTTGGGCGAGGATCTATTGTTCTCCGTTCTCGAGAAAAGGGCGATTTTTGATCTGCTGGCCATGCGGCAAAAATACTTTCAACAAAGAAGGAGAATGTTCTCCTGATCATTTTGGTATATGGGGTCAATGGGTTTTCACTGAGGAAAGTACTTTTATGGAGCATTTTCTGAGGCCAACTCGCTGTTTTTTTTAGGTTTTTCAAGTATAACTTTTTTCTTTCGAGATTTCGTGATATCTAACATAAAAATTCGATTTCTACGTGATAAAATACACCAGAAACTCATATAGTGACGTAATTTTAAGTTCATGACTTTTGCGACCCCAAAATGAATCTCGACGACGACGTAAACGTCGAAAAAGTCATATTCTCTAATAAAAAAAACGTTACTATATGAGTTTTTGGTGTATTTTTGCACGTATAAATCGAATTTTTATGTTAGAGATCATGAAACTGCGAAAAAAGAAAAAAGTTATACTCAAAAAATCACAAAGAAACAGCGAGTTGGCCTCGGAAAATACTCCATAAAAATACTTTCCTCAAAGAAAACCCCTTGATCCCATATACCAAAATGATCAGGAGAACATTCTCCTTCTTTTGTGATAGTATTTTGCCGCATGGCCAGCAGATCAAAAATCGAACTTTTCTCGAAGACGGAGAACGATAGCGCCTCGCCCAGAGTTTCATTTTGTAGAGAATTCAATTCTGGTCGGGTATGGGAATTTCAGCCAATTTTGCCCTTCCCGGACCAGTTTTTATCGCAGAAACAAATTTTGACCAAACGTACCAAAATTGACGACGTGCCGTACCGGGATTCAGAAGGCTCAGATCGAAAAAAGGAATCAGCCAATCGATTCAGAATCGAAAGTTTTTGAGCATACATACATTATGTTATGCCTGTTCTCGGGCTTGTTGAGCCTTTGCTGACTCTTAGGCGAACGGGCTCTTAAATATAATTTTTGATAATCGGAAACTACTCTCCTTAAATCGCATGTTCTGTCACCCGGGACAGACAAATGAGAGATCGCGAGAAAGTTGAAGAGTCCGGTGCTGATTTGTAAACCAACATTGCGCTCTGCTTTGCTCAACGGTTGTAGATGCTCCGGAAGATGCATCCGAACTCGTCATGTCCACCATCGACGAGATAAAGGAAGACATCCTCGATGAATTGCAAGTCTACTACACGGATGAGATGGGAATCATTGATTTCTCAACGCGGTTGGGCAATCTCATGACGTTAAATCACACCATTCGAGTACGTTGATGAAAAAACTATCAATGAACGCATATCGTTTAGGAATGCAATTCGCTCTTCCAAGAGTTCTTCCACAAGCACACTGCAGTTTTCGATTTATATCGTTCGGATGAGTCGATAAATAATACGTAAACAACATTCGTTACTTCTCGTGGTGCGAGCCGGTAACACACGAACGGTCAGTGAAAGGCATCGGCTTGGACTAGAGTGTGTTCTCAGTCATTTGAACAAGGAGAGGGGGTCAAACACCACGATTTGAACGACAACAAAAACAACAGGGTAATGTTACGCATTCTCTCATCTCTAGATCGGCACTAGCGAATTCATCCATTGGGGCGAACGAATCGAATGTTCGCTCGTCATTTGGAATATTCGAAAATAACTGTTTTCGAATGTTTGGTTTTGCTCAAACGAACATTCGACTCCGATAATTTCGAATATTTATCTGCTTTTGACACGGAAACAGTCGGGAAGTGTGAATAATAATTTTATATGCCGGCGAGCCTTTGCATCCTTTCTCCCTATCTTTTCCCTCTCTTTCCACTTCAACACTTCCTTTTCCAACAAGTCGTGGTAGGCATGTTTTTCAGGTGGTTTATGTCTTCGAGTTCACCGTTCACCGTACTTTTTTTTTAATAAAAAAAGGTGTACGTTTTGTTTTTATATAGGAATCTGCATCTTCCCGTGGGAGTGAGCCCGTCGTCGACTGTCCTTCCCCGTCCCCTTGCCCTCCACTCCCAGATGAGGGCGTACTACCCGATCCACTCTTCCTTGAACTAACCAAGATTCAGGTGCACTGAGTACTAGGCATGCCGCTTTGGGCAGTCCCTACTTGCCACATGCTTTCTCGTATCTCTAGCCGGCGAGCGAGCGAGCAGCTCAAAACAGGGGCATTACTCGAAATTGTATCCCTACTGAGTACATTCATGTAGTTTACTTACTGCGTTTCGCATATGAGCCCGTTCGCCAAAGATTCAGCAAAGGTTCAACAAGCTTGTGAACATACAACACAAACATTATGAGTCAATTCTCTTTCAGGATCGGCATCACAGCGCCGCCCGTTGTTGGTTCGCAACATGTGGCCCAGAGACGCCCGATCCCTCCGTCCTCGACGGCATGGCGAATCTCGTGAGTTTGACAGGAATCCTCCCTACAGATTCGAGTTTTTGAAGTTATCTAGCAGGCTTGCCGGCATTTTCATGTTTTCAGTCACGAAATAATAAAAAGAAGTGCCAAGGGTCTCTGATACATGAATTTTGCATAAGCGGTTTGATTTTTTTGTTCTCAGAAGACTGCGATATATGATCGCGTCGTGAAACACATCCGCTAATTCCCCCTCCCACTCTGTCACCCTGCTAGCCGCTCTCTCCTGCTAATCACATGTTATGCGCAGATAACGCTGTTCCGTCGCTCTTGGGAGGGGGATGCCGCCGGAATCCCCGCTGACCCGTCAGTCGTCGTCGTCGTCGTCGACGACGTCGATGACGCGCCGACGCCGTCTGCATCATCCACTGCATCCGACGATTCGTCGGATAGTTGCAATAGTAACTGGACGAGCCCGAATGAGCCCAACTACGGTGTGAGATGGCATTCTATCGAGGAATTAAGACAGCGCCAATTCGAATAGGGTTGTCAGAGCGTATCTGCGTTCCTCGCATCTCTCGCCACCAGACCGGTTTAGAGAGTGTGCAGAATGGAGAGAGTCATTCCTCATTGTGACACCCCTAATGGCTGCCGATTCATCTCTCCGATTGTAGGAATGCCAGACCAATACTATTATATTCTCTTTGCAGACCCCAATACCGACCCAATATCTCGTATTGGGGCCAAGGCATTAGGGGTTTGGGAACGTATTGGGCATAGTTTTGACGTCACTACTGCAGGACACCATCGACTGAGTGCGTCGAGCCCGCAAGCAGGACGTCAACTTGATGTTCCATCTGGCGATCGTCAACGCCGTCGCGTGAGCAAGCCAATTCGCCGTGTTCACCGAGCTGAAAACTCACTCCAAGGTAATCGGATCTCGAGAGCAAACTGGCTCGAATTTCGATTTGATTATCACACTCAAACATATATGCGTTTGCTTGTCCCCAATATACGCTTGTCCAAACTCTGCGCTCCCAGTTCGTAGTGGTCACGCAATCTCTGTGAAGACATGTGACTTTCAGCGGGAGCTTCTCAAAGAGTACTCGATCGCCTCCATGCTTGTCGATCAGGAATTCTACACGAGCAAGCAGAGCAATGAGGCGCTGTGGATACTGCAGCATGACAAGTGAGTCCGCACCACAAACTGGCATGAACAGACTTTTGATCTGTGTCCACACCATTTGCATGCGTATTTCATTATCACTCGAACAATAAAAAACAAAGATGGACTGAAATTGTCATTTGTATTTATAGAAAAGAGACACAGATTTGCGCATTGCAGAGTGTACATGTGCACCGATTACATGCATGGCCTCCCCGAAGAGGATCGAATTCATTTCATGGCTAAAACTAAGGCAAAGTAAGTAATAGTTATGGAAAATCGGAATCCGACTCTCCTCATTTCATGTTATCTCTCGCCGGTTATAGGCACGAAAGAGCAGGCGAATTGAGTAGAGTCGGCTGATCACTAGTATCATACCTTCTACCCTCGGACGACTACCGCATCAATTCAACCGTCATTTTTATTTCAGAATTTATCCCGATTTCGTGCTGGAATGCATCACAGGAGTCGGCAATCCGATGAGAGAAATGCAGGTAGTTTAATCGAAACCGCTTCTCCTTTTGGCGTTCATATAACTCATTGCGAGTTCAAATTAGAACCCTTTCGTTTGTTGGAATGCACCATTTTTCATGGAAAAGAGTCGATCTCAAGAAATGGATTGGTCTATCTCCTTTGACCATTGCTGCAAATCATCCAGCATTATAAGTAAATGCAGTCATGCGCTAATCACGCGATGCAAGAAGATGGAGAGATACAGAAGATCCATCTGGGGTCTCCTCTTGAGTTAGTGCCAGTGCTCAATTCACACCGAGCTGCCAATAAGTTGGAGGAGGATCCCACAAACTGACACTAAATGATGAGAAAGCGATCGAGATTATTCAATTTGGGAACATCATTTGCTCAGATCGAACAATTCGAATGTATGATTCTCACGACGCTCCTTCTCTTCGAGTGCTTCAATGTCTACCCAGAATCCAGCAAGCCCGCAATCGCGTCAATCAGGTGAGGGCTAGTGATGCCGATGCTAGATCGGCTCTCCTGGATTCGTGCACTCTCTCGCCGATCAGATAAACCAGAGAGTATTGAGGGAAGCGCGGCCTTGAATGGGCTACCATGCACTTTCCGCCATCTTTCGTAACTTAACGGTGTCTTTAAGAGAACGATGTCTGAACAAACTGACAGCGTATGAAGCACTAGAGCATCCGCTCGATGGAATCGAACGAATCGGAATTCTGATCATCATGATTGGAAATATTCGAGTGAGTGAGCGCCTCTCCTCATTAGTGATGGCGAATCGGACCTCGACTCTCCTCAATTCACATGCTCTCTCATTCTCTCTCGACCGACGAGAGAACACGATAATAGAGGATAGTCGGTTCCTATTTGCCACAACTACTTCTCATAATTGATTATCGGCCCATTCTCTCCTAGACCTGCATCCATGTGACGTGTCGCCTGTTCTACGCGCACGACATCTGCGATTCGAACCGCTGGTGGCTGATGTATATTTGAAAAAGGAAGGAGTGATCTGATTCTCCATCCTACTTTTCTTTATTTATTGTTAGATAAATGACTAAATGGTATGTATTTTTCGAGACAAGAGGTTTTTTTGGACAAAGTACCAGCCACCACTATATGAAGTCGTTTTTCGTAAGGATTGAGCAACATTTAGGGAGTTTGGTACATATTTTGTGGTCAAAAGGCTGGAAATAGGGTATAATTTCGACTAGGGATGCCAACCCAATTATTTTCTATTGTCTGTATCTACCCAATTACTTGGGTTTGGGTGAAGGAATTGGGCCAAATTAATTGGGTTTTCGTGTAGGAATTGGGAATTGTTTTGGCATCCCTACTTCGACGCTGAATCGATTGGAGTCATTCATTTCGCTAAAGGATGCATCTGAATCCAGGTAGGGCACGAATTCAATTTGATCCGATTGGTTTTCTGCGATAAAATCAGACATGGGAAGAGTCGGGTTGGCCACAAATATCGCGATCCCGACCAGAATTTTGCGCGTTCAGTGCGACAGACTCGGATGAAACCAGAGGCAATGGAATCGCGCAGTGATCTCAAGGATGATCTCTGATCTCTATCGAGGTTTTGCGTAATGGGAAGGGATGAACAACGAGTAACTGCATACCGGATCAGGCTAGATACATGGGTAATCTTACAATTTCTGGGAAGACGAGGTTGTGGAGTAATATATCTTAATATCGCAGGAAAAAAATATTTTTAAAAAATATGTTGGGGGAAACATGGCAACGGAGATGTTGAGATAATGCATGGAAGGAAAGAGATTGGATGAAATCAAGAATCTTGGGAATGGACGCCGGGCGAACGAATGAGGGACCGATGTAAAGAAGGGAAATCGTCATATCGTTGAGTGCCACTTCTTGAGACGAAAATATTCGATGAGGAGGTAGCACGTGCACATGCTTAGGACGACCATCGAACGCTAAAAAGCAGAGCTTCTCGGCGAGCTGAATACGATAATCATTCCTTATAGTATCCCCAAACCTCCGGTCCGGTACTCTCATTGAACCTAATGGGTCGAGAGTAGCGATCAAAGCGAGTTCCGATGAATGAGCGGCGTCGACCAAGCGGTAGATTGTTTACTTCTTCATCCGTATCTCTTCTTGTTGTTGGGTTGATCAGAATTGTGAAATGAGCCTGCGCAAGAAAGTGGAATAGTAAAGGGGAGGAGGAAGACGAGCGAAGTTGAACTTGGGGAAGACACGATCTCTCACGTATAACTTGAGGAATACGAGCGATTGGTTTTGTCGAATTAATCTATGTCGCGCGAAATGTAAGCGAGGGTGAGGGAGCGATCAGGCCGGCTCAACCCGGGATCAGAGATCCCCATATTGTTTGGCACTTAATTGAACGATCGATACTGGGCCGGGGAAATTCATGATGGAGGATGATGGTGTGAGTGTACTGGGTTATGCCTTAGTAAACATGAAATAAAATTGGTCATAATTTATCGGTTTAATTAGCCAAGTTTGAGGGTAATCATTCCTGTATTCTCTATGTCTGCTTCTAAAGATGATTCATGTTCTGCACGGAGCACCCTCTCTACACGCCGCATTAAATAGAGACCCCGCTTTTACAAATTTTATTATCAGCGAGAGAGAGAGAGGAGAGAAATAGAGAGAATTACCCGTTCTGCTCCTCCCCATCCAATACCGAACACGATCAATTATGTTTCACGTATTGCATCCGTGGTATACTTAAGATTGCACTACCGATATTTGTTCGCTCTCCAATAGTGAAGACACACCTACATCCTCATTTGCCGTCACTACTCCCAACGTCACACATTTCAGGGGCAATGAACCCAAATTCTGGCGCATACACCGAGTATACAGCCGTGCAGGCAGGAGGAGGTGACAAGCCTGACCGAGCGAGCGGAAGTTTGGAGGAGTTGCTGAAGGGTCGCCGGAGGCTCCGGCGGCACCGGCGGTCGACGGCAAAGCCAACCTCAACAAGAGCCGAAACCGGAATGCCAAGGTTGTTTTGTCATCCCTAGTGCACAGGTACACCCATCGACGCTTCGGCGTTGCGATGCGACGGTGCAATGTCATGCTGGAGCCACCTCCCAGCACTGACAAGCGACCAGATAAGCCGCAACAAGAACTTCCCCCTTGAAATAAGCGACCTCTTCATCCGCGAGGTGAGACACTTTTTCCCGCAACACCAAGGCTAACTGATGAAACATCACCGATAGTTTTTCGGTTTTCGCGCTATCTGTTGCTTTGTTAAGTTCATTGAGAAGATGAGTTCGTGTGCTGCTTACACGCGCCATATCGACGACTGCAGGTGCTCATTCGGAAGGAAACCCTGGTTGAACACAACACGAATCGGAACCATGAATTCAACCGACAGAAGAGGAGGGCATGGCAAGAGGTGCAGACGATTGACAAGTTGAGGGTACGATAGTCGAAAGTGCAGCAGATCGATCGAGTTGTTCTTCCATTCTATAGTTCGGGTACATGAGATTAATTTCACATTTATTACCAAATATACTAGTAGAAAAACATCCGTAATCGGGTAATCGGGAGAACCAGTGAGAATTCGTTTCGTATTTTATGACGGGAGTGTCGATACGATGAATGGTAGGCAGAATCTCTCGAATGGTTCGATGGTCGGCTTATCCTTGTACGCAGCACCTTCCTCGCGATACCTCACGTAGAGAAAAATCATTAAGGGCAAAAAAAGAGGAATTGCTATTAGTGAGACCAGTGGAACATACTTGATGTCGAGTTTTGGGCGCAATCTGCCCATTAGAGATTGCGATGGATTCAAGGTTTCTCTGACCATTGAAACGGTCACAATTTTGCAGATAGTCCCATTGACTTTTGAATACCTCACTATAACGATGGGTACATGTGAGAACAAACTGTTTGATGATATCTTTTCGTTTCTTTTAAATTTTAAAACAAGAACGAAATTTTGCTCACGCCTTACCATTAACTGCTCATTTAGGATGTGATTGGAAATTTGATTATCTAATTGCTATTCCAAGAAATTTGGAAGTATCCTTTCTAGATTCGCAAGAAGAATATCGCAGGTGTACCGTGCGGTGCGAGCCATCTTTCCCTCATTCACCTGCACCTTCGGAGCCTTGAAAAGACATTGGCGATACCGCTTGAGTCGGGTGCGAGCCGGCGTGCATCATATGATTGGGTGAGAGGGGATATATAACGAGGGGGGGGGGGGGTGAGGACCCATGTTTGCGCTGGTTTCATGTGCACTCATGCATCATTGCCCGCAATCGTCTTATCTCTGCATCGTTGACTGACAGACGAAACGGCGCTGCGGCGTCGATTCAGACGCTTGTACTCTGGAATATTGTGTTGACAATTGGCCTTTATCAGGGAAATGGCGCGATTTAAGCACCAAATAAAGCCATAATCTATGATTCGGCGAGAATGGAGTGGGAGGAGCGGCGCTGAGATCTGGCTTGACAGATACGGATGGTGCGATCTATGACGTGCTCAATAGCACCGGATACATAAGCTACACATCGAAGCGCCACGTGGAAACAGTAGGTAGAGGAAAAGTAGGAGGTACGGTGAATAAGCGTTTGCGTTCAGTCGGGTATCACGGACATTCTATCACCAAACGAGCAAATATCGAGCTTCAACCAGCGGAGAGGCACCAACAGGTGTGAGTCTAGAGAGTGTGTATAACGAAAAGTCATTCGTCATTCGGCCATCCCTAATTTTGACACATCCTTGACTGCGCGCCCCTCAGCGTATCACATTCTCCGGTGCCGCGAACGGGTTATGGACAGGTCTCCAACAAGCCTCACCCACCACCTCTTCTGATGCCGATTCGATGCCGATGATTGTGCCTGTGCATACGATGGTGTCGCACCGCTCGACTTCGGTAATCACACACACCGCCGAGCACTCGCCTAATGGATGCGATGAAGAGCGGCGCCTGCGAATTGAGCTCATCAGTGTGAGTAAGCTATGTGCTGATTAGGGATATCAAATCGGTTTCCGACTCTCCTCATTTCGCACGTTATTTCGTATCTCTGACCGACGCTATAGCAAAATGAGGATGGTTGATGCCGATTTGGCATGACTAGTGATGATATCGGGCAATACGTATCTGTTGAAGTCATCCTAAAATTTTCGCGATCAAATACTTTTGCGAATTCACATTCCCGATTTTTCAGCAACAAACGAAATTCTTCATGTCGATGAACAAGCTGGTAGCAGATGTCAGTAGTGTTTTTATTCATTAAAATAACAAATATATACGGAAAAATTTAAATTAATGCAGGTGCGCACGCAGCTTCCGAGAATTATTGCCCATTTTCGGACCAACGATGAAGCTTCCACAGGTAATTCACCGCCCTCCTCTCGTAGGGTTGCTCTCTGAACCACTCCCCAATATCAGTTCGCCTAGCGTCTGTATTAAAATATCGTTGCGCCCCCTTAATTCTTTGTTATCTTTGTAAATGATCTGTTCCACAGAGAATGCGGTTGATGTGCAATTATTACGTGCTCACTTCAAAATGAAAGGATGCATTTATCCGTACTATCTGGTGAATTTGCGCATGTTGATTCCAGAAGATCGGGAAAAAATAAATCGGAGGACGCACATTTAGGCGTCAATATTTTTTTATCTTTTCGATTTTGGCAATGAACCGAAACTACACGTAGCTACATGTAATGAACGCATGATTCGATAAACGGCACTCGAGAAAATGGCCCCCCACATGACTACTCGTTACCAAATAGATTACATCATGTCTCGAAATCGAATAGTATTCCAAGATGTGTATCTTGTCCTAATTATGAATGTCACCAATGATCATCGGTTGATAAAATGACACGTATGAGAAAGTCGTGTTTTGTGTTGGTTTTATTCCGTTATATTCTTATACGCATGTCACAATTACAAATTTATCTTAAATTAGCGACAACGTGCGAATTTCAACAAAAGACTCTTGTGTGATTCATCCCATTGTTCGAATGTTGGTGCATATCCACCATTTGCTGCTATGACAGCTGTCAGTTTGTCTCGATGGGCCTGTTTCAATGCTTACCATCGCATATTCCTGAAAAAGGAGAATAGGGAAGCACGTACTTCCTCTTCTTCCACTCTTCTCATTCTTCCCCCATGATATTCAATTTTATCACTCTACTCGTCCTCTCAATTACAGATCAAGGCCACGCCAGTAAGGACGATTAAAAATTTCGCTAACTTAAGTTACAAATTTCGCTATATAATTTAAGTTGATGAAACAAAATAGGAAAAAAACAACGCCTTTTTAAACAATACATCTCTGTGCAGAATCATTTTCCGCCATTGGATTATTACTATAGGATTGTAGCGTTCAAATATAGCACTTAACTCACCTCAAAAGAGGAGTATCGTTATATTTAAATTGTATTTTATGTTGAGTACTCTTCATTTTTGTTTAGAGCACATCGAATGCGTATTTCCGAAAGCCTTAGAACACGGATCAATCCCCGCGATCTTCAAGCGCACCGCGTTCCTGACTACCACAACGGAAGGTTTGTGTGAGGAAGCGATACTATGGTAATCCGGTCTTACAGATGAAACCTTCATTGATTGCTTCTGGCTAGGAGCAGTATGTGTTTCTTGCGAAGTTTCAGCTTATCTATCACTTAGAAACTCGATTCAAGTAGCGCATTATTTGCTATGGAAGGACGAGCGTTCCGATGCAGCAATCAGACGGGGAAGTAAGTGAAATATATATGGCAGTAGGTCGGATGAGAACATTCGGATGATTTACCTACGCATGAGGACTTCAGATATCTCAATTCCGTCACAGTTGTCTCTAGTACGCAAATCGTGCTCATCCAGTATCATCCGAATGTGCTAATCCTATCTAGCGCAAAATATCAATATTGTACATGTGAAAAGATCGTTTCAGATGGACCAAAGAGGGCGGCTACGAGTCTCCGAGAATTGTAATCATTTTCCAAAAATATATATTCAAAAAAAAATTGTATTAATCATTAGAAACTTTGTTCAGATGAGCTGTTTGGCTTCTGATGCGCCTTTCTATTCTTGGCCAGGTAAGAGACGCAATCTTTCTTGGTTATTTTTTGCTTCAGAATCATGCGATCTTTTCGACGAGCAAGTGAAGGGTTCCAAGCAGCTTCTGAGCGTCTTTCGCGGCGCCGAGAACTACTGTCCAACCGTCACAGTCCTTCAGCTCTCCGACAGAACGGATATACGCGATATTCGTTGCATGGGAAGAGGTGATTTGCAAATATTTAACTTTGAAAAAAGCGGATTCTGCAGTGTTTAAAAAAAAATCATATGGTAACAATATGATCCACGGATCTCTACGCACCCACGACCAGATGTGCGAGTAGAAAATCATAGATCTGACATGTAACAGTGTTTGACTCCATATAAAGAATCATTGTCAGTTCGTTATGTCGCAGTGATGGAAACGCTTTACGATGATGAAGAGAAGACAATGGGAGAGGGATCATTGAGCCAATCGTCAACAAAGCCATTGCTTCGATTTAGCGATCGTGCACAAACATTCGCTCACCATGCCTGAACGATCTACGAGGGGAAAAGAGATAATTACGATCAAAGAACAATACGACTAGGCAGTATTCATCCCGCAACGTTCCATCCAATGTGAACAAAGGAAATATAAGTACTCGAATTCAAACTCACTATAGATCACAATCACGACGTGTAGCGCACAAAAAAAATCAAATATGTGAAGACCGCACTCGATATGATACATGTTGAAAATAAACACCTTTTTCATACATTTACTCTTTTTTTTCTTCTTTCAAATTTGCATCTACAGTGCATTTTGAAGTCGATTCCGACGATTCTGCAGGTCAGATCAAGCAAAACAACTTCAGCACAGGTCTGACAAGTTTAGAGCGAACGTGACGTAAACATTCAACTTCGGGTAAACGATCATCGAAACACGCTTTGTGCAAGGTGAGCATAGTTACGTTCTATTGGTCCAGGACAAGGAGGGACAATGGGACAGCGGAGGCGAAACGAGGAAATTATTGCCACATGCTTCGATGGTCGGGGCATCTAAATCATACTCAGTTCTCTCGCTAGGATGATGATTGATTGCAGATTGCGGAATGGAGCTGATGGCGATGGAATAAACCATTCGGGATGGGACCATGGAAATTTTAATGTGGGATTTGTACTCAGGTAATGTAATGGAGTTCTCTGATTTCTTGTAAGATTGGCTATTTATTTGAAGAAAACTTTGAGTGTTATTGGAAAATGTGATTTATTTGTCTCAACCACGTTCCAGTATGTATTTGCGGTTCGTATGACAATCGTGTTCTCTAATCTACCCTATATGTGTTTGAACGGTGCATTTTCCAACGTGCTAAATGTATGGTGTATCTTACTTTGTATCATATTATTCGCAGATGCAATTCGAACGACGAATGAAATACTTGTAATCTCAATCGATGTATCCCAAAGAGTTGAAAGAGAGAGAGAAAGCGTGCGGATATGAATTGTTGGGGGGGGGGGGTATTCCAGACTTGTCATTTATGCCACCATTGAGACAGGTCTTATCATATTTGCACCGATCGCCCTCTTTATCAGTAGACTATGACCGTGTAGAATCAATTTGTTCTCCGGTTATGGAGTCTGAAATCTGTGTTCAATTTCCTTTTGCGCGTTCGTGAAGAACGGATGTAGATCAACGAACGGATGAGCATCGACATATCTGAACATTTTCAATTGCACGACCGTGCCATTGCATAATCCGACACATACTATTTTTTTTCCAATGTACATAACCCAACAAACTATGAAATGAAAAAGAAGCTGAAAAACATGAAATCTTGATGAGGATACGCAGCAAACATTTGTTGTTCGCCGTGGATCTGGCGTCCAATCATTTGGAGGATTCGAAGTACATAGTCGCCTCGGCGGATAAATCGTTCGATACAATCCATCTGAGAAACTGGCGCATTCTCAGCAGTTTCGGTGCCGATGTCGAAGACACAATACGATCGTTCACTTCCAGCTAATCGCCGCCTTTCTTTTCATCGTCTTTCTCCGCTGATCCCCATCTTATCGAGATGTCTCGGTGATCAGGAAGTTTCGTGGAGTGCTATAAATACCGATGATAACGAATAGGAAATCATGGTTCCGTTCAAAGTATTTCTCCCAATTCTTGAAAATGTACATATTTTGGTAGCTGCAGCGGCGATTCGATGCGAGTAGGATCGTGCTTTCTCTAATATTTCTTTATGACGTTGATTGCAAGCGCAATATCCCAAGACCGAATGTACATCCCTACTTCAGATGAACGACGGTCGCTACGCCTTCTTCACGACGATCGTCCTTGGCGTCGCACACATGTTCATGTTCGTCGGATACGACACCGGTATTATGCGCATTTATTTTCATCGGAATCGAATAGCGCTCAAATCTCCCGAAAGGAAGACGTATTCAATCATCCCGAAAATCCCGCCTGACAAATCTGACAGATAGAACATTAAGCCACATTAACATTTGAGCATTTAGGTTCGACGATCGTTGAATCGGTGCTTCTCTCAGTGCACGATAGAAGGCCAGACCAGATGAACCAGGACGCTGGATATTATGGGTGAGCAGTAGGGAAGTCTGTATAGCGGTATACACAATCTAGACCGATCTTATGTATCATGAAGAGACGTATCAACAACCCTAGTCAGAGGTCGCTCGATTAGTAGATTGGAGAGGGTCAGGGGGTGTGAATGGTTCTTGATGGGCTATGTTTTTCACCCAATACATCATTTGCAGACAAGCGATAGTGAACGCCTTCAATATGTTCGGTCACATCATCGCTCCCGCCGCTCTCTGTGTGATGAATGCCAAAGTAAGAGTGAACCAGTTTTGAATCAAATATTTGACCCATGCAATAAAAGACACGTGGGTAATTCATATAGAAACTTCATTGAGAAGATACCTATCATAAACGGTGATTTGGTTTCGTTTCTAATATAAATCGCTGTTGTTGAGTGGTCGATGGCATTTGGCTCCCTCTTCTTCACTCTCTCCTGCGCGTCGTACATACTCATGAATGAATATGCCATCTACATGAGCAGCGCCTTGCTCGGCGTGCTATTCGCGGGTGAGTCAAATCACCAATCAAAGAAACGAGACGTACATTCGCAATGGCAAGATTCTAACACTTTACACACACCCACACAGCATACTCATCTATAACACAAACATAAAATAGTGATGCCTATTCGAGAAGGACTCTCCTCATTTTTCGACTGTCAGAGCATCGAGAGAGAGAGAGAGTATCGAGACTTCACTAGTATAGCCCAATGTTGATCTGCTCAGTGTTCAACGCCGGCTATTCCCGCTACCTCACACAGATCTCAACAGAGGCCACGATAGAGAAGGTCAATGGCTTGGAGTGGTCCATCGCAAATCTGAGGTTGCTCCTGTGCCACCTGTTTTCCAAACATAACAGGCTATTTCAGCACGATCATCGGAGGTTGTCTCTACATTGTATTCGGACTGATGGATCCAAACTACGACGACCCCTCCGAATACAGACAATACTCAGATTCCGAAATTCGGTGAGGTTTTAAACTAAAATGCATAAAATTGCGTAAATGCGAATATCTCTATTGTATAGGCTCATGTATGGCGGATTCACGGTAATCGCAATTCTCGCCAACGTTATCTTCTGCTTTCTTCCCAATCGAGAAGTGGCCTTCTCTATCTCATCGACTGCAAACGTTGTGGAGGAAAAGGGAGGAAGATCATTGCACATTTGTAAGTTGCATCACATTCGCGCTCAAATCACGGATTGCTTACTTTTCCAGTCCACGCGATCTGGCTCACTCTCAAGTCCTTATTTGACCCTCTCGTCCTCCAGCTCACGCCCCACTTCATCTATGTCGGATGGCAAAATTCCGTGTGGCTCAGCATTTATCCGACGACACTTCAGGTGACTATAAACGGAGCTAATAAAATTGCATCTGAGAGACCATAATTTCAGTTCACGGAAAGCCTCTCCGACAACCTCTTCGTAACGGCCTACTACTTAATGGCATTTAGTGTAGGCAGCATGACAAGTGAGTGTAGAGTGCAGTAATAGTGCAAACCCAACTCGGCAAGCCGGCTTAGACTAGAGTTCATGTCGGCTACACTGTAGAAAAGAGCGCCTTGAACCCGGTTCGAAAGGCCGTTTGTCATCACTAGTGTGCGTCAGAACTAGTATGAAAGAGCGTTCCTTCAGTTGGTATGTTGATGGACCCGCTCAGTCGGAAAATCGCTCGTTTCGGTCAGATGCCCTGCTTGATGATCGCCGCGACTCTGCAGGTATATATGCACCTAGAAAACATATATATCCACAATTACATTGTGATATTATATAATATTTTAAAACTGAATATGTGATTGTGCATTGCGACGAAACCATTGTTGACATACAAGCCGAGCAAGCAAACAAGCGCAGAATTTGCGTATTTCAGCTGTTGTGCAGCTCCCTCATCCTCCTCTCCACACCGAATCTCGCCACGATCGCGCCCACCAGCGAGGCGTCCCTGCTCATTCCGCCAAAGTGAGCGCGGAGACTTCGCCATTCGATTTAATCGTATCTTCTTTTCTCCGCACTCTCTAGACCGATCGAGTAGTGTGAGAGTGTGCGGAATGGAGAGGTGATATCCCGATTTGCGCACTCTACGAGCGATGGCGCAGCGTGTAGGCCGATGCCAGCCCGATGCCACAGCTAATTGATAGAGCGGGGCTACTTGTGATGTCCATTCGAGACCGATTTCTTCGTGTGATTTCTGGTCTCTCTGACCAGTTAGACAGTGCGTCAATCAGCGAGAGTCGGCCTCGAATGGGCTAGGCATCGATAGAGGCGCGTCGAATAGCGAACCTTCAGTGTCCCTCTGGCGGTGCTCATGGGATTCCTATTCGGACTGCTCGACTCATTGAATAACACGAACAGGTTGGTGGTTCGTCATCATCATCCGATTAACTGGCATTTGTAGTGTTTCGAACGAAAACGAATTACCCGGGATCCTTTCATCTCGCTGCGAAAACGTGTCGAATGTAAATTTGATTCAATTCCGTTTTGATTTCAGAACGGTGATGTGCGCCTCTGTCTTGCCAGACAAGAGGGACCAAGTGTTCGCCATCGGACGCTTCTATCAGGTATTCCTCGCTCACTTATTGATACATACTGAATACAGTATCCCACCTTCACCGTTCCTCACAATCGATAATTCAGGCTCTGTCCGGATCGGTGCTGCTCTTCTGCTCGCCACTGCTCACCACTTACTGGATGCTGGGTACGGTTTACTGCCATACCGCATATGTATTTTTTAGTACAAGAACAAGTGAACGGATCAAAATGCTTTATTTCACGGAATAATTTTGATGATAATTACTAGAAAGAATGGCGTTGTGTCATCAATTTCTAAGAAACAAATCTCAAAGACGATTTAGGGGTATCATCATCATTATCATCACGAATATTATGAAAAATACCTGATATAACTCCAGTTATTGTTAAATCGATAATTCAGGCGTCGGTGCTGTTCTCTTTATCGTTGGCGCTGCCTTCTACACGCGTGTCGTCGGGACGCTCAACAAGTCTCTTGGACGATGCGAATCCGACTCAGACTCTTTTTCCACTACCACTACTGTGATCAGCGTCGTACGCAAGGCGGTCGACAGCGCCGGATCTCTGAAAATTTAAACTAATTCTAGTTTTATCAACATTTTGCGATCAGTCAGGGGCATATTCTTTCCAAGCGAGTTATACTAATTGAAGCACGGGTACCATCTAGTCCTTATTCAATCTCAATCGCCTTTTAGATATCACCATATTAGTGGTTATGGATACGCACAGTTTTGCTGTCGAATTGTTGGGGTGCATATTGTTGCGAAAAATGTACGGCATTGAGATCGATAAATGTAGTACATCACAATTCGCGCTCTATCACTTTGCTGGATGGACACTGTTCTGACAATTGGGATCAAAATGAGCAAAGCAATAAGTCAAACAACTTTTCACACAGGAGAGATTGCATCCCTCGTATTCATATTTGCGAGACATTTGTGCATTGTTTTGAATTATTTATCAAATTCAACAAAAATGCTTGGCGTTGGCTGTAATAACGAGTTCGAATGAGCGAATCGTTGTTAATTCGCTAGATTGACCATCAGTGCATTCCCGTCGTACACGTTCAGCAACCGGTAGATCTCCATGTCCTCTTTCAGTCGCTGAACCGATGCCTGAAGTGCGCTTGAAAATTCACGTTAATACGATATTTTGTCACCTGAACGCAGCACAGAATGGAAGATATGTAGGCCACCGTGACGGGTACCCAGGGAGCCCAGTGTTCCTGAAATTGACCGGTGCATATGTGTCCACGCTACAGGCGACCAATTTTTGGGACCGTCACCCCTATACTTCGCTGCGTAGGGGTATCGGGCACGGTCCATAACACGGGTTTTCTGTTATTTGGTAGGAACGTTAACTACAGAAAAAAAAATTTGTGTCTCGGATATCTTCGAAACTAATGTTACTGACTAAAGTGAGGACGGGGAGAACGCCTATCCACTTCATTTGGCCAAATTTGCATATTGAGCCGAGTGGTGACCTACCGTTTGAAAGGCTCTATCTCGGTCAGTTTTTGCCCTAAAGAGCCCGATTTTCTTTCAAATGATTTGTCTTTCCGAGATCTACAAATAACTCAAGGAAAGGTACGGTCTAAAATGTCTTCTTCAATGTGTTTCATCTAAATATTCATTTTTTCGGGTATAAAAGTCGATTTTATTCCACATTTTCCTCTAAAAGGTATGGATTTTATTGTTTGATATTATTTCCGGCACCAGAATTGAGGTTTTCTCTTCAGCCATCATCCATAACTCTGCTTGCGCGATAGTACTACTCAGTAGCGAAACCCGACATAGTCGTTTTCCGCACTCATTTTACGAATGAACACGTTTTGAGTCATATCTCGCTTCAAAATCATTTTCCAAAGCATGTAAAAAAAGAAATATATAGCTCTCGAAGAGCCTGATAACAAAGTTTTGGTAGTACAAGAGTTCGAGATTTCGATCGAGAGTTCGAGAGTTCGGTCGTCTGGCACGAGCCTGGAAGGAAGGTTTCGAGAAAAGGACTGATGGAGGAGGACAAGCACAATATTGCGTTGGGAGAAGAGCCTTTCTTCTGGTTCCTCCCGAAGAAGAACAAGTCGCCTGAGTCAGGAGATGTCGACGATGAGGCTGTGACCGGAGTGCCCATTGCGATCGATCCAACCATTCCCTCATCTCCTCTCTTCGTCTGCAGCCAATGTTCAGCCGAATTCATCAGACATGGCAGCCTTCTTCGCCATATCGAGAATGGGCGGCACAAGATAAGGCCGGAGAAGATTACCCAATTCGACTTCGCCCTCGGATTGTACAAGAGATTGCTCGAGGAGGCCCCAGGGAATCGGAATCACCCCTCTCGCTGACTCGTACAAGCAATTCCAGCAAGCACCTGCACACCCGAAGCCCATGGGATGGGCACTGAGAACGACGAAGAAGGGAGCGAAATACAATGCGAAGGCGAAGAATCTGGTGCTCGATCTCTTCGAGGAATACTACAATCAGTCGCTGAAACTGAGAGCGGAGGAGGCAGAGAAGAAGATGAAGGATACGGCTGAAATTCAGCCAGCTGAGCGTATGACGCACGACCAGATCAATAATTGTATCAGAGGTCTTCTCGCTGCCAAGAAGAAGGAGCTGGAGAAGACTAGAGGAGGAAACCGAAGAAGAAGAGCACTGGTCGAGGATATGATCACCGAATTGGACGATGAAGGAGGAGCTATCGAGGAGGAAGTGGAAGTGGATGAGGAAGATCGGCAGATCACGGCTGATGACGTCTACGATATGGGCTCTTCTCCCAACGCAATATTGTGCTTGTCCTCCTCCATTAGTCCTTTTCTCGAAACCTTCCCTCCATGCTCGTGCCAGACGACCGAACTCTCGAACTCTCGATCGAAATCTCGAACTCTTGTACTACCAAAACTTGTTTATCAGGCTCTTCGAGCGCTATATATTTCTTTTTTTAATTGCTTTGGAAAATGATTTTGAAGCGAGATATGACTCAAAACGTGTTCATTCGTAAAATGAGTGTCGAAATTGGGAGATGAGAAATGCAAGTATCGGCATTTAAATATCACGCGTCATCTGAGAGAATGCAGTATCCCTAGGAAATCGGAGCTCCCAGTTTAGACAATCATCATGCCATATTTATCAGAAATATTCTGAATTTTCGCATTAATTCAAGAACAATTTTCGACAAAATGTCGATTTCAAACATTGAGAGCAAGTGTACCCTAGGTCAAGAAGTTTTCAGTTAATGTATTGGGACCGCAAATTCAAAAATGCCTAAAAGCCGGCTCTGGGTATTTCAAAAGATAGGAAACTTATATTTTCTCTCAATGTCGAAGACGCGTGATATCACTATCACTACGGGCCAATTTCGAAAACTAGTATTTTTCGGCTATGGCGCACTTACAAGCTGGCCAGCACAACAGCCCGTAGACGGCGGCAGTTTCGAGATCGTCGAGTGCGGCCATCTTGAGCATTGGACCCAGCCATTCGGACGTGCACATTGTGGTCGTCTGGCGCATCGTTCTGAAGACCTTTGCTTTCACGAGCTCAATCCTAGGGCCGGCTCCGGATCGCAAAATCGTCATGATCGGAATTGCGAAGGGCCCGCAATGCAAAGGCCAAGGGTCCCCAAATCATCTTAAAGGAGGGGTGGCACGAATATCTGGCTTGAAGACTTCTATAGGGGAGGTTGTGGGGATACCGTTACCCAATCGCATTTGCGAAACACCCATGTAACCAATTTTAGTTTAAACCGAGCTATGAGCGTTTGGCTGTATGCCAAGCGGGCCTGATCGCTCAGGCAACTAGAGAGGGATAAGGGGACAATGAAGAGACCGCGCATGCAAATGGGCGCGCGCCTCTCGGCTCTGCAATTTACATACGCGTTCGTGCCTCCCCTTCTTTAACCCGAGCCAGGAGGATAGTCGAACACGCTCCGTGGATGAACGAAAAGTCGGGGGTTCGACCCCCTCAGCAATCAATGGTCATTTGAAGCATCTCACTCGACCGCGTGCTGCTTATCGTAGATACCCTCCTGATCGGCGAGGAAGAACTCCAGGTTGTCGGTGTCGATGAAGGTGCGGAAAGTCACCATGAATCTGCAACAATGCATAAAATTCAACAAAAAAACCGTGATTATCGAGTTAGCAGACAAAATCAGTGTGAATATTGTTGAGAGACAAAGAAGTTAGCATAACATCACATTTTGTCGTTGCCGGGGAAAAGTTTGTGCGCTCTATGGACTCCTTGGAAGATGAATTGAGAAGCCATGAAGTGCTTCAGTACCAGCCACTGTAAATATTTGTTGGAGGTGATTCTTAGCTAGGCAATGCATCGTTGTGACATCCGCGTTTCTCGATAAAGCAGGGATTCCAACGCTGTGACTAATTGTTCCCAATCTCAGACTAAGTCAAGTGAACGTTCACCTTATCGTGTTTATCGAATTCGACAATCTCTGGGAAGCTATTGACAGCGAATGCGATCATAGCCTGATGAGTGGGGCGGGCACACTGACTGAGCGTGACGACTGTTGCGGGGAATTTGCCATTCTGAAGAGGATGTGCCGTAGCTTGTAGTTGTACTTGCGAGTGTGATATGAGCGCATGATTCATTGGCGTTTCACTGACAGCTCTCGTTTATTTGATGCGTGATAAAAGCGTCGTCGATAGGCCTTTGGTGACAGAAACGTGCAACATTCAGATAGGAAAGGGGCTACAATGAAATACGGACTCTGCACTGTAACCAATCAGCGAATGCGGCACTAATCACGTACTCATCGCTCATAACAGCAAACTGCTCCAGGGACCTAAAACTTTATGATTATAATTTTTAAAAGTGAGAAAGCATGACACTTAATTTCAACAAAGCAAATCGCGACCTGTACTGGTTCATGATCACTTCCAGAAGGCCGCTGCCCACTGATTCGACTTCAGGCTGAGTTACGTAGGGTATTTCCGCTTAAAATAATGATTGCGAATACCACTGATTCGGGCTCGGACGTGTGCTTGCTCCAATCGCTCACGTGGTTCGCATCATTCGGGACGCCTGCGATTTGTCAGAAATAACGAATGGATATTGCCTGACCATGATATATCTGATTCCTTCCATGACCCATAAGTAGCGTAACCAATCCGTGGAGAATGTATGGCAATGTTATGTGTAATATCAGTGTTGTGAAAATATAGGGAGATTGAGGTAATAAGAACAACGAACTTTCCGGAAGCATCCTATCAACACGCAAGGAATGATGGGTTTAAAGTGGAGCGAAGAATGAGACAAATTAGAGTATGTAGTTTACTCATCTCCTCTATGCAGACATTCAGAACTTTCATCTAAAATTCATAATATCTTGTCAACACTAGAATCTCATCGATATTCAATCTTTAAATATTTTTGAAAATTAATTTTTCAAATTCGATCTTTTAAAGAAAGGATCGATGTTATATATAAATTGGGTCACATCCTCGGATGTCCGGGGAGGGCGGTTAAATAGCGACAAATAACCGAGCGGTCGGCTTAATCTTCCTTTTTTTAAATTCACAATTCATACCGTTTAAGTGCACATGTGTGTATAATAATAAATTTCTGAAAACCCATATTCATATTTTTTTTTAAAATAGGTGATGATATTATTTGTGATTTGTGGATCGAAAAATGAATGTTTTCGAGTACACTTATTTTTTTATATTTCGCTTTTTCAAGATCACTAATATTGAAATTCGTTGTCTAGACGCGGAAATACGCCAGAAAAATTACTAGTCAGGTACATCTGATAAACTTGGTTTTTCGTCCCCAAAAACTCAGTTACTCTAAGTCCGTCAAAGTCGACCTGAGACCTTAGCTAGTGGTGGCGACAATTAGCACTTGGAACAAATACTAAAAAAGTTTAGATTTTTTGAGCCATCCGTGGACCCTTATTTTTGAGCCATCCGTGGACCCTGTCCAGTATCTCATTTACGATCTCTTGCAATCATAATATCAAATGCAAGTCTCTTGTCTCGGGAACATACGCTATTCCCGATTGATTGAATAGCATTTCTGTTGAACAGCAACAAAAATTTCACAGAACATCCGTGTTAACATCACATTGGGTCTCGACCGGATGTTGGAAAGTGATGCCCATACTAGCATTGGTCTGAAATGTTTGCGGCTACGGAAGTCCGAGTGTAGTCCGCACAACGCGGCATACGCCACTCTTGAAAATAATGCAAATGCCATTTCGAGCCCATTTGTTGGTATCAGGCACCTAACATATTCTGAGAAGAGAATGAGAAGGATGGGTTGGAGGGCGGAATTGACGAAGAAGAGGAAGCAGATGAGCCACGCCGCCCATTTGCCGGAACCTGACAAAGAAGGATCTGTGAGGGGGGGGGGGCTGAATGAATGAGATTGATCGAGACCGACCAGTCCCTTTGAGGAGGGCTGCTTGACCGCTGATGAAAACAACGGAGGAAAGCGCACAGGGGAGGATGAGTCTGAAAATGGCTTTCATCGTTCCATGATATTCTGCACCTAGCCAA
The DNA here is from genome assembly GCA_036245825.1 of Pristionchus entomophagus. Lineage (NCBI taxonomy): Eukaryota > Metazoa > Nematoda > Chromadorea > Rhabditida > Neodiplogasteridae > Pristionchus > Pristionchus entomophagus. The sequence continues at coordinate 36,796,168 of BTSX01000006.1, forward strand.
CGGAGGACTTTTTTGCAACCTATGCCATGCAACCCATGGATGAAATTTTTGACTTTTTTTGGGACATACACAGCATTTCACGGAGGGTGCACCCCAACATCTCATATTGGGCCAGCTATCAGCTCTAGGTATGGGGACTTCACCCTGAACTTATTGGCATAGGTTGCAAAAAAGTCCTCCGTCGACAAGTCCTCCGTCGACAACTCTCAGAAGCTTCACTTAACCGTGGAACGGCTCTTATATTGTGGGGTTTCGGAGTACGACCGTATGCGGCGTCGATGCAGGGCGAGCATCTGCATTTTTTAACAGTCGAGGCGTTGATAATATTTGTAAGATATAAGGAATCGGAGGATGGAAATGAGTTGTCCGAAAAAATTCCGATTTGCACCGGGTTCACAGTTTTTCGAGCATTAGTTTTTTTTCCCTATGTTTTCAAATGTCCTCATATCGAAAATCGGATTCAGTGGGCGAAAAAAAGTCAGAATATCATTGTTTTAAATTTGGTCAGTTTTTGGGTCGACAAGTCAAATTCTCAGAGTAACTTACAATTTTCAGAATTTTCGTCACCGGGTGAGACGAAATGGTAGTCTCCACACTCATTAGTCTGAAACTTGCTCCTCCGATTCGCCGCTTGTGCCGTACAATCATGACGATGGCGATTCGGAAAGTGCATGGATCGCTGGGCTTTGATATATTAACTCCCACCAAACCCATAAAACACGAATGGTAGCAGACCAGCAAGTGCGTTGACTGCGAGAATCAGCTGTGCGTGACCACCAGACATGTACCTAGACTACGCATTAGTGTGACTTGTGCGATGCAATTCCCTCGAACTTGGCAAAGTTATCATTGGCCAATCCGTAGACTGCCGGCTCATAGTAGAACGTGGTGATGAAGGGCTGGAAGTGCGTCGCACACTCCTGGAACAAATGACGTTTGCGATACTTCCTTATTTGGTCTTTGTCCAGACATGCCTTTTGTCCACTAGGGGCCATCAAGTTGCAATACTCTCAACCTTTCAAAAGAACCTTTCAAATTAAAAAGGTTGCGAGCAAACATATGAGATTTTATGCTTGGCCCATATTTGGCCGGGTAAAAGAGGCGTGAGCAAATAACCAGTACGAGAGGAGCGATCCATCCAATGAGAATGCACCAAGAGTAGGAGGTCCGGCGAGTTTGCAGTCGGAACGAGTGGGGAGAGGCGATTGCGAGGAGCCGGGACCTAGAGGGAATAATTAGAAGATGGACTAATAACTAGTGACTGACCATGCGATGAGTGGATTGTGAAAGTAGAAGGCGAACCACGTGCAATCGATATAGAACTGAGCGTTTGTATTGTTTGTTTCACTATCACGTGGAATGGTGCGCAATTCGTATAATGGTCTCTTCACTCTTCACTCTAATCGGTGCGAATGTAGAGATCATGGCCCTAATTGCGCACTCTACACATCATCCGACTATAATTTAGAATTGAATTGTGCGCATACCTGCACCCATTGCCGGCTATCGTCACTCTCGAATCGATTCTTGGTTAGAATCGCCAGTCCATTCACGAATGCGTACTGAAATAAGCAGCATGATAATCGTCCCTTTCCAAGAATACGGGTTAACGATTCCTCTCATTATTTGCAAACTTGAACCAAAGATTGCGAAGATCATGATGTGTCGTTTGATTATCGATTAAAGATTAATATATGAGGCCGTTCGCGTTAGGATCAACAAGTGCCGGGAACAGGTAAAAAATGACATAGGCTCGTTTGCCGTAGGGGTAACTTTCGATTCTGAATCGATTGGTGGAGCCTGATTTCTCTACAAAATGAAATAAAAATTAAGGTTCTATTTTTCGGGTCAACAAATATATATTTTTTTTAAATACATGATTATATTAGTTTCTAATGTATTCTTGATCGTAGAAACCGAATTTTTATGTGCGAGGTCATGAAAAGACGAAACAAAAAAGTTATACTAAAAAAACCTCCAAAAACGCGAGTTGGCGACACTAAAACCGATGGGAAACCAGTATGGCAGATATGAAATCCTTCACCCCATATACCAAAATGATCAGGAGAACATGCTCTTTCTTGTGTTAGTGGTTTTCCGAGTGTAACTTCTTCTGTCAAAAATCGAAAAAAAATAGAGCCTTAATTTTTTTTCATTTTGTAGAGAATAAAATTCTGGCCGGGTATGCGAGATTTCGGCCAATTCCGCCCTTCCCGGACCGGATTTTATCGTAGAAACGGATTTTAGCCAAATTGACGTCGTGCCGTACCGGGGTTCAGAAGGCTCAGATCGAAAATCGGGCTCCACCAATCGATTCAGAATCGAAAGTTACCACTAGGGCAAACGTTTGGGCATATCCGATTTTTTAACTGTTCCAGTCCCCTGTTGTGGCCTTGTTGATCCTAACGCAAACGGCCTCATATGTTTATTCAAACAGTGTACTGGTTTCTGACTACGCTGCCAGAAGTGCCAGTTATAGTGGATACGTTGTGGGTTTAATTCATTAATCAAATAACAATTAATTCATTAATCAAATAACAAATACAAGGGAAATGACGTTGAAAATGGGCTTCAAATAGAGGAGAAGATGTGGAAGTAGAATAAGAATGGAAAGAAGTGGGTGATGGTTGAGGAAGCGATGTGGAAATGGTGATGAAATGGAATGAAATGGGGGAGAAGACTGGAGAAAGTTGGGAATAGAAGTGATGAAACAACGACTAGTGAGTCAGTCGAGATTTAGAATGGACAAAACAACAAGCCAGTAAATCGGTTGAAGCTTTGGATTGGATGGAAAACAACGAACCAGTGTGTCGATCGTTGCTCTTCCGCGATTGGTTTGGAGTGGACTTCGCAGAGGGCGCGGTCCTTGGCAAGTAGGCGACTGCGGGGAGGACGAAGTGACGTCCGTGCGACCCGTAGCAACTCAAACTTGGGTAATTAAACCAATGGAGGCGATTGGCGACGTATTACAAGTCAATATGCTGCACAGGGGGTCAGGGGATGACGATAAATATAAAAGAAATGGAATAATAAAGGAACGATTGGCGTGAACGTAGTGGAAGAGAGAAAATGGCAGAAAAGTAGGAAAAGAATGAATTGGCGCGACGCGTGGGTTACGGTAGTTCCCTGACTGATTCGCGTCGGGTTCCCGCGATTTCAAAGATGGCCGGAGCTGGAGCCGGAGTCATGGATTGGGAACTGGTTTTATTTATTGTGTTGACTGGAATATTATTATTATTAAATTAAATGGATATTTGGGCACTGAATTTCATCTACTGGAAAATATCATAGTTGCAGAGGTTGGTGCAAGAATATGAGCGAGGTATACCAAACAAGAAAATATCAGAAATTACATGGATTATGCATAGAATATCAGCGACGGCCATAGAGATGAAATAGCAGAACCCGATTATTTCCTGTTTAGAGGATCTTTTGAGACAGCATACATTATCACTTTTGGGCATGGGATCACAGAAAATTTGACTACCGTACCAAATATACGGGAATAGTTGAACCAACATGTTCTCTACCTGGATTCATGTCCAGAAGGAAAGAACGAAAGGATCAAGCAATCGAAGCATAACGGGGTCTTACTTTCTCAGCGCTGACGAAGACAGCGACGACCAGAAGATAGAGAGGGACGAAGATGAAAAAGAGCACGAGCAGAGATCCACCAGCCATCATATCTTCCCCATTGAGAGGCATTTCGTACCATTCAGCAAAGGGGTCAATCGTGGCGGCCATGGGACTGGGGTTTGAGGCTTCTTTTAGAGGAAACCTCCCAACTCTCCTAAATGTTTGAGGAGTGCTCGATTTCAGATGTTGTTTTTAAAGCGAAATTTCATAAGGACTGGTCTCATGGACCCCTCCGTCCCTGCATTGCGCTCACTTCCTTCTTTGTGCAAAGCTAGGGGAGGGGCGTACGAAAACGTGGGAAGGAAATTAGTAAGACTGCAGTAGTATGTAAGATTCAAGTAGAGCGGGGATGCGCATTCGCGAGCAGATTCGCCAACTCCGGACACTTCCTCCGGAATGAAATCTGCCGAATTCAGCGCTCAAAAATACACAAGAAACTTCTCTGGACATATTTTTTTCGAGATGAAAATTTTTTCGAATTTAGTGTTTTCTGGTGTGTTTTGCTTGCCGTTCGAATGTATATATTAGAGCTCATGAAATTGCCCAAGAAAAAAATCGGAATATTGCAAATTAATCCAAAAAATTTAAGTAAATCCACGAGGAACAGCAAAGAGCAGAGAAAGAGGGGAATAAAAGTAGTAATTGGGCACAATATCACAAATGGCCAACTTTGGGGACTTGGACAACGGAGACATTTTTATTAGCCTTCTCGAGAGCTATCGTTGCTTTTTTAATGCTAGGAAAGCATAATTTTTTAAGCGAACAGAAGAGTGTTGAGAGTGACAAAAAGTTCTAAAAATGTCCTAGCGGTATCGGGAACGTAGTAAAAATGTCCTAGCGGTATCGGGAACGTAGTAAAAATGTCCTAGCGGTATCGGGAACCCTCTTTGTGGTATCGGGAACGTAGAGTTATGACTTTTGGAGTTTGAGAGTACCTCAATTCGATGCCGGGGAATCAGAATCAAGAATAACATTCGCATCCGCGAAACAAATCATCTCGAGTAAATTAAACATTTATTACCGAAAAGAAAACGTTTTTGCCGTCTTTAGACTGACTGTTTAGAAACACATTGAAAGAGCACAGTTTAGACCGTACGTGTCGTTGCGCTATTTGTAGATCTCGGAAATACGAGTCGACTTAATAAAGCGGCTTTGCAGGTCAAAAACTGACCGAGAACGAGCCTTTCAAAAGATTGGTCACCAACTCGACTATAGATGCATTTTAGTTCTTTATTATGGCTTGAATAGATAGTTTATTCAATCGAATCATATTCTGTGATCGGTGGGATGGTTCTCAAACGATTCGATTCTCGTTTCCGAGGGCGCACATCAACGGTGACGTCATCGCCTTGTATTCGTCCATTTGATGGATGATGAAGTCGACGTTGGCAATGGTAAGGTTGGACGCGTCCAGAAGGGCTGCCGAACAGCCTAGCTCGTATTTGTAGGTGTCGTCGGAAGGAACTGAGAAAAGTTTACTGTGATATGAACGGAATTCATGAGGCGGAAGATATGATACGTATAGCCTCCATCCCGATGACGTATATATTCATCTTCTAGGCAATGCTTTGACGAGAAATAGGCATCAGATGGATAATGATCATTAGAGTTGTATGATGTAATGATTAGTGATACTAGCTTGACATTAGTTGGATAGGGATCATTAGTGTTATGTGATGTAATCATTAGTGTTACTAGATAGGCATTAGTTGGATAGTTATCATTGGTCTTTTTTGATGTAATCATTAGTGTTACTAGATAAACCTTAGATGGATTTTGATAATTATATTTGCTTGATGGAATAATATGCATTCTCGCAAAACTCCGAATGAAGATTCTCGAAAATTAAATTTGGAGTAATTTGTCTACTACCATTCTTCGATGAAATTTTTATAGTTTTTCGCGATCAGAAATATGTCCATCTACATAACAACACGATTAATCAAAACCATAGTAAATACAACTGACTCTCGCAGACTGCCGGCCATCTCACTTTGATGCTGTAGAAGGTCCGACCCATCCGGACTCGCACACACTTGCTCGCATCCTGACATTTCTCGATATCAGATTCATATCAGATTGGATAAGGTCTAATCTACCGGAAATCGCTTAAATCCGGGTACGAGCTTTCTCAAAAATGGACTCACTCTCACTTCCGTCTGAATGCGCGCGATCTTCCTGATCTCGAGGACGGTTCTTGACGGCAGGACGATCGTGCACTGGTGCTCTGTGGGCACGAGCGTCAGAGGCATGCCGATAAGGGCATCCAAGACGATGTCGTGGCAGGCTGACAATTGTATCGTCACTCTACCCCCACCCAGTTCGTGATATCATTTCCAAGATCGCGAGCGAGCCACGCCCGCAATGCACAGGCTGCTGTAAAAATCGTGAGAAAACGCGCGCGCACCAAGAGAGGTTTTGAAGAAGGCGATGGACAGACGCAGGGGGATCGTCGAGTCGACGACTCGGACGTAATGCGTGCCGCTGCCCACCGTCACCGCCCGGTCCTTGACTGCGCAGAAATTCAGCGACGAATTGTTGGAGGTGATATGAAAAAGAACCATCATCAAGTGAAATGAACATTACACTTTAGCTCCAGCTTCCATACGAAAGTATCATTTTATTCGGAATCTGTCTACGAAACCCACACACCTCTGCGAGTGATCGCTGGTCGTTGGTGAGCGTGGCGCAGTAGGCATCGCGATTGGTGACGTGGATGCGAGCGACGAGACCGCTCGGCACCTCGACCGATTGGAGGCAGGGCAGTTCGGATTGGAGGGATGTGACGGCGTCCTCGACGATGGGCCGGGCGCTGCACGGACATGCAGAAGAAGAGCAAATGGCACGACCTGGTTGCTGAAAGATTTTTTTTCGAGATTTCATGATGCGCATAATGGGGGTGGGGTGTTGCGACAGTCAAACGCGTGTTGAGTTTGTTCTTTGGTGAAAAAGGTCGATGCCGACTTACCATCGAGGCCATGGCAACGACGATCTGCGTAAGGATGAAGTAGGACATCGTCAGTGATAACTCGACGATGAAGAAGTGCCTGTTTAGATAAAAGTCTTGTATCGCTCTAGTAGGACATGAGACGAAATGTGCTTTCGGAATAAAATGCATGAGTTGTAGGGACGACGAGTGCCGCATATCATATTTTACAGATCCCATTATACTCAAATTTTAAATGTCGTATAGATGAAAATAAACCTTGCAAGAACACGAGAACGAGTGTCGAAATTACTATGAAAGTTAGGTAATGCTAGATTGAAACGTTGTTGGGTATATTCTAAGGTGCGGTGCAGTGAAATTTCATAGTAGCGCTATATTTACTGATAATGAACGTTTGTTTAGCCGAGCTATCTTCACCCACCCATCCTAGTCCCCTAACGTAATCTTTTCATTTGCTGGAAATGCGTGATTTATGTTAGAGAGGAGGGAGGAGCAGATACTGCGAAGGAGAACGCGGAAGAGGAAGAGAGAGAAATAGATACAGTGAAAGATAGAGAATCAGACATTAAGAGGGAGATATTAGGGCCTCCGCCACTATTACTGGTTTAGTGCTCAGGAAGAGATTTGGCTAATGCACGTCTCCCATGATCGCGCACACGCTCACAAATTTCCGAAGCCAGTACTTCCGCAATGCAAGAGGACGCGTTTTCTTGTATGTTTTATTATCATTGCACAATGTACAAATTGAATTCCGAAGTAAATAGGCTAAAACAAAGGGATAATCTAACAGGGTAGTGTAGACCTTTCACATATCAACATCAACATACAGTCGTGTTCAAATACCGATGCGAAATCTCATCCCTCTTGAACTAATCTTATTGCATTACTCCCCATTGCAATTCTAATTTGGTGAAGTGAATCGATAGATTCGACAACAACGATAACAAGTGGTCTAATATCAGTGTTTCGTCAAAATCTGGAATAATAATTGGCCTGACGTGTGCATTCCGAAACAGTCGGCCCTTTCTCATGAGTACCACAAGAATAATGGGCACAGTAGAGAACACAGTATTAGGGAACCAAAAAAACGCATGGATGAGTTGAGCTAGACTGTATCTGAACAGTGCGAGTTTGATCGCGACATTGGGCACGTCCAACGAAAGCAGAGACAGCATGATCGATACCGTCAAAAGTTCATCATAATTACATCTCAATCATCGTTGTTGAGCATTTCTGTTGATATTATAAGGATGTGAAATCGATAAGACAGAATTTTTTTTTAAAAATATGCTTTTGAGATCTTACAATTCAAAAAATTATATAAATCATGCATAAAATCACCTACTGTGACATTGTCGATTTAAAATGAGGATGAATACAGTGTGAAAATTACTGTGCACTGATTTGCTCAATTATGGATGTATTTGCTCAAACCTTATCAAATGTCCTAAAATGAATATGATTCGGATTCTTCGCATCAGTATTCCGCTCATTTGTTGTTGTCCACAGTGACCAGAGCTGCGATTGTAGAGAAGCGTCGTATAGAGATGAATTGGAAGGTTCGACGTATTTGAAGACACGCATCCCACGTCTAAATATTACTAATTTTTGGTAACAATAAATATCCGTTGTTAATGATACGGTCGAACCTGACAAACTCCTTGGCCATTGCATCCTTAAATGTATTTGATCATTTACGTTCATCGCCACATATCTAAAATGATGTTCTGCAATCACAATGAATTTCATTTAAATGTAATAAAATTTATCTCTCTCTATCGCTCTTTATCACTACACTGAATGAGAGAGGGAGAACACATTCTTATCACTCATATCATGAAAATATGATCAGTGAGGGAAACATGCGCACCGCACAAACTTGCCAAAGCTACACTACATTTTTTTAACGGAACCACGGAACCAAGTCCAAGCTATGAATCTGGCAATAATATCAAATGAAATAGTAGTATTACTACCTAGCAAAAGGGTCGTTTCTCCTTCTCTGATAGGTATTCATTTATCACACCCCTTTTTATCATGTTTTTATTTTCAGATATTAATTTTTAGTTACGAATTCCAAATCCCTTGATAGACACTCAAAAAAATGCTCGACAGTGTAGTGTAGCTCTAATAAAGAAATGTTGCAGGAGTAGCCTCGCATGGTTTGTGCAATTCCGCTGTAGTCCCATTAATGCAGTTAATGGACATATGTATGTATATATTTCCATCTTTTCCAATATTAATCTGCTCTTGAAAAATATACTCATTCAAGCCATGATTGGATAAAACGAAACAATATCGTCGATATTGTGGTTTCTAAAAGGTGAGTAGTAACAGGCCTTATTCAATTTGTAATGTTCTTGTTTCTCGACCACTCGAGAACGATGAGGAGCTCTAAATGAGTCTATGGCATGCACCAATTATCCATGCAATGAGAGGTGAAATGTTTTTAGATTATCTAATATTTATGGTGAGAATAGTAATTGTCGAAACATGACATTCATTTCGGTCTTAGGAATTTTGGTCGCACCAGTACGCCCCATGTCAATTATTGATGTGAAAAAATTTCCGCATGTCTCTGACTTACTTACGACTACTGAGATCCGTCAGTTGAATGGGTGGAGCTATGCTACAATGTTGAGCATTTTTAAGTGTATAGTAAGGGATTTGGATTTCGTAAATAAATATATTCGTTTGCGCTATGTTGGTCGGATCGGCACGGAACACAACATTTGTAAAGTACAGATCGAGTGTATCGACGTAAGGCATGCTCAATCCTAGATGATAAATACGAGGAGACAAAAGGCTGCATCATTACGAAGATACAGCATTGAATGAAAATCAAACAGTAAATGTATTTGATCATTTACGTTCATCGCCCCATATCTAAAATGATGTTCTGCAATCACAATGAATTTCATTTAAATGTAATAAGATTTATCTCTCTCTATCGCTCTTTATCACTACACTGAATGAGAGAGGGAGAACACATTCTTATCACTCATATCATGAAAATATGATCAGTGAGGGAAACATGCGCACCGCACAAACTTGCCAAAGCTACACTACACTGTCGAGCATTTTTTTGAGTGTCTATCAAGGGATTTGGAATTTAAATTATTGTATTCCCATGTTGCAGTTTATGCAAGGTGAAATATATATATTGTTTTTCAATATTTCGCCTTGCATAAACTGCAACATGGGAATACAATAATTTAACGTGACCACCAAGCAATAAAATATTGATACATAATGAATGATTGTCACAATGGTCTTGCCGATCGCTGACTATGGAGGACGTATGAAAAATAATGAAAATATTTCTCTACCAGGCATGACAAAAAAAAATTTTTAGTTACGAATTCCAAATCCCTTGATAGACACTCAAAAAAATGCTCGACAGTGTAGTGTAGCTTTGGCAAGTTTGTGCGGTGCGCATGTTTCCCTCACTGATCATATTTTCATGATATGAGTGATAAGAATGTGTTCTCCCTCTCTCATTCAGTGTAGTGATAAAGAGCGATAGAGAGAGATAAATCTTATTACATTTAAATGAAATTCATTGTGATTGCAGAACATCATTTTAGATATGGGGCGATGAACGTAAATGATCAAATACATTTACTGTTTGATTTTCATTCAATGCTGTATCTTCGTAATGATGCAGCATTTTGTCTCCTCGTATTTATCATCTAGGATTGAGCATGCCTTACGTCGATACACTCGATCTGTACTTTACAAATGTTGTGTTCCGTGCCGATCCGACCAACATAGCGCAAACGAATATATTTATTTACGAAATCCAAATCCCTTACTATACACTTAAAAATGCTCAACATTGTAGCATAGCTCCACCCATTCAACTGACGGATCTCAGTAGTCGTAAGTAAGTCAGAGACATGCGGAAAAAAAATTATTTATCACATCAATAATTGACATGGGGCGTACTGGTGCGACCAAAATTCCTAAGACCGAAATGAATGTCATGTTTCGACAATTACTATTCTCACCATAAATATTAGATAATCTAAAAACATTTCACCTCTCATTGCATGGATAATTGGTGCATGCCATAGACTCATTTAGAGCTCCTCATCGTTCTCGAGTGGTCGAGAAACAAGAACATTACAAATTGAATAAGGCCTGTTACTACTCACCTTTTAGAAACCACAATATCGACGATATTGTTCCGTTTTATCCAATCATGGCTTGAATGAGTATATTTTTCAAGAGCAGATTAATATTGGAAAAGATGGAAATATATACATACATATGTCCATTAACTGCATTAATGGGACTACAGCGGAATTGCACAAACCATGCGAGGCTACTCCTGCAACGTTTCTTTATTAGAGACTTTTGTCCATTATAAATATAGATTTTTTTTTCAGAGCGCACGATCATGCATTCATCATGAAAATGTGTGGCCTTCTATTATCTTCTGCCTTTTCACAAAAAAATACATACATAATTGCCCCACATTATGCCTTCGCTGTGTTCGCCATTAGAACTCGAACCTTCTACATTATTGAATCTCCTTCACGGAATTAAGTCCCAGCCTGCAAATTCAAAGAATGCATCATTTAAAGCGTCACACTCTTGTTGATCGTGATCCCTGTACCCCGGCCACATCCATGTAAACAGCAGGGCAATTCATGCTAGTATCACAGACTCCGGAACTGTTATTTATGCATGTTCTTTGCCCTAATACGCTCAATTGTCTTTTCGTAGGCAGATACATTTTTATCACATGTTTTCTGAGAAATTGCATGAACCTGGGGACCCATTTGACAAAATATTCAAACTGATTCGATTCGGCCCAAACTTTGGGAGTAGATGTACCATGAGTCAAAGAGTTTTCAGTTAAAATTGCTAAGCCGGAAAATCAAAATTGTCTAAATTCCGCCTCTGAGTGTCTCAAAATTACGAAATGTCATATAATCGTTCAATTTCGTCCAATCAGATCGATCAAAATATTAAAATGACCGTCTCCACGAATGCGACAACTTTCACGTTGAAAACAAGATTGGAAAATTGTTTCGGTGGATACAATCTCGAAAAACGATATCGCAATCTCAAAAAGTGATCACCCTGAAATTTTTTCTGCATTTTACCCTGTTTTTTTATTACATAATTAGAATCAACAAAATATTTTACATCTGGAAAAATGAAACGCAGGGCGTTTGGAGAACCGCCCATATGCTTTTGGGACATCATAACATGAAAAAGTCGTGTTTTAAGTCGATTTTTGACCATAACTTTTTTCTTTCATGATTTCATGAGCTCTAATGCCGAAATTCGAATTCTACGCTTAAAAATACACCTAAAAGTCCAATAGAGAAAAAAGTTCCGTGACATAATTTTTCCAACTTTTCCATCATTTTTGGGTCAAAAAGTAAAAATCTCTTTCTGACTATAGGTGTTCCCGGGGTATTTTCACTTGAAGAGATCGAATTTTTATACTAGAGCTTACCAAAATGCGAAATAAAAAAGTTTTCGAGTTTTTGGACGTGACTTTTTTGTTTCGCATTCTGGTGAGCTCTAGTATACAAATTCGATTTCTACGAGTGAAAATATCAGTAAACCGTGCCCCCATAATACCGTAACATTCACCTCATGCACAGTACATGACAAGATCTAATGACATGTAAAATACTCCCGTAAATCAAGGCGCGCAATTTTTGAGGAAGCTGTGCATGAATATATTCTATCGACGACAAGTCTCCTCTTTATAATACTACATCATACTCATCGCATAGTAATTGGCCAAATTTTGAGCTCCTACTTCCTAGGGGCCATTTATTATCTGAAAATATACGTATTATATCTTCATAGTCTTCGTCATCATGCCTCTACCACCGATTCTAAATAATTTCCAGTGAAGAGTTGGGATGCAGGAGGGTATTACAAACTACTGCTCACTGAACCAACGTGGTGAGGATGTTAGCCCTACGATTGATGCTCATTATGCGCAGGGAAGACGGCGAGAGAGCAGGGAGAGGGTGCACTAAACGAGGAGGCGGGCGATAATTCGCCCCCTCTACACATTTGCACGTCGCCAAGACAGACCCTAGCGTCTCACAGAGTTCATCGAAACAACTCTCAGTCCGATCTGCGCATCTTTTATGAGCATGATTCCGCCTTTTCCTCCTCCTCATTTCGCTTCAGCATATGCGTGAATTTTCAGTAGCCTCAAATCCGACTAACCTTGCTTGGGGAAAACGAAGAGGCAGATGCCTTGTCCTTGTCTAATTCACATCATAAGATGGCCGTCGGCGACGATCAGTACGTTGTCGTCGCCTCGCTCGTTCTGATGGCGGCAATGATGATCGCTGTACTCCTGGCAGCGTTCTTCATTCGGGTGTGATCTTACTAGTTAATTATTGATTGAGTTTTTCTTGCTTAGAATGGTAACACGAATGCGAATGCCCTCAATTCCCTCGTTCCCAGCTCTTCTGCATGGCAGTGCGAGTGTGCGTTGGGCGGCCGGGGCTGTCCGCCTTCTCCTGCTTACCCGCTGCGCCCTGCGACCCGACGGATCCGAAGGAGATCGAAGACGCCGATATCTGGTAGGGCGATGCCTCGCGTGTCAGTATAGTCCAGGACCTGTTTGGAAGCGAACTGGCTTTCGATGACCCATGTTTTGGTGCGTAAAAAATAATGTGCCAAAAATAATGTGGATCGTTCAGCGCCAGCGTTGCTGTTCATACTTCCTCTACTCAATTAATTTCGTGTACATCGCATCTTGACGTGAGTTGAATTTCAAGAATCCCATTAGCCATGCTTTTTTCGTGACGTCACGCCCCTCTTCGCTGGTTTAATTCATATTGTCGCCATCTCTTCATTCCGCACACTTTCTCGGCAGGTCTAGTTGTTACGAGACGTTTCACGAAAATTGTCACCTACCCTCGGACTTTTTTGCAACACATGACAATAAGTTGTGGGTGAAGTCCACATGCATAGAGCTGAAACTTAGCTCAATATGAGAGTTAGGGGTGCACTTTGCTAAATTTTCCCACTTTCCTTGAAAAAAAATTTTAAAAAGAGAGTGTGCGGAATGAAGAGGCGGCGACCGTATTTAGTTTAATTCCGCAGGCTCCCCCGAGCAGTCCAGCAATGCGCCGCCCCTCGTTGATGCAGAGCCACCGACACAACAGGGCCAATGAAGCAGAGGCACTGTCATTGCGATATATGTTATCAAGCGAAAAATGCATTATTCAGGAGACGCTACTGTGTGAAACGCACCAACGGGAACTGTACAATCGACTGCTGCGAGAATGCGGATTGTGAGCTTAGGCGGAATTTTTAGATGATTTTAGTTGACAGTTTATTTCTATCTCTCGCGTTATAATTCCTAATTTAGTAAAGTAGATCCGATTCACTATGTTTGTGCAATTCACCATTTATCGACGTTCTAAGCGCTGATGATCTCGTATTTTTAGGTGGGTAAATAGCTAGAGAACAATAGCGATCTCAAACAAGATTTCTCTAATCGATAAAGGTTCTCATACAGCTTCAATACACGCTACTACATGAATATTTCAGGAATTTTATTAATATTTCAGGAATAAAAGCGGTTATACAATTAACGTTAAGTTTTTTTTGAGCGTGAACACGAGTAGAGCAAATCCGTCATAGTTGATAGAAACTTAATATATTCTGGATTGTGAGCGTTTGGATCTCTAATGGTATGCGTTCAACATTTATAAGTAGAATGGCCACACGTTCTTCCACGTATGGCGTCTCGAGAGCCAATCTCAAAGGGTCGATTAGAAATATAATTCGTTTCAACGATTAGTGAAATTGTTTTGAAAAATATATATTCACCATGCTCCGCGCTGGTCACAGAGAGGAAACAACTTAAAGAAGAGAAGAAAGAGAAGAGGGAAGAGAAGAACTGAAGAATCAAACGAAATCGTGAAAATCAACTGCTCGACTTACTAAAATTATGCCTTTCGAGACGTAAATTGTATTTGTGGTCATCCATCCGTACTTTACTTCCGTAAATCGTTTTCAGGAAGTAAAGTATACGAGCAGGAAACCATCTAGCCAGTACGGAGGGGAAGAAAGGAACAAAGGAAGGATGGAGTTAACGAAATGAATGGAGACGAGGAAAAGGGGTGAGAAGCATCAAACCAACTTTTAGCAAAGAAATATATACGTTTTCATTGTTTATCATTGCAAATTTACGATGAATGCCGGCCTGAAAAAAAATACACGAGTAAACAAATAAAGAGTGAAGGGAACTGTAATTTACCGAATTTTGTTAACTCCGTTGAATGTAAGCGCTGCGAAGATGATACTGCAAATATTACTTGGCGTATATGAGAGACATTCTGAGATTTTGAACAAATATCTGCACATGCCTGGAACTAGGGGCAAAAGTCGTTTCGAGGGGCTAGCTCCATATTTGCACAGGAGGCAGTACAAGGCAGGTTGACCACCTTGGGGATGACCGCGACGCGTCAGCCGCGCGTTAGAGCGCGCGAAATTCGAAATTTGCCGAATCTTGCAAAATTAATTGTTCACTCAGTTCTTCCTGTATCGATTCAAACTCGGTACCAACACATTCCTAAGTGCATGTACATCTGTTCATGTGTTAGGTAAAATCTGCGTTCGCACGATTCTGAAGAAAATCATTTTTGTAAATGAAAAAACATCTACATCTCAAATTGTAGATACACATTTCCATCTTCTGGAGTACAGTCGTGCTCAGATATTGATGAGGCACCTGGTTTTGTGACTACGGACTGTCGAAAATGGTATATTCGAGAAGGGGATGCGGAAAACACAGGGCTATCGATCTGCATTGGGTAGAAGTGTGTACGATCAAAAGCCACTTAGCGCTGTCCATTTTACTGAGGCACTATCGTTTTGACCCTTACGGAAGAGTTAATCACTTCCATCTTCTCTTCCTTGTCATTTCATTCCACACCGCGCTCGCGGGGAAGAGTATACCTCTTCCTCTTCCTCTCCGCACTCTATTCACAAGGGAACCGCCAAAGGTGACCTTGCTCCCGATGAAATTCGTTGACACTCCTCAGGGGTTTAACCGTTTTGAAAAGAGACCGCACTTTGTTGCTAAGTACCTGAACTACAGTCGCGCGCATAAGTCACCGGACACTTTTTATTTCTTTCATAACTTTTGACTCATGAGATATTTATGGGTCAACATCTGACATGTCATAGCATAACCCTCGAGTGTTAGGTATGCATAGGGACATCACAGAACTCCCTGGCTGTTGCGTAGTGAAGTCGAAATCAATCAATACTTTCTCAACAACAAAAAAATCATGAAGGGATTTTTTCCTGAACACCAAACTTTCTGATATTTTTGATCAGTAGGAGAGCTACCCAGAAAAACTTTTTGAAGTTGCTGCTCTATCGCACTTTGGCTACAGAAGTGCCCAAACATGGGTCCAGTAAAAATGGATTTTTGTTCATAGACATGCTAGAGACTAGTTCAAAAGCTCGAAATAATCCTTACCACAATTCCTGATCATCCCCAAAGTTCGATGACGATAGCTCCTAATTTGCCTTCCGGGCACGAATTTTTCACTTTTTCACGAGTTTTTTTCTCCCTATTTTGGATCATGGTTGAAGTCGAAAAACTTTTTCTCTCAGAACTTCCCGACTAATTTTTTTTCTGGTGTATTTTTGTCCGCTGATTACTAATTTCGATATAAGAGCTCATGATGCCATCAATGAAAAAAATAAATAAAATAAAAACGTATTGGAACAAGTGTGCCTCAGTAAAGCGGTCATAATTCGCTTCGAAATGATGCTAGAAATAAATCTAACAAATCAATCGTTCGAATCAGGAGACTTAGATGAACATTTCTTATGTTGATGGTATCATTCCACGATCATGCGCTGGAGAAGGGTGGTCGGTTTTCGAAAAATGTTATGCAACTTTCCCAAACGAAGATTCTCCGAGATGCCCGAAAAAGTGATTCGAGTTCATACTTGTACCTAACACCACCCTTAAAATTATAGAAATCTGAGATCGGAGGAAAAATGGCACGGCATTTTGTCCGAAAAAACAGCCGATTCCTGCAGTTTTTGATTTTTATCTTTTTTCATTGATGACAACATGAGCCCTTATATCGAAATTCGAAATCAGCGGACAAAGTTACACCAGAAAAAAAATTTAGTTGGAAAGATCTGAGAGAAAAAGCTTAGAAGTGCGGTCTCTTTTCAAAACGGTTAAAGGTTCCCCTGGGGATACATTATGTTCTCCCTGTTTTGTTGAACCTTTGCCGTCTCTTATGCGAGCAAGCTCGTATTTCAGAAGACAACAATACTGCAGCGGGGGTGCATCGAATCAATAGGGCGTGTTTGAACATGCGACATCGCCTACGCCATCCTCACTGATACATTGCGGAGACGGCAGCAATTGAACAACTGCTCGTTCTCCATAATGCATCGGTGACCTCCTCACTCAATCGATGTTGAGTGCAGTATTCTTGGCGCTCCTAGCGTTCATGTGCCGTATCTTTCATTCGAGTCGACGTGCTTACTTATGTTTAGAGATGAGCGGAGGTGTTCTGTATCCGCACTTCATTCCTTCGTTCCACTAGCCATGGCAGAGAGATGAGACATAAACCGTTCAACGAACCAAGTGAGATTCACCAGTCGCGTTTAGATCTTCAGCTTCGGCATACACAATCAAAGATATTGATGGTATGGACAATAAATTTCATAATGCACATTGCAAACACCGTTGCGTTTCCTTCATCGAGTTTAAATAAGTATTTCGATCGCAACTTCTCCACTTGTCCTACAGTCGCAGTGTTTGTCTTGTCCTTTGACTGTTGCAATGTTCAAACAACTAAACTGTTTCTGACTGTTCGCTCCTCCGAAGCTTTTTCTCTTGGCGAGAAAGAAATGCAAAAAGCGACCATTCCTCTCCGCCCACCTTTGCGGCTTTCTGTTAAAAGCGCGCTGATCCCAGTGGCGCCGAGTTTTTTTTCGTATGTACTTACCAGTAAAGACATCCATTTATGTCGCAATGCTTTGTCACTGGGTAGATGTATTTCTGATCACGTTCGGGTAAATCATGGGTGCTTCTCCTGCACAGAGGTACCAGTTCACTGTCTTGATGGTGAGATTTCGTTCGATTCCCTTGAGACGAATCATTCTACGTGCCCTCCTTAGTGAGAAAGTTCTTTGTACAATTTGGAAATGCTGGTCCGTTCCGTCAAGTCTGTGCGAAGACGGGCATGAGTTCGGCCGCCCTGGAACAGACGGACTGGTAAATGAGGAGCGCAGTCTTTATGCCGCTAGACGCCAAGTGTGTAGAGAAAAACGACTATGGATATCAGCATGGAGAACGACTCTCTTCATTCTTCACACCGTTTCGATCGGTCGGGTGGCCAGAAATCAATGTTGATTGGATAGACCGGGTCTTCATAATGACAACCCTAAAGAAGATACGCATTGCTCATTCACGAGTCTAACCATGCGTCAATCACAGGTGGTTGTGCACGCGATCATGCTCGTGCTCTTCGGTCTGTTCGTCACCTTCGACGCGCAGTTCGCACGCACGAACGCCACAGACGACTACGCGTTCCTCAATACGATCTACCCCAGTGAGTGTAGAGAGAGAAATACGGGTCGTCGTATCTTCATTTCAGGTAATCTTTCGACCAGTAGTGAAAGATTGTGTGAAATGAATCATATTTCGAACTCAATCGGGGACGTTCCCTGAAATCTTAATTAATGAAAATATCTTTGAGCCAAAAGGCCAAGACAAATACCATTTACAATGGAGAAAATACGTTTATCGTATAAATTTCTAACATGAAAAACGATTTTGTGGGCAATTCCGCCTGTCGCATCGGTACCACTACCTCATCCCCAGGCCTAATTTTGCAATAGCTGCCCCGGTACGAAAAGTAAAAAAAATACACTGCGCTGCTTGCCCAGAAGTCGCGTTTTGTGAATCGACAAATGAGGATCTGAAATGCGCCAATCCCAATGTTTCGCTATTCAGGTACGGTTACTCAGCCGTCTCAATCTGCTGCTCGCGTGTCTTACAATCGAGTGGGGGAATACTCTGAAGAGGCGAGTCGGCGGTGGCGGCCACAGAGCTCGAGTGATACACGCAACCGTTGTTCCAGGGTTTCTAACGGAAAACTTTGCGCATGCTGAACAATCACGCTGAGCGTATTGCAGTGCGTTTGTATTATGTATTTCTCATTAGAACAACTCAACGCAAATCAACCAACCGCTTATATTTGCAGGCTTCTAGATGCGGATTTCGCTGCCGCGGCGATTCTGATATCGATGGGTGTGATGCTCGGCAAGCTCAGCCCCGTTCAGGTATGTTCGCTCGTTCAAGAACAGCGCTCCTGCACTGCGAACAAGAGCCGATGTCAGTAGAGTGCGAAATTCGGGTCGCCATTTCTTCCACACACAGACTCTCTAGGCCGGTCTAGTGGTGAGAGAGTGTGCGGAATAATGATAGTGCAGTTCCTTTTTCGAATGATACATTGCAGTATGTGATCATGGTCCTGATCGAGACCCCTGCTGCCATCGCAGCAGAGCATTTGGTCGAGCAAGTGCTGAAGGTGAGCGTGCATGCTTGCTTCGAATATGCGTTGCTAATTTCTTTTAGCCATTCAGCTATCTCGTTTTTGGTAATTTAAATGAGAATACTGAATATGCGTTGCTTATTTCTTTTAGCCATTCAGCTATCTCGTTTTTGGTAATTTAAATGAGAATACTGAATATGCGTTGCTTATTTCTTTTAGCCATTCTGCTATCTCGTTTTTGGTAATTTAAATGAGAATACAATACCAATTAGAGATTTCATAATAATAATAAAACTATCTTCATTATACACACTCTCTAGTCCGATGGGTAATCCTTACGCAGATCGAGTCTGTCCTGAGATACTCAGCGACCTATGCGATGTAGCTATTCCGCCCGTGTTTTGTGCACGTGGTGGGGGATTTCTGACCATTTCTGTAACCCCCGTAGGTCTGGGTGGATCTGTAGGCAAGGGGGGTCGAACTCATGACCATCGGATTCGCATTCCTGGCACACAACCACTGCGCCACCTTGCCTGACGATATTTTGCAGAAGCAGCGCGGACACGAGTACAGTCTCTATCACACCGACATCTTCGCCATGATTGGTCAGTGTCAAATCCTTCATCTGTAGAACCAAAATTATCAGAGAAGCATGTTCTTTCGAATTATATCAACAAGTGGCATATAAGAGAGGAATCGCGAGAGTTTCGAGAGTTTTGAGGTATTAGCGGCGGTAGGAAATAGTTTCTCCGATTCCTCTGAAAAGTAAACCTTACGTACTTCGAATGATGCTCTTTCAAACTGCGTTTGCCGATTTTTGATATATGGTCTCATCTTCGAGTATTGTTAGGGCGAAGCAGGGACACTACGAAATTTACGATCAAAATTGCCTCATGAAAACAACCATAATTCGCTTCACAATAATGCTAGAGAAAATTCCAAAAAAGCATTCGAATGGGGAGGTTGAGGGGAACATTTCTTATGTTGAATATGTCATTCCACATCCATGCGCTGGATCGGGGTTGTGGGTTTTTCAAAAAAGTAACTTTCCTAATACCGATTTCTCCAACGAGAGCCGAAAAGTGATTTGAGAAAAACCATGTACCTTTTAAAGCGAGTTATGGTTGTTTACATGAGGCAATTTATGTCGTAAATTTCGTAGTGCCTCTACTTTGACCTAACAATACTCGAAGATGAGACCAGATATCAAAAATCCGCAAACGCAGTTTCAAAGAACATCATTCGAAGTACTTAAGTTTATTTTTTTCATTTAGTAGAGAATGACATTCTGGTAAGGGTACGCGAGATTTGTGGATCCTTCTTGGGGCAGTTTTTATCGAAAAAAAAAGATGTAAGCCAAATTGACGTCATGTCGTACTGGGATAGAAAATCTTTAAAAAGGTAACAGACCGAAACATATGTTTCAGGAAAGTTGTTTATTTTCTTTCCCTCTTTTTTAAAGCTCTTCGAAAGCTTTCTAGCTCTTCTGGGAGGTGAATTACGCTAGTACCGGATCAGCTATGGGATATTTCCTAAAAGCCGGTCCTGAAATAAATAACCGGGGTGTTCGAATCCTAGCCCACAATGTGTTGTCTTATATCGGGTTGAGGAATAAGTAACGCTCGTTTTTGAATTTTTTTCACTTTATCTTAAAAACTTTACAAAGCACGATAAAATCTAAAAATATTCTCCATGCGCATCGATGACCTTCCGCCATCTACCAGGCAGCTTGTGGATGCCCTCGTGATAGAAGGACTGGGGCTGGTTCTTGAAATAGTTGGTCAGTACGGTCTGGATAGTGGCTCGGTCTTTGAAGCTCTGTCCCTTGAGGAAACGCTGGAGGTCTGAGAAGAGGTGGTAATCGGAGGGGGCAAGGTCGGGTGAGCAGGGAGGGTGGGGGAGGACAGTCCAGCCATAGCCCGCCAGCTCAGCCTTGGTCTTTCTTGCGACATGCGGGCGGGCGTTGTCGTGCTGAAAGTAGATTCGAGCGTCCTTCCCGCGTGTTTGTTCGACAGCGAGTGTCAGCTTCCGTAGCTGAAGAGTGTAGACCTCTGCCGTGATAGTCGTCCCCTCGGGTAGGAGTTCCCAGAACTCCACTCCCCGCACTGACCACCAGATGCACAACATCATTTTTTTGGGGTGCAAATCGGGTTTGGGGACATCTGCTGGCTTTTGGTCCTCTCCGACCCACTGTCTCATGCGCTCATGGTTGTCGTAGAGCACCCACTTTTCATCACCTGTGATGACATTGTCCAGCCAATCAAACCGGCGATGCAGAGTGAGAAGAGTCGAAGCCATGTCCACTCGGCGATCCTTGTCATAGTCGGTCAGGTCATGGGGGATCCATCTCCCGAGTTTCCACTTCTTTCCAATCGCGTGAAGTCCATTCACGGCAGTTTTTTGGTCGACCCCAAGGAAGTCAGCAAGATCGCACGTAGTGAGATACGGGTCAGCCTCCACCTCAGAACGCAATCGATCGAGGTCCAACTCCATGGGGCGACCGGGTCGGTCTTCATCTTCGAGGGAAAAGTCGTGTTTCTCGAATTTGACTACCCACTTTCTCACGGTGCTTACATGCGGGGTATGTGTGGGGTAAACCTGCTCCAGTTGTTCATGAATGGCGGGCGGTTTCAAGCCAGATAGAAAGAGAAAGAGCATCACGTTCCGAATGTGAATTCGGTCGGGGACGAAATTGTGCGGCATTCTCGCCTGGGAGACTAGGGAGAACTGAATCGAAAACATGTGTGGAATGCCCGAGGGGTCCTCTCTCCAGTGTAAACAGGGTGGCAGACGGCAACAACAAAAGAGCGAGCACGAGGGTTCTAAAGTCAGAGAGAAAAAACGAGCGTTACTTATTCCTCAACCCAATAATAATATGAGTGAGATCAGGACAACTTTTTGCAAATTGTTCCGGGACTGCTTTCATATCTCCTGATACCGGCGAAAATTGTGTTTGTTATCTGTCAGCAGCGCAGTCTCACAAGCAATGACCACCAACCACCTTTGAGGATCACTTTTTCTCTGGGTTTCGTGGCCCTCGTTCAACGCGGCGACAGCCGAGCCGGCAGAGGCGCACCATCGGTGAGGGAGCAAGCAAAGCGTAGATTCTTCCTCGATCCTTCCAGTGCCATCATCAACACCGTCTTGTCGCTTGTTGGCTGCACGATCGCCACGTTCCTCACTTCCCAACTCTGCGAACCACGCGTAAGCCACAGAATAAGCCCGAGTTTGAGACAGATCAACGTTGGGCGCTCCAAATTCGCAGAATTGCTTCAACATGGTGCACATCGCCAACTCACCGCTATCTGGCGGCGTCGCTATTGGTATATTTATGCTCTAGAAATGATTCGCATTTCAGCGTTAAATAAAATATTTCAAAGACGAAGTGGATTGAATCCCATCGATAAATCCGTGAATGAATGAATCGCGTGCTCTTTTGCTGATCTGATAGAGAAACGATAGGTCGAGCGAAATGAGGAAAGTCTAGCGCCGATTTGGCATCAGTCCCTTGAAGGAACGTGTGCGAACGTGGTGCTCGATCCGATCATATCACTCGGCCTCGGCACGCTGGCCGGTGTGGTATCCGTCCTCGGATACATCTACGTTACGGTGAGATTTCGTTACGGTGAGATTTCGTTACGGTGAGATTTCGTTACGGTGAGATTTCGTTACGGTGAGATTTCGTTACGGTGAGGTTTCGTAACGGTGAGGTTTCGTTACGGTGAGGTTTCGTTACGGTGAGATTTCGTTACCTTGAGATTTCGTTACGGTGAGATTTCGTTACCTTGAGATTTCGTTACGGTGAGATTTCGTTACCTTGAGATTTCGTTACGGTGAGATTTCGTTACCTTGAGATTTCGTTACGGTTAGGTTTCGTTACGGTTAGGTTTCGTTACGGTGAGGTTTCGTTAAGGTGAGATTTCGTTACGGTGAGATTTCGTTACGGTGAGATTTCGTTACCTTGAGATTTCGTTACGGTTAGGTTTCGTTACGGTTAGGTTTCGTTACGGTGAGGTTTCGTTAAGGTGAGATTTCGTTACGGTGAGATTTCGTTACGGTGAGATTTCGTTACGGTGAGATTTCGTTACGGTGAGATTTCGTTACGGTGAGGTTTCGTTACGGTGAGGTTTCGTTAGGGTGAGATTTCGTTACGGTGAGGTTTCGTTACGGTGAGGTTTCGTTACGGTGAGATTTCGTTACGGTGAGATTTCGTTACCTTGAGATTTCGTTACCTTGAGATTTCGTTACGGTGAGATTTCGTTACCTTGAGATTTCGTTACGGTGAGGTTTCGTTACGGTGAGGTTTCGTTACGGTGAGATTTCGTTACGGTGAGATTTCGTTACGGTGAGATTTCGTTACCTTGAGATTTCGTTACCTTGAGATTTCGTTACGGTGAGATTTCGTTACCTTGAGATTTCGTTACGGTGAGATTTCGTTACCTTGAGATTTCGTTACGATGAGGTTTCGTTACGGTGAGATTTCGTTACGGTGAGATTTCGTTACGGTGAGATTTCGTTACGGTGAGGTATTCGGTAGAATTCTCCGTATCTCGCTCCTCATAAATGCACACGTATCACAGGACATTTCTTTAGCCATTTCTCTCCAACCGTCTCGGCATACACGACACATGCGGCGTTCACAACCTGCATGGTATTTCCAGAAGCCCTGATGTTAAAATGCTTAAAATCTGCTAATTATAGGAATGCCAGGAATCCTTGCTGGTCTTTTCTCTGTCTTGATGGCCGATGTCTACAAAAAGGATCAATTCGGAGCCAGGTTTGAGACCGTGCTACGTCTTCTTTGAGAAACGAGAGCACTCGGGCGATTGTGTGATTAACGTTCCCATCTCGATGTTATTTTTTTTTCGAAATTAAAAAAAATGGTTAAAAAAATCCTACAAGAGGGTTAAATGTAAATGATAATGAATGTTCGGCGTTCACGAATGTAATTTATCCGAATGTTGATGCTCGATTGCTACGCGATTGATTTTACCTTTCTTGCAGTTTGGCGTCGATCTACCCTGCGATAGCGCATGATGGACAAACAGAAGCAGGGCAGGTGATTACTAGGTTGTTCCAAAAGTTTCTGTGAGGCTCATATTACGACTTCTCCAACCCATATAGATCTATCTGCAATCGGCTTTTTGTAAACGATGATGTCTTGGATAATCTGAGTAAAGCATGGTTTGCCTAATCATGATTTGCCTGAAATCGAGAGTGATTATATTCGCTCACAATTAGACTAATGCAGGCACTCCTGCAATTGGCGGGTCTGGGCACGGTGCTCGGTTGCTCACTTCTCTCTGGCGCAATGACTGGCTTGCTGCTGCGAGTGCCCTGTCTCAACCAGGTCAGACATTTCACACACGCACGATTTTCGAGTGCATTTTGCTTCATACTAGTTGTGCCAAATCGGTATAGATTCGCCTCAGTAATCTATTTCAACGTTAATGGACGAATAACAACGCATGTTGAAGTTACAACCGTACTTCATGCCAGACGTACTCGCACTAGTGTCCATTCGTGACCGGTGTTCTCCTCAATTCGCCTAATCTCTCACCGATTAGAGGAACGAGAGAGAGGGCAAATTTAAGAGCGGCCGTTCTCGATTTGACATCACTTACTCTCATCGATATCGACGATTAGGAAAACAGAGGCTTTGAGGTGCGCGCCGAGGAGTACTTTGCGGACGGCGATTACTTCCATACGCCCGCCGACTACGATCTTCCTCCCACCATAGTCAGTGGTCATTAGTGATGTCGAGACGAACTATCCTCGTTCCCTGTACTCTCCCGCTCATTCTAACCGGCGAGAGAGCACGTAACGAAAAGAAGACGGTTTCTATTCAACATCAATAATAGGCAAACCGCCGGTGATTCTGTCTTACACTCTCCGAGGCATTCATTAGTCGATAGGCAATGGGACTGAAGCCGGATATTGCGTTCTATGTGTTATAGATTGTCGAGAGATGCTCGCCGAATGCACTGTTGGACGAGCTGAGCGGGCCGAATTCTAGAAAAGACAACGCTCCATCGTTCACGTCATCACAGGACGAAGATTTGGAGAAAGCGATCCTAGTATTCACAGAATTGGCGGGATCACGACGCAACATTAGGGTTATCCTGAAGAATAGTTCGTTTCCTCTGCATCCCAAGATGTGAGCAATGCATTCCGAAGTAGATATTGTATGAAGGAAAACATTTGTTGATGATAAAGTACCTGTAGATTCATTATTGAGTGTTGTTCTACCAGGAATCAGTTCCTCAAGGAATGGTTGCTAAAGTAAATTTTCAACCTCCACGTCTAATAGTTCTTCCTGGACCGATGTTTCACCAGAGCGCGAAACAATTTATCGCGATTCATGTATACCGAAGAAGAAGGTACTCTCAGGTATTCAGGTATTGCAAAACCAACCAATATGTTTATAGAATTAAATCAGTTATCCGTAATCGGTACTCTTCACATTTGTTTTCTCATTTCGGTGTCTCTTATGATGGAATAAAACATATATGAATACATTCATTTATGACTAGTAATGTTTATAAAAATAAGGTATGCTTACACATCGTAATATTTGTTTAGTGAACTTATTATATATTTCTTAGCAGAATCCGCAAGTCGCAGGGCACTGTACTTTCATGAGCGACTGGTAGACCGTATTGTTGCAGTATGCTCTAGAAAATATTGGAATGTACATATATTTGCTCTTATTTTAGTTTTTTCCCGAGAACATGTATACAATTTTGTCTTTCTTGCGGGGCAGTCTGAGAAACCAGTCGATGGGTT
Source organism: Pristionchus entomophagus (assembly GCA_036245825.1). Taxonomy (NCBI): domain Eukaryota; kingdom Metazoa; phylum Nematoda; class Chromadorea; order Rhabditida; family Neodiplogasteridae; genus Pristionchus; species Pristionchus entomophagus. The sequence continues at coordinate 36,822,073 of BTSX01000006.1, forward strand.
AGTGAGGTCGGCGCAGTCTGCAATATGTCCCTATCTCGAGAATGACTAAAAAGTAATTAGCCCGAACACTGTCACGCTGCCGCTCAACCTGCTATTCAGGACCATAGGTGCACACGCCGCCGGCGACCATTTTTTGGACCATGTACCCCCTTCATGGAACAGAGGGGGGTCATGGTAAAAAAAATGCTCGCCGCCTGGGTTGTGCAGGTATGGTCAGGACGGAAAAGACGGATGCCATTTCACTGTTGAATCGATCCATTCAGCACTCGTTGGTCCGAGTTTTGCGTGCGCACATGGCAGATAGAACCAATACGAAACAGCAGGATCGCCGCATGCAATCAATCACTTGCTTGTCTTTCTGGTCGTGCTGCCGCCGGCGCTGCCGTCACAGAAGCCGCACGTACGAGGGCACTGCTGCTGCATCACTCAAAATGGAAGTCATGATGAAGGCACTGAAGCGGTGCAAAAGCCTATAGCTTTGAAGTAGTTATAGACTTCCCAAAAGCAGCGACGACCTACCCGCGAGGTAGACTGAGTTCGTGCAGAGATTGGCACGCACGGGGCAGTCGGAAACGCCAGTGACAGGATTTAGCTGATTTATGGTAAGGATGTTAAATAAAAACAATAATACAATGTACTCACGAGATCGACGCAGGCTGATGCAGTGGTGCCTGGCATTATTATTACTAGCATGTGAATTACCACAACTTAAATCTTGGAGATATTCTCGACATATGTGTATTTTGTCAATCGTTTGTAAAGAATATCACACTTTCCACTCACCAGCAGAGGGCGCCGTCACTGGCGGTGCGGCGGTGGTAGCGGGGACGGTGCAGCAACCCAATGGGTCGGTCGGGTTGGCACGGTCGCACGGGATTGAGGCCCCGAAGGTCGCGCAATCGGCGACGTCCATGCAGGCTAAAGACCATGAGATACCTTCTCTACATAGTAGACCACTATATTGTAATACATCTTCTAAATGTAGGCTGTTGTGTACAAACAAGCAATCGCATAACATATTTTGTATATCTAGACAAGTGAAGTGCTACCGACCAAGAGATGAATCGCAGGCTTGAGCGACCGCAGTAGTGGTGAGGAGAAGAAGATAGAAGAAATGGTGAATCATGGTGGGTTGAGAAGAGGAGATCCCGATTATTTTGCCTCATTTTCATTCCCTTTTATAGTGCATATGTGTTTTGACTGGACTTTATCTAAACACTCTATGTATCATCATGCCTGTGTAACCAGAGGGAGACAATTGGCGGTTAATCGTGCAATTGGAAAATCATGGGATAAACCACGCACACATATCTTTCGGAAATCGTCCCTTCGTTTGGCTATTTTGCGAGCATCATCTCGATGTTGCAGTTAACGTAATCGTGAAGAAGGTATCATATTGCACTTTCATCGAGCCGATCGGGATTGACGATAGGCACCAAATACGTTGATGGGAACTACTTGATTTTGGTAAAAATTTACTTCGTGATGTACCGGGATTCAGAATGGCTCAGATCGAAAAACGGACTTCACAGATCGGTTCAGAATCAAAAGCTACCCTTGTAGGCAAATTTTGGGCAAATCATAGTCCCTGCATAGGTCTTTCCTCCACCGTGTAATATTATCACTCTGCAATGAGTGCACAGGGGCCGCTTTTTGGTCGAAAACAGGGCTGGGACAGAAAATTTATTTTTTTCAGAAACAGAAAAAGAAAATTTTCTGTTTTGAAGAGCAGAAAAAAACAGAAAAAAAGAAAAAAATTCAATTCTTAAAAACTTTCTAAAATCGCATTGTGATCAGTATTGCCCCTAATAATATACTTTGCACCACATCAAAACTTGTTTTGGCTTTACCTTGTTTTTAATGCTGAATCCTATAAATATTTTAGTTGAAAAAAATCTTCCTCATAAGATATTTGACGGAAAAATGGAAATGTATTTTATTATACACATACGATTTATGTTTTCTCGCCCTAGTATATATTTTTTTAAATAAAAAAAATTCAAACAACAAAAAACGGTAAGAAAAAATCCACTTGAACAAAATATTATGGCTGGGTCAAAATTTCGGCCCACTATGAGTGCGGATGGGGTGGATTTTGGGTCTATTAATCGATTTAAACAGCTAAATACAACTATAATGCTACTTTTTCCAACAATAAATAACTATTCTTAGAATGGAAAACGTTTTTAGCAACATTAAAAAAGAATTGCGACGATTTTGCACTGAAAGTACATTTTCTGTTTTTTCTGTTTTCTGGATTTTTTTTTTCTGTCAGAAAATTGTCTGGTCCTAAAAATGACCAGAAAACAGAAAAAAAACAGAAAACAGAAAATAGAAAATCTCAGCCCTGGTCGAAAAATATAAATCTCAGAATAATCTGACCATAGCTTTATTTGAAGGGACTGTCAAGTTTAGGACTCAGACCCCAAAGTTACTTTACACATTATTTTTGCCGTATGTTGCATGCTAGTTGTACCCTGTTGGACGTATCTCAAATATCTCGAACATTACGTGTCGATTGCAGTCAGATGATTCGCACGGAATTCCGTTGCCCATTTCGGGATGTTATCCGCATTACACTCGCATTGTTTCGCCGCTCAGGCAGCGGAGTTCTCATTATTTTCGAGGAATTAGTGCGCAAGTACCCATAATCAGTGCGTCAGCGCCACTACATTTCGTGAGACAATGTGTGTTGTGTCTCACGTTCTTGATACACTCCCCCGGATATCTCCTGTTATTTAACGTGAGTTTACGTTGTGTAATTTGGAATGATCTCACCATCGCCTATCATTTTGATGTTTCTCAAATGCTGGTTGTTGCTTTTATGCTTTCTTCGGAATTATTTGCTTTCTGCAGTGATACTTGTTTCAGGATTCACTGCGATGAAATGCCAATTGATCGCTGCTGTAATCTATCTTCTGTGCTGCTCTTTGTTCGTAATAGTGCAAACAATGCTGGTCATGGAGTGAGTAGATGTTGTCATGACCCCGTGAACGGCATTGCAGAGGCAATTATTGTTTGTTCAAAACTACTTCCATTGAGCAGCCCCCTCCCTCTTCGCCCCAGACCGATAATCCGATCCGGCATCGGCAGCAGTCTCTACAACAGGCATCAATTGATCCGCGCGCTAATGCGTAGATCAGTGTCCGAGGACGTGTTCGATACGTACGCGAGAATGTCAGTCCAATAACGGCAGTTACAAAATGATAGAACATTGAATATAAATGTGTGAACGTTTTCAATTCAAGTATGTCAAGCTTAATTGCAGAAACCGCGAGCGAAATGGGCTCATGAATCGGTTGAATCCGCCTGGATCCGCACCACTCTTTATTAGTTTCCAATCTCGCATTATCCGCCCACGATATTAACAATGGAGATGCAATAACGAGCTTACATAAAAAAAAGTAATTGTCAGATGTAGTACTTACCGTACCGTGCTCAGAGTGCTACCATTTCGCTGTGATTTCATACAATAAACTCGATTATTGGACGTATCGAGATTCGACAAATCGTGATTGGAAGCCAAATTTGCGAGCACTCTATTCTAAATGAAGTAATATCATTAGTCATGAGCAAACAGTACAGATATGTGCAGCGAGATCGATAATCGACCTTACTAACAAAATCAAAAATTGAGATCAGTCGAACTGAATGGCAATGATCTCTCGTAGATAAATGTATTTAACATCAAATGATAATCCAGATTGAATTATGTACATATGGTGCTTAATATCTCATCCCGAGGGTACGTGTCCGTGGGTGCTCCACAATTACCGATTACCTCTCTTAATATATTTTTTTGTTTTTCTCTTTAACACGGGATAATTCAATTTTCAATGAACAAATAAGGAAGACATACTTTTTAAAATCTTCATTTTGAAACATACACACTACGAGACACGCTGGCATTCCGAGTTGATAATGTGAGGAGATTCGTTTCAGACTCGAACCGATTCGGAACTCATAGTCTTTGAGTCATAGCGATAGAGAAGCGAGGATACTCGTTCAATTATTATTTTTTTAAATCGCTTATCTGTAGCTCGAGATATTGTGCGCTGAAGAGAGTATCCGCATCCGGATAAATAAAGAACCAATTGAGGCAATTAACAATAAAGAGACGTTTCACCGTACAGTGAAGCTATTGGAAGGAGTCGACGGAGGACTGTTTCACAACCCAATAAGCTAATGTATCCATGTAGATCTTCTGGGAGCTGAGATACGGTAGAGCCGGAAACGGAATTGTAAAATACATACATGACGGTTCTGGGACAAAAGGCCGACGTCATACTTTTCAGCAGGAGAATTATCTCGTGGAGTTCGCTCAAACTTTCGCAACTTATTGTTCGGGTCCTACAATCTGTCAGAAGACGCGTGCTATAACTCCGATCCCTTTTTAAAAAATTTTATTTTTCGAAATGTACATACATACGAATTTTGCTGCTTGATCAAAGTTCAAACTATAAATAATGTTTGTTTTCCTTCATCACTCAAGCGAAAACACAACTTTTTTCGATGCGGTGCTAATTGAAATGCTTTTCGACGCCACATGCGAGCTATCGTTGATAGGTTGGACAGCACCGCTCCTCAGCACGATCTCAATAATCTCAGCGATTGCTAGCCTGTAATCGCTCATCAGGGACATGATGGCGAGCGCATCCACTGCCTGAGAGTGAGCAAGCACATATCATCACTAGCAACCAAGGGTGTGCGCGAAATAAACCATTTCATGATATTTCGTGAAAACATTATTCACTGTATATACCCACTCTAAAAGCTATGAAATTTGCGCGATTTTCACGGTAAATGCCGAATATTTTGTGGAATTCGTGATACTTTTTTTTTTTTTTTTTTTTCTCAATTTTTTTTTCTCAATTTCGCCCCTTTGATGTCAGCAGTAAGCTCACCGGGAAGCAGAGATTAAGGACGGCCATCAAACTGGCTACGCCAAAGTCCGAGCAGCCGAAGAACGGCATTGACAGCAGCACGAAGAATGGGATGTATACAAAGAGCAAGGGCACGGCTGTCTGCAGAAGTAAATTTCACCGAGGGTATCCGTGGTGAACAATCGGGGCTTCCATCGATGCCAACTAGTGGTGCCCATTCGAGACTGACTCTCCGCAATTTGCGTGCTTGATCGTATCTTATCCTACGTGAGAACGCGCAACGCAAGGAGAGTCGATACCGAGTTGTCATCACTGATCTCCGTCACAAGGCACAGTGACAGAGCGGGCGGGAACTCGCCTGTGCACACAGCGTCCAGAACAGTTCGTTTGCAGGCTTCTCGAGTAACCCGACAGTCGCGTCGTCGTGCGGATGGTCTTGAGAGTGATTGCGGCCAGTCCGGTCACCGTCAGAATCGCCACGACGATGACGGCGTCGAAGTAGGCGACGGCGAGCGCCGGACGGAGAGCGAACGAGCCGTTTCGCTGCCGTTTGAGAGATTCAGAGACCACCACAGAAGGAAACACGAATACACGAATACGCCCTCAGATATTTCTTATTTGTGGGGTGATGTTTGGTACAAGTAGGTTGATCGAAATGTTTATATACGCTTGTTGAGAAATCGGTATTAGGAAAGCTACATAACTTTTTTGAAAAAACTATTTTAGCGAGTATAAACATAATTTTTATTCTAGAGACCAGATTTACAGATTTTATCCTGTCCTCAAGGCACTGGGCCTGTAGGATGATAGCTTCGTTAGGGAGGGAGTGGGATCTTCGATTTCAAGTTGTCGGGGTCAAGGGATGAGGAAATCTTCTTTGGCTTGTTGGGTCAACTATTGGAATGGTCTTGGTCGATTTCCATTGAGCTTTGAAGTAGATCATCCAGCCTCCGATGATGGCGAGTGAGTGCTGACGTGGACTATTGATTGACTCACGAGGCAGACTTGACGATCGGGGCCTTTCTTGACGGTAGATCACTTGAGTCGGTTGATACCCATCCGGGGTCTCCTCTTGAAGCGTACCAAGTGGGCGATTCTCACCGGGTTGCCCAAGCTGACGGGTGAGGATTCTTCAAACTGGGTCGGAATGGGGCGGGGTGAGACGAATGGAGGGGACCGACAGCCCGTCACGAGCGCAAGAATGGAGAATGGAGAATAGAGACTAGAGACCACAAATGAAAAAGTTTCGTTTAAAAAACTGATTCGAAAAATGAAAAATAATTATTTCCGCAATCATGTAGAAAACTTACCTGGATTTTTATTGCTGAATATGAAAGAGAAAGTGAAACTGGTTTAAGATTTCATTTTTGAAATAATATGTTCAAAACTCGACGATTTTACCGGAAATGCTCATTTCTGGTTGCGCGGAACTTCAACAATCCGAGTTAAAAATCTGTTTTCTGCGCTCTAAGGGTCATATTTTAACTTTGTTTTAAGTTTTTGATAGTTATTGACGAGATCCAAAACTTTTTAAATTTTTCGATATTTTCAAGAAAAACCATTTTTCATCGAAAAATAAAAATTTCTCAAATCACATAAAATACGTTGAAAAATATGCATCAGGCTCTTTTAAGTTATCTAGAGCGCAGAAAACAAATTTTGAACTCGGATTGTTGAAGTTCCGCGCGACCAGAAATGAGCATTTTCGGTAAAATCGTCGAGTTTTGAACATATTATTTCAAAAATGAAATCTTAAACCAGAAAAATAATTGATTTTTATATTTTTCGTATACACAGTTTGACTTTCTCTTTCATATTCAGCAATAAAAATCCCTGTAAGTTTTCTACATGATTGCGGAAATAACTATTTTTCAATTTTCGATTCAGTTTTTCAAACGGAACTTTTTCATTTGTGGTCATTCGTCCTTGCTGTGTTCAGCAAAGTTGTTTGATTGATTTTTCTGCGTTATTTGAGCTCTACGCCATCATCCTAGCTCATCTGGGAGCTGAGATACGTCAGAGCCGGAACCGCAACCGGAAAATTCCTAAAAGCCGGCTCTGGGATTCGTGGCGGGGATAATTCGAAAACTTGTCTCCAGGGTATTCTCCCACCATAGTATGGGATTTTTATGTAGGTTTTGAAAAAAAATGTTCCCGGCCTCCTACGCTCTCTCGCGATTCCTGTTTTATGTAATCTTTAACATTTACGCATCGTGTATCGGGCGAGTAAAAACATCATTATGCCATGTTTGTGTCTACAGTACTGGTCAGAAGTAAACGGAGCGTAAAGGTAAAGACTACGTCAAAATATACTTTTCACCGAATTCAAGGTAGACAAGGGCCTCATATAACGGTCTGCAGTCAGATTTCGATATGTACATCACAAAACTCATTGCCTCTCAGATCCACCTGCAACTGTAGTTATCGAAGTATGCGGTAGCAGTTCGAAAGAGTAAAGATCTAGTTGTGGAAAAACTCGGACTTGTTAACCACTTCTTGAATACATCATCCATACCCTCTCTCTCCCCATACCCAATTGACGGTGAATTACGGACACACTTTGCGAATATATGTCCATGACTCAGATCTATTCCGTGATCTATCAATAAGGTAGACAATACAATCGTGGCGGGACTGACCTCGTCTATTATCTTGTTCAACTCGTCAGTGGTCTGATCCGGTTCCCGATCGATCTGAAGACGGAGATGGTGATTTTTGGATGTATTGATGTGTGATCTTATGGATGTATTGATGTGTGATCCCTGTTTCAGTGACTTGGTTAGTGTGGGTGCTCACAAGGGAGTGACCGGAACTCACATATCTCGATTCACTTCGTTTCTTCATGGTTGAAGGTACCCCCCCAAGAGATTCACAAGACCGTTTTCAAAAGTTGCAAAATCCTCATAGGAGCCGAGATATTCGACATTCAATTTGGGTGATGCTCTCTCCATTGATTTCACATTTGCATTTGCATTCAATATCATCTGCTTCTCTCGCCCTCATTCCATCTGCTTGGATGGCTGCGAGGTAGTGATCCAGTATTCCGAATCAGAAGGTTGTTGGTACGGATCCTGGTTAGGCTCTATTTTGTTTAGCACCTTTTTGGAGCATTTATCGATCGATTCTGATTGTTGTTGCATGTGTAGATATCGAATTCCGAACAAGTAACAGTTTTATTCAACAATCGTGATACTCGATGACATAGCATTCGAAGCACCAAGTCTTGTCACACATGGGGCAAAGGATGAAACTCAATGACAGACAGCCAACAGAAGAACATGCCTTGGTGTTAACACCACGAGGAAAGCAATACTCGACGGGGGATTTGAATCGGGCAGAGGGAGGGGAATCTAGGTAACCAGCATCGTGCCATGCGTACATAATCATAGGCTTGAAGAGGGGCGCACGCATAATCTTGAAGGACAGGGAAATGAGCTTCAGAATGTTGTCCCTCTGGTAGACCATGAAAGTGGGGGCATGTTTAAAGGCATGGGACTGGATTCGTCTAATCCCTTGAAGGGCCTGAAGAAATAAACATCAAGGGGCTGGCAAATGCCAGTGGCGCCTGCGGGTATCTGCCTAGTGTGCAGGGTCTTGCCAGGGGGAAGAGAGGAATCGATCGCATTCTTGTCACGGAAGCTGGTCCACGAATCGAGAAGGATGCAGAGGTCGTTGGAGGCGATCGAAGGAGTGAAGATGCACTGGATCTCTCAATTCAATATTCAATGAGAAAAAAAAGGGATGGATGGATGAGATAAAGTACTGGCCGATTCGAGTGTCGCGTATCCTCTGGAGAAGCTGAAACGGTTGCGATCGGGCGGCGGAACGTCGTTCACGAGATCGAGATCTTCTTCGTTCCAGGATGGATCCGAGTCGTCTTGGTCGTATTGATCCAGTGTCGCAAGCTCCTCTTCGTCCCCGAACACGAGAGCATCGAGAGCTGCCTGTGATGGATGGAATCAGAACAGAAGAAACAATCTACGAAAGTGAGGCGAGGAAGGGGGAGGGGAACTGACCTGTTTGAGGAGGAAGGCGAAGGTGCTGGCTAACTTGGTCTCCTCCCGAGTGGCACCAGAGAGATCCGTGTCGAGACCGAGGTCATGGGCGAGAAGGGCGACGACACGAGAAGGAGATACCATGAGAGGTGTGAAGTTGCAACCGTTTCCGCCATCTTATAGGCAAGCTCCAGACACTTTACATATTGCTCTTTATACTAATGTCCAAGTGGACCAAAGATCACCATAGAAATGCACGTACAACAAGATAAATTCATACATTTACTTCAAATGAAGATAACCATGATTGTTGAATAAAACTGTTACACTTTCGGAATTCGATATCTACACATGCAACAACAATCAGAATCGATCGATAAATGCTCCAAAAAGGTGCAAAACAAAATAGAGTCTAACCGGGATCCGTACCAACAACCTTCTGATTCGGAATACTGGATCACTACCTCGCAGCCATCCAAGCAGATGGATTGAGGGCGAGAGAAGCAGATGGTATTGCATGCAAATGCAATTGTGAAATCAATGGAGAGAGCATCACCCAAATTGAATGTCGAATATCTCGGCTCCTATGAGGATTTTGCAACTTTTGAAAACGGTCTTGTGAATCTCTTGGGAGGTACCTTCTACCATGAAGAAACGAAGTGAATCGAGATATGTGAGTTCCGATCACTCCCTTGTCAGTTGAATGGAACAGGCAGGAGATGCGAGGGAACACCGACGTGATTCACTTCCTCATTGAGTCTCCTCGTCTCGCCCCTCACCAAGCTGGTATCCATGATGCTCCACTTGGTACTCAGTAGGAACTCCCGGTCTCCCCGCTGTATCTACTGCACTCAAGACGACAGTGAGTCTTCACTATCCATAAGCAACTGGCAGAATCTATTATCTTTTTTCAATGGTAGACCGATTTCCTCGCATAGTAATAGTTTACTTTATCATAATCTTTCATATAATTGGAATTTTAAGCATCTCTCCATTCGTACTATCAAACGCTTGTATTTCATTTTTTCAGGAATGCGAACGTTTGTTGTGATTCTCCTCCTTTTGGGTTTGCATCTAAGCTTAACTTAACTTAGCAGATGAAAAAGGTTAGTAGTCGAATAGTTCGACTAGTAGGGGCACAAATCAGTAAGTTAAAAATCCGCTTCTCGTAATCAGAATTGGTATTATTTCGACTGCCCCTTATGCATGTTCCCAAGTTAATTAATTCAGCCAAAGTCTCTGTGCAATAGTTGCATATATACTGATCTCTATCAACATCACGGAGCTAGTATAACGTATTTATCATCAGTTTTCTCGGATTTATCATCTCGGATCCGTCGGTGAATTCGCTAACGGTGTCGATAACAATGCCATCGATGTAGGTTCGTAATTTTTAAAAAATTAGTCGAAACGGAAGCATGGCTTGCATTGAAGAGAGCTCCTCTTGACCGAAATCGAAATTAGAAGAAAACATTAGTATTCAAAATACCTGGCTCTTTTCGAAGCACTGATGACTAGGGGTCCCGTGAGAACGAAGACGTATGACAAGTTGCCGAGATTTCCACTTATGAAGATCATGCTGGAAAAGTTCACTCTAATGAGTGATACAATATTCGAAAAAGGCCTCACATCTCCATCGTTTTTCGTTTTCGTTCCCATTCCGGAGAATGCACCAATTGTCAGCTGAGAGTAGTTGAAACCATTTATTAAGTATTCACAGTAACTCACAGAGTGGGTGCAAAAGCTTTACTTTTGCAGACGATCTTAAAATATTCCTATCATTCGAAAAAGATAAGACAAGTGGTCCTCTGAAACTTCAGCAATGTATTGATTGCATCCTGGAGTGGAGCGACATTTGGCAATTGAGTATTGCAAGTGAGAAGTGCAATGTGCTCCACTTAGGAAATGGAAATCAGTTATCGAAGTATTATTTGAGTGGCATTCCAATCGATCGGAAATCGTCGATGAGAGATCTAGGCATTCAGATCGATAACGAGTTGACATTCAGAGAACACTTTGACATAGTGATCCAAAAAGCTGCGCTCCGTTCCAACCTAATTTTCCGTGGACTCAGCACCAACAATGCTGCAGTAATGGTCAATGCATACACTACCTACGTTAGGCCTATGGTAGAATTCAGTCCTAGCGTCGCTTTCCCAGTTTTTGATAGAGAAGCTGTTAAACTCGAAAAGCTTCAAAACAAAGTGACGAGGCTGATTAGCTACAAATGTATGGGATACAACTTTGAAAACAGACCGTTACCAGTGGAACGAAACGAGATGCTCTAACTTAATACGTTGATGTGTTGTCGACTTGCTGAGATTCGTATGCAGCGGTTAGACTAGGATCGGGCCTACGCTGGTTCCGTGGTGCATGGTGAAGATGCCCACGAGTGACTGGGTGTCGGAAAAGGCGAAGAAGGCCGTCTCGAGACCGTAGAGCGTTCGCACAGGAATGACTGTAGTGAGCCAATTAAACCGATTCATTTTGAATTTCGGGGCGGGTTCAATATAAACATGAGTAATACTCACCGGGAATCAGGAACTTGGTAAGCATAATAAAAACACGAGGCAGCTTCTCAAGAGCCTGCCATACGTTATTTTCCGACACATATTTGTGTTGCGATGGTTGGTCGCACATGCACGATCCAACTACACATGACGATCGTTTCTTCCGTCTTAAATGAATGACAAAGTATTATAATTACATTATGGATTGGTGCGAGCATGTCGAAGGAGGCGGTGATCCGTTCCACTGACATTAAGCACACGCTGATGGCTGATGAGGTGAACAGGTAGGCCTCGGTGAGCTGAAGTTCCGGATCGGATCGAGGCGCAAACACAACATGCGCTCTAGTGATGACAAATCGGATTCGACTCTCCTCATTTTAGCGTGATCTCTCGTCGGCTGGAGATACGAGAGAGCACGCGAATTGAGGGGAGTCGGATGCATGTTTGCATCCGTAATGCGCTTTCCTGTTGGTCAGCGCATCTTCCGATCGTGAATATCGGGAGAACTAATTTTCGATCCAGCAAGATACTAAGCTCAAGTGATATCGTTTCGGTGTTCGACTATCATCATTCTGTAACGTCTCTCGTTTCTCTGATCATCGAGATAGTGTGCGGAATGGAGTGAGTGAATAGAGAAACAACATCACTACTAAGCCGCTGCGGAATCATCGGCAACCACCTCAAGAATCGTCATCCATGTCGTGTCATTGAATGCGTAGTAGAATGGCCAGGTGAATGGAAAATATCGTGGTAAGTTGAAGACGCTTTCGATGAGGAGAAATATCACATCGAGCATGTCTATCACGTATCACACCCTTAAAGACGCTATCTTGGCACAAATCAAGCCTGAATACCTGCAGGAGAAAGAGATGCGAGAAGAGACCAGTAATAAGTGTGTTCCTACTGAGAGAGGTTATAGTAGAAAAATAAACAGCAAATCACACTTCGCTTCACATAATTTGGCGAGAATCTTGGCGTAGAAGGCGAGGCCGAAGAGAGTGATGAGCAGTTGGGGAATGCCCTGCTCTGGCCGGAGAAAAGCGAAGGTCCTTGCCTCGCTCTCTTGCATGTAGTCGTCATTGCTTCAAGTTAATTATGTCATTTTTGGACTGGCTCTTCTCCATCCGTGCGGTATCTCGACAGAGCACGCAAAATGAGGAAACTTCAGTCTCGAATGAACATCATTACTGCAAGGTCAACCCCGGTTGATATAATATCTGCATTAGTGATGAAATCGAGCATTCTCTCGCAGATCAGAGAGGCTCGAGGGCATGCGAATTGGGGAGGGGTGTGTTTCGCATGGACATCACTATTCTGTATCGAGGTCAACATCACTTACTCGTCATTATCGCCCATCCTGTTCGAGGTTTAGTAGAAAAGAAGCGCCACGCAATGGGTTTATTTGTTGTGGTATAATCTAGATGTGGAGACTGCTCTCAACAAATATTATGTACACATTGTCGACGTAGGATGATAACTCATCCGACATTATTATAGTTACGCCTACTATACTCAGTATTATTCTACTAAAGCACTAAAGGTCTACGAACGCACAGTTGAACAATCATATGTCTACGAAACGCATAGTTGAACTAGTCTTTCTGATTCCCCTCTCTTTCTCTCGTCCTCACTCCGAGTTTCCTCTTCCCTTCTCCTCTCCCTCGTCTCGCGCAATGCCACCCAAACCCCTCACACAAATCTAGAAGGCCCTCTCCCTCCTCGAGGAGCTGCACCAGAAGATGGACAACTTCCCCAAATGTGAGTGCGCTGCTCTCCGTCAGGAGCTCGCGGAGTTGAAGAAGACCATCGCTCCTCCTAATCCCTCTGACACGTACACGACGGAAAGCACTGAACGACGCCTCTCTCTACGCAGATAAAGCGACCCGTGCAGTGTGGATTGGTCGCGATGAGTGCCTCTCACCAACCGAGACTCTCTCCTCCGATGAACAAGCCATCAAGGATCTGTGCGCCGAGCTCAATGATGGCGTCATCTCCAAGGCTCTCGCGGACCGGGAGATTCACCATCGTCACCCTGAGATCAGAGGCGATCGGAAGAAACGCCCCCTCAAGATCAAATTTGCCTCCCAGAAGACCCGCGATCATTTCCTCACTCTCATCCGCTCCTCCTGCCCTCCTACCGTAACCAAGTCCGGCGGTGCGTTCATTCGTCGAGACCTCTGCCCATTCGAACTGGAGATGGAGAGACAAGCCAGAATTGACGCGTGGAAGAACAACATCAAGATGGGAGTCCTCGCCTACGGAGTTCGTGACGAAAAGATGATCAAGTTCACTGGCACCCCTCGACTCCTTCCCAATGGCTACGCGAATCGCCCTCCACGTGGATCTATACCCGACAAGACTCTCCCCATCGGTTCTCCTTCCCTCTCTCTCAACAGTTCCATCCTGAACCAATCGAACATCTCCCAGTCCCTCCATTCCACCAATCACGACCACTCCATCCTCGCTGCCGTCACCCCCATGACTCGCTCCACTGCCGCAGCAACAGTACCCTCCGTCAACAGCAAGGCGCAGGTCTAGGATCGATGCAGCGGTACGGTTCCCCTTTTGTCTATTCCTAATCTTGTCTCTGTCTTTCCTTCATTGGTCTCTCCTCGTCTATCCTCTTCCTCTTCCCCCTCTATTCCTCCTGTTTTGTCCAACCTTTCTTCGATTGAGCTTTTTCAGACAAATGCGCGTTCCATCCGTAGTAAAACTCATTTGCTTTCTTTCATAAAGTCGTTAGGTTATCATCTAATTCTTTTGAGTGAGACTTGGACGCGCGTTGATGATAGTGATGCGTACTTTTTGAGCTCTAACGATGACTATGTGGTATTCAGGAAAGATCGCGACTCTAATGCCGACAAATCAAGAGGCGGCGGTGTAGCGATTCTATGCTCTCCCCTTCTCAATCCTATTCTCGTTAGCACTTTTAGTACTGTTGGGATCGAAACAGTTATTATTGATTTTCACCCCTCTTCTTCCTATACTGTTCTACCTTCTAAACCGGTTAGGATTTGCACGGTATTCCGAGCACCCTCTTGCCCCTCTCCATCTCTCGACGCATTCTTATCCTTAATCGATCCTCTCATTACAGATTCCCCTTTCATTTTGACTGGTGACCATAACTTTCATGCAGTTGACTGGTCACTTCTCACGTCTCCTACCTATAATGAATTTCTCTCCTTTGTTGCTGATCGTATGACGCAACACGTAAATTTCAATCTCGTTCTGTCGAACAGTAACATTGTAAGCAATGTGAAACCCGCCCTACCCTTCGCTGACCACACCAGCATTTCTTTCACTTTCAGTATCCCTTCTCCTCCTAAGCATGAATTCATCCACTCTAGGATGTATCATCTTGCCGACTGGGATTCGAAGGATTCATGAATTGTCTCCTCGACGATTTTGTCCCTAAGTCCACTCCATCTCCTGTTTCCCGCTATCCCGCCATTTGAGAATTCTGTATGAAAATCCAAAAAAGTTACATCTGTTGCTCCTAACAGTGTTCTCGCACATACCCTTTCCATTCGTTTTGAGAGAGCTTTGAGAGTGCATAATATGAGAGTTGAATCCGGAGTTATTGAATCCAAAAATCCCAAAGCGTTTTATAGTCTATGCAAATCTCGCTTATAATCAAGCAAATCTGCTCCTCCTGGTAGCATCGACCTAGATGGAACTCATCTACTATCGAACAGAGATAAGGCGCAAGCCTTCTCTAAATTCTTTGCGTCTGTTTCAACTCTTCCTCTACAAGCCCCTCTTTGCCCTCCAACCCCCTCTCCCCTCACCCCACCTTTTGATCTTTCCTCTATCAACTCTGCTCACATTCTTACATCTATCTGATCTCTTGCTCCTAAATGCAATTTTTCTCCTGATGGTTTACCCAAGTTTTCTGTAATATCCCCTTTACTCATCCTTTTCAATCAATCCTTGCTCTCTAACACTGTTCCTGGCATTTGGAAAAAGGCTATTGTGAAACCTATCCCAAAAACATCTTCTAATTCTATCAACTCTTTCAGACCCATTAGTCTCACTTGCTCTGTCACAAAAATATTCGAAAAGATTCCGATATCTGAAATTACTGAGTATCTAGAGACACATAACCTTCTTGACTCAAATCAAGCTGGCTTTCGTAAAAACCGCTCTACCTGTACCCAACTTGTTCAAACTCACTCTGATTACTTGCATTTCAAATATCAGAAATCTTCTTTTGATACTGTGTATTTCGACTTCAAAAAAGCATTTGACAGTATCGATCACCGCCTCTTACTCTATAAACTTTCCAACATAGGGTTCTCATCCCATATTGTTTCCTGCTTAGGAAACTACCTCTCCAATAGGTCTGAGTATGTTTTCATTGGTAATACTCTGTCTGCCCCCTCTCCTGTTACTTCAGGGGTTCCGCAAGAATCTTGTATCGGTCCGCTTCTATTTATCCTTTTCGTTAATGATTTGGCAAAAGATCTTCCTCCTGAGATTAAATACGGTATTTATGCTGATGATCTAAAGATCTACGCTCAAGTTCCGTTACATTCGCATATTCTTCAATCTGCAATTGACTCCATGTACTCATGGTCTCAAGAGTGGAACCTCTCCCTTAACGAGTCTAAATGCACTGTCGTTAATTCTGGTCCCCTCCCCCCCCCGTACTTCTTACACTATCAATGCTCACCCTCTCTCCTCATCTCCTTTCATGAAAGACCTCGGTGTTATCATGAGTCCCTCGCTGAAGTTCAATGCTCACATTTCCAAAATGACATCCAAAGCTAGATCTCAGGTGAACATTTTGTTCAAATGCTTTTTGCTTTTTCTTCTGATCCTTTTTTGTACAGCCGCGCTTTCACAACTTTCATCAGGCCCTTACTTGAGTACTGCTCTGTTGTTTGGTCTCCACGTGCAATTAACCTTGCAAACCACGTTGAAGATGTTCAACGCAATTTCACACGTCGTCTTTTCGCGCGTTGTCAAATGCCGTACACTTCTTACCCCGATAGAATTTCTATTCTTTCCTTACAAACTCTTGAGCATAGACGATTGGTTTCTGACCTTCTCTTTCTCTATAAATCAGCACATAGATTCTACACTTATGACCACAATAATCTATTTAAAATCTCCCCCCTTACCCGTTGTCTTCGTGGAGCTCACTTATTGCGCGTCTCTGTCCCCTTCATTTTTCCTAAGTCTCACTTAAGTTTTGTGACTAGGACAATCGACAGATGATGGAACGCTTTTTCTTCTGAAATCGTAACAAGCTCACCGAATGCATTCCGTTCTTATATCTTGTCTCTTCCTTCTGTCTCTTTCTATCAAGAGTCGCTTCTGCGTCTCTAATATTTTACCTACCCGCTGCATCCACCAAAACCCAAACCCCCCACCGTCTCCTCGCTTCAACGAAGACGGCAATCCACCAATCAATCACGAAGTCACCGAATCATTCCCTACACCAATACCCTGGCGGATAAATAATTGAATTGAATTGTATGTAATGATCAAAAAAATTATGCTCATAAATTTTCGCACATTATTTGCCATTGTTGTTTGGTCTGTTGGCGATGATATGATTATATGACTTCCTAAACATCCTATAAGATCATCAGACAGAGAGCAGAATGTATGTCATAAGTTATACATGCACTCTACAGTTCCGTTCAACTACATATTACGAACTTTTCAGTGCAATTGAGCTCGTATTTGCTCGTACCGTCATATGGGTTTTAACAACAAAAAAAATCCAAATATACTTGTTTTTTAATATTTATGTTGTTCAAAATATAACTGTAATTTTGCTACTTCGGGCGAAGACGTTCTCTCAGAACTCGGCAAAATGCGTTCTGGAACCATTTAAAAAAAATAAATAAAATGTCACCCCTATGGCCACCATCTAATCATATCTGATGTTTTACCTGTTCGGAGCGGTTGTTTATCCAACTTCCATGACCCCCCCCCCCTCCTATCTAGATAGTGTATCATATCTAACATTCAAACGTTCGCTTTGCTCTACGTGTTATTTGTCTTGTTTTGATATTGTGATATTTAATATGAACAACATTTTCTCAAGAAAAACATATTTTGCATGACATTAATCATTAATTAGCGGCTCGGTAATGCTATGTGCGTCATTGCGCCATCTGAACAAGGCTATTAGTCGATATTTCTCCCCTTTCTCCTCCTCTACATCTATTTTTGAACGTGTTATATTCACCTGCTGTCACACCCTACCGAGGTGTGTCCATTAAATTATAATATGTGTAATAGTATTACTCTATTGGTATCGAGCTAGCCAATCATTGGCCTTATAACGGCACACGCAAAAATGCAGGTGGATAGAGTTACTTGGAGTTACTATATCCAAATGCACTTTTAGAACCACGTACATTCTAACAGTGCATTCAATTTCCATAATTTCCTTAGAGCACTGTTAGAACAATGATCGCTCAATCGTACCTATCCATTGATCTCTTACATACATTCCAATTGAGATAATTCAGTTAACGTAGCGGATCTACATTGTTTCAACAGTATCGTGGAAGATGGACTCAAAATTAAATATATAATAGGCCCCAAACGAGTATCAATATGTGCCTTTATTCTGAGTAATGCCTTTAGAATGTTGTCCCAAACAATTGCTAGTATTTACACCAATTCAATGGTCCGACCTTCTCGCATAAATTATGCATCAATGCGTATTCTTTCCTTGCCTTCCTACCATGGTTCTTGCATTCGAGTTTTCAGACTAAAAAATCAAGTATGTTTTGTTTAGTGGTTCGCATTTCATGTTGCTGGCGTACATCCATCGTTCAACAGATCTTCATGAGGATTGAATATATAATCGATTGATTTATTGATTTATTACTTTGTTGATTGATTAATTAGGTTAATTGTTCTCGTGCAGTAATGCGGCTAGATGGGCACTTCATCTCGCGCGTAACAAACGCCCTCATGGTGGTCGATTTGACGATGAGCACGCTGACGGTGCCGCTTGCCTGTCTCATTCTGTACGTGGTAGTGAAGGACCGCACCTCCTGTTCGGGCGCCTTCTTCACCATCTACAAGGTCCGTGCTCGCATTCTAGATCCTTACAACTAGGTTTGCCACAATGACGAATCCGTGTCTTCATTCCGCACGCTAACTCGAATGGCCGACCGGTCTAGAGGGTGTTGAATGAAGATATGTATTCGTCATCCTGACATCCCTACATTCATATTAGCGTGCGTTCAGGTCGGTCTTG
This sequence comes from Pristionchus entomophagus, assembly GCA_036245825.1. Classification (NCBI taxonomy): domain Eukaryota; kingdom Metazoa; phylum Nematoda; class Chromadorea; order Rhabditida; family Neodiplogasteridae; genus Pristionchus; species Pristionchus entomophagus. The sequence goes on from BTSX01000006.1 coordinate 36,840,689, forward strand.
TGTACGATATCTTCTCGCTACTCATCACGCACGTCATCGGCGTGATTCCCACCAGGGGAAGGCGTCATCGATGATAGGTTCATGGCGTCACAACTATATCTCAAGGTGATCTGATGTGTGATTAATAGGAGATATGAACTTAATCTATTGACCTATTGATAAATTTGTTAAAACTGAAACTGAAACTGATGAACACAACTCCACATATGGGCACCTGATCCAATCGGGGAAAGCCAGCGAAGTTTCAGATGTTCTTCTTCGTCAACTATTTCACACACACCTGCCAGAGCATCACCAATCTCCTCCTCTCGCTGAACACACATTTCATCAGAGCTGACCGATCAGTATGGCGGAGAAAACAGAAAGCAAAATATCAAGCAGTTCATTATTTTTGTTTTGTGTTTTGTGTTATAATTATTTTCAAAATTTTAAACTTTTTTTCAAAATAAATATTTTCACAAATAAACGAACCTTTACCCTTCCTGTCTACCGTACCCTTACAGGATTCAACGAACTTGACGCCGTGAAAAACCGAAACGAGCACATGAAGCCTTGTTTGCCTTAGGGTCTACAAGCACAGAGAACAAGTAAAAATCGGCTCAAAAGCTTCGAGGTAACTTTTGATTCAGAATCTATGGATGATGCCCGATCATTGAAGGGAAAAGCGTGTTGTCTACCCTCACCCGCCGCCACTGAGCACAGTGTACAATAAATAATTGATACAAGTATGATGAGTGATATTTCATAGACGACTATGACAGTTCGGCACTGATCAGGCGAGAATCTTTCTCAAAGGTTTGGAATCGTCATTTCCTTTGAGTGTTATCTCTCAAGATGAGTAAAGTGGTTTGATGATCTGTGTACTATCTCAGGAATCTTCTCTAGACAGCCCCTACGCATCCATTATTTTGCTGCCGTCATTATCACTTCATGTCACCCCCATCATCATCAATAGTGATTTCACATCTCTTTCATGTATCAGAAATCTACCGACAATCATGCCCGCGTGCAATTCCATACGTTGACCAATTCCCCACTTCACCCCTTTTGAGGATATATAATCCTTTATTATCGTGTCATGCTATCAAATTCCGTTGTGAGGAATGTTGTCCAATGTGAGTCATTCGATAAACCAACTTATCAGTTCTGGAATGGAAAGTACCCCTACCGCTCCCGTTTCTCCAGACCGAGATTACTTTTTCCTAACGATTTAAGACGACGTATCGGTAATTTGCAAGCATTTTGGCCCCTGGCCGGACACGTTTATCTAGCAATGAGAACCAGAAGCCCATACTGGGTTGCTGGAAGGGTCTTGGTACCATGATGCACAATCCATGACTTATTTGTTGTTACAGCCGTGGCACAGGGAGAAACATGATTTTAAAGGTAAAATGGTCGAAAAATCAAATTTTCACAACCGATCGATATAGACCCAATTTCTCTTTTGCGTTAATTTAGGGGTGCCCTAAGAGTCTTAAATACATGTTCTGATCGATTACTGCTCATTGCGAAATTCACAGAAATGATTTTTTGTTTGTTATTCTCCATGTTATTCGCTATTTCTCTTATTTCTTCTCGCGCTATCCTATTGATCGCACGAGAGAGCGTGCACTAGTGAGGAATGGGGAGAGTGGTGCGCTGTCAACCTCATTCGAGATAGCGCTCGAAAAGGAGAGGGCGCCCAGAGCGTTAGAGAGCGCGGGCGCTTGTTTGTGGTCTGATCTCGTTGGTCTTTCGAGTGCACTCCTCAAGCTAACAGACCCGTCAAGCCGGAATGGTGATTTTACAGATTTATTCACGCGTTTTCTGCTCATTCTAATGAGCGCGGCAATCTCTATCGCAGAGTTCGGCCCTTATCTCTATATCCCTATCATTGCACCATTTGCAAGGTTGTTTGACTCCTTTTCCTCACCCTGATTTGCTTGAGTTCCGCGCGTGTAATCTGAAATTTAATTCCACAAAGACAAAATGTAACAGTTGTTTACGGTCACCATGTTAGTAGATGCGTATTCGCGTTTAATTTTTGCTGATGAGCCAACTTGGTCTACTCGAAATATTCGATTTCACCATACATTTAGCAATTCACTATCCCTCATTCACTATTGAGTACCTCCAACGTACTAATTCAGCATTGCACTGGTTCATGACCGATTCTTGAACAGCGTGGTCAATGCAGCGATCAATGCAGCTAATACCGAGCAGCAGCAGCCGCTGCAGCTGTAGCAAGTGGTCCCAGCGACTGCCTCATGCCGCCCGATCCCTCTACGGCGCGCAATCAGGCAACATCTGGAGGTGAGGTCGATCAGAATTGAAGCATTTGTCGATTGCAGAAAATGCATTCAGTGAATACAATAATGTCTTCAAGTTTGTCATTTTATTTCGAAAAAAATAAATGTATTTTGAAGAGGTGACAAAAATGTAATAACAGTTGGCAGCATAGCGATAAAATGTAAGTAGTTTACGACTCTGCTAATCTGCGGATGTATCATGCCCTCTTTCCAGGGTCGGAGTATGCTGCAAGACCGACCGGATAATTCTACCTCGTCGAGAAGCGAAAGTTGATGCAGAAGCAGATGGCAAAACTCCGCGCAAATATTTTCGGTGAGTCGTCGAGCAGTCAGGCTTTTAGGATTGCATAACTGCGCTGATATTCTGGACTACTCGGCACTCTGCGTTTAATCAAATTAGCAGATAAATTCACTTCGGAGTACCTTAAAAATACTCAAGGGTTGACATTATCGCTCTGTAGTTGCGATTCACGCGTTTTAACAACGTAAATGCATGCGACTTTTACGCGGAGGGGCGTATGCATACGTCAAATGAGGTCTAGCCTCGAATTATCTGCAGTTATATCCAAATAAGTTTGCCGACGTGATCTATTCGATATAATCGATTTTTGCCATACATTACGCTGTTTTTCTCGCTTTGCCGACATGGGTCTTGCCGGGGTGCCGACGTGCCCTCTCGCTTTTTCGAGACCCATTTGACGTATGGGCGTATAGTGGGTGAACTAACCCTGCTTCCAGGGCTCCGAAACGCCAAATCGCTCGACGAAGTACTCGTGTTGCTAGATGAACAGCGAGATATTCGAATGCAACTGAGTGCCATCCAGGTGAGGATTGGTATGAGAATGATCAATCGCACTGCAAAGATGTGGGAAGGATATCGGATCGGGCATATTAGTGATCTCCTCAATTTGCGTGCTCTCTCGTTACTCTGTTGCTCAGTTGGTTCTATTTAGGCATTGTTTCCATCATTTCCCATCAGTGATGATTTTCATTCTCCTACTGACAAGTTGCCTCGCGCTAGCTAGCGAAGAATGGATAAACGACGAAGAATCTTTTCTATTCGAGCATAACACACTATTTCATATTGGAAAAGAGAACCAAGTGAGACTTCTCGAAAACATTCAAGGATACCTTTTCGATAATTCCACCAAAGTCATTTTCTACAAGCATGGTGGTATTGTCTACTCTTCTTATGATAATCTACCAGTGAGATTCCATTCGAATGTTTTCTATCCAGTATTTACATTTCTAAATACTGCTGCGAATGTCATTCTGCTAACCTACTGTTTCATTCTTCATCGAAATCAAGAGTCCATCGCGGCTAGCCGTAGATTAGTAGATCTTTAATATTCTCGGAACTGTACAAATGCCATTCGGTGTGTTCGCATTGATCATGAGTGGCTGGTCATCTCCTGTGTTTTCTTCTTCGTCGTATACGCCAATCAACAGGACTTTTCATCCGGATGAATCCTCTGGTCTTGCCCGTCTCGTTGAATTGATTGTCTTCCTTCGACAAGGACCAATGTCCATAGGATGTTTGGTAGATATCCTTCGAGACATTAACGAAATCATTGAAATTAAGGATTTGACGACATTTATTCAAAAGAACTGTCATAATCTTTCATTCGTCGTCATTGCCGGAATTGTTAAATGCAAACAGATAAAATTGTATTACCATGAATTCCATTGAGATTTGTTCAATACTGTCCCATATTCAGAATTTCTTGGGAGTATTTCCATCAGACTGTTTGCCCGTCATTGCAGATAAGATTTCAACGTATGGACTTATCGTTAATACAGTCAGTTCATCCGAAAATGGAACACATTGGCTTAGCATTATAGTTCAGGACGCCACTTGTTATTATTTTGATTCTTTTGGAGGCACACCGCAAGTCGAGAGTATTCGATTATTTTGCGAACAATTGGAGACGTGCTATTTCAATCGTCAGAAACATCAGCATCTAGAGGAGATAACGTGTGGATGATATTGCGTGTTCGTGATCAATCAAATGCTCGGAAAGGGGAAAGAAGAGAGATGATATATATGTTCGTAAATATCTCAAAAATCATTTCTCATTTCATTTACCCCTTCTACAATAACACCAAGTGGTCGGTAATGTCTTCGCTCTGTACGATCTGTCATAGCCAAGTTGACAATCTTTCAAAACATCTGTCAGAAAACCATCCAAGACTATATTGTCATATTTGCAATCGTGTATTTTCATCTGCATTTTCTCGCAATCGTCACGAAAAGGTTCATCTACCTCCCTCTATCGAACAACCAGTCAAGGACGAGAATCTTCTAGTTTGCAATCTCAGCGTCTACAAAAGCCAAACCGACGGATCATTTCAGTCCATGTTCATTCGTCATGAACAGTCCGTCATACTGATTTTATACTAAAAGTACTTCGTCATACTCGGCTGGCCATTAACAAATTTCCAATTCAGAGATTGGCTGTCTAATTGAAATCCTTTTCAACGTTCATAAAATTGCTTTCAGTCGTTCAGACCGAAATTCAATTGTCCGATTTCTTCCAATCATACGATACGTTGGCAAGTGCCGAGAAGCCGAAAAAGCCCGCGATCTTCTGCTAACCTTTGCTCATCACTTCCTTCGAATTATTGTCCAAGCTGTCTTGTCATCAAAATGAAGTTTACTACCCGAGTTCAGCCATTTGTTGCAGTTACACAGAAAGAAGCAAATGCCATTGAAATGGAGAGGCGATTAGATGGAATTGCACAGAGAAACGATATTGATTCTCATCTAAAAATGAGACTGTATCAAGATGGGCTCGCTCGTCTGATTAATTTTAGGAAAAAGAATGATCTAAAAGATGAACGATCGGAACCGAGAACTGTTGAGACTTCTCCTCTTGTCGACCTTTACTCCTATCCTCGTCATCATATTGATGAAGACTATCCTATGGCTAAACACTCAGTATCTCTCGATAATGTCCTTACTGATGAAGCTCAAATTGAGGAAGTTTGACAAATTCCACCCTCGTTTCGACCAGTCAAGAAGACCCCATCAATAGTATCATCTGTAATGCCGAAAAGAGCAATTGTCAAGCCTCCGTATTCAAGAAGGAATTACTTCACCAAGCCTACTACTATGTCCAAACCTACGACACCAACTAATAGAAGAAAAGCAAGAGAACCTACACCAACAACGGATGGTAGTCTACCTAGCTGGATGAGACCCACTAACACGTCTCGTCTTCGTCGTGTTCAAGGTGGAACTGGAAGGCTGTATGTTAGGGCATGGAAATGATTGTTTTTATGTTTGATAAAAGTTGAAATTAATCATTCTTCATGTTTTCGTTGAACAGACTATACTATAATCTTGATGAGCCTACTGCGTTTTCTTCACATGGCCCTTTGCAAAAGGCTAGTTAGAAATCTAGGAAGAAAGTAGAAAATTTTCTAGAAAATCAGCCCGTCTACTCGAGGCTACAAATCAGATACAAGTTTCCGCATAGACAAACTAGAGGTGACTATGTATTTTCTCATGTTCAAGCAGATTTGATTGATCTTAGTTCATTGTCCCGCCAGAACAAGGGACATCACTTCTGTCTTTCAATGATTGATTGCTATAGTAGATTCGCATTCACTATTCCGATTCGCAGAAAAACTGCTCAAGAGGTGGCTAGTGCGCTGGAGACTACGTTCGAGCGGCTAAACTTGTTTCCGGCCTTTTTCATTACAGATAGGGGAAAAGAGTTCGTAAACTCTCGCGTGAAAGACTATCTTCAATCTCGCCATATCAATCTAATTCATCCAAATTCGGATATAAAATGTGCCATGGTCGAACGTTTCAATCGTACATGGGAGACTCGCCTCTTCAAATATCTAACGGCTAATAAGACAAAGAAATGGATGGATATTGCCGAAAAATTAACCAATGCTATCAACAATTCGTATCATAGGATGATCAAGCGAACGGCTCAGCAAGTATTTTCCGGTCAAGAAACACCTGCAGAAATACCTTCGATTCCCATGAAGAATCCAAAATATAAACTTGGCTAATTGGTTCGAATGAGTCATCAGAACAGAGCTTTCCGCCGTGGTTACGAGTCGGGATGGACTAATGAGATCTTCCAAATTGTTCAATCTCTCGCAGGATCACCACCCACTTACCGAGTAACCCCTGTGAGAAGAAATTATTGGTATTGTGTATGAACAAGAACTTGTTAAAGCAGTATAAAGTTTATCATTTACATTTGTGCATCTACATGGGGAACACGGTTATCGTCAATACTAAATACAGAATCATATTCAGCGTGAAGTATACAATACAGACCACCAGTAGGAACTGCCTTGTTGAACTTGACGTTGAAGCTTGTCGTCCCGATTTTGATTAGGTCAAACGTTTCCGAGTCTAGATTTGGTGAAATTTCGAATACAAAGAAGGTGTATCCATTCTTGAACATATCCCGGGTGATGCCATTATTTCCAGTGGATCGACCCATTCCCGAACCCTCAATCATAGCTTGATATGCGGGTATGAATAAACCTTCTTCAAAATTGAGATTCATCGGACGAGCGGGGATTGTCCTGCCGTTGCATTCAAGAGAAACATCCTTGACGTCAAAGTGTTTGAAGTTGAAAGGTACTTTAGTATGTACGCCAAGATACGATTCAGCATCAACCATGCACATGATGACTCTTTTTGGTAGTGCTGAAGTGAGTAGACGACACTCTGGAGCATCGAAACGGCCAGCAGTGACATAGAAACTACGCATCTCCACACTAGTCAACGGATACGTAATCATCTTTTCCTGTTTGAGAAGCTGTTCAATGGCCATGGATACCGAATCGTGCAGTTCGTACTCGTGTAGGAGCAGTTTAATGTCCAAAAGTTCGTACGTATAGCTGTTCTTGTCATTGTCCAGCTCAAGAGATTTGACGACAAATTTGGAGTCGTTGAGGTAGGCGACGAGCTTGAAATCGACATAATTCAGAAGAAGACGAGGTTGATTGAAGAGATTCAGATTCAGCGTAGCAGCATATTGCGCATCCTTTTGAGCCCAAGTTTGTCTAGCCACGTGACCCTTAGACTTGGGGCTATTATCGGGGAGATCATCCACTGCATATCCGCCAAGAGACAGCGTACTATTCTTTGTCTCCTGATCAAAGTTAAGCTCTGTCTCAATGATACTTCTCCACGCGTACAACGGTGAAGACTCCACCAATACACCGTTGACGTACACCTCTAGTTGTTTGAACAGGGTCTTGCCAATCATTTGGCAAAATGCAAGGGGTAGGGTCACGTTCGCTGCGACAGTAATTCTCTTGCCGTCTTTATCCCTAATTCCAACGGTAAACTGGACATAACTGCGTTGAAGATTAAGATAATTATTTTGTAAATTGTAACGCCATTCGAAAGGCCCTTGCGTTATTCCAGAATGAAACGAGTTTGTGAGCGGACATTCAATGTATCTACTATTTACTACACCAACTGAAGTATCGGGAATGCTAAAAAGATCATGTTCGGGGACAGTTGTCTTCTTGGACTTGGGGTTAATAATCTTTTGCATTATGGAGTGGGGACAAAATACGACCGTTTTTCGACAGGGATCGTATTAGAACTGGACCGCTTTCTACTGCCTAGACCAACTAGATTGCGGATTGCCTGTCTGCCTGCTCGCTTATATGCATCTGACGATGTCGATCCGCTGATGACGTCGCTTGCGATGGTAGAAGCTGCCTGCGTTACTTGTTTGCCGACAGGAGAATTCAGAAATTCCGGTATTGCGATTCGTATTTTCTTTACGACTCCAGCTACACCTTGACCTCGTTGGTTTCGAATACCGAAAAATCGACTACCGCCGTATTGATTGGAATTATGTAGGAGATTTATATCAACTTTATCATAGTCAAAAACTTCTGAACAATTTATGGCGGGCATTATTTGCCTTTGACAAAATGTAAAGTGCAAATGGTTGTTCCGAAATGGAATTTTATAGGTTTTCCGAATGCATCACAAATGTTTATCCTGATCGTATCTAGAATTTCCTTGTTGATGGGTAAATGTTGGATCGGATTGCAAACTGTTGATATGGTTGACGATTGATCTGATGTCGGGATGATTCGTAAAAGTTGAGCCTTGGCATTTTCAACAATTGAAGGTTGTATGCAATCGGCATAGATGAAAATTGCAGAAAGATTATTACTGAAATCAATCGAATACGCTGCTACTGTCTTGGAGTTGATCAGTGTCAGTGGTTCATCGGCTGCTTGCGAAGAAAATCCACAAACATAGGCTAGTTCATTCGATAGTTCCACACTTTTCAGCATGTTCTTATTGATGGAAATTACTACTCTATGAAGAAGAGGATCGAAATCGAATGAGAAACCCTGTTTTGAGTATTGTTCCTGTGCGCGTCCGAGAGAGAAACTTCTCACATTTGATTGATTGGCTATTATCTTTGAATCTGATGCCTGGCCCTTTTGAATCTCATTAGTCTGCTGAACTAGGGCCTGCAGTTTCCTGATCTCTTCAACAAGCGTATCACTATTTTTCTTGTTCTCTTCAACAATTGTAGAGATATTTTTCTTGTTCTCTTCGATAATTGTAGAGAGATTTGTCTTATTCTCTTTGACAATATGCGCTGTCTCATCTTTGACATTTCGAATCGAATCTTGCGAAATAACTTGCACCATGCCTTGAACTTTTCGATTCTCATCCAGCAAACTATTGGTGTTCAGTTTTGCAGCATTGAGAATCCTCGTATTCAACAATTCAGCCTGTCTCCCATATTCACCGAATGCTTCTTTGATGATCACTGTAAATTTTTGATCGAATAAAACTGTCTGAGTAGATTTGTCCTTTTTTTTCAGATGGTTTAGGGTCTACAGCAGATTTGGGCTGTTCTTCAGCAGGTTTGGGCTGTTCTTCAGCAGGTTTCGGCTGTTCAAAAGGCTTTGGTTGTTCAGAGGGCTTGGCTTGTTCTTCGGTAGGCTTGGGTGTAGGAGGTGCTGTAGGAGGTTGAACGGTTGTGACTGGAAGTGCTACGGTTGGTGGAGGGGTAGGTGGTGGGACAGTCGTGGCGGGAGGTGACGGTTGTTCCGACTGTTGATCCGTTTGATCAACCTTTTCCTTTTTAGGTCGTTCTTCTCTCCTTCTAAGTAAGTCTTTGATATCTTCTTCTGTTGCGTCTTCATATTCTCTTCTCTCAATCATAGCAATCATTTCTGTCTCTGTTAGATGACCTTTCTCTTCTTTAGGGGCTTCTCGTTTTCTTCTGTTTGGCATCATGTACCATAAAGCGTCCAACATGCCCATCGCATCCCTATAGTTACCCGAAGGCAGGAAATATTTATTCTTTTCCCCGCTTTTTGAAGTAGTTGTGAGTCTAATCGGTTCTGGGATATTCTCGAAACTGCTCGTATAAACGATCTCAGCAAGTCCACATTTCCACTTTCCAGTTTTCAGCTTGACCGGTTCTGGTAGCCGGACTAGAAATGACGAGCTGGAGTTCTCCGGGTGATCTTGAATGTTGGATGGAAGAGTTATGAAAAATTCCGCCATGTCTGATAGGAAAGGGGACTATTAGAGCCAGACAACTATACAATAGACCAAGCCGAAAGGATTGTTTATCACTATCAGAAAATATGGTAATGTTGATCAGAGCTGTAGCGATACAGACTGCAACGATTGTCAATTGGAAGACAATAAATAGGGAAGACCGCTTTCCAGGAGTCAGTTGAATCATTTGAAAACTATGAACAAAGACAAGTTTATTATAAAGACTCCTTGTTTGCTTTATTGTTCGGGCGCGACTCAGACCGGTAAGACAACGCTTTTGCGGAAATTGTTAGAAAATGAAGTCCATATGTTTGACAAGCCAATTGATAGAATAATCTGGTGTTACGGCATAGATACTGGTGATTTCCCGGGGAATGATAAGATAGAGCTTCATGAAGGTCCACCGGATATGCAAATGTTGGAAGGAAAGGATCATAAACTGGTGATCTTGGATGATCTCATGTCTTACTACGCTAAGAATAAGTCTGAGCTGAACAACCTGTTCACTCGGGTAGCACATCACTGCAATTGTTCCATCATCAACATTGTACAATCAATATTCGCTCAAGAAAGAACGGCTCGCGCTAACAGTACCTACATTTGCCTGACAAAGTCAACTCGTGACACTCTACAGATTCAGAATTTTGCAAAGCAGGTATGCCCTGGGAAAAGTAACTTTTTTTGGGAGGCGTACGAAGATGCTGTCAAATCTCAACCGTACGGATATTTGATGATTGATCTCCACCCTACGACCCGGGACGACCGTCGAGTATGTACCAACATTTTTGATGATTCAATGGTATATTATCTTGAAAGAATGAACCCATAAAGCTGTTTGGCTATATTCTGATTGTTTATTGTTTACTCGAAAGGGAAGACGGTAAATATCTGAATAATCTGTTAAATTCCCGAAATTTGATCAATTGGCATATTTTCCCGCTGGCATGCTAGTTGAAAATTGGTAGATTTTCAACTAGCATTCTTGCATGCTAAATAGTCAATTGAAAGATCAAATTTGAATTGGAAAGATCAAACCTTGCATGCTACAATGGCTATTGGTTAGATCCATGCTACAATTGAATTGGAATTAGGTCAAAAAAAGTTGTAGCTGGTCCCTAGTCTTCAAATGACATTTTTTTGTCATTTGAAGCCTAATAATACTACTTACGTGAGTTTGTCATATCCTGATTTCGACTACACCTATCGCAGTGATTGATGAGTGGTATTGAACCGTGTCTCTCCTCCCTTGTTTCACAGTCTGAGATAGGCGTCTTTTTCAGAATATGGAAATCGCGGACGCAAAGATCAAGCCGCCGACTTATATGGCTCAAGGAGATGGTGAATAGGAGGGAACGCATCCGACCGGTAATGAGGACGATAGAAGAGGAATGCTCATTGATTCTGCCGGAGACGAGCAATTGACTGATCGTGAAGAGGTGCGTATGAATTAAATGATTAAAAATATATTTTCTTTGGAAACTCGTATTTTACGTCATCATGTTTTCTTCAAGAAGGTCGATCAATCAGATCAAATCAAATCAGAAGATGACAGGGATCTTGCTGACGACAATTCTCAATGGAAGTTCTTAGCCTCAGGTTCGACACATCCATTTGTATTCATAAAATTAGGAAAATTAGTGAATATTACTATATTGAGAGATTAAATTATTTTGACACCATTACTATTCCATGAACTAGTGATCATACCGTACATCATTGTTTTTCTTCTTGCAGTTCCTTCTATAAATTCCGGAAAGAAGAAGCCTCGTAACATGCTGTGAGTTGCTGCTCTTTGTTTCTTGAGACCCCCCGGGCCAACCAATGTGTTGTTCTTTCAATTACAACGAGGTGGAGTCGGTACCGCGGCAGTTTTTTTGTTGTTTTCAGCTCCAAGCGATACAATAATTGGTTTGCTGCTCATCATGCTATATTCAAGTGAGGTTCAATGAATTTGGATATTCGAGTTTCGAATTATTGTGCGCCAGTCCTGACTACTTAGACATTCCCAGCCAAAGGTGTGTGGCACAAACACGGTGCAAACACTCAACTCAAAAAAGTAAAAAAAAAATGGGACATAAACTATTCCGTTTTTGTTATAGAAAACTTCCGAACCTGGAACAATATATCACGGAACGTAAGATCTTCACGTAATCACAATTTTGAATGAATGCAGTGTCAAATCAAATATCAGGTTGAGGAATAAGTAACGCTCGTTTTTGAATTTTTTTTCACTTTATCATAAAAACTTTACAAAGCACGATAGAATCTAAAAATATTCTCCATGCGCATCGATGACCTTCTGCCATCTACCAGGCAGCTTGTGGATGCCCTCGTGATAGAAGGACTGGGGCTGGTTCTTGAAATAGTTGGTCAGTACGGTCTGGATAGTGGCTCGGTCTTTGAAGCTCTGTCCCTTGAGGAAACGCTGGAGGTCTGAGAAGAGGTGGTAATCGGAGGGGGCAAGGTCGGGTGAGTAGGGAGGGTGGGGGAGGACAGTCCAGCCATAGCCCGCCAGCTCAGCCTTGGTCTTTCTTGCGACATGCGGGCGGGCGTTGTCGTGCTGAAAGTAGATTCGAGCGTCCTTCCCGCGTGTTTGTTCGACAGCTAGTGTCAGCTTCCGTAGCTGAAGAGTGTAGACCTCTGCCGTGATAGTCGTCCCCTCGGGTAGGAGTTCCCAGAACTCCACTCCCCGCACTGACCACCAGATGCACAACATCACTTTTTTGGGGTGCAAATCGGGTTTGGGGACATCTGCTGGCTTTTGGTCCTCTCCGACCCACTGTCTCATGCGCTCATGGTTGTCGTAGAGCACCCACTTTTCATCACCTGTGATCACATTGTCCAACCTATCATACCGGCGATGCAGAGTGAGATGAGTCGAAGCCACTCGGCTATCCTTGTCATAGTCGGTCAGGTCATGGGGGATCCATCTCCCGAGTTTCCACTTCTTTCCAATCGCGTGAAGTCCATTCACGGCAGTTTTTTGGTCGACCCCAAGGAAGTCAGCAAGATCGCGCGTAGTGAGATACGGGTCAGCCTCCACCTCAGAACGCAATCGATCGAGGTCCAACTCCATGGGGCGACCGGGTCGGTCTTCATCTTCGAGGGAAAAGTCGTGTTTCTCGAATTTGACAACCCACTTTCTCACGGTGGTTACATGCGGGGTATGTGTGGGGTAAACCTGCTCCAGTTGTTCATGAATGGCGGGCGGTTTCAAGCCAGATAGAAAGAGAAAGAGCATCACGTTCCGAATGTGAATTCGGTCGGGGACGAAATTGTGCGGCATTCTCGCCTGGGAGACTAGGGAGAACTGAATCGAAAACATGTGTGGAATGCCCGAGGGGTCCTCTCTCCAGTGTAAACAGGGTGGCAGACGGCAACAACAAAAGAGCGAGCACGAGGGTTCTAAAGTCAGAGAAAAAAAAAACGAGCGTTACTTATTCCTCAACCCAATAAATGGGATTGCAGCCTAGATGTATCCTGGACCTATGTACATTCGCCCTCGAAAACACATTTCTCAGATCAGCAAATATCACACGTTCGTAATAAAAAGCATAACACAAACGACAGCAGATTTCTCTCAAGGAAAAGCGCCTAACATATGTTCTTTAACTTCCTCACTTCGTCTTCTCTCTGAATGATGCACACAACCCGACTGGCCCTTTGAACTTCGCCCGCTGCAATTCGAGGATCCCTTCATTCACGCGCTCTCTCGCTTCTTTGAGAGAGCATGCACAATACCGAGAGTCATCATTCAATTCTCGACCCTAATCACTACGCAACCTCTACTCACTGCCATCAACCTCGTGGTTTGCCGTAATTAGATGTGATCGTCGGAACACCTCCTTCACTGCACCTCACCCTATCACTCTCTCGTGTTCTCTGTACCTCCTGCCCATTCGTCGTCATAATCTGTAACTTTGGTCAGCAGCATTCGACGAATGGTCAGCGAAGAAGTAGTGATGCCCATTAGAGATGCATTGCTCTCTATGTCGGTGTTGGCTCTCTCCATTCCGCACACGATCTCGCCGAAACGAGGAAGTCGCAAACCGAAATGCCATCACTAATGTCCACTGCGGTCCGACCCCTTCTAAATTCGCATGCCCTCACGTTTCCCTTACAGGCCAGAGAACGTGCGAATTGAGGAGAGTCGGCGGGCATCACTACGAAGAAGGCATTCGTGCATATTCACCTCTCGCAGTTGATAATATTATGGGCAAATAGTGTATTATTTGTGTCTCGGGCTCTAGATAAACGATAATTCATCAACAGTCTCAATCACAACCGTTTGGCAACAGTCTATTGGGCAAACACAGTACAAAAGATACCTATTGTTTTAGCGCCGGAAGAATAAAGTAGAATACCGAAATGTCGAAATACCGATGATCATAGGGAAAATGTCGAATATAGAGCAATGCTAAAATGTTCAGCAAAGAACCAATACTGATCGAATTGAACAGTAGTTAAATAATACTAGTTGCGAATAACACAATCATCACTTCACCTTACTATAACCGGGTTTTCACAAGATTTCCAAAAGTAACCAAGCTATAGATTGCGTAAAATGGAGATATATTTTTTTCTAACATTTCCCTATTTCTTTTTCATTTTCCTATTTTTTAATCGATTGCGTCCTTATATTGCAAATGTTGGCCATTGTCTCTTTGCTCATGCAGATTGTACGGGGAAGCCGGAAGGTCGGGATAGGTAGGCTCTCATGGTTTTCACGCTGAAGGGATCTGTAAAGGACTCAGTTTGGGGGGGGGGGGGCTCTAGTGATGACTGATCGAATAGTACTCTATCCGTACTGCACACTCGTTAGCCACTATGTGTGGGGAATGGAGAGAGCAATTATTTGATCCGGCATATCTAGGGGAGTCAGGCTCAGTTAACTATGAACTATTAGGACATAAAATCGGAGAAGGTCCGAACAAAATAGAAAACGACCGAATCATTCCGTCCAAACAATCTTATTTATTTTCGAAAGCTATTGTTTGAGAATCATTCCTCTCACCTCGACGACGATTCGGTTCCTTATTGCAGCTGCGACCTTTGAATAGGTAAAGGTAAAGGTAAAGGACACCCGTTTCTCTAGGCACATTCGTCCTGCGGGTCACACTGCTAGGCCAGTGTATTTGTAATGGGAGGATTCAGTCCGCAGCTCCCGATCCTGTTCTTCGGACCTACTTTACCGCGTGATCTTGTCACTACCAATTTCCCGTCCCCAATGGGTGGGCGCCTTGGTGAGGCGGAAGCGGTGTCACGGCCGGGATTCGAACCCGGGAGGATGGAATGGGAGGGCGCCTTAGACCACTACACCACTTTGAATGTAAAGTTTAAATATTTCGAAACAAAATTATATAAGAATAAACTCACTCATTATGCAGGCGATTGAGATCATTGGAGCGAGCATCTGCAAATTTGATTTGTGACGAGTATGGAATGGTGTGAAAGCGGGATAGTGTGCAGAACGGAGAGCCAAAACCGAAGTTACATTCCTAGAACCGACCGATATTAGACCGGTGATCTGTGCGAGCAGCAGCCACCACGGCACGTCATCACCAAAAGGCACGTCGGGCATGATGTCGGACATGGTGGGAAGGTGGCTGATGAGATCGACTAATTGTAAAAAGGCTCGCTCATTTTTCATATACGCTCGATCATCGCAACTTTTTCGAATGATCAATAACATGATCTTTGCACCGATAAGCCACCCGAACCTCTCCACAGATTGAGACGAGTACGATGAGTAAAGAGATAAATATAATGATATAGAGCGCACAATAAAGGCAAGTTCTCGAGTGCTACAACACGTGAGGTTAATGCAGGGGGGGGGGGGGGGGGAGTTTGGTAGCAATCGGTCAGTAAAAATGAAATTAGAAATTCACACCCTAAAATCGCGAATCACTACGAGTTTATGTGAAAAAGGGAAAGCGGACGGGCGATTGATGGAGTAGGCGGAGTCAAGAGGTTGGCAAAGTTAGATGCGTTTATATCGATGTCTTCACAATTAATCTCTCAAAAAATATTCTAGCGTTTGTGTCTGAACCTTGTGTGTCCGCCAGATATGGGAATGAGCGAACAAAATATGAGTATGTTCCTGGGATTCCGGAATGTCCCTCCGAACCTGGGAATAGTGATTTAATAAATCGAGTTTAGCGCCAAAGAAAAAATATTGGTACATCGATACCTAGGAAGAACGAGCACGCACTAAATATACGGTTTGATTCGTATGCATGCACTTACACGAATAAGTATTGCACTTGAAATGGTATGAAGACCTTTGTCTTTATTCCTGCGCACATGCCGCTTTAATATCGGAGGGATGACAATACTGCAACAACATTTCCGCAAATATGGGGTTTCGACAATTCCGCAACCGACATTGCCGCAACTACAAACTACAACGTTATTTGTAGCTATTCTTGGACGCTGGGATAGGTATCAAAATAAAGAGAATGTTATGATGATTAGAATGAAACCTCTCCCAGGTTTCCAACACAGACGCTCAATGCAATGAAATTATCACGTTGATCCGCTTTGCAAACTCGCAAACACTGAAAATGAGAAATTCATGCGAGAACAGATTTTGGGAGCGCGCGAACTAGAAGACCAAGGAGATAGTGTGTGAGCATGAGCACGGTCGGACGGCTAGGCAGCACTATGATTCGGGGAAAATCTGGGAAACAATCAGCAAACAATAATTCCCTCAAAGATCTCGCCAAAGTGAGCTTCCCATGTTACGAGATTTGTCCATGCCTGAGCTAAAATAGACAACAGCAACAGATCGTCAATGCCGCTCGTCCTTCTGAGATATATTTTATCTACCGAACATGAGACTCGGGTCAGAACAGACTGGTACATGAATCGTAAAAAAATCATGGTAGAAGAGTATCAAGACTAAGACTTTCATCAGGCAAATTTCGTGAACCCTTGGTGTAAAAACACAATAATTGCAAATCCATTAACGTATAAGCATTGACTGTAAATTCAGAAAACTCGAGAAGGTTATTTGAAAATATTGCATGTCTGAGATTGCACCACCGAATGGATGTAGCAACAGGTACGAGTGGAGCGAAAAGGGTCGACAAAAGTCAATCTGATTTAGAGCTGCTGCAGAATCGCGTCCTCATCTTCTTGTGTCGACGGAAGGGCCTGACCTTGTAATACCGTGCCTTGAAATACTAGGTTGGTGCATAAGTCTTGACCGATTTTGACACTTAGGTTTCAGACCTGCTTCGTCATTCGCAGTTGTCCAATCAAGACATGGTTTTTCATAATAGATGAGTGATTGTATGCTCTCTTTAGTGCGCGCTATATCAGACCTATCTGATCGGTAATACGGACACAGTGATGGATCAAACTGACAATGTTGGGAAGTTGAAATCGGTAATTAATCCGATCGGTGCGATCTGGGGAACAACGATATGACCAAACCCGGATAACATTCGTAAAGGATAATGATGTAGGATTATTCTACACATAGTACCACGGCGCAGCCATGTAAATGCTTCTTGAGAAATGCTCTTGAATTTATAAGGGAGCCTCGCGAAGTTAAATGATCAAAAGTTTTTACATCGTGTACTCGAGTCGTTAGATCTTGGGTTCTCCATGGTATAGCGTTGAAAAGTATCTAACATGGGTGGTTAATAGCACTGCTCTTGAAAGGGTGCAACACTTTTGTTGAGAGCTATACCTATCTCAACTTCGTTGTTGAGAATCGGTCATCGAAATCGACACTTTAGACATTCCCCTGTCGCCCATACAGCTTTACCACCGCATCTTACATGCTTAAACGAACAAGCAACCCTTACTCTATCACTCTTAAATTTATCAGAATTTTGGGATTGATATTTATGATGAGAATGATTTATACCGAAAACATTGAAAGTCGCGTTTTCCGTTTGTTCTGTGAGCGGACAAAAGTTTGGAAATTTTGATATTTCTGGAAGGAGATGATAACAGTCTCAAATATGTTCAGTGATAATACACTCCCATAATGTGTGATTACAGCGCACTTGTTTAGAGACCAACATCTCAGATTTCCGAAGCTGGATAAACGATTGTACGGAACATACAATAATTCAATAGTCGATTTTAATTTTCCTGTAACTTGGGTCTAAACTCAATTGAGGACCAAATTTATGTTAGTATCTGAGAGACCAAGTAGTGGACTATCACTCGATAAGACTTGACTTGGAAGAATACATTCTCCAAAGAATACATCGACTACAGATAAAGTTAGATTTTTCGTGAAACTATCAATCTTGGTCACACCTTGTTTTCTCAAACACTATACAAGCGTATCAAGATTCAACCATATATCATTAATGTTCGATCATACCCCTAAGTAAGATATTGTGGAAAGGTCATGGAAATTTGACACAAGCGATGTGGACGAGGTCAAACTTCACTCCCAAAATCGGTCAAGACTTATGCACCAACCTGATATGATTCGGCCTTGAACAACAAAAAAGAACAATAATTCACAGTTGAGAGCGTGTGAAAGAAAGAGGGCCTCCTCGTCGACGCCCATTCCGAATGAGGAACAGGCCGGACTCGGCGCGCCACCCGCCTGCAATCCCACGATGATCCCGATGCAAATCATGTACACGCAGGTTGGTAAACGTCATCCTGTCGATTTTTTTACTTGGCATTTGTAATTAGTAAACATCGCCCTGACCACACCATTTTAGATACCGCAGTATTACCCAATGCCCGGCTCCGGCTACGATTGCGGCGCGCAGATGATGCCCATGGTGTACCAGGACCCTAACACCGGCCAGATGATGCAGCACATGCAGCAGCACCAGTACCCTCCGCATCTCATGAACAGGTTCGGTCAATCGTGGTGTGGTGTGGTCGACGAATCGTAATTGTCGTCCTGTCGAAAATTCTAGACTTTTCTAGTTAGTAAACGTCTCCCTGAGTACACTACGAATTTCAGAATGATGTCGACGGATCCGGACGAGATCCCGGAGAATATCGATGATATCTCACAGATCTCGCACCAATCGTCGCCCACTTCTTTCATGGATGCACCCTGACAGGTACGTTAGCATTACAATGCTCTGGAATGTACGGTATCACGACGGGTGGGAAACGTCGCTCGATCACACGCAGTACAAGTTTTGGGATGATGTGGGGTGGATACGGAAGTGCCGGTCAGACAAGGAATGGAGACCGCTAAACCAGAAACAGTGTCCCTATTGTAATTTGTTACTGACCAATTCGAATGTTCCGCGGTGATCGTTTAATGCATAAACAGATTATTGATCAATTGCCTACAATGATCTACCGTTGATTGTGATGGACCAGGGAGATACATGACTGACGCCATTCGAGAAATTGGAGGTGGTGTTCCGTCTGGCACGTCATCGTGCAGTGATGGATGAATGTATATCATTATTATCGTACCACTGTTGTTTTCATTATATTGTATTGTGCTCAATTCCGCTAGATCAGCTACCAAGCCAACTATCCTATAATATGTTACGTCGATTGGAATTCCGTGTTCATTGAAATGAACGCTGCACCAGAACAGAAATCTCGTTAACTCCTCTCGCATCACTCTTAACATGCGCTCTGTCCCTTCCGCCGTCAGGCTCAGGAGGGAAACCCGCCAAGCATAATGCTCGGGGCGAGAGATGGCGGGGAAAGAGCGCATGCGGTAATCATTGCCGGAATTGGCGCAAAAGGGCACTACTCGCTACCATTCGCTATAATCATTTCGTTTCCGCATAGAATTCAATATAAAATTGTCTGAAGTGAGCGAATAGGCTACTATTGAGCATGAAAGGCGAAAAACTCCAAGGGGCATCGTACACACCGCGAAGAAAACTCCCGAAATGACCTGATTTGACTGGAAACGAGTGCCAACACTAATAAAGATGATCTGCAAGGAGCGAATGGCCGAGTGTTCATGCAGAACGTGGAAATAGTCAACGATAAAATGAATAAAACGATGAAAACCGATCGAAAAATGCCCGATGCGAGCAAAGAAATCAAAATACTGGGACTACCGTAATTTTTTTGTGAATCGAGCCTGACCAGGCACACCGGGCACACGCTCGGTACCGGAGCTACAGTATTCCTCGCTTATTTTTCATTTTACTCCTTAACTATTAAAATTTAATTTTTAATATTTTTTTCTCTTTTTGAGTGAGTGAAACTCTATTATATGAGACATATTCATTTTTAGCTGCCGACTCCCTTTAATGAAACATTAGATAAACGAAGGGAGTTATTTTTAACTGTTATTTTTCAAGTCCGAATTTCTGATACTCATGATAACAACGCAATGCTAAAATTTGAGTGAGTTTGTGAGAAGAAAATGATTGAGATGGGTAAGTTTTTATCTGTTTCTAGTGCTGATCTCTTGTGCGCAAGTAATGGCTGACCGAAACGAGATCACTTTCTTTCGTCTCGAATATGCTATTTTCTTGAAAATATCTTTTAAAAAAACTAGACAAAATAGCTTCAGTTATTGAAGGGGATGTGGGGTGGATGAGTATTACATGCCTAGTTCCATTATCCACTGCGAAAAAAGACGATAACTAGGGTATGAAATGGATCATCGAAACAACAGTGAAAGGGAGAGTTCAGGGAGGATCAGCTCTATTTTCTCACCGGACGATCTCAATTTCTTTCGATGCTCATTCAAAAGGAGCACGAATTCTTACCAAAATCCATGACCGGAAGCGTTTTCTGTGCATGCTCCGATTTGTTCGTTCCATTTTATTGGTCCCAGATATTTGCTATTTTTCTAAGATTCGTTCAACTTCTCTCGGTGCGACCAACGCAGATCTGAGGAACATCGATTTGATCATCTGACTTTGATATGAGTCTGAAACGAGTCAGTTTGTTGCTCACGATTGCAATGTTCATATCGGTAACCCATTTTATTATCCCGACATTGAAAATCTTACGGTGTTCTCACATTTCCAGTGCACGAAATGCCGTATGCATGGTGAAGATGCATCTCACAATAAGAACGGATGCATGAGGATAAGATGCGACTGTCGAAAGGTACTCATAATTGATGGTCTTCCTCATCTAAGCTTTGCATACTTATTATGGATTACTAATTGCAAATTAATGATTTCAAGTGTGAGCTAATCGGCCATCGAAGAGAAGTCGTGAGCAAGTTGGTGAGGTTGGCAAAAAATCAGAAGATCGATATTGGAACCGAGGTGAGCTTGGTATTTCGAGAGTACCAGAGAGCGAGGAGCAGAAAATATTTTCGAAAGCTGTATATTTGTTTTTGAACTACAATTGCTCAAGCATCATTCGTTAATTTCATCCACGAATGTCATGTCCATCAACTTATTGTTTTTGCAAGGTCGGTATTGATGTTGGCTACGCGTGTACCAGGTGTCGCAATCATGGTGTCCTTACGGAAAAGAAGGTAGATGTTAAAAGCCTTATACTGTGTTAATAGGTAGCGTAGCAGACGATCCAATCGGATGTCGCAGACAACAGGCATCACTTGTAGCGCGTAGACGGCGTGAAATTCCACGCGTCAGCATTATCGCCTGCTATCTGTGAATAGTATTTGCCACGCATTATATTCTAACAATGAAAACTGTTGAAAAAAATCATATGCACACATCTAACAATGATTTCACACGAGCATGGGATAATTTGACATACTCAGTATCACAATCCCTGTCCGTTTGATGCGTGTCAATGCAAGTCATGCGATCTGTGCGAAGAACGACGTCGTATCGACCGCGAGCTCAACCTCATTATGCGAGCTCAGCAAAGAGGTTGTTTCATCGACGTCAAGGATGCTATGGAATTATTACCCACAATACAAAAATGTAATTTCAGAACGCGCTTTCACGGGCAATAACTCGCATGCAGGCGTGTCGCTGTGTCTAGAGAGCAACACTAACATGGCCAACGATACCTCTGCTGACTTCATTCGGCTCACTCCAGAAGCTAAGGTTCATCGGGCGCTCGCGGCCATGTTTCTGCTTTCTGTTTCTGGTTGCGGTCGTTGGTACGTAATACGCAAAGTGGAAACACAGATCCTGCCATACTCTGCATTAATATAAATTCAGGTGATTCGGGACCTAGTCGGTGTTCTTTCCGTCGATCGAAACGCATTCAATCCGGACAATTTTGACTTCCAATCACTCTCAAATTTTTTCAACCAACCTACTATTCTCCTACCAGAGGAATGGATATCTCTATTGCCTGAGATCTTCCAGTTGGTGCACGAATCGTTGAAGCGATTTCCGATTCTCAGTGCAATTGATTTCGGCAATTGGTACGTTTTAGTATAGAAACCGCTATTATGCATCTATAAAAATTTTATGCCAAAAGAGGTTTCAATTATATGAGAGGAATCGCCTGGATTTCGAGAGCCCTGCGGACGTAGGAAATAATTTCTCCGATTCCGCTGAAAAGTGACAATTAAGTACTTCGAATGATGCTCTTTCAAACTGCGTTTGCCGATTTTCGACATCAGGTCTCATCTTCGAGTATTATTAGGACAAATTAGGCACACTATGAAATTTACGACCAGCATTGCTTCAGTCAAAGAGCCATAACTTGCAGTAAAATTAGGCTAAAGACAATTCCGAAAAAGAATTTGCATGAGGAGGCAGAGGGGAACATTTTTTATGTCGATGATCTCATTCCTCGTCCATGCGCTGGATCGGGGCTGTCGGGTATTCATAAAAGTAATGCAACTTTACTAATACCTATTTCTACAAGAAGCACCGAAAAGTGATTTGAGAAAAACCATGTACCGAACACCACATCGAATAGAAGAAAGATCGAAGGTTAGGAAAAAATAGCCCATCATTTTGTCCAAAAAACTTTTTAAAAAAAATTTTTTTAAATAAAATTTCGAAGTTTTTTCAAGCATAACTCTTTTCGTTCATGTTTTCATGACCTCTCATATCGTAATTCGGAATCAGCGCGCAAAAATACACCAAAATTTCCTATATTCATAGATTTTGGAGATACAATGTTTTTCGACTCTGACCACTTTTTCACAATGTGGTCCTCCTTACAATTAGGTCCGATTTTGGTCAAAAATTTTTGTCTTAAAATCATTTCCCTATAGGAATTTCAGGTGTATTTTTGGGCGTAGAAATCTAATTTGATAACTAGAGCTCATGAAACATCGAATAAAAAAAGTTATGAAAAAGTTATAAAATCCTGAATAATTTTTTGGGGATATTCTTTATAGCGTAACTTTTTTTTATTTCGAAATTTCTCGAATCTCTCGCGATTCCTCTCATATGTTACTAGCTCCTCACAGTTTTTGACCCATCTCTTGATAATTTCCCGTTCCAGTTGAGCACTGTCTAGATAAATTCATGATTATTTACCTCTTGTACCCAAAGGGACTTGGTTGCTTCTCGATTTGCGTTGGATAGTATGATTTTTGGTTGTTTCACCATTTGAATATGATAGTATGACCTCAATTCCTAGTTGGTTCACGGATAAAACAGGATAAATTTGACGTATTTGAATACAAATGAGTATCAAAGGAATGATCAGACTCGTTTTGGAATGGTTATTGAAACCGTCCACGATTTAGTGTCTGGAAATTATATAATCTCCAAACTGTTCTCTTGATGTAAGAGTCCCAAGTGCTGATCACTACTTAAGGTCTCAGGTCGACTTTGGCGAAGTTATAGTAACCCACATTTTCAGGGGTCGATAAAGTCACTCACATAAGTCAGAAGTAAATGACTACTAGTTTTCTGACGTAATTATGACCAAAATATTGTAACGAAGTGAATACATAATATATTCTACATTATTTGTTTAATCATGCAGAATAAATAATGTATTCACATTTACAATTAGAAAACTAATTGTATAGTTAAAGCTACCAAGTTATGATGATTCTAAATGTCTCGTCGAGGTAAGCCTCTTATCTGGGAAGTGAAAGGCTAGCTCGACTTTGAGAAAAGCTATAGTCTCAGGAGAGTTGGAACCATTTCGAGTCCCAACCATTTCATTATCGGACTCGCTCGATTCACCAAGGCGAGAGACCATGCTTCATTCGGAATCATTCAGATATCATTTCGCCCGAGTGAATCGGTTGTTTGGGACTATTTCAGCCAACCCTACTATTAGGTTGTCAAGAAAGTTTATCAGGTTTTCTTTCATACAATTACAGCTGGCTGTATTCACTTGTTTCCATCTCCCACATGCCAATGTTTGGGGGTGTACTAGGGCATTATAATAATATGTTCAAATCGAATCACGCCTGTGTAGAAAAAAGAAAAATAATGTTAAAGCCAAATTAGCAGATTTTCTCAAATAGTGACATGGAACTTTGCATAGTCATATAATTGAGATCTGTAGGTCTATCGACTAGAGAATAAAATAAGAAAATACATTAGGTAAATGTTCTAAAACAGCAGATTTATCTTTTGACGCATACCTAAAGAAGACCAGAAACGACCGACCCGTCGAACTAACAATATTGGAATCATGAGTCATAATACGTAACAAAAGTGAATTAGGTTGGGCCCTATAGCAATTCTTCAGAGAGCGCTTGACATGCCTAATTGGGAGAGGGCCCGTTGCAATTTGAACTATTCGCACTCAGATTCGATACGATCAAACCATAGCCTGCAGGCGTCCTGCAGGACCAGTGATTTGAGTACAGGATAAATGTTGTAAATATTTTATTATTATATTGTAAATATTATTATAATATTATATTGTGGCAACATAATTACTAACGTCTCCCTTGGCGTCGAGTGAACAGCGAAAAACAGCGAGATTCAGGTTTTCTGGCCTTAACTTTTTTCTTTCACAATTTCGTGAGCTCTAACATGCAAAATCGGCATCTACGCGCAAAAATACGCCTGAACACCTATAGTAAGATAGTTCTGAAATTTCGACTGTTTGACCCAAAAAATGACCATGGTCATGAAAAAGTCGAAAAAATTTTATCTCGGAAAAATCTGACTATACGTGATTCTGGTGTATTTTGACGAGTAGAATCCGAATTTTGCTATTAGAGCTCATTTTAACTCAAAAGAAAAAAGATATGCGCGAAAAACCTTCAAAATTGGCACTTTTTTGGATTCAATCGAAAAAGTACATCTTCGGCGGCCCTGCCAGAACATTTCAAAAGTAGGATTCAATGTAGAATTTAAAGGTCTACAAAACGTATATAGTGGGCTTGGGACAAAACGTATATAGTGGCCTATGGGTGAAAATTGTGAAAGAAAAAAGTTAAGGCCAGAAAACCTGAATCTCGCTGTTTTTCGAGCGTAACTTTTTTCTTTCACAATTTCGTGAGCTCTAACATGCAAAATCGGCATCTACGCGCAAAAATACGCCTGAACACCTATAGTAAGATAGTTCTGAAATTTCGACTGTTTGACCCAAAAAATGACCATGGTCATGAAAAAGTCGAAAAAATTTTATCTCGGAAAAATCTGACTATACGTGATTCTGGTGTATTTTGACGAGTAGAATCCGAATTTTGCTATCAGAGCTCATTTTAACTCAAAAGAAAAAAGATATGCGCGAAAAACCTTCAAAATTGGCACTTTTTTGGATTCAATCGAAAAAGTACATCTTCGGCGGCCCTGCCAGAACATTTCAAAAGTAGGATTCAATGTAGAATTTAAAGGTCTACAAAACGTATATAGTGGGCTTGGGACAAAACGTATATAGTGGCCTATGGGTGAAAATTGTGAAAGAAAAAAGTTAAGGCCAGAAAACCTGAATCTCGCTGTTTTTCGAGCGTAACTTTTTTCTTTCACAATTTTGTGAGTTCTAACATGCAAAATCGGCATCAACGCGCAAAATTACGCCTGAACACCTATAGTAAGATAGTTCTGAAATTTCGACTGTTTGACCCAAAAAATGACCATGATAGGGGGGTCATGAAAAAGTCTATCTCGGAAAAATCTGACTATACGTGATTCTGGTGTATTTTGACGAGTAGAATCCGAATTTTTCTATTAGAGCTCATTTTAATTCAAAAGAAAAAAGATATGCGCGAAAAACCTTCAAAATTGGCACTTTTTTGGATTCAATCGAAAAAGTACATCTTCAGCGGCCCTGCCAGAACATTTCAAAAGTAGGATTCAATGTAGAATTTAAAGGGCTACAAAACGTATATAGTGGCCTTTGGGACTTTTTCCGAAAATGGGCATCATGGTAAAGAAAAACAAAAAACATTTCTAAAAAGTTAATTTCGCAATGAGCAGTAATTGATCAGAACATGTATTTAAGACTCTTAGGGCACCCCTAAATTAACGCAAAAGAGAAATTGGGTCTATCTCGATCGGTTGCGAAAATTTGATTTTTCGACCATTTTACCTTTAAAATCATGTTTCTCCCTCTGCCACGGCTGTAACAACAAATAAGTCATGGATTGTGCATCATGGTACCAAGACCCTTCCAGCAACCCAGTATGGGCTTCTGGTTCTCATTGCTAGAGAAACGTGTCCGGGGAGTGGTCTCAAATTACCGAGACGCCGTCATAATTTTGGTTTATAGGGTCAAGCGTTATCAATGCGCAAAGTTGTTTATGAAGCACTATGTGAGCGCAGCTCACTGTTTTTGTGTTTTTTTTCACTGTAACTATTTTAGTTCGTCGTTTCATGAGTTCTCATATAGAAATTCGGCTTCTAAGCACCGTAATACACCAGCAAAACTACCAGTAAGGTTATTTTCCTGAAGTTTTGACATAAAATTTTTTTTTGTTACCGTTTTGACATAAATTTAGGGTCGAAGCTCTTCTAGTCTACTCCAACAGCTTAACAAAATAGTAATCCTTTTCCAAGCCGGTCTGGTCGCCGTGCGATGGGTATGACCTATTAAGATGTTTGGTCTCTAAGATCCTATGCTCGATGACTTACGTTCTGAGATACATCATTCGAGTCTTGAGGACACGAGCTCGAAAATGGAGTCTCTAGCACGTCTATGAGGGAAAATCTATTATTTCGAAACCCAATTTTGAACCATGCTGTAGCCAAAGTGCTACCGAACAGCAATATTGAGGGAGTTCTGTGATCTTTCAATTACATATTCCTAACGCACGATGAATGTGCTATGACAGGTCAATGTTTGAACCAGAAATATACCATGTGTCAAAAATTATTAAAGACATGTGACATTTCCATCGTCTTCGCATACAGTCCTTACGGTGTGGGCCTCTCGCTTCCACTCTTCGTTAACGATATGGTCGCAGAAAGGGCTACCGTGACGGGCTGATCTCTACGATGTATGGAATTAGGCATATTGTAACGCCTTTGTCGAGTTTTATGCCCTCCGATTCAAATGTGAACACATAGACCCTACCTACTCACACCGAAAATGTATAAATCACATTGGTAAAATTTCTAATAGTTATAAATACATACATTAGTCTTGTATTTCAGTTCATATTTCTGCATGAGGATTGCATAATGAAATAGGATAAATTGAATGCAAATAACCGGAATCGAAATTTGTAGCATATGGTGATAGAGGTTGCATCAACAAATATTTATTACTGATTTCGCAATAATAACATCTTAGTAGAAGGCGTAGTGACCGCTTGGAAAAACTGCAGAATCATTTAGAATAACAATAACATCGAAAAGTCACGATCGATCCCAATAGTCCGCACATGGACACTTCTCATACTCGTCCTCCTCCTTCTCTCTGTAACCATAAAACATAAATACAAACGCCCACATATTATCGGCGTCCAAATCCGGTCCAGTTTCAAAATCGGGGCGACCGGAAGATGAAGAAGAGAAGTTGAACGCCCATATATATTATCGGCGTCCAAATCCGGTCCAGTTTCAAAATCGGGGCGACCGGAAGATGAAGAAGAGAAGTTGAACGCCCATATATATTATCGGCGTCCAAATCCGGTCCAGTTTCAAAATCGGGGCGACCGGAAGATGAAGAAGAGAAGTGAATGACTTCATCGTCATTGACTCGACCGACTTCCCTTTAATGTAAATGTATTATAAATATAATTGCAGACTACTATACTTACTCAACATCAAACACGTTATTCTCGGTGATGGGCTCGTCAACATGGAAATAGGAGTAACTGTCGATCCTACAATATAATGAAATGCACATATACTGAAATGCACAAGTACCGTGCAAAAGTCTTGGAATTTTTTCCAATTGCCATAACTTCTTTTAAAATCGAGATAGAGACCCACGGTTTGAAGCATTAGGTAGCCCATCTCTAGTATAATAACCACCTTTTATTGAATCGTATCCTGCTCTTGGTCTGATTTTTAGGCTAATTTAATTCGGACAAGCTCTTTTCAAAAAATGGCAATTCTCATATGGAATTTTTGTACAATGTCAAATGTCTCGTGCAGTTAGTACTACCTCAGGTATGCACAATCCACGTTAGGACACATTGAGCGCAATCAAATAAGGTCAGCAGATCCATTTTTCAAAACATCCAAATATTATGAAAAAAATGTGCCACCATTTCCGTTCTAATTGAGCTACAGCCTCCATATTTCGTAGGGTATGTCAGTACGTGCTAATACGACACTGGTTGAAATTAGGGCCCGATCGGGCACTTGCGGCGAAAAATCGTTTTTCGAAAAGTTCAATTTTGGGACCCTCTATACTCCCCAGCCACTGCCGATAAAAATCAACCAATTGAACATTTATTCTCCGAGTTCATCAGGAAAGAACCTCTCAAAATGTCATGTTGATTGAACACTTTTGAGGAAAGTTATAGTTCGAGAACTTGGGCAGAAAACCTTGTAGGAAACCTTTGCTTCAAAATCTAAATTTCGTAGAATGTTTACTACAGTACTCTAGTTGTTGGAGTTAATGCGTCATCACTTCTCGACACTCGCTGCAAATTTTGAGCGCAGTTGTATGACTAGAACAATTATGGTACAGTTTTCGATAGTTTTTCCTACAATGTTTTCTGCCCAAGTTCCCGAACTATAACTTTCATCAAAGGAGTTCAATCAACATGAAATTTTGAGAGGTTCTTCCCTGATGAACTCGAAGAATAAATGTTCAATTGGTTGATTTTTATCGGCAGTGGCTGGGGAGTATAGAGGGTCCCAAAATTGAACTTTTCGAAAAACGATTTTTCGCCGCAAGTGCCCGATCGGTTCCAAATTTCAACCAGTGTCGTATTAGCACGTACTAACATACCCTACGAAATATGGAGGCTGTAGCTCAATTAGAACGGAAATGGTGGCACATTTTTTTCATAATATTTGGATGTTTTGAAAAATGGATCTGCTGACCTTATTTGATTGCGCTCAATGTGTCCTAACGTGGATTGTGCATACCTGAGGTAGTACTAACTGCACGAGACATTTGACATTGTACACAAATTTCATGTGCGAATTGCCATTTTTTGAAAAGAGCTTGTCCGAATTAAATTAGCCTAAAAATCAGACCTAGAGCAGGATACGATTCAATAAAAGGTGATTATTATACATTGGGACCACAAGCCCCGCCCACTTTTGGTCCACCCGATTTCCTTCGAAAGCGAGATCGAGAGAGCACAAGTTAACTACGCAACCAAATCACTCGCCCAAAAGCTTGATCGGCAGCTATTGACCTCTTCTATGCATTGAGTAACCCGCATGCAAGATCAAACTGGTTTTAATCGGTCTAAAATCAATAAATTGGTGGAGAAATGGCGAATTATGGGATTTCCAATAAAGACACGATGTTTGCGGGAAGATTTTCCGATTAGTTAGCATTTTAGAGGAATTTTAAGCACAAAATTGCATTTTTAATAATTTCCCTGAATTTGTGCTCAAATTAAATATGAGCGCAAGAGGAGAGCGACGAGAGAGCGGGAGGAGGGAGAGAGACACGTGCGAGAAAGGCTCCGCCGCTTTCTCTCTCGTCTCGCCTCTCTCCTCTCTCTGGCTGGGGGAGTCGCGCGTGCTTTTAACGCTCTCCCGGGCTTGAGAGGAGAGTTATCGGCATACATTCAAAAGCAAAAATGCTATTGAGACTCTGACGCTCATATTGAGCCTACGTTTGACCAGATTCCGCAAAGTCAGGTATCCACGTTGTGGTCCCTAATTATACTAGAGATGGGCTACCTAATGCTTCAAACCGTGGGTCTCTATCTCGATTTTGAAAGAAGTTATGGCAATTGGAAAAAAGTTCCAAGACTTTTGCACGGTACTGTACGTAGTCTTTCAATAACAGAGCTGATCTCTAACTTCTTGACTCTCCCTTTCTCGATCTTCTGGATTCTCATCGCTTCCATCTGGTCAGCAAGAGATCGACCTTCACTTAACCAAATATGTAATAATAATTATTGTATAATATTCGAACAAGAAAAACACACCTATCGTACGGCGACTGATCACCATTTGCGTCGTTGTACTCGATAAACTGACGTATGATAGATGTCATGTAACAGTAAAAACAGATTTAACGAGGCGGGGAACATTTCTTTCCAAACCCCTTTCTAAAACTCCCATAATATTATTGGATGATGTCCTGGGCAAGAGTTTTCGAAGGATCCCAGTCAGGAGTCCCAGAGCCGGCTTGTAGGAAAAACCAGGTCGTGGCTCCGGCTATAGCATATCTCAGGTCACATACCAGCTAGAATGATTGCGTAAAGCATAAAAATTGCAAAACAAATTTTTGTATGACCTTCTTTTTATGTATCGAGGACATTTGTGGGCAAAAATATAAATCTCAGAATCATTTGCCTATGGTGTTTCAGGTTTATTTTCACCCGTAAAAATATATTATCGATACTAGAGCTCAACAAAACGCAAAAGAGAAAAATTAACTCGCAAAACTTCAAAGATGTCGTAGAATCCGAATTTAGTGGTCACAGATCATGAGATCACGAAAGAAATTTTGATAGAAAAAAGTGTTAATAATGGCATTTTTACACCAATTTAATTTATAATGTAACCAGGTTAACGATATTATGCAATAACAACCTCCGCAAATGCGTCATGATGAAAATATTTGATTTTTATTTGAAGATTAGTTTTTCAGTGACGTTTTTTTCCACTTTGCTCCACAGCTTTTACTTTCTTCAGAAAAGTTGTTTGTCTAATTTTACTGTGCTTTTGAGCTCTACACCATCATTCTAGGTTGTCTATGACTCTTGTTCACGACCGGATAAGTCCTGAAAGCCCGGTTCTGGGACTCGTGACCACGATCGTTCGAAAACTCGAGCCGGCTTTTACCATTCTCCAATAATAATATGGGATTTTCAAAACGGGTTTCAAATTTTTTTTCGCGATGTGGCACTTTCTGCTACGCTCTCTCGTGATACACGTTTTAAAAAAAAACTTGTTTACCTGATGGAATGGGTGGAATGTGTTGAATCTGTCGCTCTTGAGTGACCTTTCTTGGCCAAGCAGAGAGCGAGCGGATCATCCTACAAACGTGCATCATAATTCTATATAGCTGAAAACGAAGATCATTGTACATTGATCTTGTCCTTCATGCACTGATCGTCTGGCGAATTCAGCATTGTATTTTGCCTGTAATCGATAATCCGATATTACAGTAAGCTAATTTACAGTGCACTAAAATAAAGACAAAAATCTTGCGTTTTTGAAGGGCTTCGATGCAGGACTCTCTCCATTGAGTAGACGCTTCATATAGGATATAGGATCACGAGTCAGAAGGGTTTTAACGTCGGTGAACAGGCCCTTCTGGAGAATGGAGATGGGGTGCGGATAAGCGATGAGATGGTTGTTGGGAGCGACGGATAATAATCTGAGAATAATAGATTGTATTAGATAGAAAGGGATCGAAGGAGACTAAAAAGGGGAGAGAAATCAAGAAGGAGCTCAAATACACTTTAGCAAATTACTTGACCGGACGATTCGGGACATCCATGGTGGTCGTTGTTGGGTGGGCAACCGTAGGAAGGGCGTCCAAGCTAGGGGTAAAAGATTAAAACTGCAGCGAAAAACGTAGCCTGCAGACAAGACAAAAGTGAGACATGTTCGAAGTATGTAGTAAGAAGGAATTATGAACAGGGGAAATGAAGTGGAGGGAAAGGTGCAAACTGGCCTGGGCCAGAACCAGAAGAAGTGCCTGAATCACATCTTTTTGTAGTAGATATCACAGGATTTTCGAAATAATTGAGATTTTGCAACCTATGATCAAACCTATGATGGCCCTAGAGTCAACTTTGTACGTAGAGTTCGAAAATCGACCTTAGAAAGCCGTATCTTCAAAACCCCATTCTCTGTGGTACACTTTACGCTGTGTGGTCGGTTTTCATATCTCACGAACGGCGCTTCGGAGACCCACAAAATTATATACATTCTGAAAGATCTCGACGAAATAAGACTTTCTATAATTGGGTGTAAAACTCTAGCTCATCTGTGCAAAAAAGTTATGCCCACCGAAAGTTTTGAAAATGGCACCCTGAAAAATCTTTGTTCCTACCGTGCCAAATAAACTTTTTCATTCGATTCCCCGTGCAAATTTACCCCCGGATGCATGTTTTTTACTGCGCTCATTTCGGGGGAACCGATCCGTTTGCGCTGCCGAAAGCGCTCAAGTCGTCGATTTTTACAAAAAAATTTAGTTTTAAGAGCTATTTTTTTTCTTTGTTATTTTCATGAGTTCTAGTATCGATATTCGTTTTCCTCACGTTAAAATACACCAGAAAAACCTATAGACAGATGATTTTGAGATTATGACTTTTTTCACCATTTTTGACCCCGATTTCGAGAACATTTCTTACACGGGACTGACCGGAACTCACATATCTCAATCCACTTCAATTTCGTATGGTAGATAAGATCCCCCGAGGGAGCCTCAAAACCGTTTTCAAAAGTTGCCAGATGCCTCTAGTAATTAAGATAATTAGCACTTTCTGTTTGCGCGTGGTGATATCACTCGCCTCAGCCACCACTCTCTCATCGGCTTCCGTGGCCTAGTGGGGTGTGGTTTCGTCTTCAAGACGGGAGGCTGCTGGTTCGACTCCGCACTCCTAAAAATTTTTTTGCTCATATTTCATTCTGATCTTTGATCTTTCGTTTTGTGAGCGTATTCATTTCATTCAAGTTTTGAACTCACAACATGGTTTATTCAAGTTAACAGGTATGGTAATCAACAACATAGCACTTGAAGCAGTAAGTGTGGTCACACAAGGGGCACAGAATGAAACTCATAGAGGGACAACCAACGGAGTGACAACTCTTGCTATGAACAGTGCGGGGAAAGCAGTACTCAACAGGGGTACGGAATCGAGAAGGGGGAGGCGAATCCAGGTATCCAGCCGCGAACCAAGCGTACTGAATCATGGGCTGGAACTGGGGTGCGCGGAGAATGCGGAATGAGAGTGAGATCAATTTGAGAATATTATCCCTTTGGAAGGCTACGAATTCGGGATAGTTTTTGAATGCGTGGGTCTGGATTCGGCGAACTAATCCCTTGAATGGTCGAAAGAAAAAGACATCAAGAGGCTGGCAGATGCCAGTGGCACCAGCTGGGATTTGCCTTGTGTTCAGAAGCTTGCCAGGAGGAAGAGAAGAGTCGATGGCCGACTTGTCGCGGAATGACGTCCATGAGTCCAGAAGGATGAGGAGATCGCTCGATGGAGTGGACGGGGTGAAGACGCACTGCAAGAAACTCACATGATTGAAATCATCAAAGTGGAAGAAAAACGAAAGAAGGTCACTCACCTTGGCTGCCCACTCCTTCATATGCTGCTTGGTCATAATATGGGAGGTACCAGCTGTCACGATGAGATTGGGA
The DNA here is from genome assembly GCA_036245825.1 of Pristionchus entomophagus. NCBI lineage: Eukaryota > Metazoa > Nematoda > Chromadorea > Rhabditida > Neodiplogasteridae > Pristionchus > Pristionchus entomophagus. The sequence goes on from BTSX01000006.1 coordinate 36,874,196, forward strand.
GCATTGAAGATGGCTTTATTCTTCGGGAACTGGCCTCCTGGTTTCTGCAGTACGACGAATAGGTAGTCCCCCATCGATCCATCAGTGAACACTAGTGGCATGACCGTGTATGAGTGCGTGAGTGAAGCAGTGGACTGGACGATTCTGATCACTGTCTTCTGACCGATCGGGGCGAGACTCCTGAATGAGGGAAATAAAGTCCGAACTCTCGATCAGTATTGGTCACAACCTTATTATGAGGAATCCGGATTATTATTATTATGAGGAATATTATTATATTATTAGGATTATTATTATTATTATTATTATTATTATTATTATTATTATTATTATTACCTTATTATGAGGAATCTTATTATGAGGATTATTATGAGGAATCCCAATCCGGATCGTAGTCTCCGTGGTCTTGAGGATCGACAGTCTCGAGTTCCTCATTCTCATCGTAGATGAGTGAATCGAGGGCAGCCTGGATTGGGGCGAATCACAACAATTCAAAATTATAGATACGAAAACACTAACACACAACAAAGCCTAACCTCTTTGAGTAGATGGGCGAAGGTTCCGGCCAGATTTCGTTCCTCCCTCGTGGCAGAAGAGAGGTCAGAGTCGATGCCCAGCTGGTCAGCGAGTAGGGCGACGACCCGAGAAGCGGAGAACATGATGAATGAAGTGAAGCTCTCTCGAACATGTCTGGGGGCTGACCTCTACCTTGATCTACCGACAGTCGAGAGGTCAGGGGTCATGCACCGGAAGTGGATGTAGGGGGACCTGGTCGCAGGTCGAACAAGGCATAAAATAATCACAAATGATTACACTTTAGCTCGATGTGAGTTCAAAACTTGAATGAAATGAATACGCTCACAAAACGAAAGATCAAAGATCAGAATGAAATATGAGCAAAAAAATTTTTAGGAGTGCGGAGTCGAACCAGCAGCCTCCCGTTTTGAAGACGAAACCACACCCCACTAGGCCACGGAAGCCGATGAGAGAGTGGTGGCTGAGGCGAGTGATATCACCACGCGCAAACAGAAAGTGCTAATTATCTTAATTACTAGAGGCATCTGGCAACTTTTGAAAACGGTTTTGAGGCTCCCTCGGGGGATCTTATCTACCATACGAAATTGAAGTGGATTGAGATATGTGAGTTCCGGTCAGTCCCGTGTTAGTCAAAAAGTCATAATCTCAAAATCATCTGTCTATAGGTTTTTCTGGTGTATTTTAACATGAAGAAAACGAATATCGATACTAGAACTCATGAAAATAACAAAGAAAAAAATTAGCTCTTAAAACTACATTTTTTGATAAAAATCTACGATTTGAGCACTTTCGGCCGCGTAAACGGATCGGTTCCCCCGAAATGAGCGCAGTGAAAACATGCACCAGGAGGTCAATTTGCACGGGGAATCGATTGAAAAAGTTTATTTGGCAAGGTAGGAATAACAATTTATTAGGGTGCAATTTTCAAAAATTTCGAAGGCTCTAACTTTCTTCACAGATGAGCAAGCGTTTCACTCCAAACTAGAAAAAGTCGTATTTCGTCGAGATCTTTCAGAATGTAAATAATTTGGTGGGTCTCCGAAGCGCCGTTCATGAGATATGAAAACCGACCGCATATAGTAAAGTGTACCACAGGGAATGGGGTTTTGAAGATACGGCTTTCTAAGGTCAATTTTCGAACTCTACGTTCAAAGATGAATCTAGGGAAAAATGTTGAGCATATGTTACAAAAGCGTTGTACGGATCTCCATTATTTCGAAAATCCTGTGTTATACGCCCCTTGCAGATTGATGTTTTTAACTTGTCTGAGCCGATCATGTTGTTCTAGCAAGATTGGTCAACAGCTGTTCGTATGTCCCACCATGTTTGTCTGCAATGTATGTCGATTCGATGGACGAGGAGCAATAGGAGGATCATATTTTTCCATCGGATATCTAAGTGTGTGAGTTGGTTCAGGTTCTCGGTTCAGCTCCTGTCCGGACTATGCGATTGCATTTTCTACTTTAGCGATCATCCATCAGAATTCGCCTTGTTTAAGGTGTGTGTTTAAGATGACATTTTTTCTAAGGAACTTGAAAGAAATACGGTAGATTTTTGTTGTTGTTTTGCATTTGCTCCTGGCGCAAGATCCCTTTGGAGGCAGCATCTGCCTCGTTTCCTCGAGTGTGAGAGGATATGATGTGGAGAGAACGGAAGAAAGGAAACAGACATTTAGCAGCCAATGTCGAACTGCATTATTGGGGGGGCACTGTGATGGGAGCGTCGTTTCGGGAGAAAGTGGGCTCAGATTTCAAGTGTCAGGGCCAAGGGATTGAATCTTCTTTGGCTTCTTCGTTCAACTGCAGGGGTGATTTTTTTGTCGCTTCCCATTGAACATTGAAGTAGATTATCCAGTCTCTGATGTTGACAAGTGAGCGCCGCCGTGGGACCGACCACGAGTGACAGAAAGAAGAATGCAGAAAACAATATATATCTCGAAATTCTATGAAACAATTGTTAAAGTGAGGGTGAGAAAAACGCCTATGTATTGCAGTTTTAAAACCATACGACCATATTTCATTCCGAGATCGCGTTTTCTGCGCAGTTTTGTGGTTATATATTCTCCGGCTCTACCTTTTTAGCTTTATACTGGATTTATTTTAATTACCGTATTCTCATTACCGTATTCTCACCGATCAGCGCGATGGAATTCGGGCACCATGGTAGCAACCAAGTAGTCGTCTCCGCGAACAATGGTCGGCACACACACACGTTTTCATGCTGGGCTAAGATAATTCGTAGAAAATGGTGTGTTAGGAAATCACAGTCAGCAGGCGCACCTTGTTGCGTGTGGAACGTGATTTGAAAGCGTTCCGCTATTAACAAATGGCATCGATTGAATTCGGTGGCTCTATTGCACCATCCGATACGCATTCTATAATCAGAGACCCACCCACATGTCTTGCCTGTTACTGTCTATCTGTAATCTTATCATAATATGGTTGCCTTCTCGACACTTGCATTGATTATTGCAGAAGGAACAATCGTAAGAAGTGATAATTCTTCATTTGTATACTCGTCATCTGGTCAGTCCGGAGCGTTTTGAGATATAAAAAAGTTATAAAATTATTTTTAATATACATTGAGGTTGCTTGAACATCCCCGAACAGGCGTACGCCTCATCTAGAAACAACAATGTTCAGGAAACGTTCACTGTAAAGGCCAAGAGGTGATTATATAATAACAGTCCTGTTGGGTCCCACCGTGAACATGTGTCACCCGGAGTAGCGCCGGGTAACTTCGGGTAACTCCGGGTGACCCCGGGTGACCCATGGATTTTACTACCTCTAGAATATATGTAGTTAAATCCATGGGTCACGATGGGTCACCCGGAGTTACCCGGCGCTACTCCGGGTGGCACATGTTCACAGTGCGACCCAATAGGACTGTATTTTGTATCATCAAACCATCTATGCGAAAAATGACATTGTTCAGGACAAGTACACTATCAAGGCAAAGGGGTGGTTTCATCATTATTTTTCGAATGAACCCCTCTATACAGCCTCGACGTCACCGCTGACACCATCCTTCCAACGGCAGACGATGCACTTCACCTCACCGTCAACGGCGAAAAACAAGAGTGAGTTGCTATCATCATTGCCTGTCCATTTTCGTTTTTTCTCTCGTAATAACATAAATATGCACTATCGTTGTAATGATTTCTTCAAGTGGAATTGGCATGCATTTGCAGTCTCTATGGCATCTCCCACTACACCAAGGACTATCGTTTGGAGACGTTCGATGTGGAGATCAAATGGACAGGAAAGTCGGCCAATGACAGGAAAGTCAAACTAGCGACTTGAAACTTCGTTTTTAGGGTGGAAAGAGGATTTCCACCCCATATTCCAAATTTCAAGTCGCTAGCTTCACTGGGAGCTGAGTGTGAGATACCCAATTCAAATGTTTTCTCTTATCCTTTGACTTTTTCCACGCCATAACACTCGCTGCACATATCTGGCAGTGTGAGATTCACCGCCGGTGTGACCTCGAATTTCGAGTATTTACAGTGAAACATAAAGCGACTAGATCAAAGATGCACTCACGCAAACTTCGACCAGCAATCCGCCGGGTCCTCCGTCCGCACTGTCGACACCTGCCACCCAACATGCGCGCAAGTCGCTGAATTAGCTGCATATTGTTATGTTTTGAGCGGAATGCATTGTGTCTAATCGATCAATCGATATTTGTGACGGTGATTTGAATATTTATCCCCACTTACCTATAGCAGCGACAAAGTAAGGCCACGTCTGCTCGGTTGCGAGGCCGGGGAGTGAGAGGGAACCGAGCATTCCAACTGAAGGCAGAGCGGAAGGAATACGAGGACAGTTGACCATAGTAATAATTTATTGCGAGTTTCGAGAGAGTTTCAAGAGAAGCGAATAGGAGCCGACAGTCACTACTTGTATTATCTTCATTCCATAAACGTCCGAATTCAGATGCAACACAAATATTACCCGTGCATCCACCGAGTACTCGGCTCGTCCGAACATCCAGGTGGAGCGCCGTCGATCGCATACCCACACGTGCGTCGTCCTTCTTGTCCTGAACGGAATGGGTTACGGTAGCTCGATCGATTATTGGTTTAGTATCGAGATGATTTAAGCTGTTTGTATTGACCAGTGTAAGAATCCAGATAGTTAAGATACTCCATATTCCACCTGATGCGCGTAGATGGTATCGTATATGAAGGTGTGTAGACAAGTCGCGAGATACAGAGGTAGTACCTAGGGGAAATAAAACCATAGATCAGACGAAAATCTGTGCCTACTTTCCACCACTGCTCAGGCGGCATGAGATGCGTCCAGGCGATGAGCACACTCCAATTGAAAGTCGCTCCTAAAAACGGAATATGAAAGGCACTTCAAAGATACGTCGAAGTATCAATACATATTTACCAGTTCACTTTTCAGAAGATCATTTACAATAGGCGACGAATCGCCAAAGAGTCGGTTTATGCGTCGAAAAGTCAAATTCTCAGAATCGTGAATCTTTAGGATCTAAAGATTCATATGCGCAAAAACCCTAAGCGTTTTACGAAGTTTTAGGAAAGTTACCCGAAAATAGCATAGATTTACCAAAAAGCAACACTTCTGGAACGGCTTCCAAAATGTGGCAACGAACCGAGCACGATCTGCCATTTGGTGTGGCGAGTGGCGAGTGGCGAGTGGCTTGGCGAGTGGGTACCCGACAACGAGGATCATCGAGGACGCCCCGACGATGATACTGCAGAGTAGTGTTATTGAGCTCGCGCTCGTTTTTTTAACGACTCGGATCGATAAACAACTCGCGAGTTGAAAATGAGAAAACAACTCGCGGTAGCCGAGTCGCCCTGAATAACAATACTACTGTTGAGAATACGCGGCATAGTTACGGTAATGATTACTGTGTGATATACGGACCACCAGCCCCGCCCCTTTTCCCTTGACACCATTTCCCTCAAAAGCGAGATCCAGGGAGCACACCTCGGAGACGCAACCAGATCGCACGCTCAAAATCTTGAAATGTAGCTCTAGCTCTCCAATATCAGTGACCTGATGCGCACCTTATACCTTCATGTTTGATTAGGTCAAAAATCAATATTAAAGTTGGGAATAGGGTGATTAGGGCACTTCCAGTGCACGCTCAATGTTGCACATTTAGAAATAGGTTGATTCGTATTTTAGAGGAATTTTAAGCACGAAATTTATTTTTAAAAATTTTCCCCGAATTGTGCTCGATCACGGGAGGAGAGCGGGAGGAGCGAGGCGAGAGAGCGGGGGGGGGAGTGAGAGAGACGCGTGCGAGAGAGGCTCCGCCCCTTTATCTCTTGTCTTGCCTCTCCCTCCTCTCTGACTGGGAGTCGCGCGCTAGATATACGAACCTGGGCGACACTCACAATATATAGTATTAGTTGCTAAACTACGCTGTGGTGCACCATTTGAGTTAGCGCAACAAGCAATGAGATAGATTTACCCGGGTTCATCGTCTGAGGAGGCGGTACAATAGGCTGTTTATTGGCTACTTATCCTCATCTGCGCGCTCTTTCGCGCGTCAGGGAGACGAGAGTGCGTGCGAATAGGAGGGGATGCACCACCCTAAACGGCAAATCTCACCTTGGCGTGCTCAGCGTGCACAGGATGGCCAGGGAGCATGAGAGCAGGCCGGCCAGCAGGCCGACAGCTTGCGGGGCTGACACCTCACCGGAGGCGAGTGGACGGTCGCGAGTACGTTCCACCTGTAGAGTAATGATGATTATTCGAGACCGAATCCCTTAAATTTTTGCGCTTTCTCTCCGACCAGAGAAACGAGGCAGCACGCGACTTGACATCACACTGGGCGTGTAAATGGTCCAGTCGCAGCAGGATTGTGCTTCTGACTAACTGTTGTATCTCAGTTGTATCACGCGTTTTCTGAAATATCGCTGTTGCAATTTTACAACATATTCAAACGGATTAGATCCGCTCCAAACAGTGACCATTGATGTCAACGAGTTGTCAATTCGAGATGTGAAGCGGCGAAATCAAAATGCCTTAATGCCGGTTCTGAGTGTCCAAAATAAGACAACCCTTTACTTCGACGATGAAGTACATGAAATTCAATAACACGTTTTTTCGACTTAAATTTGATCATCACGCACGAGATATGAGTGCGCCTCAACCCGGGATAGCCTAGTGGTTATGGTGGCAGACCGAAGCCGCTATATCGTGAAAAATTTCGACCAATGATGGGGTACCTGCCGATCCAAGTCCCTGTCCCAGAGGTCGTTGATGACGGCGGAGCGCATCGCGAAGGCGCGAAGGACCAAACAGCGCCAGCAGCCCAACGGAGGGCGCGCCGCCGACGCGAACGCCCACGCCCCTGGCCAGTACAACAGTAGAGTGCCTGAATAATTGATTTAACATCATATGATTCAAAAGATTTGTTGTTGAATATATGATTCAAAAATGGCGTACCCGTGGGCTTGTGGGCGCGCATCAGACGGAGGTACTTCTGCGCGGACGGTGGGGCGCGCGTCACCAACTCTGCTGCGGTAGGTGTGCGAGGAAGGTCGAGTGACGTGCCGCGAGGAGAGGTGGACAGTGATCGAGCGACGACGGAGATACGGTGCTTCGATTTAGAGAGGAACAACATCGCTCCGACTGCAATAGTACCGTGGTTGCGCGATAGGGGTGACAAAACGAATTCGGCATGCCGCCTTCGAAGTGCCAGAGAAATTGCCGAAGCCAGGCCGTGGAAACAACCCTAAGATGCACAATCGGAAGAGCGAATTAATATGAGTAGTTACAAGAAGTTAATGACAGAATAATACTGCAATATATCGTTAGCAAGGAATATTCTGTCGATGCTAGAACATGGAAAGTTTACATTGCAAACCAATTCAGCTATGATATTGTTGCAACTGATAAAGCATCGCGATGTAAATTGCAAGAATATCAAGAAAACACCCGACTTTTGCAGTCATAAAACCATCAAGTCAGGCGTTCGTGTTTATATCTTGATTAGAGCTTTTAGTCCCATGAATCAAAATCGATACTTTGAGCGGTAACTAGTGGAACGTAATCGAAAAAAGTTCACGTGTTCAATCTTCACGGTAATAGACCTCCTTGCCCTCTGCTATGTTGACCTGCACCCTCACTGATACTGGGTGTGTAAACATCATCGAAACAAGAAGAGAGCAGAGTGACATGACATTACACAGTGGGCAAAGGCCACTCTAGAATGCTTCTAGAGTTAATAATATGAACATGATTTCGCGAAGCAATGTGTCCTATGCGTTAAAGCTAGTTACTTTAAAAAAAAATATAAATAACAACGCTGCTGGTGTGGCGATAAAACCTCGCTGCGTGTCCAGGACACATAGTGCCCAACGCCAAAGCAATGTGGTAGAGAAAGAGACAAATGTAGAGAGAAGATAGAGAGAAAACTTTCTCAGTAGTGTGAATACAACTCTCAGCCACCAGTTGGGAGCGGGGCCTATTTTTTCGATCGATTATTAAAACGCGTTATCTGTACTACGGGGGATAAATGGGGTGAACGTCGTACAGTTTGCGAAAAAAAAGTACTGTGTCCATACTTCGGATGTGTGACCACTTTGGGTTGAAAAGTTTTTTTTTTGAAAAAAATGTTTAAAAAATCGATGATTTCAAATTTGACAATTTGGTATCATGCTATAGGGGTGATCCGAAAGTATCTTCCGCGTTTTTGAAAAAATATTTTTCACAGGTTCTAGGAAACTTATCAAGTCATACTAAAGTGCGCTGGCTCTAGCAACCATTACTCAAATATTTAGGTTCTTGAGCACTGTATGTCCTCATGTGATTGACAAACGGCACTATTTTGACCAAACCACATCAAAAGTGTCCAGTCTCAATTTTCATTTAAAAAATCCGTTCTTTGTTTTGCGCATAGATAAAAATTATGTTATCGACTGAAGGGAGTTTGGAGTTGACAACGCTCAAATTGCTCGCTACCTAACCTTTTAATTTTCGATTGCATCATCACAACAAAACTCGAAATTTCCAACACATTTTTCTGAAAATGTGTTGGAAATTTCTTACCAACAATATTTTGAAAATATTACACATAAATCATATCTGAGAAATATCAGAATATGAGGGAAATTCACTGCCAAGAAGGATAAAATTAAAAAAATTCGACCATAAAAAAGTCATAAAAAAAAGATTTCGACCTAGTTCTTTGATCATTGTAGGTATTTTCTATTAACAATTTTTATTTGATAGTACAGATCCCTCTTCTTCTTTGTTTCCAATCCGCTGTTCCCAGCGAAATGCTCCAATGAGATAGAAAATTTCAAAAATGTTGCCCGAAAACACACATTTCAGCCTATTTCGTCATCATTACGCAATGTTTTCGCAAAATTAAGATATATCATTCTAGATCACCTACATCTTCAATTTATACTAAATAGAGTTTGGGATTTTGCCTAAAAGTTCGCAAGAAATAAAAGTTTTGAAAAAGGGGAAGATACTTTCGGATCACTCCTATACATACCATTCGAACGAGGATAAAAATATATGTCTAATGCCTGGACACTTCATTTGAACAATCACGACACATGTTCTGCCTCTAAGCGTGACATTTTTGCTCACTTGCAAAACATCGATAAGGATGTCTTGATTTGCATGATGTCTTGATTTGCACATCTTTTTGAGATATTTTGTGTATTTGTTTAGGTAGAATCCGATGAATTTTTTTATTCGGCACTTTTTCGGTGACAATGTACCGCCGCAATCAATCTACCGTGACCTACTCATTCCAATTCCGACGAAAATTTGCCGTTTTTTTTCAACTATAATTTTTTAAAATCATGGTTTCATCTTATAGAAATTCGGATTCAGCTCGCGAAAATACACCAGAAACTCCTATAGACATATGTTTTCAAGATGAAGATTTTTTCGTCCTGTGCCACTTTTTCACCATGTTGTCCCCCATTTGGTCCGTTTTTGGATTAAAAAAGTCAAGTTCTCAAACTAAGGTCCCTATAGGATTTTCTGGCGTATTTTTGCATGTAGAATCTGCTCATAAGAGCTCGCGAAACCTCAACAGATTAAAGTTATGGTCCAAAAAGATATTTTTTACGTGCAATCAGAACGCATGTGAGGAAAAAATGGTGAGGGAAGAGAGAGTGAGGGGCTCCGAGTGATGTGGACTGCTTGTGATACCTGATGTGGATGCTGATTGGGCAAGAATATATTGTTCTTTTGAATACACGATCGTCCATCTGCGAAGTGAGACTGATTCTGTCCTAATCATTATCGATTGGGTTATTCAATATATTTTAATCACTCTGGCTTTTCTCATTCTGCTCTTGAACTATCGTGTGTATTATCAATGAAACATCGTGAGATTAGCGCGCACCGGCATGGTTAGAGTGAAGTACTCAATAGAGAGAGCAGTCAGAGAAAGAGACAGAGAAGGAAGGAAATGTGATGAAAGCAAAAGTAAGCACGAAACAAAGAAAACAAGAGAGAGCAGGGAGGACGAGCTCACTGCATTTGCGCCACGCATGTGTCATCGCGTCCTTCTCACGTTGTCGTAAATGGCGAAGAACGTAATTCGACCAACAATTCATTCACTTCGCCACAGTGAATTTCTAATATCATTTTCACAGAGTTGGGATGTCAATGTGTGTATGTGTGTATGTCTGCTCTTCTTATTCGGGAAGCGATTGGTGTTGCCTATGCTTGAGGGCATTTCGCACGTTTCAAACAGCGGGGGGGGGGGGTGGGGTATGCAGCAAGAGAGTAAATAAAAAGTGCGTTTTTTTTCTTAATGCGTATGAAAAATCGGTTCTTGATCATGATCAATGTTGTGTGCATATGCATTAAACAATTTTACAGTCCAAAATCATGGCTGAGTGGCTAACGCGATTGCCTTGGAAACAGAAAGTTGGGGGTTCGAGTCCGGTCGAGGTCTAACGTCTTTGCCAGGCCGAAACAAATATAAAAAGTGGGGGTCATTCCTTTTATTAGTGAATCAAACGAGAAGAACATGTGATTGCACTCCTATACGTTTACAATTGGATATGTACAATATGAATGAGATTTCCTCTTTGTTCCATTGGGAGAGAGGGGGAAGCTTATCTTTTTCTCTACATCTTGACATCATTGAAATCAGAAACATCATTGTCTCTCCGAGATGGATTCATCACATTCCCAGAATGCTTTGAATTTCTTCTCGACACCGAAATTTGTGAATTTCTTCTCGATCTTTGCTCCAATTCCAATTCTTTCTCGTTGAATTTACGTTCCTTCTCCTGAATGAAACCGAATGAGAACACTGAAGACGATGGACTACTTCGAACCATCTTGAACTCCTTTTCGCATTCCTCAGTATGATCTTCATGATTATATGCTGCATTCTCGTATTCACTCAGTGAATTCTTCGTAAGTCTACGAGGAAGTCTCACCTGAAATAGCAATCAGAATCGGTTTATTCCCGATAGAAGAATGTTTCCTGCAAAAACTAATACTACTTACATCAGGAACATGCTGTAGAGGGCATGGTGTCTGACTGGCATGCCGACGCAGGCAGGTTCGACTCCCGCCCGCAGGTTATGTTTTGCAAGAGGTGTTTTGAGATCTCTGCAACTCGTTGCGGACTTCACCAGCAGCGCATTCACAATGACTATGCGATCAATCGAAGCACTGAGCAACAGTAAATAGGCCTAATGGGCATGGTGTCTGACTGGCATGCCGACGCAGGCAGGTTCGACTCCCGCCCGCAGGTGATGTTTTGCAAGAGGTGTTTTGAGATCTCTGCAACTCGTTGCGGACTTCACCAGCAGCGCATTCACAATGACTATGCGATCAATCGAAGCACTGAGCAACAGTAAATAGGCCTAATGGGCATGGTGTCTGACTGGCATGCCGACGCAGGCAGGTTTGACTCCCGCCCGCAGGTGATGTTTTGAAAGAGGTGTTTTGAGATCTCTGCAACTGCCCTGGCCTAATGGGCATGGTGTTTGACTGGCATGCCGACGCAGGCAGGTTCGACTCCCGCCCACAGGTGATGTTTTGCAAGTGACCATCGCACTGCAAAGCGCGTTCGGTGTATCAGGCGCACTTGCTTGTTTTGAAACGTTTCTTTTAGGCGCAGCAAGTTTCCCCCCAGTTGTCCCTTAGTAGAGTTGGCTAAACGAAAACATCACCTGCGGGCGGGAGTCGAACCTGCCTGCGTCGGCATGCCAGTCAGACACCATGCCCATATATTTCATTTTGGGCGCTCTCCATTCTGCACACTCTCTCAAATCTATGATCGACGAAAGAGCAAAACATCACCTGCGGGCGGGAGTAGAACCTGCCTGCGTCGGCATGCCAGTCAGACACCATGCCCATAATGATTTCCAATTCGAATATTTCTTCTTGGGGAACCATCGTCGAACTCGGCCTGCGGGAATCTCGTCAACATTCATAGATTCACACTGTGATTAGCGGTAGATTTGACTAATCTGATTGAACTGACCCTTGAACATCCATGATGAGTCGACGATCTTTCCCTTCTCCACGGCAGCCTCGACTGCTTCCATCTCCTTCCTCAATTCCTCCCTTCTCTCGATCTGCATCACTTTGTAACCTGCGGCCAATCTAAAGATTAATCAATACTTGGCATCTTTATGTGAATCTCACTTGATGAGTGCTTTGGGAATGGTATTCTCGAGTCTTCCATAGTTAGCCTCTACCATCTGATCATTAAGTGCCTTCCCCTGTGTCTCTGGTTGAAGGAAGAATCCAAGAACGAGAGTGATTAGAATGAAAACCGAGAATGGAATGGATGAGAGAAGCGAAGAAGAGACAAGTGATTTACCTGATGATAAATGCACCGAGTGTATACGATTTAAGGACTGGTCGGATGGCGATCACTCCAACGATTGAACCGAAGTGTCTGAAGAGAAAGAACCCCTCTCTCTCTCCCCATCTTTCTAATCTCACTTGACCGATTGAATGAATCCGAATGCGATGCCTCTGATGACTGAAGGATATCGTTGAGTTGTAACCTTAAATATAATCATTATGTTACATTTCGCATTCTATTCTATTTTTGAGTACTCCCTATGTTTGTCTCTTCCAGCCACTCTGTGATGGATGTTCTCACCTGTAGGATGTTGATCCAGAAGACGCAATCGTTAATCATTGTCGTGACCTGCAGAACATCGATGACACGACTATTCCCTCCATCCCCTCCCTCTCTCAACCCACAATTATTAGAATGATGACTGCAGTATCGTTGTATTTGTATCCAACTGCCACAAGAACAATGACAATTGCATAGAGAATCGCCTCGATTGCTGAAACGAAGCCATATTCTGAGGAAGATAACATAATCTCATTTCATGATTACTCCTCGCAGATTAGGCTAGAACTGACGGAGTGCGCCGATGAATTGAATCTTCCTTCCGAATGATTTGAATCGATAGTCGAAGAAGACAATGATGAGAGGCGTCAATATACGGAATACTCCGTCAAGGAAAGTGTACATGATTGCATTGTCTGAAGAGTTCAATCGAATCTTTTTTATCTCGACGAAACAGCTATAGGGGTGTTCCAAAAGTTCCATCCTTTTTTTCTTGTATTTTATTTTATGAGCGATATTTAACATTGGTACCATCCTCTCATTGTGGTTGACTGAGTATACCCTTGTACTAATTTTTCCGACCATAATTCAGGGATATCATTCAATAATGGGGTTGGAAGATGAGAAAATGCTGAATTTTGGACCCCTCAGCACATGATTTCTTTTTATCTCAGTGGGGATGATCAATCAAAGTCCAGAAATGTACCACAGTAGTACGACGGATGATGCTTTATAATGATTTTTAAAAAATTAAATTTATCTGGAACGACGTTTGAACTAAAGCTTTTTTGTTGAAAAAATGATCATTTCGAGGGCATATTTTGAAGCTTTTTCATTTTTTTTTGAAAATATGATATGTATTTGTTTTGCATGATACGGAATAATTTTACCACAGTAGTAGGAGGGATGATGCTGAGCGTGGATAAAAAAATCGAACATATATCTATAAAAAAAAATGTTTAGGAAATGGAAAGTTGCATAGTGATAATGCAAAAAGTTTGAAAAATCCGGACGGGTCCTCAAATTAATTCTTTCCAGTACACAACTCGTTTGATTTAACGAGAGGATGTTTTCCTCTTCACACAAAGTTGTAATATTTTTTCAGTGAAATTTTCGCTTTTTCAATTTTTCGAACAGTTTTTCTAAAATCAGGCATTATTTCGAGGTGTACTTTTCCCAATGTTTCATGTGCCGGAATTCGAGACAAATGGTTGCTGTAACTGATAGAGTTTTGATATGCCATCCTGGAATTACCAATAAGGAGAAAATTGTTTTTATACGCGATTTCGAAGGAACTATTGGACCCCAATAATCAATTGTCTCTGTCACTGTGTATTCCACTGGTGGCGTATACATAAGTGGAAGAGACGATGGAATAAGTGAATGCAGAAATGAACTGCATGAATGTCTGCTTGGCCAATCGACGAGTTGTGAACAGAGAAAACCTCAACAACCACAATCTCGACGATTCATTATAATTTTCCAACTGTTGAAGTGATGCATAGAGAACGTAGTTTACAGAGTGTAGTAGGGTAGTTTAGCCTGAGTCTTGGTGATGGTTGAAATGTCTCTCATCTTGAATTTGGCCTTTGTGTTATTCCATCTCTCGTGAGCGAGGTCATTCAACACCTGCATCATTCATAGCATAGTGGTGCTGTTTCCTAATAGTGAGGGGTAGACGATCAATAAGTTCCCATGCTGTACTAGTTGAACCACCCGCTGACAGACGGATGCGAAAAAAAAGATAAATGGATATCATACAGTGCATGCATCGTTGAGATGATTCCTCGCAATGAGCCATCGGGGAGATTCATGGAAGAGCATGAAACCAATGGCCAGAGGAGAACCAACCAGATTGAGAAAGACGAAGTATGTCTGCCAATCCCTGCCAAAGATAGAGATAGTATATGAGAGGGATCGCGGTATTTTCGACCACCAGAGGGTGGTCTGCGGAAGTAGAATTTTAGATTTTTAAAAGTTCTGTAAACAATAAATTAAGTACTTTGAATAATGCTCTATTAAACTGCTTTTTCAGAATATTTTAGAAAAATTTTGTTTTTGAGAACGGTAAGGTCAAACTCGTCGTGTCGTGACCAAACCAGTGAAATTGGCCTTCGAGAAACGGTCATAACTTGCTTCAATATTAAGATGGAAACTCTGTTTTTTCGAGATGAAATTTTTTTCGACTCTTACCACTTTTTCACCATGTGGTCCCTCCTTTGGTCCGATTTTGGTCGAAATTTTTTTTCTTCAGAATCATGTTCCTGTAGGATTTTCCAGCTTATTTTTGAGCGTAGAACATGAATTTGATAACTAGAGCTCATGAAACTTCGAAATAAACAAGTTATGTACAAAATCTTTCCCAAACTCTTCAATGCTGCTCTTCAAGACTGCATGGCGGATCTCGACTGGAGTGAGGAGGGAGTACTCATCGACGGGAAATGATTGTCTCATCTCAGATTCGCCGACGTTATCGTCCTTCTCGGCACTGACACCAAATAACTCGAGAAAATGCTCATGGAATTGGTGAAATCTGGAGAGAGAATCGGACTATCGATCAATCGGAAGAAGACGCAGCTGATGAGGAATGAGTGGTGTCCAGGCCCCGGCATCTCGCTAGCCACTAACTCGAAGAGACGGACGCCTACATCTACTTGCGAAGTGTGCAGTATGAAGAGATTGACGCCGGCGCGTTGCGCCGGCGTAATATGGGTTTTGACTTATTTTTTTCCTTCCTTTTTTTGGCTCTGAAGGGGGTCAGCCCACATGAAATTTTCAACGTGAGTGCAAGCTCACCAAACTTTGCAAACTTTGTGCCCATGGTCTGGGGATGCACCAAAAATAATTTCAGCCCGAGGAGAGCCAAATGGCGGGTACCCCTGGGTGTGACAAACATGTCCGTTGTATATTTTCCAACCCCACTTCGGCATTGATCCTGGGTCTTTGTTTCTGGAAGTTAAGTTTTCTGGCTTTATGTTAGGTCCACTTCTTCAAATGAACCGCTTGTCACCACTTTGAGCCCAGTTAGCGGCACTTAGTTTCAAATTTACGTGAAAAGGGCTGATTTTCGGCCCGTTCGGGTCTGAAAGTATTTGCTTCGAAGTCCAACCACCGCCATTCCATTCGGCTGCTCAAGATACACCTGTATAATCAATTTCAGCAAAATCTATAACGTGGTTTTGGAAATATTGCAACCGAAA
The DNA here is from genome assembly GCA_036245825.1 of Pristionchus entomophagus. NCBI lineage: Eukaryota > Metazoa > Nematoda > Chromadorea > Rhabditida > Neodiplogasteridae > Pristionchus > Pristionchus entomophagus. The sequence goes on from BTSX01000006.1 coordinate 36,890,005, forward strand.
AAATGAAAAAAAATAGAAAATCTGCAAAACTGATGCAACAGGAGGGATTTGAACCGAGGGTCGGCCGAGCACTGGCCAAATGCGATAACCACAAGGCCATGTAAGCATTTTCGTGAAGGTCTCTTGAGGCGCTATATGATTAGCGAGTGAGTATGATGGCGTGCTCGCATGAAATTGCATTATAATTCCCGAGTAGATACTAGTAGATAGTATTATACTCATGTCAATTTCGCGCGCCTACTCCGGGATGTAGTGAATCCTATAAAAACGAGCGGTTTCACAGAACCGTGAATTGGGAAAACAGAATCTATCTCCGGAAGGTTGTTTATGCAATTGTTATCCCCGATGAAATTAGCGAGCTCGTGCGTTTGGGACTTATTTTAATTATTTCGGTGGGCCGTATACAATCAATCTGCACGCATTCCTGACCCATTTACGAAAAAAAAGATTAGTGATCAGGAAGATGTACAATCTGGCGTGAATAAACCGTATCGAGAGGCGCGCGTGGAACTTTCCTGAAAGATCAGAAACCGATCGCGGGTTTCGGTGTTATATTGGACGATTGAATGCCGTTTGCATTGATTCACGGTGCAGCGAAACGATTGGCTCAGAGGAGAAGCGCCTAATAAGCAGCTTGATAAGTTCATGCGGGGTGGTTAAAAGCTGTCCAGAAGAGATTCGGACCATGCGACAATCATGAACGTGCTTGTTCGTTACTATTTTGATACCTGTTCTCTCGTTTGCCGTGGTCTCGGTACGATTCGGCCCGTGCCGAAGAGGTTTGCTACAGTCACTTAGTTGACCCTAAGATGAGTGAAAATAATTGAAAATTAAAAAAATAAAATTGATTATCTAAAGATCACTTGCCAAACTAAAGCACATGCAATTTAGAATCAAACCAAGTATTCCCGAATAAGCTTAAAATCATATATAATTTGAGCTCACCACATGCTTTTCGAGATTATGAAGATAGGACCTACATCGATCTTGCAACCTATGTTCAAAAATTGCTCCTAGAATCAACTGTGGTCTACCTTCGCATCTAATCCTCCCTAGTTCACTTGTATTCTCTTAATGTACAAAATTGCAGACAATTGAGCCTTGCAACGTGAAGAGGCGTGGAGGAATTGAGCTCGATGTTAGCGATATTGTAAAGGCTATTAGGGCGAATGAAGTACACTCATTGGAAAGCGAGTAAACGGAAGTGCGAAATGGCAATGAATGCCGAGAAGAGTAAGATGGAATTGATCTGTCCCCTACACAGTTGGATTGTATGAATTTTTGACGATTCCGCAGTGGTTCTCTCTGTTGCGGGCGAGTCTAGCAGATCCTTGCTCGCCCCATGTTCCCGTGCTGAAATGTTCATTGTTATTAGTGATTGCAGGCACAATTTTGTAATGTGAAAATCGGGTTCCAACCATTCGATTCATAATCGAAAGTTACTCCTAGGACCAACTTTAGAGCATATATTTTTTGTTTTATGTTCTCGAGCTTGTTCGACTCTTAGGCGAACGGGCTCATGCGCCAATAGTCACCATGCAGCGGATCGGTACCGTGACTAACGATGAGAACAGCATGGGTAAGTTCAGTTGAAGAGCACACGGGTTCGTAGTCCTCAAGAGAAGAGGGAGTACTAGGCAACTTTAAAATCGATTAAAAATAGCGAAAATATTATTCACACGAATATACGAAATGTATAGTTTCCGACACGAATATACAGCGGCCGCCCGCAGCCGAAAAACGTGTTTTTGTTACCTGAAGTGAAGAAGTGAACCCCATTACACTCGTCATTTTCATTCCCTTAGTGTTTCGCTTTGTGAGGGAAAGCAGATAACGATGATGCGTGGAATATCATGCTAGACTCTGAGCTTGTATAGTGTAGACACCAACTGACCAGGTTCTTCGCATGTTGATGTTGCATTAATCGTCATCGAATCTTTCAAGTATGAGAACAACAATACTCATAAACTATAACAATTGTAATTTATATTTCTCAGATACTTATATTTGCAATCGTTTTTTTCATATTGGAAACATGTACAATGAATCACTAATATTCAAGGAATTAGCACAATCGAGTGCACTCGAATAACGTTCAGTTTTGCGCCCGTCAAACTGCAACATGTCCACATTGACAGTCGAGAGCGGAAACTAGGAGGGATGATCCATGTAATTTGCATATCGTTAGGCTGACGGCGTGACCACTAGGACGTTCGTGCCAACCGGCAAGAGCGGCGTAGTGATGTGGAGGAGGATGGCGTCGGCGGGCGGTCGACCGCGCACCCTTCGACCCAGGGCGAGTGCATTGACGGGCAGGAGGATTGAATCGGCCAGAATCGAGGCTCCTCGGCCGCGAAATCTGTGAGGACGAGAAACACACATAGTACGAATCGGCTGACGTATCGAAATTGATGAGACAAGCCGATTGAAAAGTGACCATAACACGCGATCAGAAAACTCACCGTTCGAGAGTGTACGACGTCAAAAGTCGCACATATCGGTCCCTCTCCTGCCCCAATTGTTTCCTTCCTTCAGGCGTGAGACCGGCGGCATCTAGAGATTATCGAGTGAATGCGGTTATGGCGAGTAAGAGTATGAAAAATTAACAAATCAATTAATTTGCCAAGCAATAGGTTCACCTGAATTCAGCAAAATGATGGTCTTCGAAAGCGCGAATGTCACCAGATCAATACTGCATCTCTTCATGCTCTCAATCAGAGATGTCGGAGAACTGGAAATACATGAGATAACAAGAGGCCCTAAGGCCAATCTTCTATTGAAGCTCGGTATTATATACTTCAATTATTCGCACGCCTAGTGTTTTGGAAGCACCATACAACTGGTCTTGGAAATAGTGGAGTCTTGTATATTGAATGCGTGAATAATACAACCTTTTATATATCTGGGTCTCTAGAATCTGTTTTAGTTTGGGCATTGGTCGATCGATAGCACGCATTTACAGTGTCAACCGTACCCGGTGCCATCGGCTAGAATCACATCGTCTCCATTCGCGTAGTGTAGAGCTTTGTTATCCTCGCAAAATGCCTCGTAGGCAGAGGTGAAAATGAAGAGAGCAATGTCGGTATTCTCGAGCACAGCACACTGTACATGCACATATATTTTTTTTATATAACTAAAACAAGAATCTTGTTATATAGATTCTTGTTTTAAATTAAATTAAATATAGATTTCGGATGTTTCGGCCTAGGTTGCATTCATCCATCAGCCTCACGACGGGGAATGAACCATCGCCAACCCATCGAGAGTTTAGAGACAAAGGATTAGGAAATAGGAAGAGAATCTCCGCGAGAAAAAAAAAGGTCATAATTCGATCGATTGCACACTTATGAAGTAAAACATACTTCAAGTAATTGAAAAATTAAGTATTAGATTTCATACTTACCTTATCACAGAAGCTGAGATTCCTGAAGACAGTATGCGTCTTTGCGTATTCGAAACTAATCGAGAGTTCATAATTCAGCCAATATTCCGCCCTAGCTCGACAGTTACTGAAGATGGGAGATTCGACATTATTCTGAATCGTAACATTTATTGCATACATGATTGCTGCCTACCCTGAAGTTATCCTTGTTCTTTATGGCAGGTGGAGAGATTTGAGATCTTTAGACTACATAGTTGATGACTCTCGTTTCAAGAGCTACAAAACTCGGCGGCACTGAAGACTGAAACACAGTTTGTTTTTCTAAAACATTTTAATACACATATGGTATCCGATTGAATAACTTCCAGGAAAACAAAACGTACCTCCTCGTTCTCCTGCCGGCTCTGGATCGACTTGAGCGGTACCGGACTGTATCCATCGTATGAGAAACGTGGAGGAGAGCAGGAGCTATCCGAACGGGTAAGGGCCTCACCCAACATCTCGTCCATGTCATTCGATGAGAAGCGTAACGGACGGTCATATTCCTAAATTACAAATATGATTATTTTGAAAATATATTTCTCGAACATTGTCGAAAATGGTTACGTTTCTGATAGTGATGTATGTGTTTCACAACTTACGCGTTCGTGTAAGACTGTGATATTTGGAAGTACGCCACAGATTGCGATCCGTTTACGATCTCTATCGTCAACATGTACACTAGTATGCAAGTACGTACCCATCTTCTTCACAATCGATAATCGAACCTGGTGATGGTTGCTGTTTGACGGCATGTCCCCGACAACATATCGCCCTCGCTGTACCCCTGCAAACGTGTTCAGTCGGATTTCATCCGATACATTTGTAAGGTTTCGCAGGTTAAATTTTGCAATGCATATACCTCGCGGGTCCATGCCCTCATGGAGACACTTCTTGAATCGGCAGGCACGGCAGGACCACTTTCCCTCTGTAATTCGAATCAGATGCATGATGATCAGGGATCCTCGACCAACTTGAAAAAAGAAGAGCAACCCCAATAGGATGCCCCATCTGGATCAGCTCCCTTACATCGACACTGAAAAATTATGATTCCAAATCCTTACGCTTAGCAAATGCACACTGGCCGTCTCTCTGGCATAGGTGGCGGCGACCGCTGATGACCGTTCGTCGGAAGAAGGTTTTACTGTAAAATGCAAATATTAGATGTATTTTCGATCTAGTAATAAGGTGTGCCTTCGCTGATCATTGTTTCCGTGCATATTGCGCAATCCGAGCAGTTTCCGTAAATCAAACATGTTTCCAAATAAATGAGAGTAATACCAGCGAAAGTTCACAGAAGCTTAATTTAGAAAAAAAACTCGTGATTGACCGTTTCAAAAATCTTGTATGCCAGGTTTCGAAAGCGAATTGGACCAACAGTTCGTCAAGCGTTCGTTTGTGCACCGTCGTATGTTCATATTTGTTCAGTAAGATGACATTCTGCACGTATTATAAGAAAAAGTAAACGTACTGTCCACAATGAAATATCGAATCATTTTACGGGATGTAGTATATCTGCTCACCATCCACAGCAAGTCGCTACAGAATAATTCATTCCGATTGCTGGATCGCCGCACACAACGCACATCGCACTGAAGACGCGCTGAACACGGAGTTCCGGGGATCCCTTTTGTGCGTGTGGAGGCTGCGACGCCAAGCACGGTTTTCCATGTGATTCCGGAATGGTGGAGACTGAACCAGAGGGCGACACGGTAGAATAGGGCGGATTGGACGAGGGCAAGGACGGATCACTTGAGACCACGTGTGGAGGTATCTCGGTGACGTCCGTTGCTGAAAGATCACTGATTGAATATCAAGCCATCTCTGCGAGTCATCGTACCAAGTGGCAGCAGAGCTAGCATCAGTATTTTGTTGAGGAGCAACCTTGCACAGCAGTATCGGTGACTCTTGCTTTCCACCTGGAAATATCGTTTTCAAGAAATAATGATGGAATGCAAAGAAGCTATGGGGAAACTAGGGGGGCTTATTAAGTGACGGGCGCAGACGGGTCATTGCATCTAACAACGAGCAAACATAGCGACGATGAATGGCAAAGAGAGGTGAGGATGAGAGAAAAGAGAGACACACATGTGAAAGCATCATCGATCGAACTGTCTCATTCTTCTCAGTATATTCATCCGAGGGTATTTAAATTATAACTTGAATGAAATCAGATTACACCAACGAAACTGCGGCCCGTATGGATCGGAAATGTAATGCTTTCGATCAATCTTCAATGGAAAATTATAGGTGATTGGAGATAAACGGAGGTCAATATTATACGTATGTTATGTTTCAATTTCAATTTTAATTTCAATTATTTATCCACCAGGGGGTATCATGAGATTGGAACAGCGGAGATCTTCATTAGTGCTTTGGTGGAGTTCCGTCGTCTTGATGGCGAATCAGTGGTTGGGGGAGGGGGAAGGCTTCGGGAGGAGCAGCATGTCAGAAACAATATCAGAGTCGCAAAAGCGATTCTTCAGAGAAAGATATAGAGGGAATAGAGAGAATGTGAGATCGGAATATATCAAGCGAGCTTGTAACTATTTCAGCATCTAGCACATCTAGCACTTGATCTGTCTCTAAAACTTATCCCCAATCCGAACTGGCTCGTGTTCCGATCTGGTTCGAGTCCATTCTCCCCTCTCTGCCTCGTGGGGTGCTGTCGTTCCCATCGCTTCGGGCAGAGCCCGAAGCACCAGTTATGGTGTGGTTATGGTGTCTGACTGAAGTGGTTATGGTGTCTGACTGAAGTCCGCTAAATCACCGGTTCGAGCCCCACGATCTACCATGTTTTGCAAGACATTATAAAACAATTTTAGAGCCATCTCATCTTTGAAAGTTCGTGCGCCAGAGTGATGCTTCAGAACTTGATCTGTTTCTGAAACTTATCCCAATCCGAACTGGTTCGTGCGCCGAAAGACGTTCGGTCTGACCGAACGCCTGGAGACAGAGAGGGGGGAATGAGTGGGCACTCGAACGAGTTCGGCGCACGCTGACCGAACGCCTGGAGACAGAGAGGGGGAATGAGTGGGCACTCGAACGAGTTCGGCGCACGAACCAGTTCGGATTGGGATAAGTTTCAGAAACAGATGTGACCTGACCGAACCCCAGGAGACAGAGAGTGGGGAATGAGTAGACGCTCGAACGAGTTCGGCGCAAGAACCAGTTCGGATTGGGATATGCTTCAGAAACAAATCAAGTTCTGGACCATCACTCTGGGGTGGTGTACGGGGCTTGTGGTCTTTCGATAACTCTTCCATCTTTCGATAACCTTAATCACAAAACTTGAGTGAGACTTGGGAGGTACGAAGGGCAGTGAAATGCGCAAATTATGGGATCTACGAAGATAACGAGTAAGTGGGGCTTTTCTGAATAAGTTGGAGTGGTCATACGAATAGAATCCATGAATCGACTTATAAAGGAAGAGAATATCTGAGATAAACCTCCGATGTTCAAGAGTTTGAAGTGAAAGAAGGTATATTCTATCGGGATACAAGGAATAGGGAATTTGGCAACGCGCCAAAAGACGACGCGAGAAATTTCGCTGTACATCTTCGATTTGATTGGCAAGTATTGTGTGGGGAGACCAAACAACAGAACCATACTCGAGAAGTGGTCTGATGAAAGTGGTAAAAGCGCGATTGTACAAGTGGGGGTCAGGAGAGAAGAAACATTTGAACATGATATTGATTTTAGCTCTCGCTTTAGATACCATTCAAGAGATATGATCATTAAACTTGAGAAAGGGGTTCATGATGATGCCGAGGTCTTTTATGAAATGACATTAAACCACTGAGTACTCGATTAGACATTAAACCACTGAGTACTCGAATAACACTTGTCAGGGGGCGTGGAAATACTTGGCAGTTTCGTAATCACGATTCAGACGTTACCTATAACTGATCGGCGTTAACTAATTATTGCAGAAAATAGCTTAGGATTTAAGGAAATAATGAGGAAGTGTGAATAGAATGATCATGATATGATCGCTATTGAAAGAGCAGCGCATAGTGATCGTTGCTTATCTGCATCTTTAGTCGAAAGAGGGAAGAAGAGAAAGAAAGCGTTAGGGTGAGAGAGGGGGCGAACGATCAACGAAACATTCTGCAAAAGGGAAGGGTTAGGCATGACCAACCAAACATGTATCCGCTTCGACCTTGATGTTATGAGGATTCAATGTTCGTTGTCTTTTACCTGTTTCATTTTGAACTCTTGTTGATCCCAATCAAAACTGAATCGAATAGTAGATGGCTGCTACCGTTTTTGTGAATGTCACTGTTATGAGATAAATGAGGCAGGTTTCAAACAAATTAGTCTCAATCACAAAAATATTATGTTTAACCATACCAATATGACATATCATATTTGGAAGAATCTAAAATTATAGTTTCCCACTTTTAGTATATCTCACCGTATTTGTTTGCCGAAAAAAAGTAAATCGGTGAACAAGGATTAGCTTTCAGCACATTCTTTTTGTATGGTTTCAAGGGCACAGGGTCGGATGAGAACATTCGGATGATAACCTACTGAATGAGCACGAATTGCGTACGAGATTCACCTGTTATGCAAGATTTTGTGAAATAGTTCTCATACAGTAGATTATCATCCGAATGTTCTCATTCGAACTAGTATCATTTCGAGAGGTACGGATAACCAAGGTCAAATCAATTCGAATATGTTTCAATATTACAGTGCACAGGGTGATCTCTTGATATAAGTGGTTGGAATAGAACAGGGTCAAATAGAGCCCTGCAAATGATCATGCATCAGGCAGTTTGAGATGCAAAGCACACAGAGCTTCTCGAGAGATGGTTTTTACGATGGGTGCCGAGAGATATAGAGGCAAACCCGGAGCGATTAGAGAAGCGAACAAACTATATGCGCACCTGCTCTCGTGCGAACTTTCATGTGCACAGAATCGACAGAGCTCGCTATTTCCCTCATTTCTCCGGCTTGTGCACGCAACTGGATCTATATCATCAAGTATTGGGCAACTGCTCAGATCGCAGAGGTACGTCAGATGAACGATAAGCAATGCATGCATGAAATTGATATGGGTGAACGTATTGGTATCGGCAGGGCGACGATGACAGATGTCCCGACGTTACTCGGGTCATTTCGCGATATTATGCTTACGACATGAGGACGCATATCATCAATTATTATGTTTTTTTATGATCACGAGTGTTATCAGCGGCCATTTCAAACGTGCAAATTATTCCCCGTTCCCAGGCGATCACCTACCATATCAAAATGTGATCCTGGCTGGAAACGGAATCGTGTAAAATACATTACCCAAGTATGAGGTATTAACCGACTGATGATGCGAGTTTACCACGAAACGTCTCGATTGCGATAAACCATCAACAAATAAATAAATGAGTCTTCCCTCGATCTCATGTTCCGGTTCTCTCTGTGGCTATACTACAAATAACTACGTCATCATCTGCAACATGACGTGAATCACGCAGTTGCTCCTCCTCATAAACGAGCCACGTCAGCAATCCGAATGGCGCATATCCCAGCACGAACATTCCCCTTCCCTAACGGTCACGATCATACTGTGGGCGCCTCTAACCACATTGTGAAGGGGCTAGGCAATTCCCTAGTGTGAGTGGAATCTCCTCTTAATCTACATATCTCAGCCCTCTTCCTCTAGCCCTTATACATACGGTCTCGAGTTATTATACAGCTCTAGCGGTCAAGTAAGGGCTTAAAAGTGGCGAGAGAGAGGGGTGCTCCTCGCCAACTTTTCATAGATCATTTCCCGCCCTTCAAGCGAGCAAATTCATACTTCAAACATGAATAAGTCGGTTCAGACTTGATTTACGACCTTCATTTTGTGAATTTTATAGTATTGTACATGGGATGAAAATAGCCATACTCTCAGTTTTTACTCTCGATTTGAGTTCGCATTCAATTTCATTCATATAAATAAGAACGGTAGGTGCGTTAGTTCGTGGGTTGAACGTGACTATTCTCTGGTGTTTATGATCATCAGAACAGGTCGCTTTAATCAATCCTTGCTGGAGACATCATTCGGCGAAAAATGTATTACGATTCCAGACATATGAGTACATCGTGTTCTCTAGTCAGAGTGCGAGGAGATAAAAAAATCAAAATTCATCTTATCACCAAATCGTATACATAGGATAAAGAGTCTCACTTCAATTATGTCGTAAGCACTTTTTGAACCTATTTATGATCATTATGCTGAGTGAACATGTGGTCGACAATTTTTGCAGTTCAACGATAGAAAATAAATTAGAAAAAAATGATATTAAAAAATAATACAGTATGCACAACGATATAGTTCACAATGGGTTGACAAATAAATATCACTTTAGTTCCAATTTTCTAGTCCTTTTCCAAATCGTTTAATTGCGATGCGTAAAATGAACTTGAACAATTGTTGTGGATGAGGGTACGACAAAACGACTACGACTCGTCGCAAGATAAGGCTTTTTTTTCTTTCATACGGTGTGTAATCGCGTTACAATGTTCGGTTTTGATATCAAACGTTATTATAATAATTCATAATCAATACTAATTTAGTTCAACTAGTTCCACTAAAGCTGCATAGGCAGATTCTTGAGAGGACCTTGCCCTTTCTGAAAGCACGCTTAAGGCCACTTAGTGCTTGTCACGCATCATTTTCGTGATCTGCAAAGCATAACATTTTGGCTCTAGAATTTTCTTGGAAATAGCTGTCTCCCGCACCAATCGGAAGGGGCGTAGCGCCCGAGAATTTTCCACATAAAAGCCTCGCCAATACTTGTCTCCGGGCAGAAATCGCTCGTTCGCCCTGCGATACAGTCCTCCTACAGTATTACTCATCCTGCAAGTATCATGTTCCACATCCACATCACCCCCGATGATCTCATTCTGGCGGACGAGCAGGCGTACCGACGAAGAAAGCAACCTTCTCATCGTCAGTAACCTCAATCCACGGCTTCTGTTACTTACGCTTCCTTCATTCGTCTGCAGTAGCATCAAAGACCGCAGACTGATGTGTGTAAACACATATTCCAATAATGACATATAGCTTTAAAACGCATTCTCTGTGAAATGTGAAGGAAGTGGCACAACTCTGTCAAAATGATCGCAAGAAGCTCATACTTTGGGTGTCGAACCATCAGGGAAGATGAAAACTTTTTTGGAAAAAAATTTCATTATTGACCTACTTTATCGATTTTTCATGGAATTTAAAACTTGATATTTCGGTACCATGTAACATATCATTCGAAAGAGCATCAAAAGTTATATTTAAATCCCAAAGGAAATTCAATTTCATCACATTTCGCATGAGTAGTGCCTCGAAATGTGATCATTTTCGTCGATTTTGATAAATATTGAGATTGCTACCCATCAGGATTTCATTTCTAGTTTCCAATTCGGAGATATTCATGTATTTGAACATGCTGACTCATATAGAACTGTTTATGTGGCATAATTTCAGTGACGAAGTACCATCCTCATCGCTCAAACATGGCATACTCCACAAGGGACTGAATCTTGAAACATCAGTAATATCCTTGAAAGTGCTCCAACCACTTCCATTATAACGTAGAAATGCCCGACTTGGGAACAGGAACAACTTTCCTATTGACATTGAAGATCCATAACTATGATCAGGTATCGTAAAGGCCGGAACTTGAAAAATATCGCGCGAAAATACGTCAGAAAAACATATACTCATGTATTTTTGAGATTATGACTTTTTCGACCCAAAATGGAACCAGAAACCAGAAACCAGAAAAAAGGGTTGAAAACGTGAAATTATTAAAAAATACATGAGTATATGACGCCGTTCGCCTTATTTTCAAGCAATGGCCGGCACAGCACAAAAAGGTCGATTTTCTGAAACATCGTGTATTGGGGTTATGGGTGCTGAAGACGATGGGCATATGCATTTTATCCCTAAAGGCTTCGTTGGTTCTAGAAGGCGTCACGTCGAAATCACGACGTGACGCCTAATTTTAGGTGAAAATTGTTCCTGGGGTAGAATTGCATGGCGAACATGCCTGTGTGGTTTATTTTTTATTAATTTCAAAAATAATTTTTAAAATATCAACTTTTCATTCGGTCATTTGCGGGCTTAGCAACCTACCTATATCGATCAAGCGTGACGAGAGGATTCAGAGGATTCGAATCTATAATTTTATCAAATTCTAGGGTAGGGACTCTGAGAAACTCTTACAGTGTTTTGAGAGTGCATATAAATTACTCTTTCCTCCCCTCCCTCTCCATCCTCTCTCGTGCACTCTCTCCATTCCCCACGCTCTCTCGTCGCGCGGCCTCAAGGAAGCGATCGAGAGGGGAGGGTAAGAGGCAAGGGAGCCCCTTTTCCTTGCACTTTCAAAACACTGTAAGTCGAGTTTCTCCGAGTCCCTACCCTAGAATTTGATAAAATTATATATTCTGAATCCTCTCGTCACGCTCGATCGATATATAGCTTGGTTGCTAAGCCCGCAAATGACCGAACTAAAATTTGATATTTTAAAAATTATTTTTGAAATTAATAAAAAATAAACTACACAGGCATGTTCGCCAATTCTACCCCAGGAACAATTTTCACCTAAAATTAGCCCTCTCAGGATACGTCATAACGTGATTTCGACGTGACGCCGTCTGGAGCCAACGAGGCCTTTAGGGATAAAATAGATATGCCCATCGTCTTCAGCACCCTCAATAACCCCAATACACGATGTTTCTGAAAATCGACCTTTTTGAGCTGACTAAAATCTTTTTTCTGACCTTTTTGAGCTGACCAAAATCGCTCAAATTTGCTCGAAATAAGGATAACGGCGTCAAATGTTTTATTGACGTACTTTCGCGCGTAGAGCCCGAATTTTTACATTATAGATCATGAAACTACGAAAGAAAAAAGTTATGCTCAAAAAACTGCAAAAAACGGGAGTTGAACTCCTTAAAATCGATGCCATTTGGATCAGCACGCGGTAAACCCTTCACCCCATATACCAAAATGATCAAAAAACATGCTCTTTCTACCCTATAAAGGATTAGGTTGTTAACTCTTCGGATCAAAAATCGACCATAGCTCGGTACCAGGTAAAGATAGAATCAAAATTTTTATTTCATTTTGTAAAGAATTAAATTCTGATCGGGAACGCGAGATATGCGGCCATTCTGTCCACTCTCAGACCAGATTTTATTGCAGAAATCGATTTTGTGCAAATCGAGGTCGAGTCGTACCGGGATTCAGAAGCTTCAGATCGAAAAACTGGAAACGCCAGTCGATTCAGAATCAAAAGTTACCCCTGGGACCAACTTTTGAGCATATCTTAATTTTTTGATGTTCCCGACTTTGTTCGACTCTTAGGCGAATGGGCTCATATGAGGCCGTTCGCGTTTGGATCAACAAGGGTTCAACGGAGGTCGGGAACATTTAAAAAATTGGATATGTTCAAAAGTTGGTCTCGTATCTTCCAAAGCGGACTCAATGCACTCACTTTCAATGCTGGCTACGTCATTCTTCAACATTCTTACTTCCCTAAATGCAAATACCAACGTCTCTTATGTGATTTTAATTGGAAGTGCTAACGTATGAGCCTGTTGCACATGCTCACGCCTAGTATATAGATTTCACGAGTTACTGAAACAGTCTCGATTTTTTTACATTTACGTTTTTCGCAAACATATATTCTCCAGATGCATCGTTTCTACCTACTCCTTGGCTTGTTGGTTCAAGTGTCCGTGCTGCTCATTTTATACAATGACATATTATCCATTGCTGCGTTGTGCTGGCGCTCAAATAATGAAACTATTAACGAAAAAGAACGGTGAGTAGTGGGTTCTCATGGTTTGTCTCATCGTCCCATCAGGGCGTTAGTCTCGGCTAACTTGACGCATCACTGTGTGTTTTCTTCAGATTTATCCATGGTGCTATATTCACAGTGGACGCTGCGATCGCAGGAGTAAGCAACAACGTGTTTGAGCTGATGGAACTATATGGAATAGCAAATCAGATTCACAAGTACCGACGTTGACACTGCAACAAAACATTGAAATCCGATTGTGTTTCAGAACACCAATTATTTCTAAGCAAGCTGAACAGCACATCGCACAAGAGCATTCGTACTTCGTTAATCTTCTGAAAGGCTTCAAGATTGGTGACGTGGTCCGTTCCTTTTTTGGATTCTTACATGTTATTGGCACATCCAAAAATCATATATTTCAGCCTGTAGGTTCGATGAAGGTCGATTTTCCCCACCAGTGCTGTGCATACACTGATCCCATCTCCCACTTCGGCCGCTATTACAGCTACGCTGCGGTGAATACCGCGCTCGTACATGCTCAGGTACAATGTTGAACTGGGAATACGATGTTATGATGGCAACAAGCCCGCGGAACTAGGCGGAACGATATCCCTACATGATTGCCGTGAGCATACTATTATGGACGAAATGGAGGCGATTCCAGAGCTACAAATACTTCCAGAACTACACTCGCCAGGATTTTCTGGATAAATTGAGGTGGACGCCGGGATTGGAGCAATACGCGATGTCCGGACTGGTCGATCCCATGTTCATGGCCAACGGAGATCACACGTCAGCTTTTTTCTCGCTTTCATTCTTAATTAATAAATACATTTATCTCGTTGAAGACGTGCAGTAATAACCAGTAAAGGTCAATAGCGGCTGACAAACTTTTGATTTAGAAGCAACTGACGTTGACCGTTATTTTCTATCTGACCGTTCATAATCTTGTTATGGCACAACACCATTTTGGCAAAACTATTGATTAAAAGGCTGAAAAGGTGAACACATGCAACAAACAATACGAATTTTGCCTGTGCGGGACATCGTTTGAATATTACGCTCGTATAGTCTTCTCTTACAGTATCTGTGTTCACTCGCGACGGGGCGATTTCATTCAATCTACGGTTCACGCACACGCAACGGAAGAGTTTGTCGTGTCTGCACTGCAGGTTCTTGAAAAAAGAGGTACTGTATTCTTCTTCTTGATAAAACTGTGTTAATTACTGTTGACAAACCGGAACCAAACTCTCCTCAACTCGCGCGATATCTTGTTTTTTGTTGGCGAAAGCGAACGTGTTGAAATGATAGTCGTCGATTGTTCAGAACTAGCGTAAATGTAAATGATGCACTTCGAGAGCGACACGGCAGCAAAAGTAAGGTGATTTTGATGCTCGGAGACGATGTCTTTTGGACGATGCAAGTGATCCAAGAACAACTATCGAAATAGTCAGTTTATGATTGGATGACTCGAGACCTCGGAAATTGCAGTTTCAAGGCAGCGATAGCTCAGACGAACCGCTCATGAGTTCAGAAGACAATACTGCGATTCGGTACTCGTTGCAGGTACAAATAATCTTTTTGAGAACAGATATCGACATTTAGAACACTATGATACATACTTTTCTTTCGGGATAATTTTGATACGGTCGTGCTACGATTTTGCAACGTTTGCCCTAAAGACAGCTTTTGACGTACAGTATCGACAATAAGTCTTGACCCAAAAATTCAAAATGGTGTAACTTTCAAACCAGATGGGCGATGGTTCTGAGGTTTTGATAGATGACAGTACCTGTACTCCTACATATGCTCACCGTGTCCGACCGTAATACGATTTCGCAATATTGCATGGTGATGACGCAATCCTGACATGGTTTTTCATGGTGGATTATTTGCTCTATGAATTTTCTCTCAGTATTCCTACTCTGTGTGATAATAGAAGGCCTCAATACCTATTCGATGAATATATGTACTCATGGGAGAATGACGTACATTGGCTTTAGACTGACTCAAAGTAGGGTCCCGAAAAAAATGGATTTTCGTTCATCGACGTGCTAGAAACTCGTTCAAAAGCTCAGAATGATCCTTACCACAGTTTCTGATGATCCCCAAAGTTTGACAACGATAGCTCCTAATTTGCCCTCAGGACACGAATTTTTCACTTTTTCACTTTATTTTTTTCTCCATATTTTGGATGGTCACAGTTCCAACGCCGATTTATGTTCAAGTGTCTTTCCTGGACTGGTTTGTTCCATATCCATGGAATATACGATTCCCAACTTCTTAGAGCATTTGGATAACTTTCCCGCCCGCGGCAACCGAAAATCCGAGGTCAATCGATTTTCAATCTAAAAAGTTACCATGATACCCCCATCATTAGTCGAATATTTTTTTCTCTCAGAACTTCCTGACAAAATTTTTTTCTGGTATATTTGTGTGTGCTGAATCCGAATTTCGCTCATGATATCAATAATGTAAAAATTTAAAATTCATTATGTCGAAAAATAGCCGATTTTGAAAGTCGATTGACCTCGGATTTTCGGTTGCCGCGGGCGGGAAAGTTATCCAAATGCTCTAAGAAGTTGGGAATCGTATATTCCATGGATATGGAACAAACCAGTCCAGGAAAGACACTTGAACATAAATCGGCGTTGGAACTGTGACCATCCAAAATATGGAGAAAAAAATAAAGTGAAAAAGTGAAAAATTCGTGTCCTGAGGGCAAATTAGGAGCTATCGTTGTCAAACTTTGGGGATCATCAGAAACTGTGGTAAGGATCATTCTGAGCTTTTGAACGAGTTTCTAGCACGTCGATGAACGAAAATCCATTTTTTTCGGGACCCTACTTTGAGTCAGTCTAAAGCCAATGTACGTCATTCTCCCATGAGTACATATATTCATCGAATAGGTATTGAGGCCTTCTATTATCACACAGAGTAGGAATACTGAGAGAAAATTCATAGAGCAAATAATCCACCATGAAAAACCATGTCAGGATTGCGTCATCACCATGCAATATTGCGAAATCGTATTACGGTCGGACACGGTGAGCAGATGTAGGAGTACAGGTACTGTCATCTATCAAAGCCTCAGAACCATCGCATATCTGGTTTGAAAGTTACACCATTTTGAATTTTTGGGTCAAGACTTATTGTCGATACTGTATGGTCCGAAAATCGAAATTTGAAGCCGTTTCGTCAAAACCAAGTTCCATGTGGCACGATTTTCGTGCTAGATGGACACAATTACTTCGAAAACGGCGCTTGTGTCATCCACAAACCCATAGTAATTCTGAAGATCTCGAAGAGATGAAATTATTTTAAATTTTGAGTGAACTGATACGTCACCTGTGAAAATAAAGGTGTGATTTAAAAAAAAATCACACACTTTTCCGCTTTCGGGTAGAAATTTGACGGGGATCATCCCTTTCGATTGTTTTTTTTAAAGCCCCTCCCAGCGGTAGACTCTCATGGTGCATCTAATGAGAATTTTTCTTTTCCATGATTGAAACAACAATTTTTCAGGGCGACAATTTCAAAAGTATCGGAAACCGTTTATTTTTCACAGATGAGCTAGCGCTTCACTCCCAATTTTAAAATGCTTGTCTCGGTTAGATCTTTCAGAATTACTATGGTTTCGTGGTTCTTCGAGATATTTTTTCCATCTGGCCCGAACATCGTGCTACAGGGAATTTGGTGTACGTTGCTAAATCGTTGTACGGTCCGACCGCTGTGTGGAAAATAACAATTCAATCGAAAAGTATGTGATAAATGGTGCCAAATGTATTATGGTTGACTCCTTTCTTGTAAATATATATTTTGAATCTAACATTGGATGACCAAGTTCAGCTTCTGCCTCGACATTTGGATGGTGGTTGGCGTACCATTCTCGCGGCTATAATGTCTACTACAACAAGGTCTTCTCCAAACCGGCGGATTCGGGGCATCGCTCACACCGGGTGAGCGACCGATCATAGAACACACACATTAGGGATGTCGGTTCGGGTTTCGGTTACCCGAAATTTCGCCTATGATTTTCGGGTAAAACGAAATTCTATGTTCACACATTTCGGATACGGGAAATTACTGTACAAATTTTTCGGGAAACTCGAAAGTTTCGGGTTAGGTTCGGGTTTGTGCTCGTATCTTGCTTCAAACTCAACAGGAAACCGTGGGAGAAGTAAAACTGAGGCAATTCAGTTCTGAAGAGTCCAAAACATCTCTAGAAATAAAATGATCTGAAAAGTCTGATCTTTCTTCCTGCACTTGGTTTCAGTTCGCAAACGTTTATGTCAAAAATTGACTCATTCTCAAAAAAAGAAAAACATATATTTAGATCCTCTATTTTTTCCATTGTGATGAACTCATTTCTGGGCGGGAATAAGAGATTTCTGCCAATTTGGCCCTTTCCGGACCAGTTTTTATCAGACCAGAACAAGATTTTGACCAAATGGACGTCGTGTCGTTTCGGGATTCAGAAGGCTAAATTGGAAATCGGGTTCCACTAATCGATTCCGAATCGAAAATGACCCCACCGAGGTATTCTTTTGAGCATGTGCAATGTTTTGCCTGTTCCAGACCCCTGTTGTAGCATTGTTGATCCTCACGCAAATTTCCTCACATGATGGAGAGATCGATCTTTGTAGTGCCGAATATCATTGTGTTTTGCAGATGACTTTTTCCCTCCAGAGTGGATCCCTCTGGAATACGATGTTAGCACGAAGCAAGTGGGAGTAAGGCCACCAAGGACTTGAGTCCTTTGCCTAACTCGTCCCTTGAGCCATATCATATCTACGAATGTAATATAAATTTTCCAAAAAAAATAAATTTTCATAAATTTTGTATAAAGTTCTCATCTATGTTCTTCAGTTCTTTCTTGAGATGTCCGGAGGAGTCCTAAATTCCCGATCATCACTAATAAATAATTCATCAATCGGAAACAAAATAAAACAATCAGTTCAAGAAAAATTAATATACCAACAAGGAATTGAAACAACATTGATATCTTTGTCTTCTCTCTGAACCAATGTGAATTTATTCATCGGATCGTCTCGGACTCTCGGCCACCCGTCTCTCTCCAGAATAGAAGTCATTATGAGATTGATTGCACTCTGGTCGTATCTTGGAATGGAAGTATAATTGCGTTCGTTTACAACTGTTGTTTTGCTCAACTGGAAAATAGTTTCACCTTTGCATCAAATACTCTAACGGAAAGCACCAAAAACTCACTCAAACCAAACCTGTGACAATTTGCGTGATGGGGTGTTAAAAATCACTGAAATGATCGGAACTTCGATCTCGCGCCTGTTAAAAATCAGACAAAGATCCGATCTTTTCCTGAACTAAGATCCGACCTGGAAAAGATCCGATCTTTGATTTGAATTCTCGCACTTTTCGTTTTTCGCTATTATCTCGGCTCTCGAGTTAGTTAGAGATCTGAAATTTGGGCTAGTTGTTCCCTCTCTTATGGGAATAACGTATTCCGAATTTCAAGTCCCTAGCTTTATTTTCAGCTGAGATATTTGAAATAAGAAAAATTGCGGGAATTCAAATCAAAGATCGGATCTTTGCCGGATTTTTTAACAGGCTCAACATCGAAGTTCCGATCTTTTCGGCGTTTTTTAACATCGCATCACTTCTGTGTCGTTTACCATGAAACACGCAGTGAACATCGGTGCCTGGGGCAGCCATGCCATCCTTGGTGAGTGCGCAAAGAACGTTCCTGATGAAACCGATATTATCATCGAAATAATCCCAGCTTTCGAACCATTTAATTGCTTCTCTAGTCATGTCACTCCGAGATATGATATGAACATCGTGTTCGCCTCTCGCATAGTCGTATCCATTGCGAGGGGTGTGTCCATGGTCGAGCATACCTGATATGCTGAGCCATTGAACCATGAGTGTACTAGTGATGTGAAGCGTTATTCTTTCTAGTGAAGTATTGAATTCCTTCACCCTTTTCCCAAGGAATTACGCCAGGAGAGAACATATTTGTTTGGAAGCTTACTTTGATGCGTTGTTGCATAGATGGAGTGGGAAGCTGGATGTCGCACGGCCATTGGTTCGACAGCTCCAGATGAAATCTCCAATGAATATACATGCATAAAGGACGAAATATTGGGTGTCCCAAAAGTCTTGTCGTTTTTTTTTGAAAAATATTTTTTCAACTGTCAAGAAACTTATCGAATCATGCTAAGCTGCGATCGATGAAGTAACTTTGGACCTTCTGTTGTGAAACTTTAACCAGTGAAATCATAGCAAGAACTACGGTAGAACAGAGCACATAAAACAAAAAAATGCTGTTCTCCTTTTTGTGAATAGATAATAATCAGTTTATTGTCTCAAGTAAATAGGGAGTGGTCAACTAATAATATGCGCGACATTCCGGCTTTCAATTTCGAATTGCATCATTACTTCGAAACTTGCTATTTCCCACACATTTAAAAAAATTTTTCCCGATATTGATGCTGGAAATTGATCAAGGTATTTTCAAATAAATCAAAACGTTCAATCATCAACATTTGAGCGCAATCGAAGGGGATACAAATAGAAAATTTGAAAATCGACCTCCAAATTGGCCCTGATTTTCAAATTTTCTGGCTTATTTCTGAGATCGCAAAATATATTTCTTGTTTAAAAAATGTATTTTAATGAATGATACATATTACTACTACAGTATTCGTTAGGCCTTCGGAATCTCAACCGCCTATGATTTATAAAAATTCAAAAACTAGGTCGAAAAACATTATTTTTCTTTTATTGCGTCACCACTAGGTAAGCTCATGATCTCATCAAAGTCGAATAAATTAGTGCAGGAGTACTCGCATCTATTAAGAATGATTGAGTGATATTACGACTTGCGGTTCTCTTAACATAATAAAAGATAAAAACAGCGACAAGACTTTTGGGACACCCTAATACTTTAGCTAACTTGAGCATAAAATATGTTCAGGCTATGGCTGCACGTCGCTTCGGCTTTTATCGAGCATTCGGAGTTCGGCCTGAGCAAAATATCAACTTTAATCTGGAAAGGCGAAAAAAAAATGACATATGCTGAAGAGCAGGCGGAAGTGACCACACCCTCAACTGATTGTTATAGGGCTGTTTCTTTATGAAGATGCAACTTAGAATGGAGGTATGTCCAATCGTCTAGTATGCTGATTTCTACAGTTTTCGAATATTTCCTAACAACCTACAGCAATCTAAACTTGCATTGTATTATATCGGAGTTACCATGTTCACTTGCAGCTACTGTTGATGTTCGCTAATGTTGCGACAGCTATTGCTGAGACATATGCACCTTCTGCTGACGAAGAGGAAACACAAGAGACAACGCAATCTGAGTTTGGTTCCATTGCAACCTCGAATATTCAAGGTAACATTTGATATGCTAGACAGTTAAATCGATCGGAATCGTTGTTCATTTTTCGAGCAAAATGAAATTCTAGTAACAAATATTTGAGAATTTTTCCTGGCACTCCCACCACTACTGCCCAGCACTTGCTTAATAACTCAACAGGTATACCGACTACCACTACCCTTACCCTGCTCAATAACTCGACAAGCCTATCGAACGCAACTGCAAATCCCCAGCTTAATAATTCGACATTAATCAACGCCACCACTCCTCCTACGAAGCTATCTGACCCTTACGACGAACTATTGCTTTGGATTGAAAATAAACCTTTCTAATTCCTGCAACCCTCGACTCCTTTGATGTATCCAATCCGGATTCCCATCTGACTTACTGCTTCCTATCCCTGAAAAAATACGTGACTCCACTGTTACGATCGAGACCGACTACGCCTTTTCATATGTTTTGTGCATGCGTATTACAAGGCTCTCAGAGAGTAGGTGGAAAGCATGGACAAATAATGAATGCCATCCATAACTCTTCTTGTAGAAATAGTCCCGAGTATTTATTGCAGGCACATCAAAGATAAGGACAATGTCCCGCTCTGATGCCACGTTAGGGCGGGCGCAAAGCTTACAATTTTGTTGCAATGTTAGACACCTGTGTTCCAGTGTACCTTTGTAAACAAAATCGGGTGAGGATTCGTAAGCGTTGTCATTTAGCTCCGTGGTCACATCGCAGCTCCACTCACGATAAGGCGAAACAAATATGCACGCAAATTCGAAAAAAAAAACTTCCCTATGTATCTTGCTGTATGAACGGAACCGAGTAAATTTTTGAATCATAAACTCGTATAATGTGTTAATATTGTCACAGATTTTTACGGGCTTATTTATATTAATTATTGCGTCAGATAGACACATGTGAGGCTAATTTACTGCCCTAGAATTGAATCCTTCATTTATTCGTTTCATATATAACACGCTATTTATGCGTTTGAATCATGTTTTGAACCACATCGTCGGCGAACATCAATCTCTTAACGTTCGGACTGAAACTGGAGTCACGACCGCTTGCCGGGCGCTTAGGCGATGATCGCAAGGACGCGTGAGAGCCGCCCGATGATGATGAGTCCGCAGCGCATCCTGTGGAGCCCGCACTGTTGCCATCGAGATATGAAGTGCGGATACACGAGTCGAGTAGTGAAATTGACCTGATTAAAACATGTATGATTCACTTCGATAAACAATCGTGTTATGCTTGATCGAACTGTCTGAATTATATCTTTTAGAGGTGATTACTCAAAGGAAATCAAGATGAATGGGACGATATGCATCACCTGCATTGCCACACGGGAACTGTATTGTGCCGACTTCTTGTCTCTCCGGTGCTCGCATTGAGGTACGCCACCATCAGCATAGCGCCGAGCTGGAGAGATTACATTTGATAGAATTGATGAGAATCTGTGGGCGAGAATGTCAACTGTGTGAATACTCTAGCCACACTTCTCAGCGTTTTCCGGCGTTTTTCACTTACTGCAGGACTCTCACAATTCTTCTCTGTCTCCGGTGTAGGCGCCGACACCGTCTGTTCAGCGTCTAGCCTCGACGAAGACGCCGTAGAGCGAGTTGTGACACCATCCATACGACTACAATGAAGGTACGGGTGTGTGCGGCAGAATGATCATCCAGCATGGCTTGCACGAAACGTCGGCGAACGAAGCATCGGAACAATCGAAATCGAATTTTACGAATGCTAGTTTTTTTTTTGACTTTACGACCGATCACCGGTTGGTTAGATCAACCATCTCCTTCCCTTTCCGATTCCGTCGGGGTAACAACAAACCGGCTCGGGGAGACTCGCACCTTCAGAATGACTTGTTCAGGCTCAGTCTAGGCATAGAAATGGCACGTAGTGGTGCGAGTCCGGATTACGGTAATGTGGTCTCAGCAGTGCAGAAGTCGGGGAAAATTGCTACCATTTACACACCACGAGATAGACGGGTTTCCCATAAGACCAGGGATTTGCTTGAAAGGCGCAGGGAACTCAAAATGGATGCCGTTGGGGTTTCTAGGGTGGAATGGCTACGCGTCAATAGATCAATTCGGCAGTCGTATAAACGCGACAGGGATCAGGCCTATCTTAATTACGTCAACGAGGCCATTGCAATTGGGAAAAGTTACAAAAAAGCAATTGCAAAGTTAGCTATTGGGAAGGATAGGATCATGCGGGTTAGGAATGGGCAAGGGGGGATGGAAACTACACAAGCGGGAATTGAGGGGGCATTTCAACACTTCTACAATGGTCTATATGAGGGTGATGGTGGAGTGGGATATCGGGAGGAGTTAGAACGGGATCCGTTCATTCCCATTTGCGAGTCAGAGGTAGATCAAGTGCTTCGGCATTTCAAATCTGGCAAAGCTCCTGGGAAAGACGGGATCACGGGGGAAATGCTGCGAATTGGAATAGATCAACCCGCTCTCACTCATATCTTCAATAGTATCATGTTAGGGACTATTCCGCAGGGTTTTGGGGATTCACGCACAATTCTTCTACCAAAATCTGGAGATGCAACTCTCACTAAAAACTACAGACCGATTAGCTTGCTTCCTGTCTTTCAGAAAGCTCTTACCGGACTGCTCAATAAGAGGTATGCGCCAGTTTTGGACAGAAACAAAAGCTGGGAACAAATGGGATTTAGGGCGGGTCATTCAACAGTAGGTGCTATCCATACTCTCAAATCTGTCATCGCTCACTGTGTCGACTTCAAGCTGCCGATTTATCTGCTTTTTGTGGATATCTCGAAAGCTTTTGACAGCGTATACACGGAAGCTGTGTTCAGAGCAGTGGAGTTGGAGGGCATTCCTTCTGAGGTGGTTTCTTTTCTCGCGGGTCTCTCTCAGAGCAGTAGGAATGTGGTGGTGGTGAATGGAAATGAGGTTGAAATTAAGGTTGGAAGAGGTGTTAGACAAGGTGATTGCCTGTCTCCTAGACTGTTTACATCAGTTCTGGATATGGCATTCCGTAAGTTCGACTGGTCTAGGAAGGGAATTAGTATAAATGGAAGATTTCTTTCTCATATCCTTTTCGCTGATGACGCTGTTCTCATCTCTCATGATGAACGGCAAATTCAAGCAATGGCAAGGGATCTAGAACGGGAATTGGCTTGTGTGAGACTTCAGCTTAACGGGGATAAAACCATTGGGATGACTTCTAAGCCCAGTCCAAAAGTAGTCAAAGTCGGCGGGAAAGTGGTAAAATTACAGGAGAAGGTGGTGTATTTGGGAAGTGCAATTTCAGTAACTGGAAAAGATGACTGCGAAATAACTCGACGAATCCAGGCGGGATTTGGGACATTCCATAAACACCGGGCTTTTCTAATCAATCGGGGTATTCCAATGGCTCATAAACGCCGACTATTCAATGGTTGCATAATTCCGGCGGTACTGTATGGATGTGAGAGTTGGGTTCTGACCAAAGCACAAATGAATCGATTATCGGTGACTCAACGCAGAATGGAACGATGGATGGTTGGTTGTACTGTGCTCGATCATGTTTCTAATGAGCGGCTGCGAGATTCCACTAGAATTCAGGATTTCGTCCGCACCGCACAGAAAAGAAAATGGTTTTGGTTGCACAAAATTGCGAACGATGATAGCTTAAAGTGGAGCCGAACAGTGATCGACTGGTACCCACGAAAGCGCAGAGGAAGAGGCCGTCCACCATCACGATGGAGCGATATCTTCCGAAAGACAATCGGCGCCCACTTTCTCAACGAAGCAAGCAATGTCACGTGGAATGCCATGCACACCAGAGCCCTCATCTGACCTTCCCTAACCCTCAGAAGGGCGAAGACTCTATTGACCTCTTGATAAATGTGTTAAAACTGAAACTGAAGTTTTCGTATCAATGATTCCCAAATTATCACATAACATATGCCTCCAAGATCACCACTTGTTTGCAGCAACCGACGATCCATCGAGGGAAATTTGGTTATCGTCGAGTGATTGGGACGAGGTTGCCAACCCTTGACGCCTCATGGTCTCTTCCTGCTCAGAATCAGGTTGGTATATCTTCGAAATATATCATCATCATCGTTCATCGATATATCATCGAAAAAATGTGAAGATCCGCACCTTTTGGTCGTCGTAGATTTCGCTGTGGTTGATGTTGTGATTATTCGAGGAGGGAGCTGCATTAGCCGACTCAGCCATCTCCTGGTACCTTCGCTGGATTGCAGCTTGCTGATCGGGCGTGAGGGGAATAAATCCAGAGATGTGGAAGGACGGAGGATTGCAGGGAGCGCCTGGAAGATGTGAATATATAAATGTGATGTAACGCAACACATCTGCAATACCCGTTGAAAATTTAATAATTAAAAATGCACACAATAAATAATGAATAAAAAGGTAACTCACTGTATGAGGATAGCAGTGCCTGCGAATCACCAGTGGGACACGATGCAGCTGCAGACGTTGGCTTCTGGGAGCTATTGGAGGAGAAATTCAACTGTTGTGGTTGCTGCTCCAACGGGGTTGGTGACGCTGCGGCAGAATAGGAGAGTGGTGGCTGCTGCTGCTGGGACGTCGTGTTGTGGAGCTGGTCGAAATGCTGGGTGAGGAGGACGACACGCGATTGCTGCACGCCGAGATTGAAGAAGAACCTGATATTATGTTTCCTTTTCTCAGCCAAATCATTGACGAAGCCCATGAGAAGTCAAGCACTAAGCCGGGGTGTATAAATGGATCGGACCATCCACGATTTCACGTTATGTGTATGTGTACGTAGTAGGCTAATATTATTATTATCACCAATCTGTTTGCGCAAGTAAACAACACAATGGACACGAAATCCCCGTGAGCAGTAACCAGAAAGTCGTGGTACATTTTCAAGTTGAGCTGTGTTTTCTCACGTGCATTTGGTGTACGTTTACATTGAAAATCGACCGAATTTCCCTAGCACGCATCCATCTATTTGTTGGGGTGACTGAGATACGTGTCAAGCCAGTCCGCTGAGAAGTCAGTATCCTACGTGATTGTGTAGAGAAGTCATATTGGTAATCAATATTCGGCACTAACCGTAGCGTGGTTATGTCATTATGCGGCAAGTCGGCTCCGCAAGGTTTCTCTGATGGTGAGGCGTTTAGGTTGACCCCCTGCAACATCCGTGTCTCCATATGCCCTAACCGGCTCGGATATTCTTCGCTAATCGTTGTGTAACCGTACCTTGTACATTTCGAAATCGAAAAACGGCACGTGAAGTGCTGGCTGATGAGTCGCCCAGGGCATTTATAACGAACCTGCTAAAGTGGGAATGATACCGTTGTCATGTTTTAATATATTGAGCAAGGAGCGATACATGAATTTGTAATTGTGGCGAAAGAGGCTTGTGATGATGGTGCTCGAGTGAGATAGAGAGGTTCGTGCAATCAAGATGCTGAGCGGATTATTTGAACAGATTTTACGACCTGTGAGTCACCTTAGGGATCCTGTGCTCACATTGCATGTGTAAGCGGTGACAAATGGGAGTAGTGGAACAAATATAACATGGTTCGATGATCATTTGTTCGAAGCATTGTCACGGGCAACCCTATCCGACTAGCAAGTTATCCACAGGTGATGCATATAATGTCAATTCGTATTATCGTTTTCATAAAGACCAAATGAGTGGGAACGGTCAAACATCTCAGCCTATCATCAGGCAATAAGCTTTATCCTGGAGAGAAAGTACTGTAAACCGCTCGGTCGATGTTCCGATGCTTCGAAAAATTTAGATTTGCTGATCAACACAAATAATAGTTGTTTTGACAAGGGGATTACTGTTGGCCAAACGGCCGAATTACGGCGCCGTAATCCCACTCCCATCCAAATTTCGCAATACGCGAGGCCGTTTGGTCATCTTAAAGGGGATGTGTTGTGCACTGAAATGTGAAGTGCCCACTTATACCTCTGGTCGGGGGGTTGTCGATCACCGTTGGTAACTACCTTGAGCACAAAAAAAAAGAGAGAAAGCGAGAGACGGAAAATCAAGTCCTTCCTCAAAGCACTATCAACTCAAGTGCATCATACAAAATTCATAATTGGGTCGAAGAAAAGAAGATAAAATATATACTTGAACTTGTCTTGCAAAAAATGTTATTTGAATCATTCGAATTATCGTTGAAAGGTGTCCCGATTGATTATATTCGTCAACATCAGATGATCAGATCAAATAATAGAGATGTTGAATAAATTGGTACCTGCTTCTTACTTAATTTGTTAGTTCGCATATTTTGCTTGTCTCGAAATCATATTGCATTTCTCATAGCAGTATGTAGGGACATGTTCTGTTCTTACTACTAAACGCGATTACTCTTTCTAAACGCAACAAAATGTGAATTTGATAAGCGGTTGTGTGTGAACGTGCAGTCACGGACGATTCAGAGGAAGACCAACAGACGAACAAGCGCTTGATGTTTTCCCTTATCTGTACCAACTCGCGATCCGTGAGAAAGATAAGCCTATGATGTTTGTCCAGATAAAGAGAGGTGAACTCACAACATAAACTGGACAGAATGAAGTTAAAATCGAAAACATGCGAATTTAAATTTATATAGAGAATATTTGGTATTTGCCCTTATTACGCTAAACTCACAAATTTTCAGTTGCAATTGCAAACTAGAGAGTACAACAATTCGTACAACAATTTATGTTACAACAATTCGCATAAGGCACTGTATTCGCTCTGCAAATGCACAAGCACCACATATGAAACTCATTTTGATTGCGTCCTTTAATCCGTATTCTCGTCACAGTATTTTGGTATGGTCAATGACCTAATGATATCGACAGGATGACGCGACCGGGAGGAGTCGTAGTTAAAGGGATGTGACATAGAAGCAAAAGCCGAACGCATTGTGTTTAGAATAATAATTCAAGATTTTAGGCGGAAAAAATATTTTTTAAAATAATTTATTAATATTTTTATATTTAATTAGAAAAAATAAACAATTATGGTGTCATTACGGTTGAATCGAGTGTGTGGTGAGATCTACGGGCAGCCTTGAATCGAAAAGTCGTCCGCGAACTGGAACCTGACTTTTCAACATGGCTCTTCAGCAAAATTTTCTTTTTTGTGCAAATTTGCTTATTTTGATTGAGTTTTTTTACCATTTCGCGCGGTTATTTTCATTCTATTGCGTAGTGCGATAGTTCCTCTATCTATTCGGTGCTAATTGACGTGATTTTGCTCGATGTGTAACCTCAAAGTCGCGCTTTGGAGTGTGTGCAGAAGAGAGAGAGCGCAGAGCTAACCCTCATTGCGATTTACTTTTATTATTTCGCGCGTATATTTTTGTTCTGATGCGTAGTGCGATAGCTATTCCATCTATTCATATCAAATTGGTATGATATCGCTCGATATTTGACCTCTAATCGCGCTTTGAAGGGTGTGCAGAACGTATAGAGCAGTGCTAACTCCTGAATGACCCGTGTAAGTGGGTCGTCTATAGTCGTTGCCTCTTCAATTGTGCATTCACCGTTTGGTAGTAGCTTAGTGACCACGTTTTAACCAATTGTGACCCGGCTTTCGTTGTGCGCGATTTACACGAGCGATCTTCTAACCTCTAATTCGCACTTTGACGGCAGCCTCCCTCAATTTT
Source organism: Pristionchus entomophagus (assembly GCA_036245825.1). Taxonomy (NCBI): domain Eukaryota; kingdom Metazoa; phylum Nematoda; class Chromadorea; order Rhabditida; family Neodiplogasteridae; genus Pristionchus; species Pristionchus entomophagus. The sequence goes on from BTSX01000006.1 coordinate 36,918,207, forward strand.
CGTACTCAGTCTGACAGTTTGTATTAATTTGTTCGTCGCTTTACTCGATAGCTATTTAATTTAATCGTTCTCGCCTTGACGGTTAATTACTGTTCTAATTTACTTGTTCCTCAGGCTCCAGAGCCAGTCATGATGATGCCACCGGCATTCGATTGTCCGGCCGATACAGTTTACGAAGACGAGGCCTACGATAACAGCATCCCTGACGTCCAGGTCCTTTTTAAACACCTTGTTCTTTATCTGGAAAATCCTTTTCCAGAAAGTCGCCAAGAAGAACAATACGCTTCCGGTATGGGGAAATCAGAAGACCTGAATGGATTGGTCTTGGAAAATGTCCTACAAGTAAGTCGTACCATTAATTGTGGCTTACGCTTTTCGATCGTTATTTAATCCGTTTTATTTTCAAACAAGTTCTCTACAAACAAGTTCTCGTTGAGTGCTCCATAAATGAGCAAGGGTCGATTAAATTTACAAGTCAATTTCTTTGTGATTTATTGGAGTTAATCTAGGTTCGACATCTTGAGTCGTGGGAGAAGGGAACTCGCGAAACACAAGGCATGACTGGAATGCGCGGTGGAGTGAGTGATGTTCGGCTATATTATTTGTTTCCAATTAATTTGTTTTATTGGTTACAACAGAAAAAAAAAAAATAACGGAACTGGGAGTCCCGTTTCCCTTCTAATTATATAATATTATCGTAAATCATACAAATAACTTGTACGCTTCGGTGACTAGCACTACTGTTCTCGGTTCTCGGACTATGATTTACTGTCCAACGATCTTGTAGGAAGCAGCTAGTATCGATGATCAACTCTGCGTATCTTCGTGGAATGGGATTCATGTTCATTCGATTCTGCCAGCCTCCAAGTGATCTCTGGTCATGGCTCGACCCCTATCTCGTGAGTCTATCGCTTATTCTACGAATAAACTGTTGGAAATTTTTTTTTCAATATATAATGTCGTACTTCCCTAGCTTTCCCGACCAGATGAGAATTTTAAATATTTATTTTTAAATCGCTGAATACGCAACTAAATAAAATGATTGAATGATTATTTGGATCGTCACTATCAATTTCCCGTTATCCACACGGACATGCATCGTGTTATAGAATTTGAGTAACAACGAAGAAAACAGTATAGGCGGATTACGGTAAGTGCCCACTGTTAAATTTCCTCGCAACCGTAATCCACCTGCAATCTTTTATTCGTTTTACGAAAATTGTGTTTCAACATGCAAGTAAATGTAGCTTCCGAGAACTCAATGAGAACGATCAAATAAGCATTCAGTCAAAGTATTTGATGGTTTCATGTTTTCATGGGGTGTAAAATGTGCAAAATCATCTAAATGTTTACCTGTTCGGGAATGCTTGGGACGTTCAATATTACATTTTCATTTATTCGTCTTTCTAAAATTGTAGCATATTTGTAGGAGGATGAGGTGAAATGGAAAAAGAGCACCACATAAAGAGGAAAGGATCACCTGCAAGAGAAGGATAAAAGAAGCACAAGGTCGGTTATATAATTGTGCGATATTATATCAGAATCTCTACCATAGCCTACAGTACCCCACCAAACCTGGCCTATACCGTATCCAGGAGCAGCATACAGTACCCCTCATTGCAGATTGGAAAGACATCGAAGGACAAGCGGGACTACTACCGACTGGCGAAGGAGGAGGGATGGAGGGCGAGGAGCGCCCTCCAAGCTGCTACAGATCGATGAGTTCGCCATCTTGAAGGGTACGGTAGAGGTACAGTAGGAGAAAGATCGATCGATGAATAACTTAAATGAGATTTTTTAAAAATCGGACGGTAGACTGCAGTAGGACAGTTCACCGTGAATTCAATATCATTGATGGTGTAGTATTCTGTAACCTACAGTGTTTCCCTTCTGCAGGCGTGATTCGTGCAGTGGATCTGTGCACGGCGCCCAGTTCGTGGTCACAGGTACGGTGTTTTCTTATTTTTATTTAGCTCATTCTGCAGACGTAATATCTATCGCCTATCTCTATTAGAATTTTTTTCGTTTATTTTATTCTGTACGGATCTTGTCTTGAACCAACGAGTAATATCCAAATATTGATTTCTCAGAAAATACGATGCGATCATCTCTTGCGTCACCACCACTGCAGGACGCATCGAAAGGAATGTCCCAAGAGGATGTTGTGTGGAAAGAGTCATTTTAAACTACCAAACCTAGTGGTTCACTGTTTCACCTATGGACTTTAAATGACCCTCTCTATATGGAGAATGCATTAGAAACAGATTCAAATTTGATTAAATTAATTTCAATTGTGAATAATAGGGAAGTCATTTCGGGGTTGAGCTCTCTCTATTCTGCACACTATATCGCATAACATTACGGCAAAATAGTGTGCTGAATGGAAAGAGTGGAAAGCAAAGTGACCTCTCTAGTGAATCGATTGTTCTTGTTGGTCATCACTATTGTATTTTCTACTGCTATTGATCTACATAAATGATGGAATCTATCCGATTGCTTTACAGTACAGTGTTGCTCGTGTTGCTCGAATGGTAGATCATTGATCGAATCATGGTGGAAATCATTATCGCCTAGACCCCAATCGTCGTTTCCGTCCTGATATCAGCATAGAGATAAATGGAACAGTACTAGTCCTATTTTTAACGTAGTCTTGCACTAGTTGTGTTTCTACTATTGAATATAATGTGATCTTATTTGTTCTCACTTGCTCATTCCCTTCATATGCCCCTTCTCCCTCTCCATCCTCGAAGTGATCTACCACTTCCTCCCCCGGCTCACCAATCCTCCGCCGTTTCTATGAAAGACAATAAAAAGGGCAGACCTAGTATCACTATTACCTCTACTGTGCCTGTATCTCTGTCATCGCTAGGACGAACTGTTTCCTTCAAAATAATGGTTACTCGTCAAAGCGATAAATAGAAGCAAGTGCTACCTTTTTTCGGCAATCCATCGACTCCAATGTGAAGATGGCACCACCGAACATCATCTTTGGCAGTCAACCTAGCACGCACAGCCTCTAGTTCGCGTGAGGTTCCGGATGAGTCTAGTCCGAGAGAACTAATCCATAGTCGTTGAAGAGCTAGCTTCGAGTTAGCAGGGAAAGTGAACGTGGTGGTTGATGGTTTTCCACATCGCGCACACTTCCTCATCCGCCGTTGTACAAGCGGATTCGAGCCGTTTGTCGGGTTTTTGAGCATAGCTAAGTGAATAATTGGTAACAAAAATCGCGAAAATAAGTCATCCCAGTCATTCCGGCGGTGAGATCTCGCCGGAATGACTGGCAAGATAGTTTTCAGAATGGAAAGTGGACAATAAAAGTCAATCACAATGAGCTGTTAGATTTCCGCTCTCTATTCTGCACACACTCCAAAGCGCGACTTTGAGGTTACACATCGAGCAAAATCACGTCAATTAGCACCGAATATATTGAAGAACTATCGCACTACGCATTAGAATGAAAATAAAAACGCGAAATGATAAAAGTCAATCACAATGAGCGGTTAGGTATGTGCTCTCTATTCGGTACACACTTCAAAGCGCGACTTTGAGGCTACAGATCGAGCAAAACTACGTCAATTAGCACCGAATAGATAGAAGAACTATCGCACTACGCATTAGAACGAAAATAAAAACGCGAAATGGTAAAAGTCAATCACAATGAGGGTTAGCTCTGCGCTCTCTCTTCTGCACACACTCCAAAGCGCGACTTTGAGGTTACACATCGAGCAAAATCACGTCAATTTGCACCGAATAGATAGAAGAACTATCGCACTACGCATTAAAACGAAAATAAAAACGCGAAATGGTAAAAAAACTCAACCAAAATAAGTAAATGCGCAAAAAATGAAAATTTCGCAGCGGAGCCACTTTGAAAAGTCAGTTCACAGTTCGCCGGACGACTTTTCAATTCATGGTTGCCCGCGCATCGCACCACTTGATCCACCGTAATCACACCATAAATTTCTTTATTTTTATTGCAACCGCAGGAATTTTTTTTTAATTTTTAAATTTTGTAAATATTATTAAAACAGTGTGATCTTCAAAATAAGGTCACATGTTCAATCTCTGCCAGGTCCCTTTAATGGGAGGAGTGACAGAAGCTTGAAATTATCTTGGTTGAGTGGAGCAGCAGAACACTGCGCCGCCTAATCTCTTTCTAATTCTGGGTCATACCATTCAATAGGAGACACCACAGCAGGAAACGGCAAATGAGAAATATGGGAATTCAAGGGGGTTGTGTTTCCACTATGTGATCATCGAACCAGCGCCGTCCTCGTAGCAATTCGCTGGCGGAAAGAGAGCTGGTTCTTGTTTCGTGCCTGGAACCACTCCCTGCTTCGCAGCATCACCTATTGAATGTTACCAACCCGTTGCATCATCCAAAAACCCAAGCACCCAACCCAACCGTCTCCTCGGTTCAACGAAGATGGAAATCCTCCAATCAATAACGAAGTCACCGAATCATTCCCTATACCAACACACTGGTGGATAAATAATTGAATTGAATCAGCACTATCCAAGTTGTAGATGTGCATAACGCTAGGGATACAAGCACATTCCGTCCCCTCTTTGCCTATCATACATTTCTTAGCCGATAAGCTCAGCAAACGAGCAACGAAACGAAATGTGAATGTGAAACTATGGCGGAGCAAGGAAGGGAGATAGAAAGGAAGAATGGACTACGGACGAAGCACCCACACCCCCCCCCCCCTCTCTTCTCTCTCTCTCATATCTCGCCTCATTCTCTTTCACCCCCCCCCCCCCTCTCCTATCTTCCCCGCAATCTCCTCCAACTCTCGCATTCCGTTCAATGAACCAACCCAAACAAGTGAAGCCCATTGTCATACGTGACTACACGGAGCGACTTGCAGACCAGTTGCAGAAAATATCGTTTGGCAATTCTTGAGTGGGGATTAGTTAAAATTGGAAATGAGAGAGGGCAGAGAAATTCGATTCTCGCGACCTGCAATGCAGCACATACAATGAGGAATGAGTGGACCGAAGATCAAATATCCGGCGACCAATATATATCTTCCGAGTGAATAATAAATGCACGTCATGTATATAGGGGTGTCCCATAAGTCTTGATAATTTTTTTTATTTTTTTGTTTTTTTTTATTTCTTCAACAGTTTACAATAATCAATAATCAATGTATGCCCCCTTCGAACCCTCGACCTGTCTCCATCTTTCGGGCAGGGTGTTAACACCTCTCTTTCAAAACTCGGGAGGCTTAGAGATGATCCATTCGGTGAATGCCCGAACGAGTGAGTCTCGGTCCTTGAACTTCCTTCCCCTGCAGAAGTCAGACAGTGATCGGAAACAGTGGTAGTCGCAAGGGCTAATGTCAGGGGAATATGGTGGATGGGGAAGCCATTCCATATCAAGCTCGTCCAGTTTGGTTTGGGTGATTTTCGCGTGATGGGGGAGCGCATTGTCCATCAACATCAGGATTTTTCCCTCGAGTTCGGGAGGGACTCTGATGGCGACCTCTTCCAGTTGTTGAGTGAAGAGGTCGGCAGTGACCGAGGTGTTAGGGGCGAGGATCTCCCAATAGAGGGGACCGAGGAAGCAGAAGAAGAAGCACAGCATTTCCCTCTTTTCGTGCTGCTCCTTTTTCGGGGTGGGCTGGGGCTTTTCATCCACGTCGCACCACTGCAGTCTCCTCTCCGGATTATCATAGGTGATCCACTTCTCATCTGCTGCGATGATGGAATTTACCCATTCTTCGATCTACGAGAGAGCAATTCCCGACACACCTCAACTCGCTTTTTGAGTTGTGCCTGGGAGAGGTCATGGGGAATGACTTGGGGGAGCTTCGCTGCCTTTCCCGCCCGATGGAGGGTCCGACACATGGTGGTCTTGGGAGTGCTAGTCTCTGCCGCCAACATGCGCACATTCTTCTTCGGATCCTTCTTCAGCGCAGTGAGAACTCGAGTGGGTTTGCGAGAAATTGGGCGACCGGATCGGGGTTTGTCATCGAGGTTATAATCTCCTTTCTTGAAGCGGGTGTACCAACGATGGCATGTAGCAAGGGAAGGGGCATCCTCTCCATCCGTAAGCACCAGGTCCGCATGAGCTTCTTTGGATGTACGACCAAGGCGGAAGGAATGAAGTAAGACAGCGGGTTTATCGTGATAAGTCTCCATCACTAGAATGACTGTGGCAAATTCTAAACTGATGCAATGCCTATACCCCTTCGACGTCAGCATGATGCAATAGTTTGTTTACAATTTGCATTTCGAAATCGGGGCATTCGATTGCGCAACAATGATTTACGGAGCAATTCTCAAGACTTATGGGACACCCCTATAGTTGTCGAGGGTTCCTCGATAAGTGGGCGCATCGTACCGGGATTCAGATGCTCCCAATGACGAAATGAATGGTTTCAGTCGATTCAGCGTCGAAAGTTACCCCTTTTGTGAACTTTTGAGCATACATCATTTGTTTATGTGCCAGACCTTGCTCGATACTTACGCACACTCCCTCATATACCAGGAAGAAGAAGAGGACTCCACTCCAAGACATGAAAACATATCTCGATTTTTTCTGTTGTTTATTCGTTTATTTGACATCATTCCAAGAATGTTTGAGGTGAATTCATTTCCTTTATTTTTTAAATATCAATTTAACAGTTCAGGTAAAAATCTCGAAATTACCTTCAACAGATACAGTAAACATTATATCATGAACATTACTACATTAGTGGTGTTGATTTTGACCATTGGGGATCATTTCAAGTTTAGCTGGATACATGGAAGATTGGGAAGCGCTGGCCACTATTGGATTGCTTGGTTCAACTGTGTTCGTGATCATGCGACGGAATGCATTTCGATACCTAAATTTATCATCGATTTTTGAACGATTTTTTTTAAATTTAAAAATAAATATTATCATATAAATTAACGTCAGACGTACCCGGGGATAAGGAATATGACGATGTAGGGATCCACCATCGGAAAGATCATCGTGGACATTACCGACATCGTGCCGACCCCGCCCAGGGAGACGCCTTAACGGAGTGAAATAAGATATGTTTTGTACTGGCTCGAGACATGCGATCACATTGCGTATCAAATATTCCAATAATTTGAGAAAATACATAAATACCTGCTAATGGGATGAAGAAAACCGTTCCGACCGGTATGTAGGAAGTGATGCAGGGAATGGTTGTCTAGGAGTATGAGCCTTTTCTATATGTTGTATTTTTTTTTACATGCACGAGTAGTGTGATAAACAGCTGTTTCTGCAGACGCTTCGTTGTTGGAGAAAGTGACGAACTGATGAATAAAACAATTGTCTTACCACAACACGTTTATTGTGTCACACAATGAAAGGGAAAAAGATTGCAAAACACATACAAACTCATATTTGGCTAGTCGTATCTCTCAACCCCTTCAGAATTTTATACATGCAAAAATACGACAATAGTACAAGTTGTGAGCACGGTGGCGGCAATGAACGCAATGGTGTATAGTGATCGGAGGATCAATTGCTTCTCTCCTTTATCGTTTAGCGTCTGATCATGAGTTCGTTATCTTAGTAGACTTTGGGTCACTGTATCTTCGCCACTCGTCCGGTATAGAGAGTGAGCGAAACGAAGAGACGGCGTCCCGTATTTCGAATTTACCCAGTAAGTCAGCGCTAAGAATCCCGGTTTGTTGATTGCGAATAGGTCGACATTGTAGACTTCCTATTAACAAATTGCTTATACTTCTTGTAAGCAAATGTTTGATTGCTACCTTTAGAACTGGAGCGTATGCGCCCCTGGAAACGTCCGTAGGTGTCAATCCAATAACGCAGGTGGTTACAATACTGCCTGAAGATTCACTTCGGAATCAGCAAGCATCATTGACGGAAATGAGGATGTGATCAATTAATTAAATTTTGAATTTAGTTATTTTACTCGCCTATGAAAGTGGAGCGAAGGCCAAGATGAGCCAATTGCGCCACGGTCGCCGTCGAATCCACGCCAGCCAAGGAGGGCTAGCATAACCTCTTGTTATTACCTATCAGTTATTGTCGAATCGAGACCTCACTCTTCTTGAGTTGTGTGTGTGCTCTCGTTTTTCTGACCCACGAAAGACCACGCAAATTCAGGAGAGTCGTCCTCGGCATCACTAACCTGCTCAGTATCTCGAAACGGTACACAAAATGGAAGGCGAGCAGAATGTACGTCTGCCAGAAGATCATTTCCCAGAAGTGAAGAGTGATTACCGACACATCTGTGATTTCTGATTTGTTGTTGTTATTCTCGAAACAAACTTGGAAATATCACAGAGAAGATACAGTATCGTGCATAAGTCATGGTCACTTTTTCATTCTTTCATAATTTTTGACTCGTATGAGATTTCTTGCTCATACTTGGTCATGAAACAGCACATCCACCGAGTGTTAAGGTTATGCCATTGGGATATCACAGAGCGCCCTGGTTGTTGCGTAGTGATGAAGCAATCAAGCAATACTTTTTCAAACAATCAAAATTCTTAATCAAAATTGGATTTGTCCTCAGTCTTCCTACTAGGCGTGATAATAGAAGGCCTCAATACCTTTTCGATGAAAATATGTACTCATGGGAGGATGACGTACAGTTGCTTTAGACTGGCTCAAATTAGGGTCCCGAAAAAATGAATTTTCGTTCATAGACATGCTTGAGACTCGTTCAAAAGCTCAAAATGATCCTTATCACAATTCCTGATGATCCCCAAAGTTTGGTAACGATAGCTCTTAATTTGACCTCAGGGCACGAAAAATACGAATTGTTCACTTTATCACATAACCCTATTTTGGATGTTTACAGTTCTGAGGGTGATTTTCGTTCAAAGGTCATTCCAAGACGCGATGGTAGAAAATTCATGGAATATAAGATTCTCAACTTTTTAGAGCATTTGCATTACTAGGAAGACTCAGGACAAATCCATGTAAGAATTTTGATTGTTTGAAAAAGTATTGCTTGATTGCTTCATCACTACGCAACAACCAGGGCGCTCTGTGATATCCCAATGGCATAACCTTAACAGTCGATGGGTGTGCTGTGTCATGACCAAGTATGAGCAAGAAATCTCATACGAGTCAAAAGTTATGAAAGAATGAAAAAGTGACCCATGACTTATGCACGATACTGTACACCTATTTAAGACACTGGCTCCGTAATTTTGGAGTATGGGCCGGACATCGATATCACCGATCCGGCCCAAACTTTTTCCTGGATACCCCCATGGGTCCCCATCACCAAACGGGTCACTATATGGTCCAGATCATTGAAACATAAAAATGGCGAAATATCAAATTTTGAAAACTCGAAAATCGGATGAAAATAACCGAACGACCTGGGTACAAAGTTAATATTGCAATATTATACACATGCCTAGGCAACAAAAACACGTTATAAGTTGGTTCAAGATTTCGATCGCAAACTGGTTTTTCCAACTTCTGATATTTTAATTATAATAAGAAAAAAGTTCAAAATCGCACTCCGGCGATTATTCCATGTTGTAGAGCTATGAATTCTGCGTCGAATCAGCTAAATTAGATATTTTTAATTTTAGCCCCCTTTCGGAGCTATAGACCAGAAAGAAGCAGTCATTTTGAATCCCACATCGAGTACTTCATATTTTGTGTTGACAGTTTGACCTGAAATTGATCATTTAACAAGAACCATGAAAATTCTAAAATCCTGAATATTCTGATATTTCAATTCTAATAAAAACAAAGTTCAAAATCGCACTCCGGCGACTATGCCATGTTGTAGAGCATTGAATTCTGCGTCGAATGAGCTAAATGAGATTGAAATATTTTAAGCCCCTTTTCAGATCTATATAACTGAAAGAGGCAGTTGAAAAAATAGTTTCCAGAAGATCAAAATGGTACTCATTTTGAAGCCTACATCGAGTACTTCATTTTTATGGCTGACAGTTTGACCGGAAATTAATTTTTGAACATATTAGTACCTTGAAAATTCATAATATTCTGAAATTTTAATATTAATTAGTTTTTTTTTAAAAGTTTTATAATTTTTTGAATTTGAATGATAATAATTTGTTTTAAAATCATTTTTAGGTCAAACTGTCAACACAAAAAATAAAGTAATCGCTATGGGCTTCAAAATGAGTACTATATTGATGAAGTTATGAAAACTTTTTTTTCAACTGACTATAGATCCGAACGGGGGCTAAAAATTAAATTATCTCATTTAGCTTATTCGACGCAGAATTTAATGCTCTACAAGATAACGGAAGAGCCGTGATGCGGTTTTTCCAAATGGATTTTAAAAAAATTAAAAACCCATTTTCGAAAGTTGAAAAAACCAGTTTGCGATCGAATTCACGAACCAACTTATAACGTGTTTTTGTTGCCTAGGCATGTGTATAATATTACCACACTAACTTTGGACCCAGGTCGTTCGGTTATTTTTATCCGATTTTCGAGTTTTCAAAATTTGATATTTCGCTATTTTTATGTTTCAATGATCTGGACTATGTAGTGCCCCGTTTGGTGAAAGGGACCCATGGGGGAAAAAGTTTGGGCCGGATCGGAGATTTCGATGTCCGGCCCTAACGGCCGAGTCCTCGAAAATAACGGAGCCGGTCTCTTAAGACGACGACTCCGTTATTTTCGACCACCCCGCGGTCACGTTGCCCCGAATTGAGAATATTAGGCTCTTACTTTAATATGTTTCGGTACTGTATTGTACAAAACTCATATTAATTCCTGCTGCTGGCTGACCGTCAGGAGAAAAGTGAAATTTCAGGTAAAATGTTCAAAAAATAATATTTTCTCTAAGTAAATAGATAGATTTCAAATTTAAACGGCATCGATATTTGAGTGTCCACAGGCATTAGTTCAACTGTTGTGTTCAGATTTTGCTCGAATCTAGAATGTAATAAAAAAAAATTTATTTTTAAAATTAAATTTCTCTGTAAAAAATACATTGCAAGCTCTCACTGTTTGCTTATTGTAGACCTCACTGCCATGCATCAGAATAATCAACAGAGGAGATAATCTCAATCGGCCAAAATGAAATATGTTGAAATGAAGTTCGTCATCTGAGGAGTTCGAACACGAATTTATTCATATATGCTGAATTCCCGTGTAGATCTGTCTTTCCACACAAACCAATGTTTCTAGAATAATAGAGTCTAATGACGTCGAAAAACCCGAACGTTAAACGTTTCTGAAAAATTTGGATTTGTAGATAGAAAAACGATCTAAAATTTTTCAATTTTTTCAAAGTTGTTAAACTCAAGCTTGCACTGCTTATTTTTAAGGAATAATTACTAACTATTTTCTCTCTACTGCACTCATGAGCATTCGCATCATTTCAATAGCTATGCAAGTGTTTGCTTATTAACTTGTAAAAAAATTGAGATTCATTTCTCTTTTCTAATGCGTAAAGTAAATGATCTCGGGTTAGTTAGCGAAAAAATAATTAGAAATTATTCAATAACAATTAGCCTTGCAAACTTGAGTTTCGCAACTTTGAAAAAATGAAATTTTTAGTAGATCGTTTTCTACAAAAAAATTGAAGATCGTTTTTCTATCTACAAATCCAAATTATTCAGACACGTACAAAGTTCGGTGTTTTTCGACGTCATTCAACTCTATTATTCCAAAAACATTGGTTTGTGTGGAAATCAGACATATTTACACGGGAGTTCAGCATATATGAATAAATTCGTGTTCGAACTCATCAGTTGACGAACTTCATTTCAACATATTTCATTTTGGCTTTTTTTTTTTTTTTTTTTTTTTTTGAAATTTGGAATCTATCTATTTACTTAGAGAAAATATTATTTTTTGACCATTTTACCTGAAATTTCACTTTTCTCCCGACGGTCAGCCAGCAGCAGGAACCAATATGAGTTTTGTACAATACAGTACCGAAGTATGAGCCTAATATTCTCAATTCGGGGGCAACGTGACCACGGGGTGGTCGAAAATGGTCGAAAATAACAGAGCCGTCGTCTTAAACTACCGCAATTGTGTACGTATGTGTTTTGACATTTTTCGAATACTTTCTACTTTCTTGTTGGATATTACCCGACGATATTTTTTTAAAAAAATGTTCCTGCTAGAGTTCGAAATACGTACCTGTCCATTCGCCTGTCATGCTGCTATCGTTGAGGAAGCGATAGCTGAAGCCAAAGAGCCCGAACTCGGTCAGATGAAGCGCCTTCAACTCACGATTTCATAATTCGAACAGTGATGGAATATTTAGCATAAACTCTACTCAAATTGTCTACTTTCGCAACGTGAGAAAATCAACGAGAGTGGATGCTACGATCAGTTATTAGCGATGCCCATTAGAATTCGACCCATCCTTATTTTACTTTCCTACTCTTGTCTCTCTGACCTTGAGGATAGTTTTGAAAAAAGCGACTATTTCGAATGGGCATCGCTAATTGCCATCGCTGAATCGGATGACATTACTTACAGGAATTACTGTAGCATGGGTGAGAGAAATGAGTATATCAACGACTGCGAAAGTCAGCAGAAGGTAGCGGTAAGGACCAACCTGCGATTTCTTATGATTTCTTATGACATTGCATTCATTATTTGAACAACGATCATTGGACTTTTCGCTTCTGATACTATCTCAGTTTAGCAGAAGGTTACTCAAACAGGAAATTGCTGCAGTAGTGCAAGAAAAAGTCTGAACGGCTTAGCTCGATCATTCATTAGTGATGCCCTGTTGAATCCGACCCATCCTTATTTAAGTATTAGTCAGACATGTTATAATAACACCTTTTTCAATATCATAACATACTTGAAGGTGAAATTGATAGAGAAGGCTTTATAACCCACATAATCCGAAATATTTTCAAAATTTGTCAATTCAACTCACTTCGTAAACATTCTCGTTGACGATCGCACCGTACATAATTAGATCGTTCGAAAAAATAAGATGAAGTTTTCATGAACAATTAATGGATGAATAAATGTGCAGCGTGAGATCATTGATGATCAAGAAAATGATTTTCTTTGATAACCCTCACTAGCTGTCCACTCTCTTCAAATCGTGCAGGAACTCACCAGTCGGAGAAGCGAGGGAGCACGAGATAGATAATACTGGCATGTTTGGCCGCCACTCATCATCGTCAAAGGGCGGCATTATCAAAGAGATAATGCAGGCAGTTTGAAATGTTATGAATCAAAGGGCGACATTATCAAGATGACGTCATATGTTTTTTTTATAGCGGATCTTGACCACCCCTATTTTAGCACATCCCCACACCACACACGATTTCCAAACATAGTTTGCATATTTGTGCCTCCTTCATCTGCTATGGTATCGTGCATCATTGCGCATCATCTTTTCTCCACACTGCGTATTATTTTCCAGCGCACCACCCATACAATATACTACGCATGTGATCACAAAAGTATGAATCATACCCCATTCTACTCTTCGTATCTCTATTTCTCTATCACTCTCTCGACCTATTAATCAGTGGGAACAGTGATATTAAATAACCTAAGAATGATAATGATCAGGATTGGCAAATGAATATGACGTTCTATTCATTCAGCACACTATCTACGGGTGTGAAAACAACCCTGTCATATTCTTCTTCTAAAGAAAGCAAAGAAAAAATAGAACAGTTGGAGAGCACACCGGGGATAGCCTAGGGATGCGATTCTGGTGAGTGTATTCCGTATGTGGAGGGGAGAGACTCGACTGAGAGTCACATAATAGCACGAGAGAACTTGTGATCCTTTTTTATTAATTATTGCACTGAATTCGCTCTGCATAATCATAAATATATTGAGAAATATGATTTATACATTTGCCAGAAGATAGCGATTACTGAACATTTGCACATTGTCAAACGGATGGATGTGCTAGCTACTCTTCATTTGTTAAAAAAAAAACAAATGATGAGCATATGAACCAAAATAGGAGGATGAGTTGTAATATGTGTCTACAAAAATCGACTAGAATTCAGACCGGAGGGAAAGAAGAAGTGAGTCGCGATCATCGGGAGATAAGACCAGATGCTCTGTCCAAATCGACGGCGTACGTTGCTCCACCTTTCGACAGCAGCGAGCGCTTTGTCGGTCCGGAGCAAGATTTGAGATAGGAATCAGCATCGGCGCCAGCTGAAATCGTCATCGATTGCAGATGCATTTATATATTTTCAGAAATCCGTCTCTTACATCTTCACAGAAATAAATGTGTGTTATCTGAGGCACCTGGCGTCATCTTGTGTGGTATCCTGCATGTATGTCGCAGGATAACACACAAGCGGAGGTGATACAATTTTCCACATATTTTTCTGTGTGTGCCCTCATCATCCACACCGCTGGCGTGTCTTCTTCTTCTTCTTGTCGCTCGACTATGCCAGACGGCGTTCCAACCTGCGAGGACCGATGAGCCGCGGCCGTGGACGGTTGTCCGCTCGCCATGACAGGCGTCGAATCGGGCACTGCAGTGCGTACAGCAGCGACGCCGAGACGCAGCCTGCAAGCAAGATGCACGGTGGGAAACGACGACGATAAAAGGTCGCTCAAGGAATACGCGACCAAGGCTGCAATTACGAACTTAGATTGGTATCCGATGCTCACAAGGTAATGGATCAGCTTTGCCACGAAATTGGGGTATGAGCTGTACACTAGTGTTGGAAATAGTCATTGCGGCGCCGCAATATCCTCCTCACAACATTCGTGAAATTAGGCGAGGGCGAAGCAATGTGGCGCCGCAATGGCTATCCGAATTGAGAAAAACTGCAGTACACCATTTGAACGAGCATCAATAGTTTTTTTAAAAAATATTCTGAGCTCACCTCTTGCTGGCAGCGACGGAGGCGGCGGCGAGCGCGAAGTGGTTCGGCTTGAGGGATGGTGACGAGGCCCGAACGCGTCGACGGATCGCATCAGTTCTCTGCGCATTACATGCATAAACCAAATGCAGCATATATTAATCGGATATTCTGGCACAGCCAAGTCGAGACATTGCATACCTTCCTCGATGTTATGCTCGTCATTCTCTGACGGATGGGACTGTCGGGGAATGCAGCCGAAGCCGCAGCCGCTGAAGTGAAGGGGGCGGAGCCAGTGGAGATTGTGGATGACGCCGATGATGAGACGGAGACGGGAGGGGAGGGAAATATATCTTTAAAAGGATTTGAGTATGTCTATTGCTTTGTCTAACAATGAACACAGTCTAGGATGGTTTTGAATTGGATATACTGATCAGCACGAGTAAACAACATCGAATGAACTGGATGGTCTTAGCCCATCCCCCCCCCCCTTGAATCGGGCCCTACTCACGGTCTAGCAGTTCATGCTGCAGCAAGAAGAAACTTTTGTCAGCTTTGTTGACAGCTGCATTGCTTGTGGCTGGTACAGGTGCGGCGCAGCGTGGGGACAGAAGCGGATGAACATCGTGCACGTGTATCAGCTGCCGCTGCTGCATATTGACATCGGCAGATGAGAATGAGGATGGGATGAGCTGCGGCTTCTGCTGCTCTGGTTGCAGAGATGCGGTCGCGTGGCGCATGAGGGCAAACTGCTGTGATAGGAGTACGGCGCGTGATTGCTGTACGCCGAGGTTGAAGAAAAACCTGCAGTACGGATTCACTTCGACCGACAGCTTTATCATTGAAACTTACCGTAGCGTGGTTATATCATTGAGCGGTAGGTCGATACCGCTCGGAAGTTGTGATGGGGCCACGTTCAGATTGACATGCTGAAGCGAATCACTCCACAATATCATACACCAATCGAGTCAGAGATCGATTTGGCCAACCGTTGCACATGTACATACCTTGTACAGTGTGTTCCTAAAGAATGGCACGTTGACTTCTGCTTTGTGCAACGGCCAAGGCATGAACACTGCGCCTGAAAAGAATATAATAAAGGATTTGCAAAATACTTTGTTGCTATCAGTGACATAGATACGAGGCATAGACAAGAGTGTGATTATTATGGCCATGCATTAAAATATCGCAGGATGGGCCGAATCCTCAATGTAGAACGATTTGGAAAGGACAAAAAATCGTTATTGTTGAGGAAAGGAAGCAAATATGAATGAATAGAGAGAGGGGAGGAAAAAACACAACAAAAACATTGCAGCGTCCCAACATCCATTTGAAGACGATCATGAAACGTACCTACTGTTGCTCAAATGTTGGTTGTTTTAATATATGTTGTAAATCACGCAATGACTGAGGTGGTCTATCTTCTGTTAGCTCTCAGTGTACGCAGGAAGATTTTGAGCGGAATGCATGTCGCGCACACAATCTCGATTCTAATATGTCGCTTTCGCACTCTCTCATGAATCGCATCCACTTCAAACCCCCTCGGAAGTGGCGGGGGTAAGTTAGGGCCATGGCCTTTGAAACTCTCCCTTTCTAACCCATTCAACCACTAATAATCTGACCATCGAAACAACTACGTGTTTTCTTACTTCCTTGTTTACTAAAACTCTCGCTCACTTCGGAACTGACCAGAATCGTCAATGACTCGCTACCATCTAAACATTGCGCGAGACTGACCATTAGAACAAATGAAGGCGGGCGTAATCCCCTCACCTGAGAAAATGTTTCACCGAGAAGGAGAAAAACTGACACTTAAGATTGTTTCTGTAGTTTATGCCAGTTATGATGATAAGCTTCAAAATTTGTCTATTATCTTAAAATCGCACCAATTGAAACCAAAATTATTCGACTCGTAAATGAGCCGAATCACATCAGTGCAATATAGAGGCAGGAGAGAAGGAGGTTTCACAGTGCGCAATGCAGTAAAAGATTGAACTATTGAGAACGGTTGCAAAAATTCTCACCTCCAGCCATGGTCTGAATCTGTTTGTCGGAGGGTCCGACAATGGGCGGCAGCATGATACCAGCTGCCTCCGCCGTGTCTGCTTGCAGTAGCTGCAAATGCTGCAGAGACGCTGCTGCAATGGCTGCAGACGCTGCAGCGGCAGGTGAAATCATCGTGGAGAGAGTTACAGATGATGATGATGAGGGTCGACTGTGGGTGCCTGATATTGAATGATATATATCCGAATATTGAACGTTCTGATCGGATTGTACAATAAAAGTCACTTTAAGAGACAAGCTCCGTTATTTTCGAGGACTCGGCCGTTAGGGCCGGACATCAAAATTACCGATCCAGCCCAAACTTTTCCCTGGATACCCCCATGGGTCCCATCACCAAACGGGGAACTATATAGTCCAGATCATTGAAACATAAAAATAGCGAAATATCAAATTTTGAAAACTCGAAAATCGGATAAAAATAACCGAACGACCTGGGTCCAAAGTTAGTGTGGTAATATTATACAGATGCCTAGGCAACAAAAACACGTTATAAGTTGGTTCGAGATTTCGATCGCACACTGGTTTTTTCAACTTTCGAAAATGGTTTTTCAATTTTTAAAAATCCATATGAAAAAACCGCATTACGGCTTTTCGGTTATCTTGTAGAGCATTCAATTCTGCGTCGAATAAGCTAGATGAGATAATTTGATTTTTGCCCCCGTTCGGATCTATAGACCTGAAATAGGCAATCGAAAAAACATTTCTTAGAACCTCCTCAATATGGTGCTCATTTCGAATCCCACATCGAGTACTTCATTTTGCGTGTTGACAGTTTGACCTGAAAAAGATCGTGATTCTAAAATCCTGAATATTCTGATATTTCAATTCTAATAAAAACAAAGTTCAAAATCGCACTCCGGCGACTATGCCATGTTGTAGAGCATTGAATTATGCGTCGAATCAGCTAAATGAGATTGAAATATTTTAAGCCCTTTTTCAGATCTATATACCTGAAAGAGGCAGTTGAAAAAAATGTTTCCAGAACATCATCAATATGGTACTAATTTTGAAGCCCACATCGAGTACTTAATTTTTTTGCGTTTACTGTTTGACCTGAAATTAATTTTTGAACATATTAGTACCTTGAAAATTCATAAAATTCTGAAATTTGAATATTATATAATTTTTTTAAAAAGTTTTATAATTTTGTGAATTTGCATGATAATAATTTGTTTTAAAATCATTTTTAGGTCAAACTGTCAACACGAAAAATGAAGTACTCGATGTGGGCTTCGAAATGAGCACTATATTGAGGAGGTTCTAAGAAATTTTTTTTCGATTGCCAATTTCAGGTCTATAGATCCGAACAGGGGCTAAAAATTAAATTATCTCATTCAGCTTATTCGACGCAGAATTTAATGCTCTACAAGATAACGGAAGAGCCGTGATGCGGTTTTTTCAAATGGATTTAAAAAAAATTAAAAACCCATTTTCGAAAGTTGAAAAAACCAGTTTGCGATCGAAATCTCGAACCAACTTATAACGTGTTTTTGTTGCCTAGGCATGTGTATAATATTGCCACACTAACTTTGTACCCAGGTCGTTCGGTTATTTTCATCCGATTTTCGAGTTTTCAAAATTTGATATTTCGCCATTTTTATGTTTCAATGATCTGGACCATATAGTGACCCGTTTGGTGATGGGGACCCATGGGGGTATCCAGGGAAAAAGTTTAGGCCGGATCGGTATTTTCGATGTCCGGCCCATACTCCAAAATTACGGAGCCAGTGTCTTAAGAGACGTTCCATGAGATTGTGCACCTACCCAAGGGAGGACTTTTTTGCAAACTATGCCAATATGTACAGGGTGTAGTCCCCATACCTAGAGCTGATAGCTGGCCCAATATGAGATGTTGGGGTGCACCCTCCGGGAAATGCTGTGCATGTCCCAAAAAAAGTCGAAAATTTCATCACTGAAAAAGTATGTTCTTATGAGAGGAATCGCGAGAGATTCGAGAGAAAAGACCATACCGCGGCGGTAGGAATTTGTATCTCCGATCCTGATAAAACGTGAAAATTGAGTACTTTGAATGATGCTCTTTCAAACTACGTTTGCGGAATTTTGAAATCGGGTCTTATCTTGGAGTATTGGTAGGTCAAAATATGGAAACTATGAAATTTACGAACAAAATTGCCTCAGGAAAACAATCATAACTCGCTTTAAAATCACGCTAGAGACTTTTACAAAAAGAATTCGAATGAGGACAAAGAGGGAGACATTTCTTATGTTGATGATGTAATTCGTCGTCGATGAGCTGGTTCGGAGTGGTCGGTTTATCAAAAAAAAACTTAACTTTACTAATTCCGATTTCTACAAGAAGCGCCGAAAAGTGATTTGAGAAAATACTCGTACCAATCAAAAATAACGAAAAACATAGTTTGGAAGCGAAAGGAGATCGATAAAAGGACGAAAAATCGAATTTTCTTCATTTTTCGGTCACCCTGAAAAATTATTTAAGTCATGTACCTTTTTTTTATTCCATATTCGGATTCTACGTGAAAAACTACCTTAAGTGAAAATTTTTCACGTCTCTCATCGCCGCCGCCCGGATTTTACAGCTTCCCGCCCGAAACTGTCTTGGAGGCATTTCTTATGTTGATGATGTAATGCGTCGTCGATGAGCTGGTTCGGAGAGGTCGGTTTTTCAAAAAAAAAACTTTACTTTACTAATACCGATTTCTACAAGAAGCGCCGAAAAGTGATTTGAGAAAATACTCGTACCAATCTAAAATCTAAAAATCAGAGGAATCGGAGGATGGAAAAAAATGGCAGACACTTTTTTCCGAAAAACCTGCGATTTTGACGTTTTTTCGCAGTTTTTCAAGCACATCTTTTTTCATTCATGTTTTCATGAGCTGTCATATCCAAATTCGAAATCAGCGTGCCAAAATACACCAGAATTTCCTTTATTCATGTTTTTCCGAGATAATATTTTTTCCGACTGGCCACTTTTTCACCCCCTTTGGTCCGATTTTGGTCGAAGTATTTTTGTCTCAGAATCATGGGGCAATATGAATTTCTGGCTTATTTTTGAGCGTAGAAAACGAATTTGCTAACTAGAGCTCATGAAACCTCGAAATAAAAAAAGTTATGACCAAAATCCTGAACAAAATGTTTTTGGCATTTTCTTTTTAGCATAACTTTTTATATTTCGATGTTTCATGAGCTATAGTTAGCAAATTCGTTTTCTACGCTCAAAAGTAAGCCAGAAATTCCTATTGCGCCATGATTCTGAGACAAAAATAATTCGACCAAAATCGGACCTAAGGGAACCACATGGAAAAAATATGACTATAAGAAATTGTGGTGTATTTTTGCACCCTGATTCCGAATTTCGACAGGAGAGCTCATGAAAACATGAACGAAAAAAGTTATGCTTGAAAAAAAAAAGAAAAACTGCAAAAATCGCAGGTTTTTCGGACAAAAGTGTCTGCCATTTTTTTTTCCATCCTCTGATTCCATTTATTTTTGGATTATAGTTTGGTGAGAGTATTTTCTCAAATCACTTTTCGGCGCTTCTTGTAGAAATCGGTATTAGTAAAGTTAAGTTTTTTTTTGATAAACCGACCACTCCGAACCAGCTCATCGACGACGAATTACATCATCAACATAAGAAATGTCTTCCTCTTTGTCCTCATTCGAATTCTTTTCGGAAAAGTCTCTAGCGTGATTTTAAAGCGAGTTATGATTGTTTTCCTGAGGCAATTTTGGTCGTAAATTTCATAGTGTCCATATTTTGACCTACCAATACTCCAAGATAAGACCCGATTTCAAAATTCCGCAAACGTAGTTTGAAAGAGCATCATTCAAAGTACTCAATTTTCACGTTTTATCAGGATCGGAGATACAAATTCCTACCGCCGCGGTATGGTATTTTCTCTCGAATCTCTCGCGATTCCTCTCATAAGAAAAAAATTTCGCGGAGGGTGCACCCCAACATCTCATATTGGGCCAGCTATCAGCTCTAGGTATGGGGACTTCACCTCGAACTTATCGCAAGAAAGTCCTCCGTCGAGCCCTCTCGAAAGCTTCACTAAACCGTGGAACGGCTCTTAAATATATCAGACATCAAGCGTACTAAACTAAATTCAGTAGGACAAGAGAGTCGAATGTGACATTGCTCAAGTGTTCTGAATTCAACGATCTTGCACGTGAACCCTGATGCCCAGATGACTCCGTATAATTACTGCTGAATACCATGCTAACGAGCGAGCGTTGAAAAATATTCCGATCGAGTCCGGCTCTTAGACATATTATTATCGTCGCGTCTACGTTGCTTTGCTTGCTATGACACTGGTTATGAGCAACATTTTAATCTCAGGTGAAACCAAACCGAGACAAGAGTAGTAAAACAAAGTAAAACGAAACAGGATAAGTAAAGACCAGCGCTAGATGAGTGGGCTTGTTCAAGCCACATACTTAGTTTACAAATTCAATTTACATAGGACTAAGTACAGCGGAGGAATGGAGAGAAAGAAGAAACCAAACTGTAGTGATTCAGCCACAATTGTAGAAGCGAATATACCACTTTGAGTGAACGTGCAATCGGGAATGAATCAGAGAGCGATCACAAAACCAACCAGACACATATATTATGCTATCTCTACCATACCTAATTATAGTTTATGTTTAATTTATCGTTAAAAAATCTCCGAAAACCGAGTGCACCACACGTGAAGGACCTTGACGGTTTCAACATCAAGAAACAGAAAATGCAAAGCGCGCATGATTGTCCTGGAACATATGTGCTATGTCTCTACACTCTCTTCTATGTTACAACTTCCGAGATTTGTCTTCAGCGAAAACAAGAAATGCGTAAGCATCTGCTCTGACCATCGAAACAGCATCCAAACAATGGGGCAACTAGTGCATTAGTGAGCCTACGCTCAATTTCGCGAAAATTTATCGAGACATGGGAGATGCGGGGAACACAAGGAAAAGTGCCGGCCTGACACGTTTCTCATGATATATTTTTATCATTCGGAGCTGATATTTCTCGGAACATGCATCCCAGGTTCTAATATTATGTCAGCTATCAGCTCTATGCAGACTTCACCCAAAAGTCTTTGGAATATACGAGATGGAAAAAGATGGAAAAACGCCATCGGTCCCGTCAACGCCTATGTTGCTTCATGAAAGCGATCAGACGCGAAAAATAGCCGTGAATGAAACGTCGAGGTTCATATTTGCAAAAAAAAGTGAATAGAATACAGACACCTCACTAACCCCTGTTCTGAAAATTCTTACTTCCCAAAGAAAAAAAGGAAAATATTTGTAATGATGTAGAAATTCGTAGAGCCTACAATATGTTTGCAATACCGATAGCCTGTGCTCAGTGGTCGGTTCAATTGAATACCCTATCCTAAATGTGCATCCGAATGAGGAGGCAGTGTGGAAAATTTATTGTGGGTGTTCGAAACGCACACGCAAATGAAGATGACTTTATCAGGTAGTTCGATAATTTGCTGAGTGTATCATGTTTTGATGTGGTAGAGATCCCAGGTTACGCAATTCCATTCGGGTGCGATTGTCGGCTGAGTAGGCGATCGTGCAGCAGCGGTTGCGTTGTCGCGAGCTCGGACCGCGGTTGATTCGGAAGTGGTAAAATCTGAGAGACGCCGAGCTAGGTGGGGTATCCAGAAGGGACGGAGTAATTGGACACAATGGTTTACCGTGCACGATCGTCCGCAAATGGGCCATGACATCTGAGGAGAAGGTCATGGTGAGGAATTTCTGGAGAGAGAGTGATCGATAGATAGATCATGGATTGTTATCGTTAGGTACGGAAGAGGAGTGCGCCAGACAACGTCAGACAGTAGCACAAGAAAAAAGTAGGTTCGCGCAATATGGAGAACAAAGATCGGCATCTGACTCTACCCCGTTCGCTTGCTCTCTCGTCGCTTTCACCGACGAGAAAGAGAGGAACATGAGGAGGGTTGATGCAGATTTGTCGCCACTAGTACATGGCGACTGCCTGATTATCGAACCAACATGGTGCCGCCCTTATCACGTTATTGTGTCCCTGCAGTATGTTATCTTTCGTCGTCCTTTCTGTCAGTTATCATTATTATCTTTCCCATGGCAAACATTCGCAACAAAGGTCGGAGCCAAGAGCAATGGTTATGAGGGCAAAATATCAGGTCGGTCAGAAAGTTTCTTTCTTTTTTACGCTCATCGATTCTGACCTATATTATTCTTGTTGTTTGATTGATCAGCATATGGCTTTACATAATCAATGAGAGCATTGTTGCTCTTTTTAGCGCACATTATATCAGGGCTGAACAATCAGTATGAGGGACACAAAGTAAAGTTAAATTCACAGTGGTTGACCATGAATCGCATCTGTATCTCAACCCAGTGCAGAGTGGAAAGAAGTAATAGGGCCCAACCAGTGTCACATTTATAAAGTACGATGATTGATGATTACCATTAAGTTATTGCGAGGAAATTATCGCAGCATGCTTAATAGAAAAGCGCTTGAGAAGATGCAACAGACGGTTCTGGAACTCTCGAAAAACAGTTTCCATCACACAGCTGTCGAGTCGATAGATCTTCAAATGTCAATTCAAGTGCATATCAAAGTACAATACCTAGTGAGTCCCCAATACAAATTGAGAGAGGATCCCATTATCCAGAAATTAGCTGAATTTTCTTGAACTTTGATATCGATAATTGAAGATTGAAAAAAAGACATATAGCTGCGTCCCTTTTTGTATAGGGTCAGAAGGGCGGTTATTTCGATGCTAAAAGAATAAGCAACTCTTGTTCTATCGTTGTTTTCTTGGGTAGAACTTGGTGTTCGTTATTTTCTGTAATGGGAGGTCGTGACGGTACACACCGAAAATCATGTTTTATTGCAATTTCCGCTTCAAAATATATTTTCCCTTCTTCCACACGAGGCCGGTTCAATTCGCACATACTACGATATTGCCCCAGGACACCCCTAACTTATGGCATATTGGCGATTTAAACAAGCACAATTGTCGAGCTAAAATTAACAAAAAGAAAAAGAAAAAAACTTTCTGACCGACCTAATACACATCGATGAGAGCTTTCTCGTCGGTGAGAGCGACGAGAAAGCAGGCGAACTGGGGAGAGTCGGATGCGGAATGAAACGGAGTGAGTGGAGACTTGAGGGGGGGGGGGAACAATCCTTCGAGATTTAGTCGTTAGCCATCAGATGTTGAAACAGGTCCCAGACGGCATTTGTCCTTTGCTGAGATACAATCATCTTTTTCAGCTGGTATTAGTGTTTCTAGAAGGAAGAGTCAACAAAGGGGAAATCACAATTGAAAACACGTGAGATAGAGGTGGCACGCGAAGGGACCAAGATGGGTCACAAACAGTTTTAGCTAAAATGCATTATGGCTTAGTATTGATTGACCTATGATCCACTGTCATATTTGTCCCTTATCCACTTGATTGACCCCAAGAGTAGCACACTGGCTACAAATCAGCCACTTACTCTTCCACTGGTCATCTGCCAGCCGGAGAGAGAAATTGTGGCCAGTCACGATATTAACACCATGTGATAGAGTCGCTTCTCCCCTAGTCTCCCCTAGTCTCGTATCGTCAACGCACAACTGAAGTATACCACAATCAAATGGTATAAAATATGAATCGTCAAACTCATCACAGAAAATCGGCAGAAGTGTCAGTCAACCTCCCATCATTAAATTTGGTACAGGAATTATCCATGGATGAAGAGTTTGAACGGAAATGCAAAAAATCTGCAAAAAGCAAAAAATGGTTATGAGCAAACAAGATTGGAAAATACAAATTTAAAAAAATAAACTTTTTTAAATCGCAAAATTAAATCATTGCCGAAAATTTTCTCATTTGTTCAAATCAAGTGATTACATATTCTATGTCATGTTTTAACATCCCAGGACACATTTACAGATTGCTTATACCACTGCTAGTATGGTTCCAGGCCCACGAAACACGCAGAAGCTGTTGTTTTCGGATATTTACAATTTTCGGTCTTGATTGTATCAAGTATTCCGGTTTGCCAATCGGTTTTTGTTTATCAGAAGCTCTTATTAATGCGTCGATTTCAAAAGAAAACAAATTTCGTTAATATCGACAATGATCGAAGAAAATTTAATCTTATTGTATCCACTCTCAAGCACTCACGCACATATTGTAGATCTGAAAATGCCATGACATTTTAAGCACACCATTCGAGTTGGCAAACCTGAATATTCGTAAACTCGTGACCGAAACTTGGAATTCTCTGAAAAACACTAGTTTCTGCGAGTTTCGAGTGTCTGGAACCATATTAGAAGTGGTATTAGCTTTCTGGCAATGTGTCCCTGGGTGTAAAAGAGGACGCAGAAACCGAATCTGTAATAAACTCAATTAAACGAATGAGAAAAAATCGGCCATGATCAGGTTTTGCCAATATCTAAAAATTGCTTGCATATTTCTAAAACTTCCTTGATCTTTATAATCATAAATGCGGTTGGTCGTCAACAGCTTTTTTCGAAACCCTTATCGATTTTCCGGTCACAGAGTAACAAAACGAAGAATCAATGGTCCCTCATCCATGCACTGACATAGTATGGTTGAAATCGAAGCACTTTTGAAAAGTGTGTTCCTGGGCATCTCTCAGAATATCTTCTTTTTTTGGATTAGATCGGCAGGATAAGATCATTAATCGCATTTCTATGACGAGCACATTGCACGCCTGCACGGAATCATTGCAGCTTGCGAGGTAGATTTCCAGAAAGAAAACAAATTGAGCTGAACATTGGACAAGCACTCCGTGTTTTTGAGACTGTTGTGGATATTATATATTCACAAGGGTTGCTCGATCGAGACCGAGACTCGAGGTCTCGAATCCGCTGGATGGAGAGCGCTACCTTGCGCGACTTGAGAAGGCGAGGGTAGAGATTCTCGAAACAAAAAAAAACTTAACCGAACCCTTTTCTCTTTCGTCGAAAACATTGAAAGTGCACGTACCTTCTATTCTATTTGTCGGCAAGAGGCCGAATGGAGCGCATATTAATTGAGATATGGAATCTCGATCCGGCAATGATAACACTCACAACATGCGTTGAAAAATTGTGATGCAGTCGATTAAGGGAAGCGTTCACGCTCTCCGCATACCCCAATTTCATCTCCTCTTGTGCACGGCGTCGATTGATTGAGGCACTGGAATGAATATAATTCGAATGTGGTTCAGACTAACTATCGCCACTTTGACGTGAGGTATTTGGACAATTATTATATATGGACGAGCAAGAACTGGAACTCTTGTCAGATTATTTGTAGGATCGACTCAGCTGCTACTTCTGTCGAAAAGTGGCGACTATTTTCCGGATTGAAGCGGTTGTGAGAATTCTGGAATTATTGACCTGCGTTTACCACCACATTATGACCGACTATCTGAGATTTTGGAAATAGTTCTGGCATTCGTAAAAAATGAAATCTTATGATATTGTGGTCATAAATAGTGCTCGATAAGTGGAGTAGGGGGATATTTTTTTTGAAATTTTTCTGAATTTTTTTGCTTCGGGAAATAGGGGGGTAAGCGTTATGACGTCATAGGTCAAAATCCGTAAATCGAATCCAATCGTTTCGAGAGTGGGTTCGTCGCATTCCCCGTGGTATTCTAAGACTCTTTTGCTCTGAGACATTTTTCAATCCTCCTAACAAGGGAATGACCAGAACTCACATATCCCGATTCCCTTCATTTCTCCATGACAGAAGGTACCCCCCAAGAGTATCTCATGGCCGTTTTCAAAAGTTGCCCAATCCTTCTAGAAATCGAGATATGATGCTTTCAATTTTTGCCATTGATTTCCAATAAGAATTTGCATGCGCCATCATCTCCTTGTTGATGGTCGATTCCATCGGCTTCGGTGGCCGAGTGGCAGTGAGTTGAAACTGGGGATCGGGGGTTGCTGGTACGGATCCCGGTGTGGGAATTTTTTGTTTTGCTTCTATTTGGAGCATTTATCGATCGATTTTTATACGTATTCATGTGTTTCGCTCGAATTTCGAACAAGTAACAGTTTTATTCAACAATTATGGTACGCAATGATGTAACATTCAAAGCACCAGGTCTTTTCGCACATTGGGCATAGGATGAAACTCAACGACTTACAACCAACAGAGGAACAGGCCTTGGTATTGACACCACGAGGAAAGCAATACTCGACTGGGGTTTTGAAACGGGCAGAGGGAGGAGAATCGAGATATCCAGCGGTGCGCCATGCGCACATAATCATAGCCTTGAAGAGGGGAGCACGCATGATTTTGAAGGACGGGGAAATGAACTTCAAAATGTTGTCTCTCTGGTAGACCATGAAGTTAGGGGCATGCTTGAAGGCGTGGGACTGGATTCGTCTAACTAGTCCCTTGAAGGGTCGGAAAAAATATACGTCAAGGGGCTGGCAAATGCCAGTGGCACCAGCGGGTATCTGCCTAGTGTGCAAGGTCTTGCCAGGGAGGAGGGAGGAATCGATGGCATTCTTGTCGCGGAAGCTGGTCCACGAATCCAGAAGAATGCAGAGGTCGTTGGAGGCGATCGAAGAAGTGAAGATGCACTGGAACATAAATCATTAGATGGATAACAATGATATAATGGTGATAAGGGGAATGAAGACACAATTCTCACCTTCGCTATCCATTCCTTCATGTGGTTCTTCGTCATTATGTGCGAAGTTCCGGCACAGACGACGAGATTGGAGGCGCTGAAGATCCGCTTGGTCTTCGGGAACTTCCCTCCCGGTTCCTGAAGTACCACGAAGAGGAAGTCACCCATCGATCTGTCGGCAAACACCAGTGGCATCACAGTGTAGGAGTGAGTGAGAGACGCTGCAGACTGAACCATTCGAACGACGATCTTCTCCCCGATCGGAGCGAGACTCAAGAACAACTTAAATCAGAAAAGAACTTTGTATAGCACTCTCTCTAGGGTCATTCTCACCTCTTGGAATGCAATTCCTTGAGAAATCCGGATTGGTCGGCGTTGCAGATTTGATCAAGTGGGCGGGCGCGTCTTCATTTCCTCCTTGATACCAGCAACGAAGTCTGCCGCCTCCTTCTTGATTCTCGCATCATCACGTGATTTTTCTTCGACACGAACTTCGTAGTCCTCCGAGATCCGAGCCGTGTCTTCCTCTTAAACCGAGTCATCCACGATTGCGTGACTCATAGGTAGAAACTACCACGAAAATACACATAACAAAATAACGTACCGTCTTCCATCGCCTCGATTGCCTCCTTGTACAGATCATCGGAAATGCATTGAAGAGCGATGATGCGTCCCGCCCGTCGATTCGAAGACTCGTCAGCCTCCTTGGCGAACTGCTCCATCTTGCGAAGGTCGTAGTCATTGCCGATGAAGCGATGATAGTGCTTCATCACCTCGAGAGATCGATGAGCCTTCGTGGTAGTCGAGCGGTAGAAGCGTGCAGCCACCACAATCTGCAACAGATAGCAGTGATACAACGAGGAAATAGGGGTAGGGAGCACAACATAGCGGGACAGATAGAATACCTAACTGACCGATTCGAGTGTGGCACACCCTTTGGAGAAGTGGAAGCGCTTGCGATCGGGTGGAGGGAGGTCGTTCACCAGATCGAGGTCGGCTTCATTCCAGTCGGGATCCGAATCATTGGCCTTGTTGATCCAATGGCACCAGCTCCTCTTCTTCACCGTACACGAGACCATCGAGAGCAGCCTGTGAAAAAAACATCAGAAAATATCCCATAAGAACAACCGACCAACAACCAGAACACGAGAGGAAAACTGACCTGTTTGAGGAGGAAGGTGAAGGTGCTGGCTAGCTTGTGTTCCTCCCGGGTGGCACCAGATAGATCCGAGTCGAGACCGAGATCATGAGCGAGAAGAGCGACGACACGAGAGGGGGAGACCGGGAGGTGTGAAGTTGCAACCGTTTTGGCCATTTTATAGGCTGCGTCCAGACATCTTTACATAGTGCTCTTCATGCTAATGGACAAATCCGCCAAATCTTTCCATACAAAGAAACATGCACATATTTGCTTTGAATGTTACATCATTGCGTACCATAATTGTTGAATAAAACTGTTACATGTTCGTAATTCGAACAAAACACATGAATACGTTTAAAAATGCCGCATCCTTCATACTATCCTCTTACGCTCCCTCCGCCTTCTCCCTCATAAT
Source organism: Pristionchus entomophagus (assembly GCA_036245825.1). Lineage (NCBI taxonomy): Eukaryota > Metazoa > Nematoda > Chromadorea > Rhabditida > Neodiplogasteridae > Pristionchus > Pristionchus entomophagus. The sequence continues at coordinate 36,947,187 of BTSX01000006.1, forward strand.
TCCCTCCTCCGTACCCACTGAAACGAGTTTCCTGAATGCAGCTGATCGCACCCTGACGGATCTTACTATGATGAACGATATGCATGGGGCCGCAACCCCTCGAATTCCTAGCTGACTACCGGACTCGTCTCTTTGAACCATAGCATTTAGTATGGTGAATATGTTCTTACCAATAGATTAGTACATTCCTGACTTCCGTGTTTTGTTCAATTCCAAGATTTCGAAGGATAATCTCGCCACATTGTTCCGACGATCTCTATTCGCTTTTCATCGTAATTCAAACCATCCCATATATCTTGAAACAATAAATAATGACTATTCTTTAGGGGAATCGTATTACGTATTAATGATGCAATGACCACAAACGATTTTCACATACACATTGCATTGAGGGTATTTATCACAATGATGTCGCAACATGGGACGAGGGAGGACTGCTATATCGTATCTATCGTGATATACCATCCCCAGCAATCGCCCGGGCACGTCTGGAGGTGCGTCTCAAAATCGCCCGTGTCAGTCTGCAAATCAGTGATTGTTGAGAAAAATAAATTTTGAATCCCAGTGAGAGTTGTAATATGTATTCGTTTCGACGTTGATATTTGTCTCTAGCTTAGCCCTCTAGCTTTTCCTGATTGGTGACAGCTCTCTTACGTGCATGAGTGCCGTGTAAGCCGTGAGCTTGTTGAGGTTGGATCGAGACGACAGCACGTTGTAAAGGCCCTGCAACCAAACGTTCTGATGTGCAATGGTGATGTAGTTTCGGTTTTCTACTCGGTTTTCTACTCTCTTGATTCTGAACACTCTCTTGTTTGTCTGACTCTCTTGATAAAGTGTAGAAAAAAGGACATCGAGATCACATCCATATTGTGCTATGCACTTCGGTCGTGGATGAAACGGTTAGGGACGTACAGCGAATCCGACGTTGCTCCGTCCCAGTTTGCGCATGCAATTCTCACCCGGCGTCTGCCTGTCATCGAGGAACAATGTCTGAACAAAGTAGGATGACTTACGGCTGTTCTTATCACCATTATACATGTATATTATATTCCTCATCATTGTATTATATGGGGTTAGGTATTTGACGATATTAATGGATTTATTTCTGTTTTTGGCTGCTTTTTGATATACCCCTTTTCAACACGTCGATATCTATTCACCGGCGTGTCTTGATTGTAGTTGGTCTGAAGGATGAACCAGTGATCCTTGCGGGAAGTTATTTCGGTCAGCAGGTCCGTCTTGTAGTATGAGCGAGCGATGACGCATGCCTGATTCGATCTTGCTATGCTACCATGAACCGCAGGATATTGTTATCCTTGCTCCACTTTATAAGTTGACTCGTCTGGTATGTATACATGTTGTTTGATCGCGAACCTCGGCCGGCTTCGTTCCAGACAGGATGTAGTAGACATTGGACAACATCTCCGTGTTCATCAGATGCTCTTTTGCCTCTTCGTACGCTGTGATTTCATCATTGGCATTCGTAGACTTTTCACATTGCTCCCCATCTGAGCGACTTGCTACATTGATTCAGAAAAATGTGTTTCAATTTTTTTCGACTTTTTGAGTATTTTTAGCTATACTCTATCGTTAGTTCACAATTAATGTGCTTGACCTTTAATCTCTCGTCACTGACTGTGCATGTTCTCCATTGTCTCTCTCGCTAGCCAGGTCATCCGTTTTGCGTCAGCCATCTCTCCGGACAGCCACTTGAGCATACCATTGCGACCGGAAATAATGTTCAGAATGTGGCTTTGATCATGTAATACCCATTCCAGATTAACTCTATTCAATCGGTGTGTCAAACAATGCACATTTATGTTGATAATATGTAATTGTGATACTGAAATGTTTGAAAAAAAGTCACGTTTATGAGATCTTATAATGGATGCATAGAAGCACCTACGTATTTTTTTTATCTTAAATGAGTAGGAATACATTATGCCATAGTTACAGTATCGACAATAAGTCTTGACCCAAAAATTCAAAATGGTGTAACTTTCAAACCAGATAGGCTCTGAATTTGCCTGCAGGGCACGAAAATAACGCATATTTCACTTTTTCACATGACACTATTTTGGATGTTCACAGTTCAGATGGTGATTTTCGTTCAAAGGTCATTCCAAGACGCGATGGTAGAAAATTCATGGAATATAAGATTCTCAACTTTTTAGAGCATTTGCATTACTTTCCCGCCCGCTGCAGCCGACAATCCTAGGTCAATCGATTCTCAAAATCGGCTATTTTTGGTCATTATTAATTTTAACTTTTTTCATTCATGATATCATTGGCTCTTATATCGAAATTCGGATTCAGCACACAAAGATAAACCAGGAAAAAAATTAGTCAGAAAGTTCTGAGAGAAAACAATAGAAAAAAAAGGGCATCATGGTAATTTTATGGGTTGAAAATTGATTGACCTCGGATTTTCGGTTGCGGCGGGCGGGAAAGTTATCCACATGCTCTAAAAAGTTGGGAATCTTATATTCCATGGATTTGCAACTAACTTGTCCAGGAAAGACATTTGAACAAAAATCGGCCTTGGAACTCTGATTGTCCAAAATAGGGAGAGAAAAATTATGTGAAAATGTGAAAAATTCGTGCCCTGATGTCAAATTAAGAGTTATCGTTATCAAACTTTGGGGATCATCTGGAATAGTGGAAAGGATCATTTTGAGCTTTTGAACGAGTCTCTACCATGTCAATAAACAAAAATCCATTTTTCGGGACCCTACTTTGAGCCAGTCTAAAGCCATTGTACGTCATTCTCCCGTGAGTACATATTTTCATCGAATAGGTATTGAGGCCTTATATTATCACACCGAGTAGGAATACTGACAGAAAATTCATAGAGCAAATATTCAACCATGAAAAACCATGCCATGATTGCGTCATCACCATGCAATATAGCGAAATCGTTTTACGGTAGGACACAGTGAGCATATGTAGGAGTACATGTACTGTCATCTGCCGAAACTTCAGAACTATCGCCCATCTGGTTTGAAAGTTACATAATTTTGAATTTTTGGGTCAATACTTTTTGTCGATACTGTATTACACAATGCTAAGATTTACTCAATGTCAACTCCTAAACCCTGTCAAATCTCCTAAAATGAATAAGATTCGGATTCTTCGTATCATCATTTCCTTCATTGTCTGTTATCCAAAATGTCCAGAGGGGTGATTGAAGAGTAGAGTCGTATAGAGATGAGTTAGAAGGTTCGACGTATTTGAAGACACGCATCCCACGTCTAAATATCTAATTTTTGAGCAACAATCTTATGATAAAGTACCCTTTGCTAATGGTACAGTCGAACCTGACAAACTCCTTGGCCACAGCATCCTCCAGCTCTTGCCCCGTTTCTTCAGTACAATACTCCGGAAGCAAACATAGGTTCGAGATCTGAGATTTCATTCATTTTTTAATACTATGATCGTAGTACATGTCCGAGTAGAGAGGACATTGCAAAGCCGACGATTTCTCCTTGCTCATCACGGGCGCAGACCGAGCGAAGGTTGCGGAGTCTATCTCTGGGCAAATGTTAGGTCAATGTAACGAGTCGGGGTGTTACTGTTATGTAAGTTTAGCAACTTTGTGTTCTCAACAGTGATGCCTTTCTTCCACATTCTATGGATCAGTTCACCGTCTCTGTCCACTTCCTCGTAGGATAATGTGGTAGGGAGATCATCTGATGTCCCCTGAATATCGTCAAACTGGAGCAACATGAACCATTTGCAGTATTTTATGGTATTTTTTGCAGTAAAAAACAGCATGAGCTGATAAAGCGGCCAGAGTTGATGAAAAGTTGCAATCTTTCGGAGTTCAACGGATTATATAAAATTGTATCTCGCGGAAATTTCAATTGAACATTTCTAAATATGTGAAATTTGAAATAGGAAACGAAATTTCGCAGTTTTTTTGTGGCAGCAAGCGCCGTGTTCTTAAATTCTCCGGAGGGATGCGGTGGCATGCAACAAGAAGGAAAATGTATCGTGTGTGATTTCGTGGTGCATTCAATTTATGTTCAAACAGCTAGATCATCGAACTAAATTTATAAAAAAACAAATTCAAGAATATCGCGCTTGCTAGCAACAAAACACCGTCAAAATCGTTTCCGATTTCACATTTGGGAATGCCCAATTAGAATTTCCAATTAGAAAGATATAAATTTTGATATCAATTGAAAGGTCCAAATCCGATATATTTTAGTAAACTCTGAGCGATTCATCATCTCATGCTGTCTTACTGCAAAGTACAGTAAACAAAGCAAATTGTAGATTTTGATTTCGCTTGTTTATATTTCGTAATTAATGCCTATTGAATTATTTTAGTCAAACATCGTTACAAAGTAAGCAAAATGTTCGACATCTATCATCTCACTTCCATCAACTCTTCCATCTGTGTAGGTTCCATGAAGAAAACCGCAGAGACGTAGCAAATGTTGCTTTCAAATTGCTCACGCAGAACAGAGAGATGACGATCTAGCTGCAATTGTTTCGACATTGTTACTTTCTGAAATCTATTTTGAACACAGTTCTTGAAAATTAGCACAAATTATTGAAACTCTCACTGCATGTTCCGTCTCAGAGTCTCCAATAATGAGCAATTTTCCATGCTGCAATATTAGTTCCCTTATCCTGTCAATGAGGAGAGGGACGGCATCATCGATGAACAGCAAGTTGTGACCCGTTAGTGGCTTGCGAACAAGAATGGATGGACTACAAATATGCCGTTAAGTGATTCAAATGCGACTCTCGCAACTTCTCTCAACGAGAGTAGGATAGGAACGAGATTCGTGGAAATGAGGAGCACCAAGTTCCGATTTGTTTTCGCTAGTGTCTTTCGTTAGCGACGACGAGGTCAGGCAAAGAGTTCAGAAAGAGTCGGGGCAACTCACTATTGGACATTGCTGTATTCGACGAAGAATAGATACTGAGGCTGATCTGAGGGGAATCCAAAGACCTGCAAGAACGAGAATGTTTGCAAGATTAGAGCACTCGTGATTCTGCCAGCTGGTTCCTATGATTTTTTTTTCGGGTGTCACATCATGAATTTTTATTTCGTTCTACATTTGGTCCCCGCCCCCTCTATCTCATCGCCGTTCCTAACTTATTGCTATATCGACAGGAAACGACTATCTTGTATTCTGTTTAATATAGCGAATTCGCTAGAGAAATGGGGTCAGACAGCGAAATCGCTGTGTCCGCGCTAAGAGCTCTCTTTCGGGCTCAGGAGGAGGCGGGTAATTCCGAAACCGATACCGAACGCGCAACTCTAATTGATACATTCTAATTATCGCGTATTTATTAACACGTTTATGCGTTATCCCTCAATAAATGAATATAAAAGTGCACAAACTAATCTACCTGCAGCTCAGTCGCCGTGTACTCGCCTGCAAGAGCGATGCGTAGGGTGTTCTCTAGGAAATAGTTGTCCGGCAGGTCCCTTTTCTCTCTTAAAACAAATGTTAACCGAGTGGTGAAGAAGCAATTGGAGGAAATTATGGATACCTGCGATTTCTTGCTCGAGCAGTTCCTGTAGTTCATCGAGATCGGTGAATTCCCGCAACTCCATCTTTAAAAAAACAAACACAAATAATACGACAAAACAATAGATAGGCCTACGAAGCAAGTGCGTATCCTATCTACCAACACAATTTGGACAATCTGAAATGCCGTCCTCTGGATGTGTGGGTGTCTTCGGTACAACGCCTAACGTGTGAGAGAGAGAAGTGAGAGAAGGACTAAACGGAAAAAAAAATTAGTACCGCCAAAGAATTATATCTAGTAAAAAACTATTGAAGAACTGGGAACGAGCCCCTGATACTGCCATGTCGTGTCACCAACCTTATGAGAGAGTGTGTGAAATAAAGAGACGGCGACCTTTACTACTACCAGGAGGAGCGCAAGCGCGTAAGTGTAGTGCGAGAGAAAAGGAGAAATCGAGAGATCAGAGTGATGGAGATGGAGAGTGTGCGTGCGCGTATTCCCCAAGACCAACGAAACAAGACCAAACTATCTCGCACGCACGCACCAATGAACCAACCATTGAGTGGGTTGGAAATTTGTCGGAAAAAAAACAACACCAAAGTTAGTATCATCCGTGATGTGTACTCATTGTGCTCCTTATGTTGAGCTTATGGCGCGCGAGTCCATGAATAACACTTGATAGATTCACTATGAGCAGACAACGGGTAGAAAAAGAACACGAGCAAAACAAGATGTCGGCGAGTGCACTTGGTCGGGTCGCTGACGGCTCGACAAAACAATGTCGCTCCGAGACTTGTGCGCTCGTGCGCTCTCACTTTCGCGTAGTATCTTGCCTACATCTTCCTCCGCGCTTTTCTCGCTTTTTCATGCAAAGCACCGTGGTGTTTATGCCGCGCGACTACCATTAACTTCAAACTAGAGAACAGGGACGATATATTGTCCATCTTTTTTAGATTCTCTACTGGTTAGATATTGTCTTTGGAATTAGCGATTTTTGAGCGCGGCTTCGGTGAGTATGTCTACAGCAACGTCATTGGCTATAATAGTACACAACAGTGATATCGACTGAGTTGTGCTCGTGTGCTCGGTATGAGGGGCGTGAGTTGCCTCAAGTATGGGTGCTCGGCGCACGTGGCCGCCGTGGAGGAACGGGTCTGTGCGCTCCACACAGCCGAGATGTTAAAATCCGCTCTTCTCATTTCACCACGTTATAGAATGAATAACATTGTTATTTTACAGATATTCATCATTTCATGACAATACGAGACACTATGAATACGTTTGCCTTCATCTACGCGGATGATGAGGAGACATGAAGAACGGCATTGCGACGATTCATACGCGCATGGTTAGCACCGTAATATAATATAGTCTCTCATCGTAGTAGTTCTTCTAAAAATTCAATATACTTTCCCCTTCGAATATTAACCATGAGCTCAGGTATTTCTCACAAATGTCTACCTCACCGCGACTGAAATAATGTACAATTATGGATTACGTTAGTACATGATGCTTATTGGAGACAGTAATCTTGTGCTGAAAAATTATTCATTTGGTTGACTGGGATCGAGTCACGACAATCACTTCTGGTGAAATCTCCTTTCGCATCAGTCTCTTCGGCACCGATCTAATGTATTTCCTATAGGCTGGCGTCACTCCCAGTATAACAAGATTGTGGACGAGAGGATGACAGAGGGAGACGCAATTGAAAAAATATACTAACTTCTGGAGAGAGTATCGTAATGGAGGAATTTCAGAAGAAAAAATAACTTACGGAATGCGACACACTCGAACATCAATGTTCCGAGAGTAAAGAATCCCGGAATAACGAGAAAAACGAGTGGAGCAAAGAGCTGGGAATATGATGCTTATTATAATGGGATGTTGTTTTTAAACGCAATCTCACCTGAGCAAATAAAGTTGTCAATGACCGTCGAATCTAAATTGATGTTGCATTGCATCAAATCATTGCAAATTGACGTTTCCTTGCATCAAATGCAAGGTACCACGTGAGTTTTTCCACCAACTCACTAGTGATGCCCATTCGAGACCGCCCATTTAATATACATTTTTTTCTCTTTTCTCAAACTGGCAAGAGGATAATCGGTTCCGATTTCACACCAATACAACTCACATCTACGTGAAGCACGTAGTGCATGTGCGCGAAAAGCACTAGAATCACGATCACAGCCACAAAGAGCAACTAAGAATATAAGGTATATATTTTTTTAAATGTTCGACAAATCTTACCAGTGCAAGAATGAAATAATTGAGATCCGGTGAACGTTCTTGCATGAAAACATTCCCGCGTTTGATCATCCAGCTAAGATTGTACGGGCTCTGCAAGAAATATTCGTTTGAAGAGTTTCGAGTTCGAAAAACCCCGTGATTTCTGGATCGAACGCTGACTTCATGTTTCCAAAATCGAAAACGATGAACAAACCGAGGTGAGCAATGATTCTATTCGGTCTACATTATCAGGTGTTGTTGCACAATAGAATACAACAGGCAATGAAGAAATTACAATGATCAATCCATTACAGTCGATAACAGTCACCTCAACATATGAGGCCGTTTGTGACAGGGTCAACAAGGGGTTGGAACCGGTTAAAAAATCCGATTTGTCCAAAAGTTGGCCTTAGGGGTAACTTTGTATTGTGTATCGATTGGGGAAGACCGTTTTTCGATCCGAGCCTTCTGAATCCCGCTACGGCACGACGTCAATTTGGCCAAAAATCTGTTTCAGCGATAAAAAAATTGTCTGAAAAGGGTAAAAAACAGTCGAATTTTCGAGAATCCGAACAGAATTTGATTCTCTACAAAATGAAAAAATATATAATGCTCTAACTACAGTTCTCGAGTTATGATCGATTTTTGACAGAAAAAGTCTGGAAACCCATTAACACAAGAAAGAGCATCCCTTTGTGATCATTTTCGTATATCATGTTCAATATTTCAGAGGTTTTTAAATTTTTAAAACGTGAAATATTGAACCTGATAAAAGAAAACGATCAGAAAACATGTTCTTTCTTGTCTTAATGGGTTTTCGGTCCAAAACATTTTCTGTGAAAAATCGATCATAACTCGAGAACGGATGATTTTAGAACATCGGATTTTTTCATTTTGTTTAGAATTAAATTCTGGCCTTATATGCGAAAATTCGACCATTTTTGCAATATCACAGAAACATATTTTAGCCAAACTGACGTCGTGCCGTATGGGGATTCAGAAGGCGCGGATCGAAAAACGGGCTTCACCAATCGATCCAGAATAAAAAGTTACCTTTAGGGTAAACTTTTCGGATATCAAGAAATCAAGCATCTTTGTGACATATGTTTCCTATGCCATAAAAAAGAATCAAGAAATTTGGTCCAGGTCCAGAAATTTTTCTCATTAAAAAAATAAAACATCTGATGAAACCTGTGTGAGAAGCAGATAGTTGCGTATCTTCGCCAGTTGTGGGGGCGTTTCCTTGAGCAGACAAAACAATGATATGGTATTAAGTGTCGAAATGAAGAAGAAAAGAACACTTTGGAAGTATTGAAGACTCAAGTGCTCATTCTGAGAGAGGTATATCATAGCCACTAGCGAAGACTATTCCCTCAGAACGTTTATTTTTTCATATCGTAGTTAGTTCCAATTTGTAGCTATCTGTCAAATAAAATCCCATGCGATATAATTCTATCAACACCGAGCTCTTCGCGCTCAAAGTAGTCATGCAATTGCATGCAATAACATATTATTTGCTCCCTGAAGAGTGCTACGTCTCAAAACAAGCCAGTGTGAGATTCATATCTGAGGACGAACAACAACAATATCCCTCAGAAGTGGTATCTTGTCAGAGAGACAGGTAAATAATCGGAGCATATTCAGTTCAAAAGAATTTTCTTCGCGCTTATGTATGCAAGACATTTTCTAGGGACTGAAGTGGTTGACAGAGCGTTCGAAATCTTCTGAGCAAATAATCATCAGAACACATGGCAGGAAGGAGAGTGGGAAATGAGGTGGTCTATAACCTCCTTCCACAATCGGCTTACGCAACTTCGTATTTACCCATGGAAGTGAACGTACACAACGCAGATAGCGTGGGAATTCTAAGACAACAGATGCGTCTAAACTTTGGGCCAGTTGAAATGAAATTTGATTGCTGCACTGGTATCCAGAACTGGGAATACAGCATTCACATAAACATATGTAAATGCGCCAAACCTGAACGAACATGGAGTAGCAAAGGACTTTATTAGTATAATAGCCAAGTGAAAAGTGATTTATTGAAGGGTACTGAGGTTCAACGAGATGGGTTGATGATGTCAATCGCTGCTTGATCGCCGTTAATGCTGCATCGAAAATGTATAGTACACATGTTCTTCTATGCAGAAACCATAACCTGCTTGCCGCGTCAGAACCCTCTTTATGACACGTTAGTACACGTCATCATTATTAGTAATACATTGTAGCAACGTCAAGAAGATGTCATGGGTAGTTTCAGGTTGTTATTTGTTCCCTTCCCCCATCGAATAGGGCAGGTGATGATTACAATTTTGTCGGAAGTGTAGTTGACGAAGCCATGAAAAGTGACTGAAAGTGCTGTTCGAAATTGGATTGCATGAATGGCTCGAACCGTCCTCGGATCCGCCCATCCAACAAGCCCATTCGCGAGAGATGACTGGCCAACTCGTTCTCGTCCGTCACCCTCTCCGTTCCCTCCATTCTCGCAATTACTATCTTCTCTTCGTTGAAAAGACGATCGAGTGGGTTCGGATTATCGTTGGGAATAGCAGGTAGCACTCCAGCATTGGTGGGAAACAACCACTTGTATCTGCAATCCGATCTATATGGACCGTTTATGGGGAAAATAAATAACATGAAGCTATGCTTGTTGGCTATGTCCATCATCCTGCCGGTCGCTACGAAGAAGCTCGCGCTACGTTTTCGATTTCTGAGTGTCATCGAAGACCGTTTCGCCGCTCTCGGTACATTCATTACCTGAATTGATAACATAAATTATCAAGGAATATGGGAACATGCCAGTTGGTTGGGCTTACTCTGTTCTGCAATCCGGATGTTAAAAAATGTGGAAAAAAAGCGTGACTTGCCATTGTATGTATTCATCTCGCTTGTTTCATTCATTCAAGTTTTTTTTGAATGATTTTTTTTATATTAGCACACCTCTCCCCAATTCAATAAAAAACTTTATAATTTCAGTCACAATGCATGATATGAATATGAGTGATATTCTAATTCTCGGAACAGCAGAATCCGAGGGTGCACTTGTAGTTGGAGGGGCACGAGTCGTTGATGCAGGCTGTCAGGATAAAATATTAATCGGAATCAATCAATGAAATGAAATATCATTTCTAATTTGAAAACACAGTTCAAGTAAAAATAAGAAGGCAGTCGAAAACAACTGACGCGACAGGAGTGTTTTTCTTCCGCAGATGGATAGGCACTTATTCAGGAAGCATCTGTAGCCGAGGGCGCATTCACCATCGGGACATGCTGAGAAAATATGATTGTGATCTTTGATCTCTGCTATTGAAGAAAAATGAATTTGCTACTTTAAAATGAACTGTTCATAGTTGTTTTGTCCCGAATGACTTTTGACAACATCACTCTTGGCCCATACTTTAAAGTACGATAAAGTGTCCGCATGATAAATTCAATTTCAAGATTATGAATCAAAATTCAGCCATAATATAATATAAGCTTCGCTAACTACAAATCCATATGTATTTTGTATAAAAACAATGAACAAATAAAATGTACATACACGTCTTGGGGCAGCACATTTTCCCGTCACACTCGTAGCCCGGTGAACACTTCTTCGTGAGGATGCATGCTGCAAAGGAACTTTGTGAATGACGGTAATGTGCATTAGTCAATTAAAAGGAGAAAAAATGCGTACGAATGACCGAGCAAGTGCTGAGTTCCTGGCCGGGCTGAATGGCGAGGATTTCTGCATAAATACATTATTATTTTTGAATTATACTGATTAATCAGAAAATATTTTCGAACCTTCGGACACCACGCATTCGACAGCGACGACGAGGAGGAGGATGAATTTCATTTTGAATCACGAGGTTTGATCAAGCTAATGGGCTATTTATACGTCCCTTTAAATCGCCATCATCTCGTTATCAGATCATCTGTCGCTGATGAATCTCTGGTCTTCGTTATTTAGTCTGTGGTTCTCACGCAACAATTGGAATGTCGTAAACGCAATATTTCACGAGAAAAGTGTATTATGGTCGCTCAGCTTTTGCTAGAATAGAACTCGAGTGAACTGGAGTCTAGTCATATCACTTCGTCGTCGTTGCATCACGCATAACATCACAGGCGTTTACGATCTTGCTTCGATGATATTAACGTCTCGCTTTGAAGCCCAGCGACACCGACCTTTGTTTGGAGGGAATACTGACATAGAAAGAGGTAATATCGTGGAAGGAGCCAACTTCTGAAATCGTTGACTCGACTACGTTAGAAACTCATATTGAAAGATGTTTATGAAATTATGACTATCTATGATTTGAATACCTTTTCGTTTTTCACTAGCGTTCCGTTAAATAGAGACTCGAAATTTTGTTTATATATTGTTTATTTATGAAAAAATATTCAACGAGTATGAAGTCTCTAATTTTATTTTAAGCGTAGAAATGAGGCCGTTTGCGTATTAGTCGAGCAGATCCCACCAGCTTTGGCACAGCTCAAAAAGCTCAATTTCCTGAAACGTGTTTTGGGGTTCTCGAGGGTGCTGAAAACGATGGGCGTATTCATTTTGTCTACAGACCCCTCGTTGGCTCCAGACGCCGTCACGTCGAAATCACGTTTTGTCGTGCTACTCGGGTCCCGAGACTGCTATTTTTTTTCGAAAATTGTCTCTGGGGTAGAATGGTATGGCGAACACGCCTGTCTAGTTCATTGTTCATGATTTTCAAAAATAATTTTTAAAAAGTGAATTTTTCGTAGAGGCATTTGTGCCCTGAGCGACCAGCATAGATCGATCGGGCGTGACGAGAGGATTCTAAATCTATAATATTGTCTTGAAAAACCGTCTGCAAAAAATTGAGCTAACATAAAGTGATCGGAATCGGCCAGGAAACGAGAGTCTCTCCTCTTCCCTCACCCTCCCCGGCCCTCTTTCCGGGTCAGATAGGCGAGAGAGTGTGGGGAATCGAGAGAGCGCGCATAGCAGGAAGGGGAGAGACTCTCGTTTCCTGGAAATTTCCAATCACTTCATCTTAGCTCAATTTTTTTGCAGACGGTTTTTCAAGACAATATTATAGATTTAGAATTCTCTCGTCACGCCCGATCGATCTATGCTGGTCGCTCAGGGCACAAATGCCTCTACGAAAAATTCACTTTTTAAAAATTATTTTTGAAAATCATGAACAATGAACTAGACAGGCGTTTTCGCCATACAATTCTACCCCAGAAACAATTTTCGCCTAAAATTAGCACTCTCGGGACCCGAGTAGCACGACAAAACGTGATTTCGACGTGACGCCGTCTGGAGCCAACGAGGGGTCTGTAGACAAAATGAATACGCCCATCGTTTTCAGCACCCTCGAGAACCCCAAAACACATGAAATTGAGCTTTTTGAGCTGTGCCAACCATTGCTCGAAAATAAGGCGAACGGCCTCATATTCGTGATACGAAAAAAAAATGCCGGAATTTGAATCAAATATATCGTTTCCGGATTTTTGTCAATAAAAAAAACTTAAAGAAGGGGGAACACGACCGATGATGCAAATTGCACAGCCGAGAGAGCGTCAATTTGCATGCGCACTCTCTTCATTATCCTCTATCTTTCCCCCTCTCGGATCAGCACATGAGCGATCAGGCCCGCTTGGCAAACAGCCAATCGCTTATTACTCGGTTCAAACCGAATTTGGTAACATGCGAGTTTCGAAAATGTGATCGGGTAGTATAGACCCGCCATCTCACGTCGAGAACTCTTCAACCCAGATGGTCGTGTTCCCCTTCTTTAATTTCAGATAAGATGAGTTCCTCGTGACACTTTCAGAGTCAAAGAAATTTCACAAAAAAAAGGCATTTAACGTTGGTACATTGATCTCTGTAATTTTCTTTTTCGGTACTCGGTAACTCGGCAATTTTCTTTTCGAAAAATATCACACTTCCTGCCCGCAAATTATGTAGGAAGAATACCGAGCGATCATTCACCAATGTAGCACAGATATGGGAGAATGGACTGCGTGGGATCAGTTCTTGTTGATATTCGACATATGTTCGACTATCGTGGTCACGGTGGCTCTTCTATTCACTTGTCTTTCCGCTTTTTTCGTTTACTTTAAACTGCTGTTCTATTCTCCTCACTCTAAGAACTACACATTCAAACTCATTTCGATCAATGGCATTGCTGTGAGTACACAATATTTGTTTTTAAAAGGAAGATACTCGACGAATCAGATATTTATTGGGGGCAGATAGATAATGGTAAAGGATGTCAGAATGAAAATAAACGTTGTTAATTCTGCACACTCTTTACAAAGCTCGTGTAAAGAGTGTGATGAACGAATAGAATTGTTATTCATATTAACATCCCCAATCATTGTAGTGATTTTTGAGGAGCTTATGTCGTGTTTAACTCATCTTATCCTCTATCAACTCACATCACATCCCTTTATGCTCGGATTTTACTTGTACCTGACAAACAGCAAACAGCAAACAACAAAAACAATCTGATCAATGTTGGAGGTAAGATATGTCGTGTTTTATTGTTTATGTTACTTTTTAATTAATAGCGGGAATGGAAGCTTTCTTCGTTGGAATCTCTCGTCATTCGTCTCTTTTCATAGCGCTCAACCGACTAAAATCAATCACATCGCTTGATCACAAAGAGGTGTTTATTCAAGCGTTCGTTAAGCACATATTCGTTTGTAGGATTTCAAGAGATTTTTATTCTTATGTCTCCTTTTATCGTTGATCCTTTCATTGACGAAGCCAATCGACATATTCGTATTCAATCGTTTGCATCGCGTTGATTTCAATTACGGTTTCGGAGATATCGTTATTCCACAGACAATTTCTACTGGAAATGTGAGTTGTTACTGCCAGATCAAACGATTGTGCTTATCATTTCTCGAAAGAAACGTCAGTAAAATGGAAATGGTAATCGATAATTATTATGAGGAGCATGACTTCGAAAATAAGGCTCACACAGTGGAACTTGCCCGATTTTCCAGACGCTCTCCATCATCTACAATATTCAAACGGCGATTGTAAGCTGCGCTTCTGTTGTTGCCAACTTTATCCTGGCGGTGTTCCTCATTCGAAGAAGAAAACTCATCAATACATTCGAAAGTAGAAGGTATAGAAGTGTCATAGAAAAATAGTATACTAATGGAAACAAATAATATTGAAAATTTGGTAATTTCATCGATAAGAAATTTTTTGCCCTCCGAAGAACGGAGCAATGTTTCATAAAAAAAATATTAGTATATCATTTCCGTATATCAAAAATATTAGTATATCAATTCGCTCTGTTTCAGGAACCAATTGGAGCACGGCTTGATGCTCAGCAGCATCGTCTCGTATATTTTCTGCACATTATATCAGATTAACAGCGTGAGCATATTCTCATTTTTCATCTCACAATTAGGGCGGTATTTTTAATGTGTATACGTCCTAGATCGGTCTTGCGAATGATAAAACGTTTTTTTCACTCATCCCTGATTATAATTAATAATTTTAGTTGCTGGCCTCGTATTTCTCCATTGAGTTCTGCGCCACTGCACAGTTTCTCTTCCTCGGAGTAGCCTCAATGACTCCGTTCTGGTAGCTGATAGTGGTGTTTGATTGAGTAAATTTCGAGCCAACAAATTATATGCTCGAAAAACTTTTTTGCGTAAATAGACTTGTTCATTCGCTCTCGAGAAGCAGGTATGAAACACCTCATCACCGCGAATTAACAGGTTGGATATTTCAATTTCATTAACTAATATAATTTATTCGATCTAACAACGCTACTCGAGTTCGCTTTTCCCAATTACCCCGATTCCAGGAGTCTCATTATATTCGCCCCAACTATTCGTCGGTCTGCGCTGACTATCAATAATGATACAACCAGCACTACTCTTATTATTCGATAATGAATGTGCAATATCCGAAGAATTAATTTTTAATTCAATTCGACCATGTTTAATACTTCTGAAAAATGTGAAAACTGGATAACTCAGATAAACATGTCGTTCTGGAACGTAATTAATGTGTAATTATGTATAGAATGTAATTACTGTCAAAACAACTATTGTCGACGTCGCTCACTAGGTGGAACAAGATCGGACGAAAACTATCGTCGCTAACGTAGGCAAGATCTTATGTACAGCCGGAATCTTCAATGGTACCTATTTTTCATGAATCCCATGCGAAATCACATTTTAAAACCGTAAGGGGTGGTTCGACCTCAGCTAGCTAACAATGGGTATCGGAATGATCTGATTCTGAATCAGGCACTCTTGTAAAATATATGGTCATTCGAATCATATCAGGTTGATGTATAAGTATTGCTGTTTTTCGATCTGGTTGCTTGAGCTCGGATATTTGCAAGGTCTAGAATCAACAAGAACTGCCTTAATAGCGTTAAATAGGGGCATGACAGAGCATTACTAGGATGTATTACAATCGCTTCTCCCTATCAGGGTACGTGAGAAATCAATGAAAAATTAACGTTAAAATTCAAAAAAATTATTCAACGTTTTTCAGAGATGTTGAAATTGGCTGAGGTTTGTTTCTGTCGATTGTCACTATGTTTCCTGAAAAGCCCTCAATGTGCTATATCTTAAACCAAAAAGGGATGTGCGCTCGATCCCATATGGCCATAGTTCGGCCGATGGAATCAGGGTCTCATAGAAAAAATACGGTTCACATGTCGGAATTTCCTGTTTCTATGATCAGAGAGGTGGTCCTCAACTGAAGTGCGCTTCAATCACACATCATGGGGCGGCTATGTGTAGACAACATCACCCCTCTTATCCTATTTTTTCAGATTACATAATAATTCCAAAATATGAAATTACTGGAAAATATAAAAAATCGTGATTTTTAGGGTTCGAGGTCAAGGCATGCACCTCTAAAACTAGACTTTTCTAATCTATGCCAAATTTATCAATAAAAGGGTAAGGGTTGCTTGTTATTTTAACCTCTTGAGATCTGTCGTCTCTTTCGTTGATGAATCAGGAATTTGTCAAAAGTCCCGATTTCGGTGATCGAAATTCGATTACAGACTTCTAGCAAATAATGCGGTCGTAAGGATAGTGGTATCATCTCCCAATAAAAACGATAAATTACATTGAGGAACCACTTCGCAATATAACATAATTGAGATCTCGAGATCTATCGGCGCGAGTACACGGATAGTGAAACAAATTTTCATCTGGCCGGCAACACGCCCTCTCAAATCAAGGGCGTATCATTACGCGCCCAATTCGCCCAAATAGACTCACTGTAATATACAACCATCATACTTTTTAAATGCATCTTGTATTTGGCACTATCACCTCTCTCCGAGGAAATCTACTCAAAATAAGAGACCATGTGAAGATCACAAAATGTCTTTGAAGTTGTATTGTGTCTGTCTTACTGACTCCTCCTCTATGGGATAACGTGCGCTAAAGAGAGTATGGAAGCCGTCAACGATTATGAAAAACTATAAGGAGATCGATTAAATACGAAAGACAGGAGGTGTCGGAATCTCTAAGTGTAAAAACAGCAAGACTTTTGCATCAACCTAGTAATTCTGAATTTACAGTATTCCGGTAGGAGTTTGGATTTGCCTCTGAGAACATAGATATCCGAAATAGTGAAAAACTGCAAAAGGGCACGGAATTCTCGACTTCAACGGCCAGTTCGCTGGATGAATTTCACTTCTCTGAAAACACTTTCTAGTTTAAATCGCATACGCTGCCTCTAATGAGCTTTTACACGTACCTTGTGCTGGAGACCCGCAATTTTTTTATTTAGCACTCTCGGCTTCCACCGAGGATCTCCGAACGATGGATTCTTGGATTTGAATTGGACCGGTAGTCGTTACCTAGGGTATGTCACGATACTCTCTGCCATTAGATTTAGCCAAGCCTCGTCCAAAATTATGTAGGAAATTCCTCAATGCACCTTCTAAATGGATGGTATGAGCAAACTGCACAGTATTCGCCTTGGAAACGTTTTGCAAGCGACATTTCCCTGTTTCCTTCATTATTTTCGTGTCATCCGAATCGAAACAATAGGATGAATATATTGCGAGCAATATACATTGCACTCTGATAAGGGGAAGAATCATATCGGACTCTAAATGATAGCCGAATGTGGTGCACGTGTCCTTGCTTGTTTCGCTACTCCCTTCTCCATATTATCGAGCGAATTCGAATAGTCAACATTATCAATAAATCGATCTACTTCCATTTTCGTCGGGTTGCCAGAATTTCGTAAATTTTTTGTTATCAATCAAATGGATCAGACGGGCATCCAAATGAAAATAATATGAAAACACTTGGTTCGTTATCTCTCGAAACGTGACGACAGCGCCGTTTCGCTGCTCACTCGCAAAACGGCAACATAACGAGACAATGAAACGGATTATCAGAATTGTTCTTTGTCCTCAAACAAATGGAATAAGGTCTCGATGATCAGGGCATGCCTAAAGTATCATCTGTGTGCGAAATTATTGTCGAGGAAATGTGAGCCTAAATAAAGATAAGCCAGACGGATCCTTCAATGAGTTGTGGGTGAAGTCTGCATACCTAAATCTGAAAGTTGAACTTGAATGACTTCCCCGCTCCTAAATAACGTTTCCCCCCGATAAATACCAGATCAAGTATTATACATGAAAGTTTTTTTATCTTCTCAAAAATTACGTTGCTAATGTCGTTCTGGAAAATGTATTCGATGATAAGAACACGCCGAAAGTACCCCACAACAGAGTGCAAAAGTACTGTCGCGGAAGCGTGAGCCCAAATACAGACAAGCGATTATCAGAAGACAGAGAGAATGGGCGGTGTTTCAAAGGGGTTTGTATAAATTCCGACCTTCTTCCTTTTCAAGTTCTTTCTCGTCGATATTGTCTGCACCAACCCTACAGCTCATCATGATATCACACATATTGCGCCCCATACCTTCATACACCCAGTATCCTTCCCCTCACGATGATACAGCCATTCTTTCTCGTAAGAGAACCAACGAGTCACTCGACGGACATCCCAACTCCAACTCGGATCTATCGGATGTTAGTGATCTCGCATGCAGTATTTTCATTTTTTTGGTGTTTTCCCGATGCAATTTTCAGGATGAAAAATGCGATATTATTTCAGGATGATTCCGCGTCCTCTTCTCGTCTATCACCGGACATTGGCTATGAGCGGAGAGCGCATCACAACGAACAAGAGAAGCAACGAAGAGACGTCATCAGCGAAAGATTCATCCTCCTGAAAAAGGCCATTCCAAGCCTCGAAGGGAAGCTGGTACGCTGATTCTTTCTGCGTCACGTTTATTGTTTTCATATTATGGTTTGTTGTTGCAGTATCCCTTTCAGACTTCACGTGCTATAATTCTGAAGAGAGCCGCTGAGTACATCACGACCATCAACCAGCAACTTGCTAAGCAGTCGCTCATTATCGAGCGTCTGAAGAGAACCTACCATGGCCTGATCCTTCCTAGTACGTATCCTTCCCATCACGTTCGATTTCCAATCTGAAAGTTTCGATCTAATCATTTTTAGAAGATCCTACGCCAGCTACAGTGCTCGCCCACGTTTCTCTTCCTCCCATCGCCTCCTTATTCGCAGTCGCTCCTCTCTCAATGAAGCATCTGATCACATCCACCGTACCATCATATCCCGACCATTCCTCACTCGCATCTACAATGTTGTGCCCCGAGTCAGAATCCCCCGTGTGCAATCCGCTGCAGCCATCCACGAACAATCTAGACTCGTATACACTCCTCAATGAGGGTCTGGCGAGGCTTCTTGCACTCAACTCGGTGGATAAGCACGGCCACTTCATACCAACCCTCGTTTCATGAGCGATTACTGCTATTGAAATGTGATAAAACTACACAATGTCATGTCTTGTTCATCAGGTCTACCGTTCAGATACACATATTCGAGGTTCAATAAATGAGTTATCTCGTCTCTTCCATTCCAATATCTATATTTCATGGCTAACCAAGTAGTCTTTCCGTATTTTTCTCTCGGCCGTTTCAAGTATCGTATTTCCGCTTTGCGTGAGCATTTGAAAAAGGTAGATTTTAAACTCTGACTGGTGTGGCCGAAATGTGGACAAGAACGGACAAATTGCGGCGAATCGTGTAATCTTGAAACTGAGTGCAGACGATACAAAAAAACTGAGATGCTCTTCGTCGCCTCTCTGATACGCAAGCCATTGGATATGAACTTCGGAAAACTGGATAATTACATGATCCTATTAGTTGTAAAGAATACTTCGACAAGGAAGATAGTCGAAGAATACTCTACGCGCCGAACGCCAACCATATTTTCGTCGTCATTCCGTTCGAGCCACTCAACCACAGGGGCGTCTAACCCCCGAAATGGACCACTGCTGATATAAAGTCCTCAACGAATTAACGATATGCGTGTCACATATTTTCGTCGAGAAGCACAATACTTGATATGAGCGCGAGCGTTAAATCGTGCAATTGCCGGAAAATCAACATTAATGTCGTTGAAATCCGGCCCGCTTTCCTCACTCACCGAGTCGAAAGTTTTTCCCGCTGAGCGGGAATGCGCCACTTCCTCTCTTATCAGTACAAGGTGTGTTGCGATGCACGACAAGAGAAAATTGTGGGGTATTTTCCAACGATTTGCATACATTTCGAAGTAGTCCTATCACATTCGCTGACGAGGTTCACCACTAAAACCGGGCGAAAATCATAGGAGGTGATGCAATACATTGAAATATCTGTCACCACTTCTCTGATATTTTTTAAAAGTTAAATTCCGTTGTGCATTCGTTATCTATGTATTCTGGTTCGTCGCACCGAAATTATGAGAATCATATGAGGCCGCGTGTATGATAGTCAGAAAAAATCCAATAGGGGCTGGCAACGTAAATATATCGAGCAGGCTCAAAACATTATATATATTATTTCTCATTCTGAACATACTGGTCTCCGAATCAGAAGCTTCCGTACGGCACGACGTCAATTTGACCAAATTATTGTTCCGTGATAAGATGCAATGATATTCAGCTCATGCATACGGTTCTTGTCATGTTCTCATTAACGGCATTTCCCATTTCCACTATTATCGTCAACTTTCTCACTCTTCTTTTCCTACTCGGAATTGATTTCGTTCTGAATTATCGTAATCAGGTCAGTTTCTATTTTAATGATTTGCAGCGTTCGATCTTGAAGAGAATTGCAACGATTCATTGCAGTTTCATGTTTTCGCTCGATCATTAATTGTATGGAAATTGATATCCATCACTACGACTTTCCTGATGAACAAGCTCGTGGAGGTTCTCGAAACATGTCCGGAGGGTGTGTCGAACTCTTCAGAAATTTTTGTTCACTCATGAATATGAACTGTAAATATTTGCAAATAATGATTTTTTTTCTTTGCAAATAATGATTTTTTCTTTGAAAAAAATCACCCCTTGCACTAGGAATCGGGAATATCGCTCGTCATTCACCCGTCTAAGACCGTCAAATCCCTTGAATTGTCTTCCCTACTCATGAATGATCTCCATCCAGCCACGACATGTCTCTCTCACTGCTCCATTCTCCATCATATTTTAGGGGTACTCGCGATCGTCTGCTTTCTGTGTACCGTAACTATCTCGATCGCTAGCTACCTTGGACTAATCGAATCAGACGCAAGCACGCATCGACAATCAATAATAAATGTTTCATGAGTATTTATGATGATAAAAATGTATTTTAAAAAAACAGCGTGACATTTTTGCGAAAAATCCTATTGTTAGTTTGCAGTACACGTTTCGTTAACCCGAATTATATTTATTTAAATTTGGTAATTCAGATGCTCAAATGAATTCCCTGTTTGACATTGTTCAATGTACGAGTGTTCAATGTACCCTATTCTTTGTGTTTCTCAACAGTCCACCAGTCCCGATTGATAAGACAGTTTGATATTTGAGAAGATCAATGAAACGGCATGCACTTTGAGACATGAATATGCAACACATTGGAGTATGATGAATATCGTATTTGCAAAATCGAATCAACTGATGCAAAACTGACTATGATATGTGGAAGAACCTCGGAGTGCACTAGCCAGTGGCACTCCGCACTCAATAAGGGTCACTACATTTATGTTGCTTTCATCGATTTCTCTCGTGCCTTTGACACTGTTCCCATTGATCCTCTGATTCACAAGTGTTCCCTTCTCGATATCAACGGGTGTCTCCTTTCCTGGATTCGTTCTTTCTTACTCAACCGTTCTCAATCCGTCTTTGTAAACAACTCATCCTCCCCCTCCTTCTCTGTCTCCTCCGGGGTTCCCCAGGGATCCTGCCTCTCCCCCTTCTCTTTTCTCTCTACATTAGTGACCTCCCCTCAATTCTCCCTCCCGAAGTTCACAGTATCCTTTACGCCGATGATGTAAAATTGTGGTCTTACTCTGATTGCTCATCCCTTTCAATCCTCTCTTGATATTCTCTACAAATGGTCTATTGATTGGGGACTGTCTGTCTCACTCTCTAAGACCGTAACCATGCTAATTGGTCCATCCCACCCTCCCTGCTATTTCTCAATGAACGGCTCTACTCTTCCCATCGTTTCTGAATTCACCGACATGGGAGTAACCTACTCCAACAAGTTTGACTTCTCCCCTCACATCACTAGTAAGATCTCAAAGGCCCGATCTCGATGTTGCTACATATTACGCTCTTTCGTTTCTAAAAGTCCCAAAATGTACTCTAGCCTTTTCGTAACGTATGTTCGCCCCATTCTAGAGTACTGTAGTGAACTTTGGTCTCCTCACAGTAGATTACTATCATCTGCTATTGAACATGTATTACGCAAATATACTCGCTCTGTACTTTACAATGCATACGGTTCTTGTCATGTTCTCATTAACGGCATTTCCCATTTCCACTATTATCGTCAACTTTCTCACTCTTCCTTTCCTACTCGGAATTGATTTCGTTCTGAATTATCGTAATCAGGTCAGTTTCTATTTTAATGATTTGCAGCGTTCGATCTTGAAGAGAATTGCAACGATTCATTGCAGTTTCATGTTTTCGCTCGATCATTAATTGTATGGAAATTGATATCCATCACTACGACTTTCCTGATGAACAAGCTCGTGGAGGTTCTCGAAACATGTCCGGAGGGTGTGTCGAACTCTTCAGAAATTTTTGTTCACTCATGAATATGAACTGTAAATATTTGCAAATAATGATTTTTTTTCTTTGCAAATAATGATTTTTTCTTTGAAAAAAATCACCCCTTGCACTAGGAATCGGGAATATCGCTCGTCATTCACCCGTCTAAGACCGTCAAATCCCTTGAATTGTCTTCCCTACTCATGAATGATCTCCATCCAGCCACGACATGTCTCTCTCACTGCTCCATTCTCCATCATATTTTAGGGGTACTCGCGATCGTCTGCTTTCTGTGTACCGTAACTATCTCGATCGCTAGCTACCTTGGACTAATCGAATCAGACGCAAGCACGCATCGACAATCAATAATAAATGTTTCATGAGTATTTATGATGATAAAAATGTATTTTAAAAAAACAGCGTGACATTTTTGCGAAAAATCCTATTGTTAGTTTGCAGTACACGTTTCGTTAACCCGAATTATATTTATTTAAATTTGGTAATTCAGATGCTCAAATGAATTCCCTGTTTGACATTGTTCAATGTACGAGTGTTCAATGTACCCTATTCTTTGTGTTTCTCAACAGTCCACCAGTCCCGATTGATAAGACAGTTTGATATTTGAGAAGATCAATGAAACGGCATGCACTTTGAGACATGAATATGCAACACATTGGAGTATGATGAATATCGTATTTGCAAAATCGAATCAACTGATGCAAAACTGACTATGATATGTGGAAGAACCTCGGAGTGCACTAGCCAGTGGCACTCCGCACTCAATAAGGGTCACTACATTTATGTTGCTTTCATCGATTTCTCTCGTGCCTTTGACACTGTTCCCATTGATCCTCTGATTCACAAGTGTTCCCTTCTCGATATCAACGGGTGTCTCCTTTCCTGGATTCGTTCTTTCTTACTCAACCGTTCTCAATCCGTCTTTGTAAACAACTCATCCTCCCCCTCCTTCTCTGTCTCCTCCGGGGTTCCCCAGGGATCCTGCCTCTCCCCCTTCTCTTTTCTCTCTACATTAGTGACCTCCCCTCAATTCTCCCTCCCGAAGTTCACAGTATCCTTTACGCCGATGATGTAAAATTGTGGTCTTACTCTGATTGCTCATCCCTTTCAATCCTCTCTTGATATTCTCTACAAATGGTCTATTGATTGGGGACTGTCTGTCTCACTCTCTAAGACCGTAACCATGCTAATTGGTCCATCCCACCCTCCCTGCTATTTCTCAATGAACGGCTCTACTCTTCCCATCGTTTCTGAATTCACCGACATGGGAGTAACCTACTCCAACAAGTTTGACTTCTCCCCTCACATCACTAGTAAGATCTCAAAGGCCCGATCTCGATGTTGCTACATATTACGCTCTTTCGTTTCTAAAAGTCCCAAAATGTACTCTAGCCTTTTCGTAACGTATGTTCGCCCCATTCTAGAGTACTGTAGTGAACTTTGGTCTCCTCACAGTAGATTACTATCATCTGCTATTGAACATGTATTACGCAAATATACTCGCTCTGTACTTTACAAATGTGATCCTACCCGGATCGATTACGTTACTTCGAATTAGAGCCCCTAGAATACCGTCGTACTGCCCTAACTTTCTCTGCCCCGTCCCTCCTCGTGCTAGACGCCCCAACCTATTCCAATTACGTAAGCACCGATCACCCTCATCCCTCTTCCACCACTTTCTCTCCAATAGAATTGTACCACAGTGGAACCTTATTCCCAACTCTATTGTAGTTTCACGAAATATTGATCTGTTTTCCATGCGAACTAAAGTTGTATTACCTATTGATTACAGTATTTACCGCTAAGTTGTCATTCCTTATTCTTTGTCACCTAGTTGTGACACCGTACTGTCATGTATCTACATTAACTAATTCCATTCTATTATATTACAATAATATTACTGCATGATAAAGTTGATTGATTGATTGATTGAGCGGAATCACCGTTATTTGCTATCTGTAAAAATAATGAGAATATTTCCACCAAAAAAAAAGAAAAAGAACCAGCAACAAATCTGAATCTGAAACTTCCTTTTTCGACCATAAATAGCATATTTAAAGTCATACAAGCCTTTGTATGGTAATCAATTGCATTCATATACATAGGATAAAGTATTTTACCAAGAAATCGAAATGTTGCAAAATGAGGACAAACATGTGGAGTTCGAGTTCAGATCCATGTACTGACATTGGCAAAGAATCGGTTCGTTAATATGAATTATGAGGGATGGTAATATTGCTGCTGCTCAGCAGATTGGAACGTTCGCAAATAGGTAGGAGACCGATTCGCCGTTGTGCGTGCGACGAATAGCTTCGGCGAGAATCATCGATATATCGATGCACTGAAAGAGATGTTGAATCAGTGTATTGAAACACATGGAACAATGTTTATACATTACGGCACCAAGACCCTCCTAGCACCCTAGAATTTTCTTGTTGTTCGTATTGTAAGCGCACCGTGGAGTGGCCTCAAATAATGGTTAGGTTGCGATACCTCCAGCTGCCCTAACGGTATCTCATCGCCTTCTTACCTGGATCTTGGGGCACTTCTTCATATTCTCCTCTTGCGGTATCGTATTCGTCACGACCACCGCTTCGAAGGATGAGTTGTTCAAGCGCGTGAGCGCGGGACCACTGGAATTGTGATGCTGTTTCAATCATTCATTCATTCATTCATTATTTATTCCGTCAGAGGGGAATGTTTACATAGAATATCTGTGATGTGTTGCGTAGAACGGAGGTCCGTCGATCGTGTCGAATCGGGTGGGGTCGCAGCAAGGGTATGGGGGAAGGGGGGAGGGGATGGGAAGGGGGCAACCGATTAGAGATCAAGAGGTAAACCAATTATGGATAACAGACATGGGGAAAAATGAAGGAGGTTGAGAAGTGATAAAAATACGAAATGAGTCATGGGAGAGAGCTACAGTTTCGGGTAACAGGGAATTCCATATTGAAATAGATCGAGAAGTGACAGTGGAATGGGAATTATGAGGGATCGCATCTAAAAAATATTTTAAAAAAAACATATTTTTATCAACAACATCGCAATCAATTGAATGTTTCCAACACATCGTAGAATACAGACTTTAAACACAGTATGCCATGCAGTACCAAACAAAAAAAAATAATCGCAGAAACAAAGAATTTAGAGCACACCTGAAAATGCCGTGGACGCAGAAGGCGTACACCTTCTCCGCGCCCGCCTCGACCAACCTGTGCGAATCGATTTGTAGATCTCGATACATCACTTCACTAGATACCGATTTTAGGCGGAAATAGGTGATCGATGGATATCGGAAAAATTTCCGCAAAACCCTGCTCATTACCGCAAACCATGCCTACCGTACTCACTTGTCGGCGGCGAGGAGATGGTGCCACAGGTGTCGGCCATGTCGTCCACCAGAATGGCGACCTGCATGCGCCATTATTGTCGTGAATGACTGCTTCTGTTCGATAATGATAGTCCGGAAGGTCATACTCCTGCACGCTTACTAGTTACACCAAGTCGGAAAGCGGCATTCTTCATTACACGTTCTCTCTTACCGCCGAGAAAGCACGCAGTATGAAGAGACCTTGACCGTGCTCACCTTTCCCTGAACATCTCCGACGAGCGTCATCTTCTCGACCTCATTGCCGCGCTTGCGCTCCTTGTGGATGAGGGCGAAGTCGACGTTGAGACGGTCAGCGATCGACATCACTCTGCAGTACATATTTACTTACATTTATCATGTCAGGCAGTTGACGCCAGATGGGGTTGGATGGTTTATGATAGCTTTCGGGTCGGTTCTCCATCCGGTTTTTCCGGTTTTTCTCAAATCACTTTTCGGCGTTTGTTGGGGAGATCACTATTAAGAAAGATACATCACTTTTTTAAAAAACCAACAGCCCCTTGACGGAGACTAGTGGTTGGGGCGCGCGCCTTTCTCTACCTCTTGCAAAACATCACCTGCGGGCGGGAGTCGAACCTACCTGCGTCGGCATGCCAGTCAGACACCATGCCCATTATCCCGATCCAGAGCATAGACGAGGAATGACATCACCAACATACGAAATGATCCCCACCTCCTCCTCATTCGAATTATTTTTGAAATTGTTTCTAACTTTATTTTAAAGCTGTTTTGGTGAGTCAATTTTGGTCGTAAATTTCGTAGTGTCCCTACTTTGACCTACCTATACTCGAAGATGAGACCTGATACCGAAAATCAGCAAACGCAGTTTGAAAGAGCATCATTTGAAGTACTTAAGTTTCACCTTTCAGTGGAATCGGGGAAACTTTTTCCTACGTCCGCTAATACCTCGAAACTTTCGAATCTCTCGCGATTCCTCTCATATGTGGTTTCTGATGATTTCAAATTCTATTTTTCCAGAACAATATCATATTTCAGGATGCGCTGCTGGTATTCCAGATTGAGGTTTCCGCTAAAGGGGGCTTGGTCACAACACAAAATATTCGTGTTCCAGCCAAGGCGGCTCGGCCACCCCCTAGCCAGTTCAGCGTTCAGACTGACCTGAAAAATTCAGCGACCTATGAGATGTGGCTTTTCCGACCACGTTGTGCGCATGTGTGCGCTTTTTGCGCCACCTTGTTTCTCATTCTAAATTTTTGAAGTGTATTTCCAGAAAGAGCACATGAAATCTAGTGTTTTTTCCCAGAATATTGCACTTTCATTTTGCGATGATTTCGCATCCACCACTTTGCTTCCTCATCACTCCTCGTTGGTTCGATGATGTTTGTTCCACTGATGTTGCGCTGTTCTCCTGAGGCTTCCCCGGTTGCTCCCATCCGTCTTCCGCTCATCCCTCTCCCTACCCATGCTAATCCCCCAGCCCAACCCGTCCGCTGTCTACTTCCGTGGTGAATGTAATGCGGTGTTAAAATCCCGGAAAAGTAAACGGAAAAGTATAAAGGGTATTAATTTTTCGTTCGAAATTGCGGGAATTCAAATCTCAGTACTTTTCCGGCGCGAAGTCAAATCTTTCTGCTTTTCCATTTACTTTTCCAAGCAAAAATTAACACCCTTTTTATTTACGTTTACTTTTCCAAGATTTTAACACCACATTAGCGGATGATTTCGCATTCACCACGTTGCTTCGCCGGAGAAGAACGTAGTAGAGTGTGCGATTCGGGTCCCCGCAAATTCATATCTCACAATCTCTAGGTAGATCGAGTGTTGAGAGATTGTTTGGAATTAACCGAATTGCCCAATCGTAGGAGGGCGCCAGAATAGGAAGGGAATACATTCGCGATGAAAATGAATAGGGTATTCAGTGAAAAAATTGCAGTCAATTTTATACGGAGATGCAGCTGGTTTTACCAGTGAAGCAAAAGATGAAGCATGCACTCGGCATGCGATGTCTCGCCAAGTTTTAGAAGTTTTAGGGGGCTGTCATTGGTCGATCATCTCGCATCACCATTTGGACCATGATACGGGTGTCATGGTCATTGGTCGACGTCACACATCACCTTTTGGACCATGATACGGGAGTCATGGTCAGTGGTCGATCATCTCGCATCACCTTTTTTTCTACCTCTTGCAAAACATCACCTGCGGGCGGGAGTCGAACCTGCCTGCGTCGGCGAGCCAGTCAGACACCATGCCCATTAGCCTAAGCCAAAAAATGCTCGATTTTGATTATTTTCTAAGCGTATCACCTGCGGGCGGGAGTCGAACCTGCCTGCGTCGGCATGCCAGTCAGACACCATGCCCATTAATGGGTTCGACTCCCGCACGCAGGTGATGTTTTGCAAGAGGTAGAGAAAGGCGCGCGCCCAACCACTAGTCTCTGTCAAGCGTTCCCTGCGTTCCCTGCGGTAAAAATCGCGTCTACCAGTATTCTCTCAAATGTTTCTGTACATCATGTTGACCCAATTGACAAAACATAGGGAGTCGATTTATTTGGTTCTCATCCATCCGGTTATCATCCGACGGTGATCATCCTACCTAGTGCCGTATGATTAGTTCTAAGATCTCACGTGCTATGGAATCTTGAATGATCAATTTTAGTCTACAATCGCTGCTCAGCAGCGTGCACGCTGAATCCCATCTTCAGCATGAAACTTATCGCCGTGCCCAATTGAACTCCGAATACGGCTACTTGCTTCTTGGTATAGTCTTCCATCCTCTGGAAAAATGCACTAGGTTCATTCGGAAATAGATTGGGCATGGCTTCGTGTGAAATTGCCTCTTCATTTTGTGCGCTTTCCAATCAACCGAGCAAGGGAAGCCTGGTCAACGGTCATCCCTTTCTCTGAAAAATCAGAAAGTCGAAGAAAATTTTATCTCGTAAAAATATATCGTATCTAAAGGAAATTCTGCTGTATTTTTTTGGCGCTGATTCCGAATTTCGATACTTCGACTTCCGCCCGCAGGTGATGTTCTGCAAGAGGTAGAGAACAGGGCGGCCTACCGCCGGGAACGCTTTACTGAGACTAGTGGTTGGGGCGCGCGCCTTTCTCTACCTCTTGCAAAACATCACCTGCGGGCGGGAGTCGAGCCTGCCTGCGTCGGCATGCCAGTCAGGCACCATGCCCATTGGGAGCAAAAATACACCAAAATCTCCTGTGCGCAGAGGTTTTACAATTGTCGATTTTACACTCAAGGCAATTATGGTGTTGGACATCCGGTGATCCACGAGAATTCTAACAAGTATAAACAAGAAATCAAAAGAAATTCCCGTCTAAAGCATTTTTTTATCCAGCCGCAATTTGTCATTTCATTTTACTGCTAGCATATTCCGTGTGGATACAAAAACTCGGAAACAATCAATGCTTCTAAAGAACAATCCTATGAAGCCGTTTGCGTGGGAGTCAGTAAAAGTGTAACAAGGTCTGGCACAGAGTTGATTGACGTTTCCATTTGTTCGATCCTTTGGAATATCCACTGTGTTTCAACAGGCTCATCGAATGGCATCGGTCGAAGGCTTTTTTTTCCGCATGCATTGTGAAGTGAAATACTCATTCACAGTTAATCGGAGACATTACTGATGAACCCTTGAGCGAGAATCGAGTCTCCGCTACTATCGCCATGTTCTGCCAGATCGATCTTCTCGTAAAATTACGCCGTACCAATAACTTCCATCAAAATAACTCAGCTGTGAACAACTCAGCTGGTGCATCCTTCGCTAATTTCAGTGAGCCATCATGGATATTCCTATCACCGAATTCGATTAGATGATTAATCTGAATGAAAAAAAGTGCGTCATGGCATCAATGTGCTTCACATTCATGGCATTTCAGATTGCTTCGCCTTTCTCAACTGGCCGTGCCTCGCCTTGTGAAGATCAAGGGAGCAATCGTCAATGTTTCGTCTTTTAGTGCATCATACACTCAATACGGTCGGTATGTTCGTCTAGCATGTCGTTGAGATTTTCCTTTTCTCAGATGCCGTACTATTGTGCAGGAAAGTCTGCAATCGATCATATCACAGTCCCGATATTCAGAACCTCCGTATGAGGCCGTTTGCGTGAGAGTCAGTAAAAGTGTAACAGGGTATGGCACAGAAAAAATCGATTTATCCCAAAAGTTGGCCCCATGAGTCACTTTTGATACTGAATCGACTGAATCGACTAAATTTTTTATGATCTGAGCTGTGTGTTTTAATCGATTTTTTTCCATTTCGTTGCGTTGTAATGATTACTGGAGAATGATTTTTAAAGTTATTGGAATATGCACAGTGTTTCAACAGGCTCATCGAATGGCATCGGTCGATTGACAGCTGTGCTTCTTCGCACAGCACTGTGCGAAAGTTACGATAATGGGCAGGAACGCTTCAGCTATCGCGGTCACTGATTTACATGCAATGGTAGTAAAAAAAAAATATCGATACTGGAAACGTAGCAGTTGTGTCTAAAGGCTTGTGCGAAGGAAGCCGACATCTTGATTTTTTTTCGAAATTTGAGTTGGATTTCGCATTCATTGTGAAGTGAAAACAGTAATTCGCAGCTAATCGGAGACGTCACTGATGCACCCTTGAGCGAGAATCGCTTCTCTGCTACAATCGCCATGTTCGGTCAGATCGATGCTCTCGTAAAATTACGCAGTATCAATAATTTCCATCAACATATTGCAGGTGAACAATTCAGGTGGTGCATCCCTCGCTAATTTCAGTAAAGCCATCATGGATATTCCTATCGCTGAATTCGATCAGATGATCGATCTGAATGAAAGAGAGTCCGTCATGGCATCAATGTGATTCACATACATGACATTTGAGTGTTTCTCAACTGGCCGTCGCCTCGTGAAGACCATGGGAGCAATCGTCAATGTTTCGTCTTCTTGTCCGTCATAAACTCGATACGTTATGTTCGCCTCGCATGTCGTTGAGATTTTCCTTTTCTCAGATGCCGTACTATGGTGCAGGAAAGTCTGCAATCGATCATATCACAGTCCCGATATTAGGCAGTATCCTCAATCTGGAAAAACGCTTAAACACTGTCAAGTGCAAAATCGCTCCATCTTCTAGTTGATATGCACATCGTCTCTGTTCTAGAAAGGGTCTAATAATCACCAACTGTGTTGTTACAGTCGGAGTATGAAAGGAGGAGCAGAGCAAGGTCATTTTTTGCAGATTGTTAGCTCCCCCAGTTTCACTCGTTGACCAAAGGTAATAGGAACGGGGATGAATATAAATTTTCATTCCCATCTCGTTGGACATTAACAAATTTATTCAATACAATTTGTATTCTTTATCCTTGAGTATTCTTGAGGCAAGCCTGCTTGACGTGCAATTTCAGCCGAGAAAGTTTGCAATTATGCAATAAAAGCTCGATCACGTGTCTAAATGATCAAAGATAAGGAGATTCTGAATAAAATTTTCAGCATGACTTGGGTGTATTATTGGTTCGTTGAACGGAACAAACAGATGATAAGGTTTTGAGAATATTGCCATTAACGTTACGAGCACAATAGAGTAGAATGAGTAATGCCAATTTAACATAAAATGTCGAAGAGCGGCATTCGTTCGGCGATTTCCTTTGACAAAATTCTTCTTGATTCGGATATCAGTTGTATGACAATAACCAACTATCGGGTTGAGGAATAAGTAACGCTCGTTTTTCCAATTTCAGATTATGACCTCTCCCGTCTTTCTAAATTGTGCAATTATATTCCGGTTTTTGATGATCGATAAGGGCTTGGATACTCTCTTCAGCGCACACAATATTATATATCTCAGATCATTTAGGCGATCACAATGGCTGGCTCAATTCAAAGTTGTCGCACCTCACCCTGAGATTTTGACAGGTCAGCACTGAGGGAAGAAGAATTATTGAGCCACAATTAAGCTGCAGTAGTAAAGTATCATGGTTATACATTACACTGATGATATTCAGAGGAATATCCAAGTAAAGGCCTGTGTGAGATATGCGCCTAACGAGAGTGTAGGATTTTCAGTTACTGACCGAAAGAAGTTTTGCTAGCCGCGTTTTCTTAGCAATAGATCTAAAGACCTCAATTATGCTTGAATGTGGAGTACCTTTCCTGTTGAAAATATGGACGAATTTTGCTAAGTGTGGAGCATTCTCTTTATGAGTTAAATTGCTCGTAAGTCCGATATAGAAAAACAAGCCTCGAAATCGACATTCATTGCTATTTCCTGTAAACCTTACTAATTGAATGTAAGGCCTTAGATGGTTAAATGGACGAGCAACTTTTGCACTATCATGCACCAAGTGGCCACAATTATAGAATGGCTGCTATGTCTTGGGTATGGTTTAATCCAAAGTCCTCAAAACACGCATTTCTTTTGATTCCGTCACAAAATAATATTTTTGGAAAACTGTTATTTTTCAAATAGGAGCATAAGTAGCACCAAATGTTTATAGTGATAATATAGCTCCATAGTGAGTGACTGGAGCGCACTAGTGTATAGGCCAGCACCTTCGATCCTCAAGGTAGACAAATAAGTTAAGTGAACTGCAATTTTTCACGAACGTTCCCCTTGAAACGTCTATAAAAATACAACAATGAATCGAGCACCATTCTCACTTCACCATGGAAGAGGTGTAGTATCGGGCTGCTCACCTGAGAATGTGTGAATTTACCGAACAGTTTCCACGTTAAATTACACAATTTCGAAAAAAATCTAAAATTTTCGAAAATTATCAGGTACATTGAAATCTAAATTTCTCTCCTACACAGGAAGCGTGCTATTTCTAATAATAACGGCTATGATACTCGAGCATACCCTGAAAAAATGCTATAAAGTCAGCTCGTTTAGATTTGATTGGCGGGAGATATATGAGCCCAAACACGATGCTCAAAAACGAGCGTTACTTATTCCTCAACCCAATAGAAAAGCAGTGGTATCACCGACATCTCCTCCTCTTCCGCATTCTTTTCATCCTCTGCTTTGATGGAATGGCTGCAACGATATCATCCGGTAAACCTATTATGCACTCCTCCTTATAATTGCTTTTCAACCGAATAATTTTCAGCTCCAGAGACTGAACTTGATACCAGAGTCAGATTAGTCGAGAGTGTATTCAAGGTTCGTGCGATTCCAGATTATACATATGTAAACATTTTGAGGAGAGAAATAATTGTATTCTGCTTCGATTGGATACACACATGAACGAGGGCGTGAATCCATTCGGTTTTCATTTCGAATTAGATCAAGTTCAATATGAAGAGAATAAGCAGAGAATTAGAAGGCAAAGTAAGTTTTGATCTATCCATTTCCCGCCATATATCCAACATCTCGTCTTGTAAAAAGGTGTTTATCTCCTATTTTATTAACTTGTTCAGAAGTAACTCAGTGGTTGGCCATCGCTGCCGCTGTAAATCACAATTTCGGATAGAGACATCTCCTACTCGTGAATCTCATAATTCTCTACACTCAACTAGGAGGCTTCATGTTTCAGGCACTCGAATCACACAACGAATATAATGTGTGAGAACACTCGGTAGTTCTGCTCCCTCATTGATCCATCAGAATCTCCTTCTAACTATCGATTCTCTGGATAATGTAATGGACGATTTTGTGGATGATGTTATTACCGTATCTACCGATGTGATGAATGAGACACTCAAACGCGATATTCTGATATATAAAACAAAGGTGAGATAACTACTGAAGTTTCCAGTGTTTTGATGTCCTTCTACAACATGTTACGTTGCAGATATTCTACGTAGCAATGTTGAAAACTGATGATCGGTACGTCGGATCGGCCTGGCACAAGGCCGAGAATCTGGATCTGCATCTAACGTGGAATCTGAATTCGGCTATTTTCTACTCGTTTACTGTGTTCACAACGCTCGGATACGGTCAGTGCAGGAAAGATGACCAATGGAGACGATACTTATGAGAGAATTCAGGAACGATTGCCTGTGAGACATGGGCTGGGAGATGGATCACGATGGTATATGCATGCTGTGGGATTCCGCTCATGCTACTCACTATTGGTGACCTGGGAGAACTCTTTCAACGGAAAACGTGCCACCTAATGGATAGAATTGCCAGGAAATACAGGTGCACCCTACGAGCGATCTTTATTGATGAAATTGCGTAGGTCACTTCGGTAGAAGACGGAGATCGAGATAGATGTGGAGAAGGCTTCGTCATCGTACAGCGCTGATTCCAATGACGATGATAACGAAAGACTCCCCGTTTGGGTTGCCATCTCTCTCTTCATCGTTTACACCTGTCTGATATCTGTCGCTGTTTATCTCTTCGATGAGGACGATTACGATGAACCAGGTATGAAAAAAGTGTTTATGAACAATTCCGAATTCTGTTCAGGAATTGACATGGAATCATCTTTCTACTTTGTCTTCATGTCGATGACTATGATCGGATTCGGAGATATCATGCCGGCTTCTATACAGGTAGATACATACCTGTGCAACCATGGCGGCGACCCGTTTTTGGACCATGTATATCAGTTCTCGATACCCGGATTACGGTATTTTGGGTCAGGGTAGAATGCGGAGTTCATTTAGTACACTTTGGGATGTTTATCTTTTTTTTTACAACATGTAACACTGAGCATCAATGAGTTGATCATAAACCATCTATATTTCTGTTTCGGGATAGATTCCCAGATTGACTCACTATCTCAATTCCCCCAAACGGGCCGAATGTAGGGGCTCTCTTTCGGTGTGTATGCATTTCCAGTGGTGATTGACTCGCATAACCACCGTATGTTTGCACCCTGGAAAGAACGATAAAACGGATAAGGCGACGTTTGTAATTAACCTTGGTCTGGTGTATGCTGATTGCACCCGTTTGATTGTTCGATGTCCATCGTGGCTTGATTTCTGAACAACATGATCTGTGGGTGAACCATTTGATGAGCATACTTTTGGGTGAGGACAGGCTGAGTGTGATCGTTTATAGATTGAATCAATCGACTCAGTCGACGCGTCACTATCTTTTCTTATACAGGATTGGATGAGCATTGGATTGGGAGGTGTGGGAATTGTATGAGGAGGAAAGGAGAGCACGAGAGTCGCGAAGGCAGGCCGAAGACTCTGATCAATAATGTCTCAAGGAGCGAATGATGTCTAATCCACCTTGAATAGTCTATGTCCGTTTCTCATTTGAACTTGAGCATGAATAGAGTCGAGAGTGTTCTCTACATTAGTTACTCCCTTAATCGATAGATTGGAAATGGGAAAAGAAGAGAGGTACCGCATAAAATGCATCATAGAGCCGGGAGTAGATGGAGGAGTTGGTGATTGAAAGCAGAGTCAATCCGAAGAGGAACACGAAGATGAACGGTATGTGGTACTCAAGAAACAAAAAGAATAAAAATGAACTATGGTTCGGAACATGAAGATTAAGAGACTGCGAAATGAACAGATATAGTGTCTACCCATAGGTGTGCACGCCGCAGGCGACTTCTTGTTTTGGCATGTAAGTCAGTTCTCGATACCCGGATTACGGTATTTTGGGTCAGGGTAGAATGCGGAATTAATTTAGTGCACTTTGGGATATGGTGCTCGGGGTAGAAAATCGGTCACATCCATGACGCATCTGGACATGATACATGGACATGAGGGGCCTGACAAATTTCTTGTCAGGCCCCTCATGTACCGTATAGGGGGTCATGGTCCAAAAGTACGATATGCCAAAGTGCACTAAAGTAACTCGAAATTCTACCGTAACCCAAGATACCGTAATCCGCGGTTATCGTGAATTTATTTTTATGCAAAATGTGTTTTACGATCGGTTCTTTTGCCCAGTTACTCTTATGAGAGGAATCGCGAGAGATTCGAGAGTTTCGGGGTATTAGCGGACTTAGGAAAAAGTTTGCCCGATCCCGCTGAAAAGTGAAACTTAAGTACTTCGAATGATGCTTTTTCAAACTGCGTTTGCCGATTTTCGAAAAAAATCCAAAAAAGTGTTCGAACGAGGAGGCCGAGAGGAACAGATGTAACTTTCCTAATCGGAATTACCGAAAACAATCCCCGCAGATTGATTTGAGAAAAACCATATACTTAACATCACCTACAATATCAGAGAGATCTGAGGTAGGAGAAAAACAGAGCCCGCACTTTTATCCAAAAAAACTGAGATTTTTGCATTTTTTCGAGGTTTTTCGAGCATAACTTTTTTCGTTCATGTTTTCATGAGTTCGCATATTGAAATTCGGAATCAGCGTGCAAAATACACCAAAATCTCCTATAGTCTTATATTTCGGAGATAAATTTTTTTTCGACTCTGAACACTTTTTCACCGATGTAACTTTACCTCTTGCAAAGCATCACCTGCGGGCGGGAGTCGAACCTGCCTGCGTCGGCATGCCAGTCAGACTAGTGGTTGGGGCGCGCGCCTTTCTCTACCTCTTGCAAAACATCACCTGCGGGCGGGAGTCGAACCTGCCTGCGTCGGCATGCCAGTCAGACACCATGCCCATTATGCCGACCCAGGCAGGCTGGACTCCCGCCCGCAGGGGATGCTTTGCAAGAGGTAGAGAAAGGCGCGCGCCCCAACCACTAGTCTCCGTCGAGCGTTCCCTGCGGTAGGCCGCCCTGGCCTAATGGGCATGGTGCCGGATCGAATGGCGCCTGCCTGCGTCTGCCCCATCTCCGGCCCCTGGGGCATTGTGAACGACTATTCATTCAATCCATGTCGTTATTATGCCGTCAGATCCAATACTATCTCGAGCATTCGCATGCAAGAGGTTAGGTCCGATTTTGGTCGAAAATTTTTTGTCTCAGAATCATGTCCCTATAAGGTTTTCTGGCTTATTCTTGAGCGTAGAATACGGATTTGCTCTCTAGAGCTCATTAAACTTCGAAAGAAAAAAGTTATGACCAAAATTGAAAACAAAATTTTTATGTGATTTTCTTTAAAGCATAACTTTTTTCTTTCGAAGTTTCATGAGCTCTAGTTATCAAATTCGTGTTCTACGCTCAAAAATAAGCCAGGAAACCTTATAGGGACATGATTCTAAAACAAAAAAATTTCGACCAAAATCGGACCCAAGGGGGGAACCACGTGGTGAAAAAGTGGTCAGTCGAAAAAAAATTTATCTCCAAATATATGACTATAGGAGATTTTGGTGTATTTTTGCTCCCAATGGGCATGGTGTCTGACTGGCATGCCGACGCAGGCAGGTTCGACTCCCGCCCGCAGGCGATGTTTTGCAAGAGGTAGAGAAAGGCGCGCGCCCCAACCACTAGTCTCCGTCAAGCGTTCCCTGCGGTAGGCCGCCCTGGCCTAATGGGCATGGTGTCTGACTGGCATGCCGACGCAGGCAGGACTCC
Source organism: Pristionchus entomophagus (assembly GCA_036245825.1). NCBI lineage: Eukaryota > Metazoa > Nematoda > Chromadorea > Rhabditida > Neodiplogasteridae > Pristionchus > Pristionchus entomophagus. The sequence continues at coordinate 36,984,717 of BTSX01000006.1, forward strand.
CGCCCGCAGGTGATGTTTTGCAAGAGGTAGAGAAAGGGTTGCTACTGGGCATGGTGTCTGACTGGCATGCCGACGCAGGCAGGTTCGACCCCCGCCCGCAGGTGATGTTTTGCAAGAGGTAGAGAAAGGCGCGCGCCCCAACGACTATTCTCCGTCGAGCGTTCCCTGCGGTAGGCCGCCCAGAGAAAAAAAAATCTCGTACCTCAGTTAATTTTTTTCGGACAGCTTCATTCTTAATCTCATGTGAAAGAGCGGATTATGCTCTAACATTCGTATAACAAGAGCTAAGAGGTCCGAAGCACGGTAGATTTAATGCGATTTTTAAAATCTGAAATACCGAATTTTTAAAAAACATTTTTGCATAAAAATCAATTCACGATAACCGCGGATTACGCTATCTTGGGTTACGGTAGAATTTTGCATAATAATCAATTCACGATATCCGCGGATTACGGTATCTTGGGTTACGGTAGAATCTCGAGTTACTGTTGTGCACTTTTTTATATCGTACTTTTGGACCATGAAGAAATTTGTCAGGCCCCTCATGTGCATGTATCCCACAGCACAGCAGAGGTCATGGATGTGACCGATTTTCGACCCCGGGCACCATATCCCAAAGTGCACTAAATGAACTCCGCATTCTACCCTGACCCAAAATACCGTAATCCGGGTATCGATAACTGATATACATGGTCCAAAAACGGGTCGCCGCCATGGTTGCACAGGTATGTATCTACCTGTATAGAAGCCGGCATGATATCTCCGAATCCGATCATAGTCATCGACATGAAGACAAAGTAGAAAGATGATTCCATGTCAATTCCTGAACAGAATTCGGAATTGTTCATAAACACTTTTTTCATACCTGGTTCATCGTAATCGTCCTCATCGAAGAGATAAACAGCGACAGATATCAGACAGGTGTAAACGATGAAGAGAGAGATGGCAACCCAAACGGGGAGTCTTTCGTTATCATCGTCATTGGAATCAGCGCTGTACGATGACGAAGCCTTCTCCACATCTATCTCGATCTCCGTCTTCTACCGAAGTGACCTACGCAATTTCATCAATAAAGATCGCTCGTAGGGTGCACCTGTATTTCCTGGCAATTCTATCCATTAGGTGGCACGTTTTCCGTTGAAAGAGTTCTCCCAGGTCCCCAATAGTGAGTAGCATGAGCGGAATCCCACAGCATGCATATACCATCGTGATCCATCTCCCAGCCCATGTCTCACAGGCAATCGTTCCTGAATTCTCTCATAAGTATCGTCTCCATTGGTCATCTTTCCTGCACTGACCGTATCCGAGCGTTGTGAACACAGTAAACGAGTAGAAAATAGCCGAATTCAGATTCCACGTTAGATGCAGATCCAGATTCTCGGCCTTGTGCCAGGCCGATCCGACGTACCGATCATCAGTTTTCAACATTGCTACGTAGAATATCTGCAACGTAACATGTTGTAGAAGGACATCAAAACACTGGAAACTTCAGTAGTTATCTCACCTTTGTTTTATATATGAGAATATCGCGTTTGAGTGTCTCATTCATCACATCGGTAGATACGGTAATAACATCATCCACGAAATCGTCCATTACATTATCCAGAGAATCGATAGTTAGAAGGAGATTCTGATGGATCAATGAGGGAGCAGAACTACCGAGTGTTCTCACACATTATATTCGTTGTGTGATTCGAGTGCCTGAAACATGAAGCCTCCTAGTTGAGTGTAGAGAATTATGAGATTCACGAGTAGGAGATGTCACTATCCGAAATTGTGATTTACAGCGGCAGCGATGGCCAACCACTGAGTTACTTCTGAACAAGTTAATAAAATAGGAGATAAACACCTTTTTACAAGACGAGATGTTGGATATATGGCGGGAAATGGATAGATCAAAACTTACTTTGCCTTCTAATTCTCTGCTTATTCTCTTCATATTGAACTTGATCTAATTCGAAATGAAAACCGAATGGATTCACGCCCTCGTTCATGTGTGTATCCAATCGAAGCAGAATACAATTATTTCTCTCCTCAAAATGTTTACATATGTATAATCTGGAATCGCACGAACCTTGAATACACTCTCGACTAATCTGACTCTGGTATCAAGTTCAGTCTCTGGAGCTGAAAATTATTCGGTTGAAAAGCAATTATAAGGAGGAGTGCATAATAGGTTTACCGGATGATATCGTTGCAGCCATTCCATCAAAGCAGAGGATGAAAAGAATGCGGAAGAGGAGGAGATGTCGGTGATACCACTGCTTTTCTATTGGGTTGAGGAATAAGTAACGCTCGTTTTTGAGCATCGTGTTTGGGCTCATATATCTCCCGCCAATCAAATCTAAACGAGCTGACTTTATAGCATTTTTTCAGGGTATGCTCGAGTATCATAGCCGTTATTATTAGAAATAGCACGCTTCCTGTGTAGGAGAGAAATTTAGATTTCAATGTACCTGATAATTTTCGAAAATTTTAGATTTTTTTCGAAATTGTGTAATTTAACGTGGAAACTGTTCGGTAAATTCACACATTCTCAGGTGAGCAGCCCGATACTACACCTCTTCCATGGTGAAGTGAGAATGGTGCTCGATTCATTGTTGTATTTTTATAGACGTTTCAAGGGGAACGTTCGTGAAAAATTGCAGTTCACTTAACTTATTTGTCTACCTTGAGGATCGAAGGTGCTGGCCTATACACTAGTGCGCTCCAGTCACTCACTATGGAGCTATATTATCACTATAAACATTTGGTGCTACTTATGCTCCTATTTGAAAAATAACAGTTTTCCAAAAATATTATTTTGTGACGGAATCAAAAGAAATGCGTGTTTTGAGGACTTTGGATTAAACCATACCCAAGACATAGCAGCCGTTCTATAATTGTGGCCACTTGGTGCATGATAGTGCAAAAGTTGCTCGTCCATTTAACCATCTAAGGCCTTACATTCAATTAGTAAGGTTTACAGGAAATAGCAATGAATGTCGATTTCGAGGCTTGTTTTTCTATATCGGACTTACGAGCAATTTAACTCATAAAGAGAATGCTCCACACTTAGCAAAATTCGTCCATATTTTCAACAGGAAAGGTACTCCACATTCAAGCATAATTGAGGTCTTTAGATCTATTGCTAAGAAAACGCGGCTAGCAAAACTTCTTTCGGTCAGTAACTGAAAATCCTACACTCTCGTTAGGCGCATATCTCACACAGGCCTTTACTTGGATATTCCTCTGAATATCATCAGTGTAATGTATAACCATGATACTTTACTACTGCAGCTTAATTGTGGCTCAATAATTCTTCTTCCCTCAGTGCTGACCTGTCAAAATCTCAGGGTGAGGTGCGACAACTTTGAATTGAGCCAGCCATTGTGATCGCCTAAATGATCTGAGATATATAATATTGTGTGCGCTGAAGAGAGTATCCAAGCCCTTATCGATCATCAAAAACCGGAATATAATTGCACAATTTAGAAAGACGGGAGAGGTCATAATCTGAAATTGGAAAAACGAGCGTTACTTATTCCTCAACCCGATAGTTGGTTATTGTCATACAACTGATATCCGAATCAAGAAGAATTTTGTCAAAGGAAATCGCCGAACGAATGCCGCTCTTCGACATTTTATGTTAAATTGGCATTACTCATTCTACTCTATTGTGCTCGTAACGTTAATGGCAATATTCTCAAAACCTTATCATCTGTTTGTTCCGTTCAACGAACCAATAATACACCCAAGTCATGCTGAAAATTTTATTCAGAATCTCCTTATCTTTGATCATTTAGACACGTGATCGAGCTTTTATTGCATAATTGCAAACTTTCTCGGCTGAAATTGCCTTGGCATATCGAGCACTGACTCAATTTATTGATTCGAGACCAGTCCCTTGCCAATATGAATGCTCTCTCTTGTTTCTCTGACCGTCGAGAGATCAGGCATATTGAGGAGAGATGGTCTTGAACGGACATGACTGACTCACATCGGTCCACGGTGTACACGCCAATAGCGTTAGCGATACAGCCTGCAGCTACGATCTGCAAATAATTGGTGCTTTCGAATCGTCTTTTAAAAGGAGCTTTTTTTATTTTTACTGGATAAAAAAATTCTAGAGATTTCTAAAACTTAGATGCCGTTTCTCAGGACACGAAGGCCAGAGCGTGGTTAGTGACCGTTAGTGAGATGTGTGTCGGTAGACCCGTCACCGATTGATATCTCCCAATCTACCCTCCTCCTTCTCTCCCCGAATCCCTATCACTTCGAACAGACATTGGATAAATGATTTTCCCTTCCCCAATAGCTCTATACAATTGAACCACCCGCACAATGGTGCATCATCCAAAACTCCCCTATGTAGTCTATATCTTCTAATTAGAGGGAGTCGGCAGCTAAAAATGAATATGTCTCATATAATAGAGTTTCACTCACTCAAAAAGTTTTAAATATTTAAGGAGTAAAATGAATTTTAATATTTAAGTAGTAAAATGAAAAATAAGCGAGGAATACTGTAGCTCTGGTACCGAGTGTAAAGACTGTGTGTGCCCGGTGTGCCTTGTCAGGCGCGATTCACCAAAGTACAATTACGGTATTCAAAACTACGGTAGCCTCCCCTTTTTGATTGTTTTCGCCCGTTTCTCCTGTGTTTTATTTATTTTATCGGTGACTAATTTCACGTTCTGCACGATTGCTCGGCTAATCTCTCCTTGGTGATCGTATTTGTTAGTGTTGGCACTCGTTTACCGGTCAAATAAACTATTTTGGTCACTTAGCTTCGCGTTGTATACGATGGTCCTCGGAGTTCCTTGACATTTATGCATATTAGCTTATTATCCCCCATACGATCACCAAGGAGAGATCCAGACATTCATTTATTTGTGTTCATTTGGATACTATTTTATTTTAGACGATGGTTTCGAATTGCGCCCTTTGTAACAACGCTAACAGTTAATACCACATGTATTCATTCCCTGTCAATTCGAAACTGGAGCTGCAGCAGTATTGGGTTGCATGCCTGAATCTCACTGACGAGAGAAAACAGCATATGCTGAGCGTGCTAAGGGAGGATAGAGCGAGAACGAGAGTGATGTGGTGCAGTGTCCATTTCAACGCTCACGCAAAGCCAATCGATGTAAGATATTCTAGAATAGTTGATGTTGCCCTTGCTGATACGACTTGTCATCTTTACACTAATTTCCAGCGTCGTTGCACCACCCCTCGTGCACCCTCTCCATCCTTTCCTGACTCAGACTCTCAAGTAATCTATCTTTTGCTTATGTATTTGAATGGGAAATATGCAGAGAAAAACATTTCGAAGGGATTGAACACAACACAATGGAATGAAAACAACTGTCGTACGATAGTAATGATGTGCATTCAGCTTTCACTGAATGATCCTCCTGATGGCTCGCCACTACCACCGATATCTCGCATGGCTTCTCCATCCTTGCCTGGTCCATCACGTATCATTTCAACGGTATTATTTACAAATATCGATTCATTAAGAGACCGTCTCGGTTATTTTGGACCCTGCCCGGAACCGGTGCGCTAGCAATGAGAACCAGAGGCTCATGCTTGAGTGTCAAGAGGGTCTTGGTCCCGTATTTTACAAACCGTCACTTATCTGTGGTTACTCCCTCTACGAGGGAAGAAATGATAATTTCAATGAAAAATGGTCGAAAAAAATTATTTTCTCAACCATTCGGAATAGGCCCAATTTCTCTTTTGCGTTGATTTAGAGGTGCCCTCAGGCTCTGAAATATCTGTTCAGATTGATTACAACTCATTGCGAAAGTCACTTTTTTGCCTCCTCCTTTCGGATTTTTGGGTCAAGTGGCACATTTTTGGCGAAACTTCCAGACCGCACTATGTACATTTCGTGGTCCTTACATCCATGCATCGATATTTTTTATCGTCGCGCTCATTCATTCTCTCCGAATACACTCCGAGATAAATTAAGTCCGAAAAAGGTCGTTTTAGAACAAAAAAAAATTCTAACTTTTTTCTTTCTCTGTTTCATAAGCTCTAATGCCGAAATTCAAATTCTACGCGCCAAACTACGTAAGAAAATACTATAGTCAGATTTTTCTGAGATGAACATTTTTCAATAAATGATTTTTCTCTAGAATTCGAAAATAACTATTTTCTTTGACAATTTGGCGAGCTCTGGTATGAAAATTCGATTTCTACGGGCGAAAATACGCTGGAAACACCTATAGTCATATAGTTCTGAGATTTCGATTTTTTGACCCGAAAACGACCATGACCCTGGGGTCATGAAAAAAGTTTCATCTCAGAAAAGTCTGACTATAGTATTTTCTTACGTAGTTTGGCGCGTAGAATGTGAATTTCGGCATTAGAGCTTATGAAACAGAGAAAGAAAAAAGTTAGAATTTTTTTTTGTTCTAAAACGACCTTTTTCGGACTTAATTTATCTCGGAGTGTATTCGGAGAGAATAAATGAGCGAGACGATAAAAAAAATATCGATGCATGGATGTAAGGACAACGAAATGTATATAGTGCGGTCTGGAAGTTTCGCCAAAAATGTGCCACTAGACCCAAAAATCCGAAATGAGGAGGCAAAAAAGTGACTTTCGCAATGAGTTGTAATCAATCTGAACAGATATTTCAGAGCCTCAGGGCTCCACTAAATCAACGCAAAAGAGAAATTGGGTCTATTCCGAATGATTGAGAAAATATTTTTTTTCGACTATTTTTCATTGAAATTATCATTTCTCCCCTCGTAGAGGCAGTAACTACAGATAAGTGACGGTTTGTGAAATACGGGACCAAGACCCTCTTGACACTCAAGCATGAGCCCCTGGTTCTCATTGCTAGCGCACCGGTTCCGGGCAGGGTCCAAAATGCATCAAAATAACGGAGCCGGTCTCTTAATCAGTTTATGCAGTCTACGATCAACGTCACTCGAGATGATTCACGGAAAACTGACATCACTTTCCGACCGGTTAGTGAGAAAACAACAATAGGGATGCTGTTTCTGTTTTACCACTCCATTTGTGAATTTTTAGTTCGACCGCTGGTCCTTTCTAGCAGATTGTGTGAATGAGAGTTAAAACCGAAGCAAGATCCCTAGGGAACAATAATGATGGCCTACACAGGATAGAAGTGGACCCTGTTCACAAGACACAATGGTATCGATCGACGGCTACCGTACTCCTTCTCTCCCAGACTACTTGCTAGTATCTTCTTCTTCTTCCCTCCTCGATCTCTTCCTTCGTTGTCCCGCGTATGGCACTGGATCGATCGTGTCCACGACGTCGCATCTGAATGGATCGGCTCTCACTCTCAAATGGGAATGTGAGATGTGCCAGGAGCAATCTTGGAGTTCACAGCCCCGTTTGAGAGGGAGATACTGGGAAGGAAATTTGAAGTTCGTAAGTGCGGCGCACACGACAGGATTGCCCTTTGCGGTTTGTGACTATATATAATCTATTTCTAGAAGCGAGAGGACCGAACGAAAATAGTTTCACTACGGTACTGCCCTATCAGTGGTTACTATAGTAAGAAGTCATGACATGACTGATTGGACAGATATTTGGACTCATTATTAGCTTCTGCATTTGGACTATATTTACATTGTAAATTATAATAAATTCGATTGTAGAGGGATTGGTTATGGGATTGGCTGTACCTGCCCAGAGAACCGTCCACGATCTACTGGTCAATCTCGCTCTACCCTCAGTTGATCATGTCTACGCCAATCACATGAGGGATGTGCAGAGCACAGTGCGGAATGTGATGGACGTGAGTTGGAATTTAATATAATTTACAATTTAAATAAAGGACTCAAATGTAGAAGCTAATATTGAGTATAAATTATCTGCGCCATGTCATGACCTCTGACTACAGTATTCACTGATGGTGTCTTACCTTAGTGAAACTAGTTTCGTTCCCCCCCCCCACTTACATGTTCGTGTTGCCCAGCACGAATCCGCCGCCGTGGATGAAGATGATGGCGCCGTCCGACTCGGTCGAGTTGTTGCGAGGATGGTACACTCGAACCTCAACATTGGCCACTGTCATTGAAAGCTACCATACTCCGTGACCATTATTGTCCGTTCCCTTTTCAACTCTCTCCAATACTCTCTGGCTTGTCAGACCGGATAGAGTATGCAAGAAAGAGAGAGCCGAACTGACCACTCATTCATAGAGGAAGAGCGACTACGGTATTGGTCACCGCACTACATCAACAACTTCATCCCACCTTTACTCCGTCCCATTGGGTCGTCTCCATGAGCAGATTCGAGTCCCAGTCGCAGGGTGGGCCGATAAGTCAACGCCGTCAGTAATCCGCGTGTCCACCACGTAATGCTGTACGCGTTCGGGCACAGACAAGACTGCAATCGATATGGGGTTACGGTAATAGTTGTCGTTGGGTCACACTATTCACTCACCGGGCAGTAGTAGCTCAATCAGATCACGGGCTCGATAATATGCATCGCCACCTTGTCGTCGATTTGGTCATCTGAAACATCGATTGGGGGTTGGTGTTGTGGAGCGTGGTGCATATTCCCAACGGTCGCCGTGGTGTGGTTACCGTACCTTCTGGAGAGAAATCGATAGAGGGCGGCAACCATCAGCAGCATCAACACGCGCACCATCGTCCCGTCCCGCCTGCCATGAGATGAGCGCCCTTCTGCTTCTTGTCGCCCGCCATCTGCAAAGTACATGCTGACAGAAAAAATAAATATCGTAAAATAAGTACCACGTAACCCCAATCTACCATGACTATGTTCGCATTGATATCAAACCATATTGCCATATAATTATCCGATTTATTTCTAGGGAAGAGGCGTGGATGTATCTATCGATGGTTGATACGACTCGCCTAGATTCTGCGCCATGAACTGCACCGTCCCGGTCATCGATCTGAAGACAAATCGCATTATGATGGTAGTCAATATGCACAAGAGGATGCGAGGGATCGGTACTGATGAGTATATATTTTTCTCAATTGATCTCGATTTTATAGAGGGGAAAAGTGGTCGGATGGAAGGAGTGAGGGAAGGACTGAAGAGGATCATTGCATTAGTGTACAAGGTGATTCGATGCTGCATTTAATTGGTTAGGCAAAGATCGGGTGCAAATATATCAAGCGGCGTGAATAACGCAAAGCTATCTGGTTTACAGATTCGGTCGGTGTGTTCGGATAACGATGCAAAGATCGGGATGATGCTCAGAGAAGATGTCCATTTCAAGGACATCAAGCATCTACTCGACTTTTGGCATCTTATCAAAGGGATGAATCATGATTTGAGAGAAGTAAGAAGTGAACAAATATAATTAAAGAAACCTAATAACTACTATTTATTTTTATTTATTTATCGTACACCACTGAAGGTGCTTCAACAAGAACAGAATTTACGAGAGAGTAGCAAGGACGTAAAAAAACACAAATTTGGGAAGGATGCGTGAGGAGGGGGTGTGGGTAGGGAGAGGGGAGGGAGGGGAGGGGAGGGATCGGTCTTCTCAATCCAGTCGCACATTGGAATGCTGAGGGGAGGGAGCCTCGTAGCGGATGGAACTTGCCGCTGATCCAATATATGTCTGATTGGAAAGTAGTGCATGACTTGATGAAGTAGATCGATAGATGGATGGGGAAAGTAGACGGGAATGGATGGGGATGGATTGGTGGGTAGATCAAAGATTCGAAACTTCTATTCCGAAAACACGAGGTAAGTCAGGGTGTTTGAATAAGTGAACCTTAATAACGGGGATTGACAATTTGGGGTTACAAATCAAATGCAATTTATTTAATAATCGAGCGGTTCTGTGAGAAAAAGATACTTTGAGATTCTACTAGGCAAATATAGAAAAGTATCTAATTTTTTCCCTCAGCTGGCGAAGAAGAAGAGCTGCCCCAACATCCAGTCTGGAGGCGTAAAATAATCAATCACGCCTATTTCGTGCACTTCAAGTTCGCGAGAAACAGAAAGCGCGGGCTCAATTACTGGCTTTATGTCCTCCCGCATGTGACTGGTAGGCACTCTCATTTGCAGAAGGTAGTTACATGCTTCACCTTATTTCTGATACCTATTCTTTCGATGAAATTATTATTATTACCATAAACACCCTACTTGAATTGACTATGTGCCAGACATGTGTAACCTCAGATCCCCTTCCTCGATGGAATAACCAAGTGCAAGCACACCAAGATCGGCCTCGACACTACCCATCTGATCAAGAGAGACAGCGACGAGTATCAGCAACTCAAGGCTGTCGTTATGAAGCCCACTTTCCTATGTGGATTCCTACGAGCGAGCCCCAAGAAGAACACAAGTCCGAACGAATCGTACAATAGCATCCTCAATTTGTATGCCCCAAAGAAGAATGCCTGGTTGGTTTTTGTTTCAAACTAAATCAATATTATTGAATAAGTAAGTGAATGAGAAAGATAACCTGGCAATCAGCCTTTCGCCCGTTGCACTTGCACAGTCGAGAGAGTGCGAGATCTGAAATACAATATATAATTCACAGAAAAATCAATGGAAAACGTTTCACACACATACGTCTAATTGATATTTCTTACAGCTCACCACCGTGGTATGAGGAAAGGGTCAAGCTGGCCACTCTCCATTTCAACACTCTCTCAATCCTCAACATGCTCAATCTGCGAGAAGAGCGATACGACACTTCAGTGGCAGCGATCGGGAGAGAATCAAGAGCAGTAAAGAGAAAGATGGCCAAGGTCGATCATGCATGGAGGAAAGAGGTTAGACATGCGCATTACTGATTCAAAGAAAACACATCTACCAAACAATTAGTGGAGATAAAATGATTATATTTTCAGGTGTGGCAGGCGATTCCGGGTGTCATCGACGGGAGACTTCTCCAGCAATACATGAAGATGATGTCAAAGACGAAAAGTCGGAGGAGGAGGAAGTGGAGGAGGAGGGAGGAGAAGACCAGGAGGGTTCGGTAGAAGGAGAGGAGGAGAGACTCGCATTCTCTGGATCGGATTGGGACTGCGTGTGCACGAGCGACGTTTCCCATTCGTCGTGCTACTGTACACCACTTGCCTGGTTGACGTTATGGTAGGTACACCATAAAATGATCAGTGATCGATAGGCATTTTCGGCTACCGTATTCCAGTTTAGCAAGATAAAAAAACACAACGTGATTACGGTAGATAATCCCCTAGTAAAGACCGTCACTAACCATCGATGTCAGTTTCTGTACACAGGAGAGGGATACTGTAGACACAACAATTGATAATGGATCACCCAATCGGCTACGGTATCCCTCCGTACGGGAGGATAGGATAGGCACACGACAAAGCGTGAGCGCTTGCCACGTTTCCCTTGCTGGTCGTGCTGGAGGCGCCGGGCGTCTGCTGCGGCTGTTGCTGCTGCATCGGCAGCATCGTCTGGCCGGAGAGCGACATCGCAGCGAAGGCCGAATCGGGCTGCAACAAGCAGGGCGACGTTTACCGCTTTGATAATCTGATCATATTGTAAACTGCGTGAGGAAAGACTACGTTTCTCACCAAAACAGAGGATTACGGTATGTGCAACATACGATAGAGGTCGACGTTTCCCACATCACACCACCACACCAAGACTCACCGGATGGTAGTACATGGGCGCGGCGTAGGCGTAGCCGGGTGCGGGGCAGGCGCCGTGTGGTGCGGGCTGCAAAAACAGGGGGACGTTTATCACTTCGGCAGTCTGGTCAAATTCTGCACAGCGAGTATAGGCGACGTCTCCGACTACACCACCACCACTCACCGCGTAGTACATCATCTGCTGCGGCTGCGACATCGGAGGCACGTTGCCGGAGGGGGCGGAGTCTCCGGCGCCCGTCGAGTAGTAGCCGGGCGGCGGCGGTGCGGCGCCACCGGCGGGAGCGCCAGGCGCGTAGTAGTACTGTAAGCAGGGTGCCGTTTACTTCGAAATCTAGTTATTTTCACACTGCGTGAGCCTGGGCGACGTTTACCAACCTGGGGTTGCTGCTGCATGCTGGGGTCCATGGTGCGAAGTTAAGTGGTGTGGTGTTGAGCTAGGCCGACGCGGGACGGAGGGCGCGATTCCGCTCTGGACTGGAGCAGGGTTACGGTAGTCACACCACACGAATGTTTGGTAAATATTTCACTGTGTGCGGATGAGTATCGTTACTACTACAATAATAAACTACAAAAAGTAATAAGCATATTGTTGCTTCAAGCGCGTGATATTTATTAAAAAGCAAAGTTTGTAGAGAAGAGTGATCAGCATAAAACAAACGCTACGCTTCCAAAGTCATACTCGAGGCATAATTAACAAAAAGAAGCGCGTTGCTTAGTGTTGTTTATTACTCCGGGTTTACCGACCACGCCACTTCTACGAAGCTGATCACGCAGCCGCGCAAAAGCATCTTCGCGAGTGGCGCGCATTAGGGCAGCCAGGGGTCTGGCAAACCTCCCGCACTCTGTTAGAAGATCGGAGAGCAGGAATGACGTTCGCCAGAATAACAATATATCAGCATGATTCGATGATCTGCTAAGAAATCAAACATACTCGAAACAGACGAGTCTCCATCAATGGAAATATTTTGACGCATGACATAAATTTGACGTGGAGTTGGAAAGTCTGCATCGGAAAACTGTTGTTCAGCACGATTCGATGATATTATCACAAAATTCGTCGCTCGGAAAAGTAGCCCAGCATTCCCGATGAAAAAAGTATAGATGCACAAGCAGAATTTCGTTATCATCTCCGTCAAGCTGCTCCATTTTCCACGAAACTTCCTCTCCTTACCAGCATGCATGTTTGCTTTGGTATAGAGCACTCCTGCTCGTTGAAAAATACAGTTATTCGCTCTTTTCTACAACATACGATTTCCGGGAAATCAGGTGGTGAATGATAGTAATGGGTTGTGCACTTCGCTCTCTTCCACACACCCTCTCGCCGCTTTGAAAGGCGATAGGGAATGCAGATGGAGTGAGTCATTACTCGGAATGGGATCCCTAGTGAATGACGTTATGTCATCGTGTGAGGGTGAGGTAGTAGGCATGGGATAAGTGTTGAAGGTAAGGTGAGAACCTATATTAATGATACATCGAAGGGACGGCTATTCCATTTTTCCGCAAACGGCATTTCCGCAACTACCGTAATATTTCTATTCGTTTTTCCCATCCTTTCTCGTGATTAATATCGCCATTACATCTAGTTTATGTTTGTACCTAACACGAGAAAAAATAGGAAAACCGAAGAGAAGTGAAAAAGACTGCGTTGGGCATCATAATACACGTGCTATCGGGTATATCATTTATTGTCATGTTCTCTCGGTATCACATTCGTTCGTAGATTGGTCGTCTTTCTTGTCCGTGAGGTGATTATCTCAGCCATTATTGCCAGCAGACAAATTCCATAAAACATGACAGTGAAATAGAGGAATTTCGAGATCTTGGTCAAGCTGCTCATTGAAATGTACGTTTTTCGATTCTACGTTGTTTGTATACCTTATCGGAGCATGCATCAGCATCGGACTTGTCTGCTCACGACTGCTGCGATCTGCGGCATTTGAAGCATGGAAGGTCCATATTGGCAACTGTCGAATATTGTGTTGCGTATATGTGCATTGCGCGCTCACCGTCTCTATGTTGAAGGGTCCTGCCATGAGAAAGTCGATCTCCTTAATGAGAATACGAGTGTCTCGAAGGTTCTTCGAAAGCAGAAAGAATGACGGTGTGGGGAAGAAGAATTCGGGCATCGCTTTGGCTTGTGCAACCGTCATAGGTATTCTGCAAGGCAAAAGCATTAGTTATCTGTTAATGAATCACATCAAACTCTCTGAGGACGCAATCTTGTTCTGGTTGATAGCCTCAATGACCTCCATTGGATAGAGACCAGCGATATATCGTTCATCGTCGCAGACATCGTCTTCATCAAGCAGATCTACCCTGCCTGTCGAAGTCGCGTACGCGTTCTTCTTCCGTTGTTTCTCGCTTATTATGACATCTAGCTGCAACCCGTGGCGGACTTGGATTATACTTGATTACGCGATACCTCGATGTCTTCCCACTCGCCTTCGTAGGCTTGCAGAAAAATCTTCGTACCTGCCCGCAGCATCTGTTGCATTGCTGTGAAGTCACTAAAGTGTGCTGTGATGAAAAGGAATTGATATTCGATGTTGAATGACTCTGACAAGCCTAGCGATAATTCAACCAACATTGTGGAAGAGTACGTTCGAAGGACAGTATTCCCTCGGAATGCCGCAGAATACACGGCCGAAATTATCGTAATACTTCAGTAGAATCAACATGGTCGCTCCGTACAACTTTGAAGATTGCGATCTAAACGAGCCCAATTTTTTCTTCATTTATACCCGAACTGTTGCGCTCACTGCGCCAATTTGCATGTTTCGCACGGACGAATCTGAAGCAGAATAGGGCGATCGCGATGCCAATCAATTCTGAAATTCCGAAGAGTAAGAAATAGTTTAGGCTCAACGCATTATCCGTCGTGACGTCGACGACTTCATAGAAGCGCACCTGAATAACGCATTCATCAGGATTGTGCATTGTGTCGTCACTAGAGATGACAAACCGAACTCGGCATGCCGGCTTCGGCTAGGGTTGATGCCGGCATCACCGTTGAAAATGCCGCTTTGAAGCCTGCTTCAATCCGGCATGGAATGCTGTTTTGTCATCACTAGTCTCACCTGCGTAGTGAAGATCGGCAGGGAGTGATGGTAGAATTGGCTGGGCTTGCCAATAAAAGCTCCCTCCATCATCGTCACAACCGATCCATCCTCCATCAGCGACCGACACGCATTGCCGATCGATCCCAATTCGTTTACGTCCGTCGATTCTGCAAAAACGGTTGACTGCATTTTTAAAGTATCTGATCGAATTCACCATCTGCACACGAATCAATGACGATGGACTTCCGGTGTGTTCTGGCAAGCGAATCCCACAGCTCTTGTATGAATCCACTCGCCCGCGGAAACGGTAGATCCGTCCTATCGTAGTAGTAGGGGAAAACATCGGTCTCGTGAGCCATCCTCCATACCGCAGAATCGTTCATTTCTCGATGAAAATGAATGGAGAGCAACGAGATAGCTCTCCCTCCCTCTAGAGATGATTAGTCAAGGGGATCTCGAATAGGCAAATGGCTCTCTTAATTCTACCCATTCTCTAGACGACAGAGCTTAATGTTTGCCACACGTACGCATTGAGTTTTCCGCTCAGATGACTCGCGTAGTTGATGCATTTTTCTGGATAGCCTATTTTATGATCCGTTCCACAAGTTAGCGTAGATTTTGGGAGGTGTCTACGATTTCGGTGTGGCGCCATACCTAGAGCTGATAGCTGTTCCAATATGAGAGGTTGCATGCACCCTCCGGTGAATGCCAGATTACCTATTACAACTGTACGCGCAGACGGCCCTCAGCAGAAATGCACGAAATCTGCAAATTTGTGAACCAGAGACTTGCTCCGAAGCTTTGCTCAAAATGCCAAAACCACTGATCGCTTCTTATGAATTGCTAGCTCAAATGATTGCAGTGGAATGGTCGTACTTATGCTGATTTCAGCAATGTTATTCCTGTTTTGACATTCTTGCTCAATTACTCGCCGTTGTCAATAGCTTATCAGCATTTATCTGAGCCAGATTTAGCGGGGGCGTATTCGGATCTTTGAACATAATATCCTGCACGAAATTAGAGACCGTAATGACTAAAATGCATACCCCACTAATTCAGTATTCAAAGAACCGATATTTTAGCCAGCATTAAATATGTTTCGATGCTCACGCTGAAGGGCAAAGTCACGTTCTAGGAAGTATACTTTCTCAACAACAAAAAATCGGATAATCTTATCCTCTTTTATTCCGTTTTCCCTTCTGAACCTCGAGACCTCGTGAAGTGCCCTCGTTTGTCTCTTCCTTTTTTTCGCTGTTCATATAACTACCATATTAGGCCCCATATTAGGCCGGCCGTGTTTACTCCGGCGCGCAGTACCGGTATAATTTCGGTTTTAACTTTTTTTTTCTCAAAAGATCTCACTTTTAGTTCTCACGCACGATAGATATCGTGAAGGGAATGGAGGCGGAGTCATAGGTCATTTAAAATTAAAAGTTCAAGACTATGTACGTACGCATTTTCTATTTCGCGGATTCCATCATCTGATCGAATTGATCGCAATTGAACTCACTCGCATACATTATCGTTCTGTCTACGCACTTATTAGTTACCATAACTATCCAGACAGACATGGACAATGTGTCGCCGATGGTCAACATCGCAACTGCAGTAATCGAAATAACGAATGCGAGTGAGTCTGGATTCTATTCCGGGTGGATTTTGGGCATTTTCATACACAAGATCATCGTTTCAGTAGCATATTTCATATAGAAGAAGAGAACCTCTGGTTAGGTGCCGCCCTGTAAAGGTCAAGATGAAACATTTCGCGCACTCCTCATTTATCATGCTCTATGTAGTTTTTATTTGACCAACAAGAGAGCATGGAAATGAGGAGTGGAGTGAGATTAATGATTGAGTGAGATTTGTTCGCACACTGTTGGTGCAAACTAAGGGGCAAATTTTCGTGCACTTTGGAGGGGTGCGATGAACAGATCCAATGAATTTGCAGCGTTGGCAGCGGCTGGCGGAACGACGGCGACCCGACCACTATCTGAGAACACCACACAAAAGATGATCGTGAGTAGGGTTGTCAGAACGAAGAACCCCATCGCTGCATTCCGCGCACCATCTTGCCATGTTGGGTGTCAAGAGCGCGTTCCTCATTCTGACAAGCCTAATGTTCGAGGCAGTGATGGATTGGGCGTGATTGTGAGTGTGCTTCTGACTGAACGCGACCTGAGGAGCGTAAACCCGTTGACGCTGCAATGTAGCACCACCATCGTAATAGGGTTGCAGGAGACACGGATGTAGCAGAGTCATAGGGGATTCTGACGCTTATCAGCACAGTGTATCGCTTATCCGATGAAAAGCGAGCGTGAAGGAGAGTGGGGGGGGGGGGGGTGCGGGGACGACATCGATGAGCATCGCTCTCAGATTCTGATGGCCTTCATCATCGTCGCGGCCTGCATCATGGTCGTGGGCATGGCCGGCAACGCCTTCGTCGTCGCCGTCATCTTCAACGACCACAAGCTCTTCCGCAGGTAAGCCGGCGGTGGCTCATGCAAGAGTGGGACCACGTGGGGAGACGCATCGGGGTACGATTGATCACATGGGCGCCGGAGTGCATTTGTGCGTATGAGCTAGCACCGGGAGGGGGTGGTGTATACATTTTGGGTGATCTGATGCGCATGCGCAGATGAAAGAGTTGATGTTTGCAGCTCGGTGAATCTGTTCCTGCTGAATCTCGCACTGGCGGACGCGGGCAACCTCATGGCGTGCACACCGGATGCGGTGCTGGTGAGTAGTAGTGCTGCCTTGCTCGGTCTCCATTCTGGACGCACTCTCCTCAATTCGCGTGCTCGTATCTCTAACCGAAGAGAGAGAGAGCTCGCAGAATCAGGATAATCAACTGATAATAGCTGCTTTGTTTTTTTTTGTCATTTTTTTGTCGATTTGTCATCACTATTCTGTACGTTTTCGCTCGTAATACACAAAACGCCTCTTTATAGTCAGCGCTCGATCTGCCGTGGGTGCTACCGGAAAGCGCATGCGCTTTCGTGCGCAGCAGTACTTCCTCTTCGCAAGCGTCATGCTCCAGGTGACCTAAGCTAGTGAGGAAATGGCATCGTGGATGCAATAAGTATTCTATTCAAAACACAAACGTGTACGCGGTGCTGCATTGATCGAAATCCTCTGTCGTTTTCTGTCTGTTCTCTGCGAAAAGAATTTCGAAATGTAGCATATTCGTGTTTTATATAGCTCCAAGCACACACTCATTTGGCCAATCTCAATCGAATAGTGAAAGTTCAATCCTTGAAAAGATCATTTTCGATTATCGCGAGATACATTAGATCTCTGCAGATGTCGATCGGTATCGAGCGGTTCATGGCGATCTGCTCACATCTGCAGTGGCAACGGTTCTCCCGCAAAACCACTGGTATTACACACATTTGGGTAAAGAAAGAAAAATTAGAATATTCCTCCAATTCGACTGTTTAATGTAATACCATTATGTTGATGAATTATATGCTAATCGGGCATGAACTGCATCAATCTTACCAGTGGTATTCCTCGTCTGTGCATGGATGTTGGCCGGACTTCTCGCCATGCCAAGTGCCGTCTACCAGAGAGCGAGACTTGTGTAACAGCATTTATCAATTTATCATTATTCAAGTTTAGAAAACTAATCTCCATGCTTACATGAAGTTGATTATATGTGAATTGAACCCATCATTGCAGGAATGGGTACATGTATTGCGGTCTTCTGTCCGATCCCGAGTATCCCAATTCAGTGAGGTGCAATTTTATCTTGACCCCATTACCTACCCAATACGTGGGTATTGGGAACAAGGCATCGGATTAACGTAAAGGTATTGAGTATTGTTTTGACATCATGCTCAATAAATAAAGCGTTAGCGTCTGATTTCTGTCCACCACGGGAAATACGTTAAGACATGCGTTCGTGCACCCCGCACACTTTTCAAAAAATTGGAATACTGTGAAGCCTCGCTAGCGACTTTCATGTCGATCGTCACTAATACATCATTGGCAGATGCGTCGTGGAGGTCATCTGGTTCGCCCTCGTCTACTGCCTTCCACTCGTGCTGCTGACGGTACTCTACTCCGTCTTTATCGATGCTACGAAATTCGTGCGCAAAAGTACCGCTTCGTGTAAAAATAAAGTAAAAAGATGCGGCCACGTCAAATGAATTTACGGAGGGGTAACATTTCCGCAAACTACCGTAATATTACAGTTTACGATCGCCCAACGAAGAGATCAGTCTTTTTTTGCAAAACTGAAATGGAAAGATTACAGTAGTTGCGGAAATTTGTGTCGTTTGTGGGAAAAAAATATTCGTTTGCGGAATGGTAGCAAATGAACATTTCCGGAAAGTAGTTGCAGAGTTTTCGAGCCCCTCCGAATTTTCAGTCGTCTTTGAACAACTACACTAGGTTTGAACAACTACACTAGGTGTGCAAATGGAAAACAATTTATGAGCACTTGATAAACACCTTATTCCCGGGCATCTTTTTCTTACAACAAATCAAAAATTTTACATGTGATGACATATTGTACATTTATCATTGAAAGCGCATGGTTACAACGGTGACGATACAATATTATACTAGATAATACGTTAGCGGGGCACTGCTCAAGGGCGATTATGCAAAGTGCGATTTACACTCTTGAATTAAACCGCCCGTAAATGCGACGTCACCGATAAATGCCCCTTCAGTGTGCGGAGACGGAAACACGACAGAACGATCCTGCACCGCTGCAATTAACCCTCATTCTCAGAAACCAACTTAAATGCAAGGTTTGGCAGCATTTCATTTTATTGAGATATGGGTCAAGTCACAATCATAGATGCAAATTGTATTCGGCTACTAAAGACTAGCCGTTAGTCTCACGTAACATGTTACTTTGACACATAAATTGTTTAGGAGTGAACATACCTTGATGGCACCTTTCAGCGCCGTGCTTACTCCGACCATAATCGAAGAGGGAACGATCATATAGCAAGAGCATCGATCGAAGCTTTCGCACTCTTCGCATATCGTTTCCAGTGATGAAATCCTCTGTTCTTTTATGAGCACGTGCCCTCCATTTTTCGCCCTCCACGAATAGTTGCTGATGGAAAGAAGGTAGCACCGAAGCTTGACCGGGTCGCCGAGTTCCAATTTCGTGGTTATGTCTTCGTCGTCCTCCCGGAATGTCGGAGACGATGAGAGAACATCCCCATCCGCCATTAGATAGACAGTAGACTTAGCAATAAACGGAGAGCAACTAGGTTCTTCACTGTCCTTTGCCATACCTGAGTGCGAAATGAGTTCAAAGGGAATGCGTTATTTTGCCTTTTGAGGGCGGAGAGACGGGATACCACGCCACGCCCATTAACATATTTCAGCAATGGTTGGGCGCAATGATGAATTTGTGACTGTATTCCGGCAGAAGGAAGGATACACGTGACGCCGAATGTTGCTTGCAATATCGAATCAAGGTCAAGAAAGGAAAAAAAATTGCAATAGAGTGGTGAACGTTCTACAATTCAAAATTTTCCTGATACGCATTCATGTTCGCCTCACTTCTCTATAATTTCAAATGTGTCAACGCTAAGGGCGTTCCTATCAAACACAACTGTATGCTGGGAGTCACGTGCAGAACACACGATTACCGTCGTTGTTCCGTTAATCAGCTAACTCAATCGGGTTCATTTCTCTTGAAGTACAATAATAAACACGCAGAGTGACATAGGCGTGTTACTTTGCTTGTTCCAGATAGTTCTATCTCCAATTGATTGAGAGTGCCTCTAAATCTGTTTCGATGAACTTCCGTTCAAGATCTCTACCGATTTTAGAGATCGGTATATTTTGGTATATTTTGTATTGGTCTCATGGGTTCCTTACAAATTATCATAATTTGAGTAGGTCAGAATCGAAAAAGACAGCTTATTTGGATTAAAATATTGTCTTCTAATCTCTAGAGGATGGATTTATTTATTTTTTGGTTTCAAAATGTATTTTTTATAGTTTTTCTGGTCTTCGTCCGAATCCGATGTTTGCTTCTGCTCTCGCACTTTACACATTGGTTCATTGCTCGCACTCAGAGATATTACACCCGTGATATTTCACCCGTGGAATCCACGGCGTGGATCCGTCTCCTCTCATACAACCATTTCGCATTATCACGCACCCATCCAATCTCCTCATCGTGATGCCACTATAATACCCGTGGTTTTTCCCCAGTGGATCCGTTGCCTCGCATACACCCTTTTTGATCTCCATCGTGATTCCACGAGCTATAATACCCAAATTCGCGTTCTACGATCACGCTTCTCCTTAAAGGAATTCGTTAGAAGTTGTTTCGTTGGTTGTTGAATCTACTTCGTTTTTCACACGCTCCGTGCACTTAGACGGAAGTGTCGAATTTCCGTGTTCTCTCGAATCTGAGAAGACATCTCACGATCAGTCAGTCACACATCCGTCATTTCCCGCCCAATGTGGAAGCAGCCTGACGACATTACCATCTCATTCAGATCATTCTCGATTGCTGCCGGGAAGCCTATAATGTACAAATAATGTATTCAAGCTGATGAGTTGTTATTTTTTTCATTTATAACTTTACTTTAACCGTTCATTCACACTAATAATCGTTCACATCATATGAATTCATTTAAACACCCGAACTTGAACATTATACAGAATTCAAGAGTATACCCTATGCGGGATGAAATCCCGTGCAAACCGGTGGCACTTAGGTTCCCTAAATTACAGTTCATCATGGAGATAACACATCCAGCGGTATAAGATCCATATCGATGGTCACTCATCTTCCGGAATTCTAAAGCATACTTAGTTTTCTTCACAACTACTCAGGCTAATAATAATCAAGGAAAAGATAATATATTTGAATGAGCTTACATTTGTTGGAGTCGGATTCCTGGATGAGCACATCACCTCCGCGTAAGATGGCGGAGGCTCAACGATTAAACGATTAGGCACTGACATTTCAAATGAACGAAATTACCTCAGAGACATTGAGATTATCTTCCATTCACTTATATTTGATAAATTAAATTATGTGATGATAAGAGTCGGAAAGCATTTTGACAGCCTACGTTTGGGAACCCTAGGACAAAAGGCAAATTGTGTCCTCACGGTCCCCAAACGTGGGCTGTTAAAGTCAGGCTTTGAACTCGTTCCATCATCGTGTTATGTATTATATAAATATAAGTATCTTCTGCAATATTTATTCTCACCTGAATATTGTTTGTTGTCATGGGGTGCACGTGATGAGAGAAAATTATGGGTAGATGATCAATGACAATATCGCTCGGGACGGGCACTTGCTTGAATAAATAATATGCTCTCGGGTTGAATTTAAATACGTGATCCCTTCTTTCGCGCTCTAATTCTAAAAAAATGATCGCTTCCATCCCAAGATAATAAAGTGTGCTACTCGCGTGAATGTAATGCTTCTGACAGGTTGCACCCAATTATCAAATCGCCTTGCCGTTTCATCAATCCCATTTTCCAGCGAAAAATAGTATATTTATCTTGCATCTATGTATTTTTTCCGAACTACCCTTGCCTATCACGAAGAGCGGTTTTATTTTTCATATTTTTTTCTGAATTTTGAGACGATCAGAGCCGAAGTTTCTTTCTTCAACATACATTTACCATGTCTCGGAGCTATGCTTTCCATGGCAATATTTTAGTCTTTTTGTGATCTAAGCGCATTTCGAGGTGCTGACCTGGCTAATTCGATGACGTCGCTGGTAGATCTTCATGCAAACGAACATACTGATCAGAGCAGTGATGGCAACCGAACCGAGTACGATAACCGCAATCGCACCTTAACAAAAAATATACATATAACTATGCTCCGGAATCGAACATATCATATCCACTCTCACTTCTTCTGCGCTCTCTATCACCATGCGCAAATGTTCAGATTTGAGAGGAAAAATATTTTTTTTAAAGTCATCCAAACACTACATGATGACTGCGCGGAAACTAGGACGGAAATATTACCTGCAGGAAACGGTTTGTTGACCTGGAGAACGACGGCATTGGGTGTCTTTGATCGCGTTTCGGCCGTATCTCGCTCCAAATTCATCGAAGAAAGTCGAAGGGTGAGAGCAAAAAGACACTGAATCCTATGCTATAAACACTAATCTTTAAGTATTTACGTAGTGTTTGCGTCATTCCTTAACGAGAGAGATAGAGGTAGTAAGAGGGCAATTTTCAGACTAGTGATATCTGCCCGAGTGTTTGCGATGTTGTAATTCCGCTTGTCAAAATGTGTTCAACACGTGTATCACGATATTTGAGAGCAGCACCGGAACAACTTGCAAAAAGTTGGCCTGATCTCACTCATACTATTATGAGCAAATACCTTGGGGACTAGGATTCAAACACTACCGGTGATATGTCTCAGGACTGACTTTTAGGAAATATCCGGTCGCAGTTCCGGTTCTAGTGTATCTCAGCTCCCAGATGAACTAGAGAGCTGTTGAAGTGCTCAAAATACGCAGAAAAATAAGATAAAAAACTTTCGCACAAGTGCGAAGCGATCGAACAATCATTGAAAAAGTTGTGATTGAAAATTGAAGGTCTGAAACATATCACACGCTTTTCGATATAATTGAGATTCTGATAACAGGGTCCGTACAACGATTTTGCAACCTATGCTCAAAATATGCCCCTAGACTCAACTTTGGACATAGAGTTCGAAAATCGAACTCAGAAACCCGTATCTTCAAAGACTCATTCCCTGTGGCACACTTTTCCCTGTGTGGTCGGTTTTTTAATCTCATGAACGGCGCTTCGGAGAACCACAAATATATAGTAATTCTGAAAGATCTCGACAAGATAAGTCTTTTTACAATTGGGAATGAAGAGCTAGCCCATCTGTGAAAAAAGTTATGACCTCCATTACTTTTTAATGTGACACCCTGAAAAACTTCTGTTCTTACCCCCCAAATTAAACTTTTTCATTCGATTCCCCTTGCAATTTTACCTCCGCGGATGTGTTTTTTAAGGCGTTTCACCCTTGGGTAATGGACCGTTTTTGCGGCCGAAAGCGTTCAAGTCGTCTCGGAAGCGCCGTTCATGAGATATGAAAACCGACCGCACAGCATAAAGTGTGCCACAGGGAATGGGGTTTTGACGATACGGATTTCTAAGGTCGATTTTCGCACTCTACGTCCAAAGTTGACTCTAGGGCCAAATTTTGAGCATAGGTTACAAAATCGTTGTACGGCCCTATCTCCATTATATCGAAAATCCTGTGATATAGTTTCGGTATTTTCAAACCAAAACACATGGATTTTTATTACAAATTATGAATGGGCGAGTATCCTAGTATGTGATAAAAATCTAGAAAGGAAAGAATTGTTTACCTCGGAACCATGTTATCTGTGCTTGCATGTGCCGAACTCACGTTTTCGACTGTTTATCAATCATAACTTTTTTTCCTTCATGCTTTCATGAGCACTAGTGACGAAATTCGGATTCAACGCGACGAATTCCGTCAGAAAAATCTATAGTCAGATTATTCCGAGACGAAAATTTAACATGATGTTTTTTTTGCTTATTATCGAATGTAGAAACCGAATTTTCACACTATAGCTCACGAAACCGTGAAAGAAAAAAAAGTAATGCTCGAAAATCCAATAGAAATCTTTTTTCTTTCACGGTTTTTTCACTTTTTTCTTTCACGGTTTCGTTTGCGGAATTGTCACCCCTCCGTTCCATGAAGGGATAAGTTGAGATCGGTAAATAGTGTTGAGCGACAATACTTAAATGACAGTTTTTATCGTCATACGGGTATGACAGTACTTTATGATGATAATTTCTCGAGATGTTTCGACCAATGGATGCAGCAACGGGTAAGATCGGGCACAGATGACGAAATGTATATGACGACGAATTTCATTCGGAAGAGGTACGATAGCAGGAATATTATTGAATACACGGTGGTCAGCGAAGGGAGGTTCACGCGACTTGAGTAGTCGGAAAGTAGATCGTCCGCAGTGAGATGGATATGGAACATGCTGTCGCAAGTGCACTGAGGAAATTGAAAGAGACGGAAATAAGGAACTGGCCAGCTTTTATAGTGACACTTGGAGATCGTCTCCTCAATCTATCGCACGACCTATCGTTTATTGCAGAAAAGAGAGTGTGAAATCGAGAGACCTAGACAGTCGCGATGGCACTTGGGATCGTTACACTGCACTAAATGTGTTTCCCTGCTGATAATCACTGCGCATGGATGCTTTGGCCAGGACAAATCTGTGTTGTTTCGATGGTAATCAAAAGTGCTTGCCCGGGGAAGCTGGATGGAGACTCTTCTCTTGTCACGGGGAGGCATGCCCTGGATGGAAACTTCTCTCTTGCCACGGGGAAGCTGGATTTTGACTCTTCTCTTGTCACGGGGAGACATGCCCTGGATGGAGACTTCTCTCTTGCCACGGGGAAGCTGGATGTTGACTCTTCTCTTGTCACGGGGAGACATGCCCTGGATGGAGACTTCTCTCTTGCCACGGGGAAGCTGGATGTTGACTCTTCTCTTGTCACGGAGAGACATGCCCTGAATGGAGACTTCTCTCTTGCCACGGGGAAGCTGGATGTTGACTCTTCTCTTGTCACGAGGAGGCATGCCCTGGATGGAGACTTCTCTCTTGCCACGGGGAAGCTGGATTTTGACTCTTCTCTTGTCACGGGGAGACATGCCCTGGATGGAGACTTCTCTCTTGCCACGGGGAAGCTGGATGTTGACTCTTCTCTTGTCACGAGGAGACATGCCCTGAATGGAGACTTCTCTCTTGCCACGGGGAAGCTGGATGTTGACTCTTCTCTTGTCACGAGGAGGCATGCCCTGGATGGAGACTTCTCTCTTGCCACGGGGAAGCTGGATTTTGACTCTTCTCTTGTCACGGGGAGACATGCCCTGGATGGAGACTTCTCTCTTGCCACGGGGAAGCTGGATTTTGACTCTTCTCTTGTCACGGGGAGACATGCCCTGGATGGAGACTTCTCTCTTGCCACGGGGAAGCTGGATGTTGACTCTTCTCTTGTCACGAGGAGACATGCCCTGAATGGAGACTTCTCTCTTGCCACGGGGAAGCTGGATGTTGACTCTTCTCTTGTCACGAGGAGGCATGCCCTGGATGGAGACTTCTCTCTTGCCACGGGGAAGCTGGATTTTGACTCTTCTCTTGTCACGGGGAGACATGCCCTGGATGGAGACTTCTCTCTTGCCACGGGGAAGCTGGATGTTGACTCTTCTCTTGTCACGGGGAGACATGCCCTGGATGGAGACTTCTCTCTTGCCACGGGGAAGCTGGATGTTGACTCTTCTCTTGTCACGAGGAGACATGCCCTGAATGGAGACTTCTCTCTTGCCACGGGGAAGCTGGATGTTGACTCTTCTCTTGTCACGAGGAGGCATGCCCTGGATGGAGACTTCTCTCTTGCCACGGGGAAGCTGGATTTTGACTCTTCTCTTGTCACGGGGAGACATGCCCTGGATGGAGACTTCTCTCTTGCCACGGGGAAGCTGGATGTTGACTCTTCTCTTGTCACGGGGAGACATGCCCTGGATGGAGACTTCTCTCTTGCCACAGGGAAGCTGGGCGTTGACTATTCTCTTGTCACGGGGAGACATGCCCTGGATGGAGACTTCTCTCTTGCCACGGGGAAGCTGGATTTTGTCTCTTCTATTGTCACGGGGAGACATGCCCTGGATGGAGACTTCTCTCTGCCACGGGGAAGCTGAATGGAGACTCTTCCCTTGTCACGGGGAGATATGCCCTGGATGGAGACTTCTCTCTTGCCACGGGGAAGCTGGATGTTGACTCTTCTCTTGTCACGGGGAGACATGCCCTGGATGGAGACTTCTCTCTTGCCACAGGGAAGCTGGGCGTTGACTATTCTCTTGTCACGGGGAGACATGCCCTGGATGGAGACTTCTCTCTGCCACGGGGAAGCTGAATGGAGACTCTTCCCTTGTCACGGGGAGACATGCCCTGGATGGAGACTTCTCTCTTGCCACAGGGAAGCTGAATGGAGACTCTTCCCTTGTCACGGGGAGACATGCCCTGGATGGAGACTTCTCTCTTGCCACGGGGAAGCTGGATGTTGACTCTTCTCTTGTCACGGAGAGACATGCCCTGAATGGAGACTTCTCTCTTGCCACGGGGAAGCTGGATGTTGACTCTTCTCTTGTCACGAGGAGGCATGCCCTGGATGGAGACTTCTCTCTTGCCACGGGGAAGCTGGATTTTGACTCTTCTCTTGTCACGGGGAGACATGCCCTGGATGGAGACTTCTCTCTTGCCACGGGGAAGCTGGATGTTGACTCTTCTCTTGTCACGGGGAGACATGCCCTGGATGGAGACTTCTCTCTTGCCACGGGGAAGCTGGATGTTGACTCTTCTCTTGTCACGGAGAGACATGCCCTGAATGGAGACTTCTCTCTTGCCACGGGGAAGCTGGATGTTGACTCTTCTCTTGTCACGAGGAGGCATGCCCTGGATGGAGACTTCTCTCTTGCCACAGGGAAGCTGGGCGTTGACTATTCTCTTGTCACGGGGAGACATGCCCTGGATGGAGACTTCTCTCTTGCCACGGGGAAGCTGGATGGAGACTCTTCTCTTGTCACGGGGAGATATGCCCTGGATGGAGACCTCTCTCTTGCCACAGGGAAGCTGGGCGTTGACTCTTCTCTTGTCACGGGGAGACATGCCCTGGATGGAGACTTCTCTCTTGCCACGGGGAAGCTGAATGGAGACTCTTCACTTGTCACGGGGAGACATGCCCTGGATGGAGACTTCTCTCTTGCCACGGGGAAGCTGGATTTTGTCTCTTCTCTTGTCACGGGGAGACATGCCCTGGATGGAGACTTCTCTCTGCCACGGGGAAGCTGAATGGAGACTCTTCCCTTGTCACGGGGAGACATGCCCTGGATGGAGACTTCTCTCTTGCCACAGGGAAGCTGAATGGAGACTCTTCCCTTGTCACGGGGAGACATGCCCTGGATGGAGACTTCTCTCTTGCCACGGGGAAGCTGGATGTTGACTCTTCTCTTGTCACGGAGAGACATGCCCTGAATGGAGACTTCTCTCTTGCCACGGGGAAGCTGGATGTTGACTCTTCTCTTGTCACGAGGAGGCATGCCCTGGATGGAGACTTCTCTCTTGCCACGGGGAAGCTGGATGTTGACTCTTCTCTTGTCACGGGGAGACATGCCCTGGATGGAGACTTCTCTCTTGCCACGGGGAAGCTGGATGTTGACTCTTCTCTTGTCACGAGGAGGCATGCCCTGGATGGAGACTTCTCTCTTGCCACGGGGAAGCTGGATTTTGACTCTTCTCTTGTCACGGGGAGACATGCCCTGGATGGAGACTTCTCTCTTGCCACAGGGAAGCTGGGCGTTGACTATTCTCTTGTCACGGGGAGACATGCCCTGGATGGAGACTTCTCTCTTGCCACGGGGAAGCTGGATGGAGACTCTTCTCTTGTCACGGGGAGATATGCCCTGGATGGAGACCTCTCTCTTGCCACAGGGAAGCTGGGCGTTGACTCTTTTCTTGTCACGGGGAGACATGCCCTGGATGGAGACTTCTCTCTTGCCACGGGGAAGCTGAATGGAGACTCTTCACTTGTCACGGGGAGACATGCCCTGGATGGAGACCTCTCTCTTGCCACAGGGAAGCTGGGCGTTGACTCTTCTCTTGTCACGGGGAGACATGCCCTGGATGGAGACTTCTCTCTTGCCACGGGGAAGCTGAATGGAGACTCTTCACTTGTCACGGGGAGACATGCCCTGGATGGAGACTTCTCTCTTGCCACGGGGAAGCTGGATTTTGTCTCTTCTCTTGTCACGGGGAGACATGCCCTGGATGGAGACTTCTCTCTGCCACGGGGAAGCTGAATGGAGACTCTTCCCTTGTCACGGGGAGACATGCCCTGGATGGAGACTTCTCTCTTGCCACAGGGAAGCTGAATGGAGACTCTTCCCTTGTCACGGGGAGACATGCCCTGGATGGAGACTTCTCTCTTGCCACAGGGAAGCTGAATGGAGACTCTTCTCTTGTCACGGGGAGGCATGCCCTGGATGGAAACTTCTCTCTTGCCACGGGGAAGCTGGATGTTGACTCTTCTCTTGTCATGGGGAGACATGCCCTGGATGGAGACTTCTCTCTTGCCACGGGGAAGCTGGATGTTGACTCTTCTCTTGTCACGGAGAGACATGCCCTGAATGGAGACTTCTCTCTTGCCACGGGGAAGCTGGATGTTGACTCTTCTCTTGTCACGAGGAGGCATGCCCTGGATGGAGACTTCTCTCTTGCCACGGGGAAGCTGGATTTTGACTCTTCTCTTGTCACGGGGAGACATGCCCTGGATGGAGACTTCTCTCTTGCCACGGGGAAGCTGGATGTTGACTCTTCTCTTGTCACGGGGAGACATGCCCTGGATGGAGACTTCTCTCTTGCCACGGGGAAGCTGGATGTTGACTCTTCTCTTGTCACGAGGAGGCATGCCCTGGATGGAGACTTCTCTCTTGCCACGGGGAAGCTGGATTTTGACTCTTCTCTTGTCACGGGGAGACATGCCCTGGATGGAGACTTCTCTCTTGCCACGGGGAAGCTGGATGTTGACTCTTCTCTTGTCACGGGGAGACATGCCCTGGATGGAGACTTCTCTCTTGCCACGGGGAAGCTGGATGTTGACTCTTCTCTTGTCACGAGGAGACATGCCCTGAATGGAGACTTCTCTCTTGCCACGGGGAAGCTGGATGTTGACTCTTCTCTTGTCACGAGGAGGCATGCCCTGGATGGAGACTTCTCTCTTGCCACGGGGAAGCTGGATTTTGACTCTTCTCTTGTCACGGGGAGACATGCCCTGGATGGAGACTTCTCTCTTGCCACGGGGAAGCTGGATGTTGACTCTTCTCTTGTCACGGGGAGACATGCCCTGGATGGAGACTTCTCTCTTGCCACGGGGAAGCTGGATGTTGACTCTTCTCTTGTCACGAGGAGACATGCCCTGAATGGAGACTTCTCTCTTGCCACGGGGAAGCTGGATGTTGACTCTTCTCTTGTCACGAGGAGGCATGCCCTGGATGGAGACTTCTCTCTTGCCACGGGGAAGCTGGATTTTGACTCTTCTCTTGTCACGGGGAGACATGCCCTGGATGGAGACTTCTCTCTTGCCACGGGGAAGCTGGATGTTGACTCTTCTCTTGTCACGGGGAGACATGCCCTGGATGGAGACTTCTCTCTTGCCACAGGGAAGCTGGGCGTTGACTATTCTCTTGTCACGGGGAGACATGCCCTGGATGGAGACTTCTCTCTTGCCACGGGGAAGCTGGATTTTGTCTCTTCTATTGTCACGGGGAGACATGCCCTGGATGGAGACTTCTCTCTGCCACGGGGAAGCTGAATGGAGACTCTTCCCTTGTCACGGGGAGATATGCCCTGGATGGAGACTTCTCTCTTGCCACGGGGAAGCTGGATTTTGACTCTTCTCTTGTCACGGGGAGACATGCCCTGGATGGAGACTTCTCTCTTGCCACGGGGAAGCTGGATGTTGACTCTTCTCTTGTCACGGGGAGACATGCCCTGGATGGAGACTTCTCTCTTGCCACGGGGAAGCTGGATGTTGACTCTTCTCTTGTCACGGGGAGACATGCCCTGGATGGAGACTTCTCTCTTGCCACGGGGAAGCTGGATGTTGACTCTTCTCTTGTCACGGGGAGACATGCCCTGGATGGAGACTTCTCTCTTGCCACGGGGAAGCTGGATGTTGACTCTTCTCTTGTCACGAGGAGACATGCCCTGGATGGAGACTTCTCTCTTGCCACGGGGAAGCTGAATGGAGACTCTTCACTTGTCACGGGGAGACATGCCCTGGATGGAGACCTCTCTCTTGCCACAGGGAAGCTGGGCGTTGACTCTTCTCTTGTCACGGGGAGACATGCCCTGGATGGAGACTTCTCTCTTGCCACGGGGAAGCTGAATGGAGACTCTTCACTTGTCACGGGGAGACATGCCCTGGATGGAGACTTCTCTCTTGCCACGGGGAAGCTGGATTTTGTCTCTTCTCTTGTCACGGGGAGACATGCCCTGGATGGAGACTTCTCTCTGCCACGGGGAAGCTGAATGGAGACTCTTCCCTTGTCACGGGGAGACATGCCCTGGATGGAGACTTCTCTCTTGCCACAGGGAAGCTGAATGGAGACTCTTCCCTTGTCACGGGGAGACATGCCCTGGATGGAGACTTCTCTCTTGCCACAGGGAAGCTGAATGGAGACTCTTCTCTTGTCACGGGGAGGCATGCCCTGGATGGAAACTTCTCTCTTGCCACGGGGAAGCTGGATGTTGACTCTTCTCTTGTCATGGGGAGACATGCCCTGGATGGAGACTTCTCTCTTGCCACGGGGAAGCTGGATGTTGACTCTTCTCTTGTCACGGAGAGACATGCCCTGAATGGAGACTTCTCTCTTGCCACGGGGAAGCTGGATGTTGACTCTTCTCTTGTCACGAGGAGGCATGCCCTGGATGGAGACTTCTCTCTTGCCACGGGGAAGCTGGATTTTGACTCTTCTCTTGTCACGGGGAGACATGCCCTGGATGGAGACTTCTCTCTTGCCACGGGGAAGCTGGATGTTGACTCTTCTCTTGTCACGGGGAGACATGCCCTGGATGGAGACTTCTCTCTTGCCACGGGGAAGCTGGATGTTGACTCTTCTCTTGTCACGAGGAGGCATGCCCTGGATGGAGACTTCTCTCTTGCCACGGGGAAGCTGGATTTTGACTCTTCTCTTGTCACGGGGAGACATGCCCTGGATGGAGACTTCTCTCTTGCCACGGGGAAGCTGGATGTTGACTCTTCTCTTGTCACGGGGAGACATGCCCTGGATGGAGACTTCTCTCTTGCCACGGGGAAGCTGGATGTTGACTCTTCTCTTGTCACGAGGAGACATGCCCTGAATGGAGACTTCTCTCTTGCCACGGGGAAGCTGGATGTTGACTCTTCTCTTGTCACGAGGAGGCATGCCCTGGATGGAGACTTCTCTCTTGCCACGGGGAAGCTGGATTTTGACTCTTCTCTTGTCACGGGGAGACATGCCCTGGATGGAGACTTCTCTCTTGCCACGGGGAAGCTGGATGTTGACTCTTCTCTTGTCACGGGGAGACATGCCCTGGATGGAGACTTCTCTCTTGCCACGGGGAAGCTGGATGTTGACTCTTCTCTTGTCACGAGGAGACATGCCCTGAATGGAGACTTCTCTCTTGCCACGGGGAAGCTGGATGTTGACTCTTCTCTTGTCACGAGGAGGCATGCCCTGGATGGAGACTTCTCTCTTGCCACGGGGAAGCTGGATTTTGACTCTTCTCTTGTCACGGGGAGACATGCCCTGGATGGAGACTTCTCTCTTGCCACGGGGAAGCTGGATGTTGACTCTTCTCTTGTCACGGGGAGACATGCCCTGGATGGAGACTTCTCTCTTGCCACAGGGAAGCTGGGCGTTGACTATTCTCTTGTCACGGGGAGACATGCCCTGGATGGAGACTTCTCTCTTGCCACGGGGAAGCTGGATTTTGTCTCTTCTATTGTCACGGGGAGACATGCCCTGGATGGAGACTTCTCTCTGCCACGGGGAAGCTGAATGGAGACTCTTCCCTTGTCACGGGGAGATATGCCCTGGATGGAGACTTCTCTCTTGCCACGGGGAAGCTGGATGTTGACTCTTCTCTTGTCACGGGGAGACATGCCCTGGATGGAGACTTCTCTCTTGCCACAGGGAAGCTGGGCGTTGACTATTCTCTTGTCACGGGGAGACATGCCCTGGATGGAGACTTCTCTCTGCCACGGGGAAGCTGAATGGAGACTCTTCCCTTGTCACGGGGAGACATGCCCTGGATGGAGACTTCTCTCTTGCCACAGGGAAGCTGAATGGAGACTCTTCCCTTGTCACGAGGAGACATGCCCTGAATGGAGACTTCTCTCTTGCCACGGGGAAGCTGGATGTTGACTCTTCTCTTGTCACGAGGAGGCATGCCCTGGATGGAGACTTCTCTCTTGCCACGGGGAAGCTGGATTTTGACTCTTCTCTTGTCACGGGGAGACATGCCCTGGATGGAGACTTCTCTCTTGCCACGGGGAAGCTGGATGTTGACTCTTCTCTTGTCACGGGGAGACATGCCCTGGATGGAGACTTCTCTCTTGCCACAGGGAAGCTGGGCGTTGACTATTCTCTTGTCACGGGGAGACATGCCCTGGATGGAGACTTCTCTCTTGC
Organism: Pristionchus entomophagus; assembly: GCA_036245825.1. Lineage (NCBI taxonomy): Eukaryota > Metazoa > Nematoda > Chromadorea > Rhabditida > Neodiplogasteridae > Pristionchus > Pristionchus entomophagus. Next base: position 37,017,608 of record BTSX01000006.1, read on the forward strand.
CACGGGGAAGCTGGATTTTGTCTCTTCTATTGTCACGGGGAGACATGCCCTGGATGGAGACTTCTCTCTGCCACGGGGAAGCTGAATGGAGACTCTTCCCTTGTCACGGGGAGATATGCCCTGGATGGAGACTTCTCTCTTGCCACGGGGAAGCTGGATTTTGACTCTTCTCTTGTCACGGGGAGACATGCCCTGGATGGAGACTTCTCTCTTGCCACGGGGAAGCTGGATGTTGACTCTTCTCTTGTCACGGGGAGACATGCCCTGGATGGAGACTTCTCTCTTGCCACGGGGAAGCTGGATGTTGACTCTTCTCTTGTCACGGGGAGACATGCCCTGGATGGAGACTTCTCTCTTGCCACGGGGAAGCTGGATGTTGACTCTTCTCTTGTCACGGGGAGACATGCCCTGGATGGAGACTTCTCTCTTGCCACGGGGAAGCTGGATGTTGACTCTTCTCTTGTCACGAGGAGACATGCCCTGGATGGAGACTTCTCTCTTGCCACGGGGAAGCTGAATGGAGACTCTTCACTTGTCACGGGGAGACATGCCCTGGATGGAGACCTCTCTCTTGCCACAGGGAAGCTGGGCGTTGACTCTTCTCTTGTCACGGGGAGACATGCCCTGGATGGAGACTTCTCTCTTGCCACGGGGAAGCTGAATGGAGACTCTTCACTTGTCACGGGGAGACATGCCCTGGATGGAGACTTCTCTCTTGCCACGGGGAAGCTGGATTTTGTCTCTTCTCTTGTCACGGGGAGACATGCCCTGGATGGAGACTTCTCTCTGCCACGGGGAAGCTGAATGGAGACTCTTCCCTTGTCACGGGGAGACATGCCCTGGATGGAGACTTCTCTCTTGCCACAGGGAAGCTGAATGGAGACTCTTCCCTTGTCACGGGGAGACATGCCCTGGATGGAGACTTCTCTCTTGCCACAGGGAAGCTGAATGGAGACTCTTCTCTTGTCACGGGGAGGCATGCCCTGGATGGAAACTTCTCTCTTGCCACGGGGAAGCTGGATGTTGACTCTTCTCTTGTCATGGGGAGACATGCCCTGGATGGAGACTTCTCTCTTGCCACGGGGAAGCTGGATGTTGACTCTTCTCTTGTCACGGAGAGACATGCCCTGAATGGAGACTTCTCTCTTGCCACGGGGAAGCTGGATGTTGACTCTTCTCTTGTCACGAGGAGGCATGCCCTGGATGGAGACTTCTCTCTTGCCACGGGGAAGCTGGATTTTGACTCTTCTCTTGTCACGGGGAGACATGCCCTGGATGGAGACTTCTCTCTTGCCACGGGGAAGCTGGATGTTGACTCTTCTCTTGTCACGGGGAGACATGCCCTGGATGGAGACTTCTCTCTTGCCACGGGGAAGCTGGATGTTGACTCTTCTCTTGTCACGAGGAGGCATGCCCTGGATGGAGACTTCTCTCTTGCCACGGGGAAGCTGGATTTTGACTCTTCTCTTGTCACGGGGAGACATGCCCTGGATGGAGACTTCTCTCTTGCCACGGGGAAGCTGGATGTTGACTCTTCTCTTGTCACGGGGAGACATGCCCTGGATGGAGACTTCTCTCTTGCCACGGGGAAGCTGGATGTTGACTCTTCTCTTGTCACGAGGAGACATGCCCTGAATGGAGACTTCTCTCTTGCCACGGGGAAGCTGGATGTTGACTCTTCTCTTGTCACGAGGAGGCATGCCCTGGATGGAGACTTCTCTCTTGCCACGGGGAAGCTGGATTTTGACTCTTCTCTTGTCACGGGGAGACATGCCCTGGATGGAGACTTCTCTCTTGCCACGGGGAAGCTGGATGTTGACTCTTCTCTTGTCACGGGGAGACATGCCCTGGATGGAGACTTCTCTCTTGCCACGGGGAAGCTGGATGTTGACTCTTCTCTTGTCACGAGGAGACATGCCCTGAATGGAGACTTCTCTCTTGCCACGGGGAAGCTGGATGTTGACTCTTCTCTTGTCACGAGGAGGCATGCCCTGGATGGAGACTTCTCTCTTGCCACGGGGAAGCTGGATTTTGACTCTTCTCTTGTCACGGGGAGACATGCCCTGGATGGAGACTTCTCTCTTGCCACGGGGAAGCTGGATGTTGACTCTTCTCTTGTCACGGGGAGACATGCCCTGGATGGAGACTTCTCTCTTGCCACAGGGAAGCTGGGCGTTGACTATTCTCTTGTCACGGGGAGACATGCCCTGGATGGAGACTTCTCTCTTGCCACGGGGAAGCTGGATTTTGTCTCTTCTATTGTCACGGGGAGACATGCCCTGGATGGAGACTTCTCTCTGCCACGGGGAAGCTGAATGGAGACTCTTCCCTTGTCACGGGGAGATATGCCCTGGATGGAGACTTCTCTCTTGCCACGGGGAAGCTGGATGTTGACTCTTCTCTTGTCACGGGGAGACATGCCCTGGATGGAGACTTCTCTCTTGCCACAGGGAAGCTGGGCGTTGACTATTCTCTTGTCACGGGGAGACATGCCCTGGATGGAGACTTCTCTCTGCCACGGGGAAGCTGAATGGAGACTCTTCCCTTGTCACGGGGAGACATGCCCTGGATGGAGACTTCTCTCTTGCCACAGGGAAGCTGAATGGAGACTCTTCCCTTGTCACGGGGAGACATGCCCTGGATGGAGACTTCTCTCTTGCCACGGGGAAGCTGGATGTTGACTCTTCTCTTGTCACGGAGAGACATGCCCTGAATGGAGACTTCTCTCTTGCCACGGGGAAGCTGGATGTTGACTCTTCTCTTGTCACGAGGAGGCATGCCCTGGATGGAGACTTCTCTCTTGCCACGGGGAAGCTGGATTTTGACTCTTCTCTTGTCACGGGGAGACATGCCCTGGATGGAGACTTCTCTCTTGCCACGGGGAAGCTGGATGTTGACTCTTCTCTTGTCACGGGGAGACATGCCCTGGATGGAGACTTCTCTCTTGCCACAGGGAAGCTGGGCGTTGACTATTCTCTTGTCACGGGGAGACATGCCCTGGATGGAGACTTCTCTCTTGCCACGGGGAAGCTGGATTTTGTCTCTTCTATTGTCACGGGGAGACATGCCCTGGATGGAGACTTCTCTCTGCCACGGGGAAGCTGAATGGAGACTCTTCCCTTGTCACGGGGAGATATGCCCTGGATGGAGACTTCTCTCTTGCCACGGGGAAGCTGGATGTTGACTCTTCTCTTGTCACGGGGAGACATGCCCTGGATGGAGACTTCTCTCTTGCCACAGGGAAGCTGGGCGTTGACTATTCTCTTGTCACGGGGAGACATGCCCTGGATGGAGACTTCTCTCTGCCACGGGGAAGCTGAATGGAGACTCTTCCCTTGTCACGGGGAGACATGCCCTGGATGGAGACTTCTCTCTTGCCACAGGGAAGCTGAATGGAGACTCTTCCCTTGTCACGGGGAGACATGCCCTGGATGGAGACTTCTCTCTTGCCACGGGGAAGCTGGATGTTGACTCTTCTCTTGTCACGGAGAGACATGCCCTGAATGGAGACTTCTCTCTTGCCACGGGGAAGCTGGATGTTGACTCTTCTCTTGTCACGAGGAGGCATGCCCTGGATGGAGACTTCTCTCTTGCCACGGGGAAGCTGGATTTTGACTCTTCTCTTGTCACGGGGAGACATGCCCTGGATGGAGACTTCTCTCTTGCCACGGGGAAGCTGGATGTTGACTCTTCTCTTGTCACGGGGAGACATGCCCTGGATGGAGACTTCTCTCTTGCCACGGGGAAGCTGGATGTTGACTCTTCTCTTGTCACGGAGAGACATGCCCTGAATGGAGACTTCTCTCTTGCCACGGGGAAGCTGGATGTTGACTCTTCTCTTGTCACGAGGAGGCATGCCCTGGATGGAGACTTCTCTCTTGCCACAGGGAAGCTGGGCGTTGACTATTCTCTTGTCACGGGGAGACATGCCCTGGATGGAGACTTCTCTCTTGCCACGGGGAAGCTGGATGGAGACTCTTCTCTTGTCACGGGGAGATATGCCCTGGATGGAGACCTCTCTCTTGCCACAGGGAAGCTGGGCGTTGACTCTTCTCTTGTCACGGGGAGACATGCCCTGGATGGAGACTTCTCTCTTGCCACGGGGAAGCTGAATGGAGACTCTTCACTTGTCACGGGGAGACATGCCCTGGATGGAGACTTCTCTCTTGCCACGGGGAAGCTGGATTTTGTCTCTTCTCTTGTCACGGGGAGACATGCCCTGGATGGAGACTTCTCTCTGCCACGGGGAAGCTGAATGGAGACTCTTCCCTTGTCACGGGGAGACATGCCCTGGATGGAGACTTCTCTCTTGCCACAGGGAAGCTGAATGGAGACTCTTCCCTTGTCACGGGGAGACATGCCCTGGATGGAGACTTCTCTCTTGCCACGGGGAAGCTGGATGTTGACTCTTCTCTTGTCACGGAGAGACATGCCCTGAATGGAGACTTCTCTCTTGCCACGGGGAAGCTGGATGTTGACTCTTCTCTTGTCACGAGGAGGCATGCCCTGGATGGAGACTTCTCTCTTGCCACGGGGAAGCTGGATGTTGACTCTTCTCTTGTCACGGGGAGACATGCCCTGGATGGAGACTTCTCTCTTGCCACGGGGAAGCTGGATGTTGACTCTTCTCTTGTCACGAGGAGGCATGCCCTGGATGGAGACTTCTCTCTTGCCACGGGGAAGCTGGATTTTGACTCTTCTCTTGTCACGGGGAGACATGCCCTGGATGGAGACTTCTCTCTTGCCACAGGGAAGCTGGGCGTTGACTATTCTCTTGTCACGGGGAGACATGCCCTGGATGGAGACTTCTCTCTTGCCACGGGGAAGCTGGATGGAGACTCTTCTCTTGTCACGGGGAGATATGCCCTGGATGGAGACCTCTCTCTTGCCACAGGGAAGCTGGGCGTTGACTCTTTTCTTGTCACGGGGAGACATGCCCTGGATGGAGACTTCTCTCTTGCCACGGGGAAGCTGAATGGAGACTCTTCACTTGTCACGGGGAGACATGCCCTGGATGGAGACCTCTCTCTTGCCACAGGGAAGCTGGGCGTTGACTCTTCTCTTGTCACGGGGAGACATGCCCTGGATGGAGACTTCTCTCTTGCCACGGGGAAGCTGAATGGAGACTCTTCACTTGTCACGGGGAGACATGCCCTGGATGGAGACTTCTCTCTTGCCACGGGGAAGCTGGATTTTGTCTCTTCTCTTGTCACGGGGAGACATGCCCTGGATGGAGACTTCTCTCTGCCACGGGGAAGCTGAATGGAGACTCTTCCCTTGTCACGGGGAGACATGCCCTGGATGGAGACTTCTCTCTTGCCACAGGGAAGCTGAATGGAGACTCTTCCCTTGTCACGGGGAGACATGCCCTGGATGGAGACTTCTCTCTTGCCACAGGGAAGCTGAATGGAGACTCTTCTCTTGTCACGGGGAGGCATGCCCTGGATGGAAACTTCTCTCTTGCCACGGGGAAGCTGGATGTTGACTCTTCTCTTGTCATGGGGAGACATGCCCTGGATGGAGACTTCTCTCTTGCCACGGGGAAGCTGGATGTTGACTCTTCTCTTGTCACGGAGAGACATGCCCTGAATGGAGACTTCTCTCTTGCCACGGGGAAGCTGGATGTTGACTCTTCTCTTGTCACGAGGAGGCATGCCCTGGATGGAGACTTCTCTCTTGCCACGGGGAAGCTGGATTTTGACTCTTCTCTTGTCACGGGGAGACATGCCCTGGATGGAGACTTCTCTCTTGCCACGGGGAAGCTGGATGTTGACTCTTCTCTTGTCACGGGGAGACATGCCCTGGATGGAGACTTCTCTCTTGCCACGGGGAAGCTGGATGTTGACTCTTCTCTTGTCACGAGGAGGCATGCCCTGGATGGAGACTTCTCTCTTGCCACGGGGAAGCTGGATTTTGACTCTTCTCTTGTCACGGGGAGACATGCCCTGGATGGAGACGTCTCTCTTGCCACAGGGAAGCTGGGCGTTGACTATTCTCTTGTCACGGGGAGACATGCCCTGGATGGAGACTTCTCTCTTGCCACGGGGAAGCTGGATGGAGACTCTTCTCTTGTCACGGGGAGATATGCCCTGGATGGAGACCTCTCTCTTGCCACAGGGAAGCTGGGCGTTGACTCTTTTCTTGTCACGGGGAGACATGCCCTGGATGGAGACTTCTCTCTTGCCACGGGGAAGCTGAATGGAGACTCTTCACTTGTCACGGGGAGACATGCCCTGGATGGAGACCTCTCTCTTGCCACAGGGAAGCTGGGCGTTGACTCTTCTCTTGTCACGGGGAGACATGCCCTGGATGGAGACTTCTCTCTTGCCACGGGGAAGCTGAATGGAGACTCTTCACTTGTCACGGGGAGACATGCCCTGGATGGAGACTTCTCTCTTGCCACGGGGAAGCTGGATTTTGTCTCTTCTCTTGTCACGGGGAGACATGCCCTGGATGGAGACTTCTCTCTGCCACGGGGAAGCTGAATGGAGACTCTTCTCTTGTCACGGGGAGACATGCCCTGGATGGAGACTTCTCTCTTGCCACGGGGAAGCTGGATGTTGACTCTTCTCTTGTCACGGGGAGACATGCCCTGGATGGAGACTTCTCTCTTGCCACGGGGAAGCTGGATGTTGACTCTTCTCTTGTCACGGAGAGACATGCCCTGAATGGAGACTTCTCTCTTGCCACGGGGAAGCTGGATGTTGACTCTTCTCTTGTCACGAGGAGGCATGCCCTGGATGGAGACTTCTCTCTTGCCACGGGGAAGCTGGATTTTGACTCTTCTCTTGTCACGGGGAGACATGCCCTGGATGGAGACTTCTCTCTTGCCACGGGGAAGCTGGATGTTGACTCTTCTCTTGTCACGGGGAGACATGCCCTGGATGGAGACTTCTCTCTTGCCACGGGGAAGCTGGATGTTGACTCTTCTCTTGTCACGAGGAGGCATGCCCTGGATGGAGACTTCTCTCTTGCCACGGGGAAGCTGGATGTTGACTCTTCTCTTGTCACGAGGAGGCATGCCCTGGATGGAGACTCTTCCCTTGTCACGGGGAGACATGCCCTGGATGGAGACTTCTCTCTTGCCACAGGGAAGCTGAATGGAGACTCTTCTCTTGTCACGGGGAGGCATGCCCTGGATGGAAACTTCTCTCTTGCCACGGGGAAGCTGGATGTTGACTCTTCTCTTGTCATGGGGAGACATGCCCTGGATGGAGACTTCTCTCTTGCCACGGGGAAGCTGGATGTTGACTCTTCTCTTGTCACGGAGAGACATGCCCTGAATGGAGACTTCTCTCTTGCCACGGGGAAGCTGGATGTTGACTCTTCTCTTGTCACGAGGAGGCATGCCCTGGATGGAGACTTCTCTCTTGCCACGGGGAAGCTGGATGTTGACTCTTCTCTTGTCACGGAGAGACATGCCCTGGATGGAGACTTCTCTCTTGCCACGGGGAAGCTGGATGTTGACTCTTCTCTTGTCACGGAGAGACATGCCCTGAATGGAGACTTCTCTCTTGCCACGGGGAAGCTGGATGTTGACTCTTCTCTTGTCACGAGGAGGCATGCCCTGGATGGAGACTTCTCTCTTGCCACGGGGAAGCTGGATGTTGACTCTTCTCTTGTCACGGAGAGACATGCCCTGAATGGAGACTTCTCTCTTGCCACGGGGAAGCTGGATGTTGACTCTTCTCTTGTCACGAGGAGGCATGCCCTGGATGGAGACTTCTCTCTTGCCACGGGGAAGCTGGATGTTGACTCTTCTCTTGTCACGAGGAGGCATGCCCTGGATGGAGACTTCTCTCTTGCCACGGGGAAGCTGGATGTTGACTCTTCTCTTGTCACGGAGAGACATGCCCTGGATGGAGACTTCTCTCTTGCCACGGGGAAGCTGGATGTTGACTCTTCTCTTGTCACGGAGAGACATGCCCTGAATGGAGACTTCTCTCTTGCCACGGGGAAGCTGGATGTTGACTCTTCTCTTGTCACGAGGAGGCATGCCCTGGATGGAGACTTCTCTCTTGCCACGGGGAAGCTGGATGTTGACTCTTCTCTTGTCACGAGGAGGCATGCCCTGGATGGAGACTTCTCTCTTGCCACGGGGAAGCTGGATTTTGACTCTTCTCTTGTCACGGGGAGACATGCCCTGGATGGAGACGTCTCTCTTGCCACAGGGAAGCTGGGCGTTGACTATTCTCTTGTCACGGGGAGACATGCCCTGGATGGAGACTTCTCTCTTGCCACGGGGAAGCTGGATGGAGACTCTTCTCTTGTCACGGGGAGATATGCCCTGGATGGAGACCTCTCTCTTGCCACAGGGAAGCTGGGCGTTGACTCTTTTCTTGTCACGGGGAGACATGCCCTGGATGGAGACTTCTCTCTTGCCACGGGGAAGCTGAATGGAGACTCTTCACTTGTCACGGGGAGACATGCCCTGGATGGAGACCTCTCTCTTGCCACAGGGAAGCTGGGCGTTGACTCTTCTCTTGTCACGGGGAGACATGCCCTGGATGGAGACTTCTCTCTTGCCACGGGGAAGCTGAATGGAGACTCTTCACTTGTCACGGGGAGACATGCCCTGGATGGAGACTTCTCTCTTGCCACGGGGAAGCTGGATTTTGTCTCTTCTCTTGTCACGGGGAGACATGCCCTGGATGGAGACTTCTCTCTTGCCACGGGGAAGCTGAATGGAGACTCTTCTCTTGTCAAGGGGAGACATGCCCTGGATGGAGACTTCTCTCTTGCCACGGGGAAGCTGGATGTTGACTCTTCTCTTGTCACGGGGAGACATGCCCTGGATGTAGACTTCTCTCTTGCCACGGGGAAGCTGGATGTTGACTCTTCTCTTGTCACGAGGAGGCATGCCCTGGATGGAGACTTCTCTCTTGCCACGGGGAAGCTGGATGTTGACTCTTCTCTTGTCACGAGGAGGCATGCCCTGGATGGAGACTCTTCCCTTGTCACGGGGAGACATGCCCTGGATGGAGACTTCTCTCTTGCCACAGGGAAGCTGAATGGAGACTCTTCTCTTGTCACGGGGAGGCATGCCCTGGATGGAAACTTCTCTCTTGCCACGGGGAAGCTGGATGTTGACTCTTCTCTTGTCATGGGGAGACATGCCCTGGATGGAGACTTCTCTCTTGCCACGGGGAAGCTGGATGTTGACTCTTCTCTTGTCACGGAGAGACATGCCCTGAATGGAGACTTCTCTCTTGCCACGGGGAAGCTGGATGTTGACTCTTCTCTTGTCACGAGGAGGCATGCCCTGGATGGAGACTTCTCTCTTGCCACGGGGAAGCTGGATGTTGACTCTTCTCTTGTCACGGAGAGACATGCCCTGGATGGAGACTTCTCTCTTGCCACGGGGAAGCTGGATGTTGACTCTTCTCTTGTCACGGAGAGACATGCCCTGAATGGAGACTTCTCTCTTGCCACGGGGAAGCTGGATGTTGACTCTTCTCTTGTCACGGGGAGACATGCCCTGGATGGAGACTTCTCTCTTGCCACGGGGAAGCTGGATGTTGACTCTTCTCTTATCACGGGGAGACATGCCCTGGATGGAGACTTCTCTCTTGCCACGGGGAAGCTGGATGTTGACTCTTCTCTTGTCACGAGGAGGCATGCCCTGGATGGAGACTTCTCTCTTGCCACGGGGAAGCTGGATTTTGACTCTTCTCTTGTCACGGGGAGACATGCCCTGGATGGAGACTTCTCTCTTGCCACGGGGAAGCTGGATGGAGACTCTTCTCTTGTCACGGGGAGATATGCCCTGGATGGAGACTTCTCTCTTGCCACAGGGAAGCTGGATGTTGACTCTTCTCTTGTCACGGGGAGGCATTCCCTGGATGGAAACTTCTCTCTTGCCACGGGGAAGCTGGATGGAGACTCTTCTCTTGTCACGGGGAGGCATGCCCTGGATGGAAACTTCTCTCTTGCCACGGGGAAGCTGGATGTTGACTCTTCTCTTGTCATGGGGAGACATGCCCTGGATGGAGACTTCTCTCTTGCCACAGGGAAGCTGGGCGTTGACTCTTCTCTTGTCACGGGGAGACATGCCCTGGATGGAGACTTCTCTCTTGCCACGGGGAAGCTGGATTTTGACTCTTCTCTTGTCACGGGGAGACATGCCCTGGATGGAGACTTCTCTCTTGCCACGGGGAAGCTGGATGTTGACTCTTCTCTTGTCAAGGGGAGACATGCCCTGGATGGAGACTTCTCTCTTGCCACAGGGAAGCTGGATGTTGACTCTTCTCTTGTCACGGGGAGGCATTCCCTGGATGGAAACTTCTCTCTTGCCACGGGGAAGCTGGATGGAGACTCTTCTCTTGTCACGGGGAGGCATGCCCTGGATGGAAACTTCTCTCTTGCCACGGGGAAGCTGGATTTTGACTCTTCTCTTGTCACGGGGAGACATGCCCTGGATGGAGACTTCTCTCTTGCCACGGGGAAGCTGGATGTTGACTCTTCTCTTGTCAAGGGGAGACATGCCCTGGATGGAGACTTCTCTCTTGCCACAGGGAAGCTGGATGTTGACTCTTCTCTTGTCACGGGGAGGCATTCCCTGGATGGAAACTTCTCTCTTGCCACGGGGAAGCTGGATGGAGACTCTTCTCTTGTCACGGGGAGGCATGCCCTGGATGGAAACTTCTCTCTTGCCACGGGGAAGCTGGATGTTGACTCTTCTCTTGTCATGGGGAGACATGCCCTGGATGGAGACTTCTCTCTTGCCACAGGGAAGCTGGGCGTTGACTCTTCTCTTGTCACGGGGAGACATGCCCTGGATGGAGACTTCTCTCTTGCCACGGGGAAGCTGGATTTTGACTCTTCTCTTGTCACGGGGAGACATGCCCTGGATGGAGACTTCTCTCTTGCCACGGGGAAGCTGGATGTTGACTCTTCTCTTGTCACGGAGAGACATGGGAACTAATCAGAGGGAACTCCTGAAAACATATGAGAGGAATCGCGAGAGTTTCGAGAGCCCTGCGGCGGTAGGAATTTGTTTCACCGATCCTGCTGAAAAGTAAAACTTAAGTACTTTGAATGATGCTCTTTCAAACTTCGTTTGCGGAATTTTGATATCCGGTCTCATCTCCGAGTATTGGTAGGTCAAAGTAGGTACTGTATGAAATTTTAAGTCAAAATCGACTCACAAAAAATGTCATAACTTGCTTCAAAATTATGCTAGAGAAATTTCCAAAAAGGGTTCGAATGAGGAGGCAGAGGGGAACATTTCTTATGTTGTTTGATCTCATTCCACGTTCATGCGCTAGATTGGGCCGTCGGTTATTCAAAAAAGTGTAATAACTCTCCTAATACCGAATTCTCCAACAAGCGCCGAAAAGTGATTGGAAAAAATCCTTCACGAACTCACATTCCAAAAATCAGAAAGATCGGAGGATGGAAAAAACAACCCGTCATTTTGTCCGAAAAACCAGCGATTTGTGCAAATTTTCGATGTTTTTCAAGCCTAACTTTTTTTTCATTCATGTTTTCATGAGCTCTCAGGTTGAAATTCGGAATCAGCGTGAGAAAATACACCAAAATTTCCTATAGTCATAAATTTTGGAGATAAAATTTTTTGTCTCAGAATCGTGTCTGTGTAGCATTTTCTAGCTTATTTTTGAGCGTAGAAAACGAATTTGCTAACTAGATCTCATGAAACATCGAAAGAAAAATTTATGACCAAAATGAAAAATAAAAGTTTTTTGTGATTTTCTTTAAAGCATAACCTTTTTCTTTCGATGTTTCATGAGCTCTAGTTAGCAAATTCGTGTTCTACGCTCAAAAATAAGCCAGAAAATCCTATAGGGACAAGATTCTGAGACAAAAAGTCGGACCTAAGGGGGACCACATGGTGAAAAAGTGGTTTGAATAGAAAAAAAATTTATCTTCAAAATATATGACTATAGGAAACTTTGGAGTATTTTCTGATTCCGAATTTCAACCTGAGAGCTCATGAAAACATGAATGAAAAAAGTTATGCTTGAAAAACCTCGAAAATCTGCAAAAATCGCATGTTTTTCGGACAAAATGACGGGTCATTTTTTTCCATCATCCGATCTTTCTGATTTTTAGACTGTGAGTTCGCGAAAGGTTTTTCTCCAATCACTTTTCAGCGCTTGCTGGAGAATTCGTTATTAGGAGAGTTACAACACTTTTTTGAATAACCGACTGCCCCGATCCAGCGAATGAACGTGGAATGACACGTTATGAAATGTTCCCCACTGCCTCCTCATTCGAACCCTTTTTTGGAAATTTCTCTAGCATAATTTTGAAGCGAGTTATGACATTTTTTGTGAATCGATTTTTTCCTGAAATTTCATACAGTATCTATTTGACCTACCAATACTCGGAGATGAGACCGGATATCAAAATTCCGTAAACGTAGTTTGAAAGAGCATCATTCAAAGTACTTAAGATTTACTTTTCAGCAGGATCGGTGTTACAAATTCCTACCGCCGCTGTGTGGCCGATTCTCTCGAAACTCTCGCGATTCCTCTCATATAGTTGAGAGAATGCATATTTTACCGGATTCGCAAGCGTCGGGGCGACTTTGGGCGACCCTCTGCAACTCTCCGCCACCCGCATGTCCCCGGGAGACCCTACGGGACTGCAGAAGCGCAATTTGCTGTTCGAGATACAATTTATCTTTTTGTTCAATGATATTTAATTATCAAAAAAAGCTTGATGAAAAATATATTCATAAATTGCCCGCACTATGTGATTTCGGGTCCGATGCATTTACATCGGAATCTTATCTTCAAGAAATCAATAGATCAACCACTTTTGTTCAAAAATGTGCGTATTCTCCGTATTAACTGTCACCCAATATATTAATAAATTTGCAATGTCGAGTGCCGGAATTTATGATAGTATGAGCGGTAGAGGGAGGCGACATTGGCAGCGGTGAATAACACGAGCTGGCGTGCTCGCTGCCATCGGCGGGTCCTGGATCAATGCAAGTGTCTCCAAAGGACGCTGCTGATGATAACAACAATGACAACGAGCTTTCCAAATTTGCTCGTTACGCCAAACTTGAGAATGCGATGGAAACCATGCGTAGTTTGTGCATCATTTTTCGATGTTCAACGGTGATTTTCGAGTCTTGGAGAGTTTGAAACGGGCAATTTCGTTGTTCAAAATAGTAGACGAACGACGTTTCCTTCTTCTATAAATGCAGACGGCAGTGTATCATTGCTTAATGCCGGATTTCATAACGTCGGTTACGCGTCGGGAAATATGCGATTTCGCTATTCACTTCCCGTTCGGGAAGGGGAGAAACTCGACGTTCAGATGCCATTTTCCGGGCGCTAACGCGTGGAGTTAGAAGGAGAAAATGAGAGGGTGTGACGTGTTGGGTGTTTCATTGGTCAGGCAACGTGCAAACGAAAGGCGAGAGAGAATACCACTTTCCTTCCCCTCTCTATCTCTCACCCGAACACGCCCATTGTTTTCCTGGTCTCCTCGTAAAGGCAAATAGGTAAAGTGGAACCGGAATCAAGCTGATTTGTACATCGACTAGCGAGAACCATTTTAACACATCGTCGAACAGTTTCTTCTCAATTATTGCATCCAGTTCCATTTTTTTCAGTTTTCTCTTCATTCAATTCTCGGAATCGCTACTCTCGGATCGAACAGAATGGGAAGAATGAGATACATTTCACAATCGCGCTGCGCCACGGAAAACCGACAATGACACGATGTGCTCGTCCTCTAAGGGTCTAACGTATTCACGAATGTGAGATGCGGGGGTGCCTGAGGGAAGTTAGTAGATGTAAACAAGGCGTTTCTCTTCTCACGATATGTTTCTGTGAACTACCTCCCCCCCCTTATGAACTGGTGTTTTATTCTCCGAACTCGACTATTCACAGTATCAATATGGTTAGTTATCGACAATCACCTTGTTGTTCTTCACAAAACGATCAAATGCAGACTGTTATGCCCATACCATGAGACGTAGATTCAGAGGAGTCCTCATCCATCTGCAACGGAATTCTCCTCCCAGTCCAAGAGGGGATCGTAATTGCCACTGCCGGTGCCTATACTCCGACCGTGACGAGGGAAGAGTTATTTCGATCATCGGCAACCACATATTTCACAGCGGTGAGACGTTTTAAAGTATCCTGCCTCTTTCTCTCGTTCTTCAAAACAACGATAACATATTAATCCTAAATAATTCTAAATGATTCTAAACGCGGATTCAGTTCGAGTTTTACGAGGCTTCTCGTTCGTCGGCGTCGGAGCCGACCGAACTCATCTTTTTCACTGTCTTTTCGCTTCCCACTCTCGAGAGGCCAATGCACGGCTCGCCTTATCCGGTAAGAAACGGCAAATTTCTGTTCTCTCTAATCCGAACCGGATAAGAAAACACCCGATGCGAAGAATTAGACTAATAACACGTATTCACAGGATCAATCATATCCGAAATCGTACGAGCCGGATCCCAGTTCTGCATATTGTGGGGACTTACCCTGACTGTGTACTACCACGCTGCAGGATTCCGAGGCAACACTAACGTGCGCGGAGGAGGAGAACAAACGTGAGATTGTCGCTTGATCTTTGGTTGCTGGAGATGAAAATTTCTAAAAAAAAAAAAGAATTTTTGTCATCATGTTAGATCAAGATACCAGACAAGTGTCGTACAGTGAATAGTTGCTGTTTTCACCGCTTACTAAACATCTCAGATCCTTCGGCGATCTCGTCACTGGGCTCCACAGTGGAAGCCGTCTGCTGATAGCAACGTCCTCGAAGAAGTTGTCGTACTCTGAGTTGAGGAATTCCTGAATACCATACCTTCTTCTTGTACTAAAATTACAATCAACAAAAAAACCCGGCAGAAACGATTCATGATAGTCAGATCAAAAAATAAGAGATTTTCAATGAATTTTTCCAGCTTGATGTTCTGGTCGGAAATCGAACTAACGCCATTGACGTAGTGCAGCCGGTTCAGCAGAAGATGTCATTTTTCCAAATCGGAATGTCCCCAACAAGCGCTCAAGTACGTTTCAAAGAGTCTTTATGTACCTCTAACATATCAAAAAATTAGAGGAATCGGAGAGGGGAAAAAAGTAGGGCTCATTTTTTGTCCAAAAAACCTGCGAGTTTTGAAAAATTTCGAGGTTTTTCAAGCATAACTTCTTTCATTCAAGTTTTGACGAGCTCTCGTATTGAAATTCGGATTCAGCGCGCTTAAATACACCAAAAACTCCTAAGGACATATTTTTTCGAAATAATTATATCGTGATTCGTCTCATATATGTATTTTTTTTCTCAATGCGGTGCTTATTGAAATACTTTTCGACGCCATGTGCGAGCTATCGTTGATATGTTGGACAGCGTCGCGTCTCAGCACGATCGAAATAATCTTCACGATTGCTAGCCTGTACTCGCTCATCAGGTACATGATGACAATCGCATCAACTGCCTGAAAGTGAGCATGACATACCATCAACCAAGGGTGTGCGCATAAAAAGATTTCAGGACATTTCTTGAAACATTTTTCACGGTCTAAACCAACTAAAATGTCACAATCTAAAACAAAATGGGATTTGCCCGTTTTTCACAGAAAAGTCAAAAAAAAATTTGGCACTTGTGAGACCACCGTTGATATCAACAGTAAGCTCACCGGGAAGCAGAGGTTGAGGACAGCCATAGAGCTGGCTACGCCATAGTCCGAGAAGCCGACGAACGGCATTGAGAGTAGCACAAAGAAGGGTATACAAAGAACACGGGCACGGCTGTCTGTAGCAGAGAGTAATTTTCACTGAGGGTATCCATTTAATATTGGCATTTAGTGATGCTCATTCGACACTGACTCTCCTCAATTTGCATGTTCGATCTACGAGAGAGCACACAACACGAGGAGAGTCGATTTTTCATCATTGGTTTCAGTCACAAGATTGAAACATAGTGACAGAGCGGGCGTGCACTCGCCTGTGCGCACAGTGTCTAGAAGAGCTTCGTTTGAAGGTTTCTCGAGTAACCCGACAGTCGCGTCGTGGTGCGGATGGTCTTAAGAGTTACAGTGGCTAGTCCGATCACCGTCAGAATCGCCACGACGATGACGGCGTCGAAGTAAGCGACGGTGAGCGCCAGACGGAGTGCAAACGTGCCGTTTCGCTGCCATTTGAGAGATTGAAAAACCACCACAGAAGGAAACAAGAATAAACGAATACGCATCAACATCAACAGATGAAATGTGTGGAAAAAATGGTCAGTTTCAAAATTTTTTTACTTGTGCTACTTCCAGTCCTAGTTTTATTCCTACGTGTTGCATTTGCGCTCACCCAGTGGTCCATGATGATGAATCCGTCGTTGATCGTGTTTCCATACCGGCTGTGATATGCGATTCGCGCCTCCGCCTTCGCCTCGTCCTCCTCGTCTCCCGTGCACACGAAGTAGCGCACACAGAACCTGTCTCGTGATTCGACAAATTTTCCGATAAGAGGAGAAACATCCAATACTCTTTGCCTTCAGGGATCCTGCGTCTTCAACACGCAAACTCAATGCTGTCCATGCAAACGCCCCGATGAAACAGATCAGCACTAGAATAAGAATGTAGGGACGTCGCGCGAAGAGTCCGATCCACTGGGGACTGAGATTGAAGTGATTTTTCATTGTTTTGCAATGTCTTGCTCCAACCGTTTCACCGCGCACAGACGAGAGATGAAATTGATGATGTTTAGGGTGAACGGCACAGTAAAGCTTCCGCAGGAGAAGGAAGTGAGAATCTGTTGGAAACGCCCTTTATACAACTGCTAGAGACCGATCATTAGTCTTGCATACTCGGTTAGCGGCATACCCACGCTATCGTTCTTCGTGAGTTATGAATCATTCGTCATCAGGGCTGTGCATTTCTCGTTTCTCGATTTCTCGTTTTTCTCTATTTCTCGACTTTTTTCGAAAAAATTTCTCGAATCGAGAAAAAATCTAGTCAAAAAAGCAGAAAAAGTATCAAAATTTGACATTCTGTCGTTTCCGAAAAAAATAAATGGCGAAATCAACACTGGACAGCTGAAAATCACAACTTGATCCAATCGAAAAAAATTTAGATTTCAGCAAAAAAAGATTCGATAAAAAGCCTTAAATGATAGTTAAAAGTTACACTGTAAAAAAATTCTCAAAATTTCACGTTTTTCTCGAATTTCTCGAAATAATTTTCCGAGAAATTTCGTTTCTCGAATTTTTCTCGAAAAATATTTTTCGCCCTGTTCGTCATGACCATTTTCAATAACCGTTTGTCATGACATATATTCAGAGAATGAACCATAGCCTTTCATATTAGGTCAGCTATCAGCTCTAGGTATAGACACTTCACCTAACACTTATTGGCATAGGTTGCTAAAAAGCATCCGTTCTGCAGGTCTAATCTCGTGGAACGGTTCGTAGGCATACCCGAATAAAAATTAAATTTAATGTTATCAATCACCATCCACAATTCTAATGTTTTTTATTTGTTTTATGTCCACCCTTATAATGGAGCAATTATTAAAAAGGCTTTGCATTTTTTTCGTTTTATTTTCCCGCATATCGGGACAAATAATAGAAAACGAATTAATTTTGGTCTCAAATTCGACGAAATGTTTAAAAAAAATATTAATCTGTCGTGGGTATACTCACGAAGCACGATATGAGGTTAAGTCAACCCGGATCATGCAGAGCTTAGCGAGTATCATACCCTGCTTTCAGCAAAGGAACGAGCGACTGCGATAAATGTCGTGCCGAGAATGATAATTTGCTGAAATGAGTGGTTTTGAATGTGGCCCATTATCGCAAGCCCGCTGATGTATTGTGATTCTCACATGATAGATAATCCAATGAACAAAGCAGAGGAAGACGTCGTATGACGCAAACACGATCAGCAGATATTTATATGTGCCCAATACGGCTCTCGTGCATTTAACGATGAGCAACAGCAAGAATGCATTCATAGCAACACCGATCGCTGGAAATATACAGATTGATCACAAACTTCGTCAACTAAGATGCAGTGACACAACAAACGATGACTAACAAATGTTTATCTGCTCGAGCGTTTCGACAAGCACGAGATGATGCATCGTCATGATGAAATGAGCTCGAGAATAGAAGGATGTTAACCCTCAGGTAGATGCGCCCGTGATAACAACTGGTCCGATGCGATGATTCAACTGACCACACCTATAGTATCGGTTTTTTCGTAATTCTAGTCATAATTATGTTGTGATGTAATCTTTACCTTTACGCACCGTGTATCGAGCAAGAAAAAAAAACATAATTATGAAATGTTTGTGTCTACAGTACCGGTCAGAAGTACAATGTGCTTAAAGATTAAGACTACATCAAATTATAATTATCACCGGATTCAAGGGAGAAAAAGGCCCGTCGTATAATAGTTAGGGCTCTACAAATGAAGCATAATTGATTCTCGGTTTCTGGTGTAGATTTCACGTTTCGGCATCATAGCTCATGAAAACATGAAACAATTCATATCAACTCAGAAAGCCCCTACCCCGTAGATTACAGCCTCGCAACAAGCTGATTGTCTCAGATTAGGCTCTCGTTGCTAATAGGCGATGATTATGCAAATCCTTGTAGGTAAATCACTTACCTCTATGTTGCAAAAGATCCGCTCTTGAAGTTAGCGTCTACATAGATTTCGACGACGAAGTTGTGGTCCCATCTTAATGATTCTTCATGAGATCACTCGACAATACTCTCCAAACTACGAATCGCAGATGGACTGACCGGAGTGATGAACATCCAACGAAACAATTTTAAAATAACAGGTCATACCACGGATATCAGGGTCCGTGCTCAATAAGTCCGATGAAATTATAGTATTATATTGCGCTGTGAGACAGATGCTGTAACTATATTTTATACGATACGGAATGTGATCTGGATTGCATCTTCGCTACGTAGTGAGAGTTAGAAGTCACCCATGCCGATGGAGGAATGGGTTAGGAATAGTTACAGTATGATCTCCAACGGTCGCGAGACTCAATAAGAGAGAAAGAGGTGATCTGATCCAGATGATTGATCATTGCTTGGCTACGGAATGGATTAGCGATGGCGATCGTCGGATTTCCGGAATTTGTCAAGGTCGAGAGCAGAGAGTTGTTGGCTGTCGACTGAGAAGAGGACGAGACGAGAGAATTCGCAACTGTAAATTACACTCTGTAATGGCGAGACTTTGCGCGTGACTAGACGAATTGATCTCGAAATAAAATAGGCGAGTTATACCAGTGACCACTTTTTATGCAAATTGAAATAAATGGAATGACAACTAAAACACTTTTGACGTTTGACTTTTAAGTAAAATAAAGAGTTAACTTGCTTTAGTATTAGAAAGTGAGTTTCAAAAGTTGTAAACTAAACCAGCCAACACTATAATATCTCTTCAACTACAGTATCTACCATAAGTCTACGTCGGATTTTTCAAAGTTCTGAAACTTTTGAACCAAATGATGTTTATTTTTGATATTTTGGCAGATTGTAGTTCGAGTACTCATACATATGCTGATTGTGTTTCAGCTTGGAGGGGTTTCGCAATGTTGCACAGTGATGACGCAACTTTTGCATGGTATTTCATGACGTACTTTAAGCTCTTAGAATTTTTTCTCAACCTTCTATTTTTTCTATGGCGATAGAAGACATCAATGTATCTTAGATAAAAGTAAGTACTCCTTGGAGGTTGTCGTGCAGCCGACTTCGACTGACTCAAAGTAGGGTCCAGAAAAAATGGATTTTCGTTCATAGACATGCTAGAGACCCGTTCAAAAGCTCAAAATGATCCTTATCACGATTAGTGATGATCCCCAAAGTTTGATAGCGATAGCTTTTAATTTGACCTCGAGCACGAATTTTTCATTTATTCTCCTAATTTTTCTCTTCCTATTTTGTATGATCACAGTTCAAAGGCCGATTATTGTTCAACTGTCTTTCCTGGACAGGTTAGTTGCAAATCCATGGAATATACGATTCCCAACTTTTTAGAGCATTTGGATAACTTTCCCGCAAGCGGCAACCGAATATCCGAGGTCAATCGATTTCCAACCCAAAAAAAACCATGATACCCCCATCATTAGTCGAAAAAAATTTCGCACTGAACTTCCTGACTTATTTTTCTCTGGTATATCTTTGTGTGTTGAATCCGAATTTCGATATGAGAGCCCATGATATCATTAATGAAAAAAGTTTAAATTCATTATGTAAAAAAATTGCCGATTTTGAAAATCGCTTGACCTCGGATTTTCAGTTGCGTTATCCAGGAAGGTTATCCAAATGCTCTAAAAAGTAGGAAATCGTATATTCCATGGATTTGCAACTAACCTGTCCAGGAAAGACAGTTGAACAATAATCGACCTTTGAACTGTGATCATAATAGGAAGAAAAACAAAATAGGAAGAACAAAATTAAGTGAAAAAATGAAAAATTCGTGCTCTGAGGTCAAATTAAGAGCTATCGCTATCAAACTTTAGGGATCATCACTAATCGTGAAGACATTTGAACAAAAATCGGCCTTGGAACTGTGATCATCCAAAATAGGGAGAAAAAAAATGCTATCTTGATCAAACTTTGGGGATCTTCAGGAATTGTGGTAAGGATCATTTTGAGCCTCTGAACAACTTTCTAGCACCTCCATGAACGAAAATTCAATATTTCGGGACCCATATTTGAGCCAGTCCAAGTCTGCAACACGGCAACCTCCAGGGAGTACTTATTTTTATCTGAGAGGTATTGACATCTTCTATCACCACAGAAAATTGGAAGTATGAGAAAAAAATTCTCAGAGTTTAAAGTAAGTCACGAAATACCATGTATAAGTTGCGTCATCATTATGCAACATTGCGAAATCCTACCAAGCTGAAACACAATGAGCATATGTATGAGTACTTGCACTACCATCTGCCAAAATATCAAAAAGAAATCTCATATGGTTCAAAAGTTACATAACTTTGAAAAATCCGACCTAGACTTATGGTCGATACTGTAGAAGTAGACAATTCTGTATTCGTTGATAATCTGTACATGTTTCGTAAATCTATAAAGCCGTAAAACAATTTCGTACGTTCTATGAAAGCAAATGAATGGTTCAGAACTGTTAGTTGATTGCGAGAGGACGGTCAAGGACTCCGTGATACTTGTTGACGTGCCAAATATGTCACATCCTCGGTTTCTTGCTCTAATGATTCACATTCCCTATCTCGAATGACATTATATTCTCTTATTTCAAACTCGCATAAAATCGTCAATGCTGGAATAAACTCACGAAGTCCGAAAGACGATTGAAAACATCTGGGGAATTTGCACTCGTATACACCGAACTTCGATATGCGAGTCCGGAAAACATGAAATAGATTGTTAGGTTGGAAAGAAAGTTTCTGGTAGTGACTTTTCTCAAATTATCACTCATTGATTTAAATTGCTTTGAAGCGGCATAATATTATAGTTTAGGGGTGTTCCCGGGTTAAACCGCCATATGAATGATGATTATCCAACTTGCCTAGAGGAAGAGAACAATAAAAAAACGGAATCACAGAAATAGGATGTTCGATATATCCGCAGTGTTCACAGTTAACAATTGCAACATTCTACACATAAAGCGCGTGATAGAGGAAAGGTTGATTGATCGATTAACACTTAAATATAGTTCTTCTGCCTTTGTGAAAACGATACATGATTTCATTGCGCTTATTCCTTCTTTAGATATAAACAGTCATTCCGACACAAAAAAACTAGTCGTAGCGATGCTCGTCACCTATTCTCCCGCCAATGGTTTGTGCTTTGTTTCTGCTCATACGTGCAATGTACGGTTTCTTACTTCAAGTAGTCACGCCCTCTCCATCGTCTAACATGTTCATAGATAGATAGTATCCCATGATCAGCGAAACAAAAAAAAAAAGACGAATATTTTTGGGAAAACTCTGTAATTAGGCACGTAACATCGATGTTTTGGAAATCTCAGATAATTTTGAGCATGATTAGTGAAAGGCAAAATGCGAAATATAGAACTGTTCCAGCAATACAGTAGCCAGGATTTGTGAATTCAGCGATTGATTACCTAGCGAGAACTTTAAACCTTCGGTTACGGCTTATCAAATGTTTTCTGAGCTACCGCGTGCGCCCGGATACAACTAATTTCAGAATGCTCCGATATCTCCCAAACTTGGAGAAACTAGTATACGAAAACTTTTAAATAACCATATTCTCGTTGTTTTCTTAAGTTCCTTCAATCCCGATGAAAAGTTACATAACACACGTCGTCTAAAAAAATACATGAATCTGGGGATCCATTTGCCAAAATATAAAAACTGCTTTATTCCGACTCAAATTTTGGCCGTTGATTTGCCATGGGTCAAAGAGTTTTGAGTAACAGTTGCAAAGCTGTAAAATAAACATTTCCGAAAAGCCGGCTCTGAGTGTTCTTCTTTTTCTATTGACCATGTGCTCGGGTAATATCGCTTAAGGTCGACCGTCGAACACAAACAATGGTGATTGAAAAACTAATTTCTGAAGCTTATTTTTCAAAGATATTGGATCGGTAATATTCGAGGATTCGCTCCATTAGATTCTGGAGCAGCCGACGATGATGAATGGTTGGGTGGGAAGAGCAGACTCGACACCAGTATCGATAGTGAGAGTTGGCTTGTAGTTTGTAGTTTCTTGTAGTTTCTGCACGCGAACGGTACCGAGGCCCCTGAAGTTCGATTGTAATTGCATTTTAAACTTACTCATCAAACTTATACAACATTAATTAAATCGTGCTCTTGCATTGCGGAAGTACTGCCTTCGGATAGTTGTGAGTGCGTGCACTTGCCAAAAATCTTCCTGATCACTGAACCAGTCATATTGGTGGATGCCCTAATATCTCTCTTTCTGTGCATGTGTCTCTATCTGTCTCCGTACATATCTCTCTCTTGCAATCGGCTCCTCCTTGTTATTCTTCTCAGTTTCTCCTCCTGCCTCCTCTCTTACGTCAATCTTCATCGCATCAATATTTCCATTTAATGCGCGCGTTAGGAAGATTACGTTCGGTGCTTTCTGTGGGTGAAGATTGCTCGGCTTAGCAAAATCACATTCTCAGTAAATATAGCGCTGTTATGAAATTTCCATCCACCTCACCTTACAATATATCCAACAAAGTTGCAATCTGGCATTACATAAATTTCTTAGTAATTTCGACACTCCAATATTCCCAAACGCTCTTGCGACCTGGTTAATATTTATCAAGGGGGCAAAAAACATGCTATGTGCAAAATATGCCAAAATATGCCATACTCATCGTGCCTAAAACGCATCCGATGCGTTTCTAAAGCGCGTCTCTTATCGTGTCCTACTATAGCACGACCAGAATTTTTTAGTTACCTAGAAACTTCCTCTTCTTCGTCGAGTCATCGGTACACGATGTTCTACTTCATCATTATGCAACTCATCGTTTCCATGGCCGCGATGGTAAGTCAACCCTCTTTCACCAAGGAAACTCAACACGCTTTTAAATGCCGCAACACCACATGTTTGGCGCATTATAAGCATCATGATAGTAATATATCTAAAAAAAAAACTTTCAGCAGCCAGACCGTGTCATTCGCCCTTCGTCTGCTCGTCCGTGCAGCGCCCCTTCCATCGTCGAGGACATCGTCACCTCCTTCCGATCCGACCTACCCTGCCTCCAGTCAGTCGAGGTGCCGACCGGGCTCGTTGCTCGCATCCACGTAACTAATCGCGATTCATACTGCGCCGCGCTCACCAACGACCAGCGATCGCTCGTGCAGGTGTGTGTGAGGTTTCGTAGATCGATTACTAATAACAGTTCCGAATGGAAGCTGGAGCTAAGATGCTACTAAAAATATTAGTTTCACTCAGACATTCTATGATGATTCTGTTCCAGATCACATCCTACAATTCTTCGCTGAACTTCTGCGCAAGCGAGGACCGGGCGGCGACAGTGGCCAGTGGAACTCATTACGTCCGATTCGTCGACTCGACGATCCCCCTCCGTCTTTCTATCGCCTTCCTCAACACCTCTCTCGGTGAGAGCGCGTCGTTTTCGCGATTTGCACAGCCTGAACATTACGGTTGCGACTCACTCGCGGTCTTGGAAATAATAATTCGGATGCTAATAACACAGGATTTTCGTTATTTTGAAGATAAGTCCGTACAACGATTTTGCAACCTATGCTCGAAATTTAGCCCTAGAGTCAACTTTGGACGTATAGTTCGAAAATCCACCTTAGAATCTTCAAAACGCCATTCCCTGTGGCACACTTTATGCTGTGCTGTCGGTTTTTATATCTAGTGAGCGGCGCTTCGGAGACCCACAAATATATAGTAATTCTGAAAGATCTCGCAAATATATAGTAATTCTGAAAGATCTCGACGAGATAAGACTTTTAACAATTGGGAGTGAAGAGCTCATCTGTGAAAAAAGTTATGTTCACCGAAAATGTTGATATGGTCACCATGAAAATGTTTTGGTCAAAGGGGGCAAAATAAATTTTTTCGTTAGATTCGCCGTGCAATTTTACCCCCACTCGTAATCTTTATATAGCACAGTAGCGCCCGTACCGATCCATTTCTGCGGCCGAGTACATTCAATTCGTCGATTTTTACCAAAAAAAAGTTTTTCGAGCTAACCTTTTTTTTTTGATATTTTCATGAGTTCTAGTATCAATGTCGTTTTCTACGTGTAAAAATACGCCAGAACGCCCTATAGTCGAGTATTTTTGAGACTATGACTTTTTCTCACTTTTTTACCCTAATTTCGAGACAATTTTTTTTCAAAAAGTTATAGTCTCAAAAATACTCACCTATAGGGTTTTCTGGCGTATTTTTACACGTAAAAAAAACGAATATCGATATTAGAGCTCATGAAAATACGAAAGAAAAAAGGTTAGCTAAAAAACTACATTTTTTTGATAAAAATCGACGAATTGAACATACTCGGCCGCAGAAATGGCTCGGTACGGGCGCTACAGTGCTATATGAAGATTACGAGTGGGGGTAAAATTGCGCATCAAATCTAACGAAAAAGTTTATTTTGCCTCCTTTGACCAAAAATTTTTCATGGTGACCATATCAACATTTTCGGTGAACATAACTTATTTCACATATGAGCTCTTCACTCCCAATTGTAAAAAGTCTTATCTCGTCGAGATCTTTCAGAATTACTATATATTTGTGGGTCTCCGAAGCTCACTAGATATAAAAACCGACAGCACATCATAAAGTGTGCCACAGGGAATGGCGTTTGGCAGATACGGCTTTCTAAGGTGGATTTTCGAATTCTACGTCCAAAGTTGACTCTACGGACAATTTTCAAGCATAGGTTGCAAAATCGTTGTACGGACCCTGTTGGCAGAATCTCATTTATATCGAAAATCCTGTGATAAGTATGCGATTCCTAGAGAGTAACGAGACAACATAAATAAAATGGGGAACACTAGCAATGTATAATTAGTAGCCGGTGTATGGCAGCGTAGAAAGGGCTCAGGAAGGGGGGGGGGGGGCAGAAAGAATGACGATGCAATGATCAGCCTGTATGGCAGCGTAGAAAGGGCTCAGGAAGGGGGGGGGGTGGGCAGGAAGAATGACGATGCAATGCTCAGCCTGCCACGACATCATCTCTGATGCCCTCATCGGCGTGCCTCTGACGCTCGCGCCCACCGAGCGCCAGTGCACGGTCATCGTACCGTCGAGAACCGTCCTCGAGATCAGGAAGATCATGCGCACTCGGCCGGGAGTGACGGTGAGTCCAGTTTTAAGAATGCTCGGAGCTGGATGAACCGGCTTCAGGTGATATGATATGATATGATAGGGGTCTGATATCGAAAAATGTCAGGATACGAGAAAGTGTGTGCGACCTCGAATGGGACGGACCTTCCACAGCATCAACGTCAGATGGCCGGCAGTCTGCGAAAGTCAGTTGTATTTACAATTCTCTTGTAATTATGTAAATGGAAACATTTCTGCGCGTGAATAACTAAAACAATATATCATCGAAGAATGGTAGTAGGAATTTTTGCTAAAGGTAATAAATCTCATTCAAGCATTTTCCTACGCTAATGATTGCATCAAAAAACACTAATGGGCAATATCCAACTAATGATCTAGTAATACTAGTGATAACAACAAACAACACTAATGATCTTTGACCATCTGAAGCCTATTAGGAATAAATAGCATAGCCTAGACGAGAAATAAATATGTCAGTGGATCAATTATATACGTTGCATATCTGCAGCCTCGTACATATCACAGTAAAGTTTTGTCATCTCAGTTCCTTCCGAAGACACGTTCGAATATGAGCTGGGCTGTTCGGCAGCCCTCCTGGATGCATCCAACCTTGACATCGCCAACATCGACTTCATCCTGCATCAGATGGACGAATACAAGGCGGTGACGTCACCGTTGATGTGCGCCCTTGAGAACGAGAATCGAATCGTCTGAGAACCATCCCATAAATCACAGAATATCAGTTCGATTGTATATACTATCTACAGAACCCATAATATGTTACTAAAAGGATAAATAAATACGATTACTGCATGCAATACTACAAACGATTACTTTACTCGAATCGCTTCTAGCATCATTTTGAAATTTGTTTTTTTCTGCTTCGTTGGTATTGCTCAGGCAACTGTGCTCGCACGACATAATCACGGATTTTTTAGTGACAAGTGGTTTATGTGTCTGGGCACAGTTTCCTGCGCAGGACCAACGAAACAGAATGGATTATGCAGAACACGGCATACTGAGCAGATGAAGCAGGCTTACTGCTGCAATACGTGACACCCAGGGGACTAAATTACACAGACTCATGGAGAAAACAGATGATCCCTTGATATGCGAAACTCGAAAAAGGAGATTGTAAGATACAACATGGTTGAAAGACCTCGGTGCATGCATCTATAGGAATGGAACCGTCCGCAATTGATGTTCGTAGGTACCCGCGATCACTCAGAAGACCTGTGATCCGTAATACTTGATACTGAATAACACTGAAAAACAAAAAAGAATTTACACCATATTGAGTAAATGCACATATTTTCGGATCACCTAGACTATTTTCACGAAAAAGCGTCATCATGTGTAATTTTCATCCCACGCTTTCATATGCCCCTCCCCTAGATTTGCACAAAGAAGGAAGTGAGTGCAATGGAGGGACGAGGGGTTCAATGAGACAATAGTTCCATTGCTATTTCGCTCGCAAAAGAACTTCTGCAATCGAGCACTCGTCACGCATTTACGAGGGTCATTGAGGGGGTTTCTCTGCATTACGAAAACTCCCCTCCATACCCTAGTCAAATGGCTACAACGATTGACCCCTTTGCGGAATGGTACGAAATGCCTCTGAATGGAGACGATGAATGGAGACATGGCTGGCGGATCGTTGCTATTACTATTTTTCATCTTCGTCCCTCTCTATCTCCTGGTCGTCGCTGTCTTCGTCAGCGCAGAGAAAGTAGGCCCCAGTTCTGCTTCAATCGTTTGATCGTTCCGCGCAAGCCAATTGGCTTAGCACATAATCCAGGAAAATAAGATGTTAATTCAACTATCTCCGTTTCTTTGATACAAGTTCTATTAGCTATGGTCTTCCATGCCCAGTGATACTGGATTATGTCTCAAAATCTTTGTTGTATCTATGCATTTCTTTCAACAGGAGATTATCGGATTCCGCTATTTCATCTCTCTGGCCGTAGCTGACATTTTGTACATGATTCAGGTATTTTATTATATTTGTCTATCTCATTTGTTTGTACCATCTTCCGCACCTATTTCCCAGTATGAAATGTGTCCAATCCTAATTATAATGAAGTAAACGTGGTGTTAGAAAATTTTCACGGAATCTATTGGGACAAGCAGCTAACCAATACAAGCTCTGATCATGATGTATCCATCTTCGCTGTCTTTGGTTTGACTGAGCACATAATACGATGAATCGTTAACTTTTACTCTTACTAACCTTTTTACTAACCATTGACGATTATCATGCTGCTTATTTCAGTACGCACTCGTTAATGGGTTGGTTATTCTGACCAAGAGTAAATTTGTGAGTGAAGAGGGCCGGAAATGGGTGCAGGTATGTGCGCACATAGACTCCAAATTTTCGTGTGAATCTGTGTAGAGTGCGCAATTCGTGCTGATCTCGGCATTCTCTCCAGGTCAGAATGACGAAAGAGTGCACGGAATGAGACCATCACCCGAATTGCGCACTAATTCTGAGGGATAGTGAAAACAAACAAAAAACAACGCTCAGTTCTATATCGATTGCACACGTTTCGCCTGCTACTTTCACAACCCACTCATCGCCTGGTCAGTCACTATCATTAGTTAATGTTGTCATTGTTTTCCTCGAGGTCCCGACTTCTCGCTATCGCCTCTCCTCACTCGTTCCGACTGCAAACTCGCCGGACCTCGTACTCATAGTGCATTCTCATTGGATGGATCGCACCTCTCATTTTGGTTATTTGAACACACCTCTTTTAGTCCAGGCAAATACGCTTCAAACATAAAATGTCGCATTTCCCTCGTTTTGCACGCGTACTTGTTTGCTCGCATCATCTTTTAATTTGAAAGGTGCTTTATTTCGATGGTCGTTAAGGTTGAGAATATTGCCACTTTATGGAGCCCTAGTGGACAATGATGTGAAGGCATGTCTGGGCAAACACCAAATAAGGAAGTATCGCATATGTTATTCTTGCAGGAGTGTGCGACTCACTTCCAGCCCTTCATCACCACATTCTACTATGAGCCGGCAATCTACAGATTGGCCAATGATAACTTTGAGAAGTAAGTGTTAATTGCATCAAGTCAAACTCATATGTAGTCTAGGTATATGTCTGGCGGCCATTCTCAACTAATTCTCACAGTCAACGCATTTGCCGGCCTGTTACCCTTCGTGTTTTATGGGTTTGTTGGTTGTTTACATCACAGAAGGTTGAACCTTGCAATTTCAGAATTGCGATTATCATACTTGTCCGGCACAAGCGGCGAATCGGAGGAGCAAGTTGCAGACTGATGAGTGTGGAGACAAAGTCAGCTCATGAGTTTGATCGAATTGTTTTTTTTTTAATTAATGGGTGTTCGGTGGTCGTGAGGGTTCATAGTATTGCCACTTAATATCAACTGGTGACGAGAATTCAGATAATATCATATTATAGATCACCGCTGCATACGGTCGTGTTCGGAACCAGAACTTTACAGGATGAAAACTATTTTGCCCTTTCCTCCGTTGTATTCATCAGCGGGCAAGCAGCCCTCCTCAAAGGAACTGGTCAGTCTCGACCAATCTCAGTCACCCAGTCCCCCCTTACTTACACTTCCTTTTCAGGATCCGGTAAGTGGGAGACGTGGCTCATCTGCTTATTATTCTTTGTCCATTCTGCCCTACAACACATTATTCTCATTATTTTTTCTGAATACGTGAGGTGCGCGACAGATAACAACGCACGGGCTCGAATTGCATATTTTCTTTACAGGAATGGTGTATGCCTCGTTGTGCGAACTGCGCTCGGACAAACATTTCAGACCAATGCTAGTATGGGCATTGCATCATCACTTGTCAACATCCGGTCGAGATCTAATGTGATGTTAAGTGGCACGCGTGACAAATACACGCAGTTCACTAGCCTAGCCGTGTAAGTGTCCCGATAGTAAGCGACTGCCACACATACTGTATGACTGTTTGATACGAAGATGATCAAAATGTTTGCTGTGATTCGTTGCACGCTCACAAATGTAGTTTATGTAGTTACTCACAAAAGTTTATTTAGTTGTTGTTCCATTGAAAACTAAGCGTAAATAATTAATCCGACTTATTATTTTTCCCATTTCTAATGGAATTTCGCACATACTTAAATTTCTTGATACATGTATGTATATCAAGCACAAGCCATTCAATCAATCGACGGTAGTTCATGCTCCTGAGACCAGAGCCTTGCATTTGTTAATTTGGATGCAAATTGTGCCGGTTTTACACGTTGTTTAGTTTTATACATGTGAGCGACTACTCGTGAAGAGCAAGCCGGAGGCCGACCCCCGCTTGAGACCGGGATAATGGAGAATGGAGAACTCGAGAATATTACAAAATTATAATGTTATAATTCGAAGAGTTACATACGACATTGCGAACATAAAAGCTACGAGTATGATTGTTTCTCACGACTCTTTAAAATGTATGCTTCGGAACAAGAGAATGTGTAATAGATTTTCCAGAATATTTCAAACTAGTCAGAAAGTGACTGGCTATTGAAGGGAGGGGTTCAGATAGCAATCTTCTGAGAGGATGACGTTGCATTCTCTGTAGAAGGTGATGGATCTTTGATCCAAATATGAGAAATACTTCTCGGTAGCTGAGTGCGCACCTGCATCATTTTTCCCCTTAAATATTTGTGAAAAAAAATGAATATTATACAAAACAATACTAACATTTGCTACCAGATCGTTCATCGACATGAAGAATCTCGTCTGTTGCTGAAAAATCGGTATTGCGAATTCGTAAGTTTATTTGGTTGCCAAAAAGGTCGACATCATCAGATACTTATGACCCGCTATCAGCACACATTTTACTCACACTGATGAGCTCCATCCGCAGTCGTCGCTCCTCATCACTTTTCCCACCATTCGGCCTTAGGCTTAGGCTTAGGCTAAGCCTTAGGCTTAGCCTAAGCCTAAGCCTAGGTGCTCGGCGGTGTGAGTGATTACGGAGGTCGAGCGGTGCGACATAATTACATGCGCAGTCGCAAGCATCGGCAACGAATCGGCATCAAAGGAGCTTGTGGGCGAGGCGGGGTTGGAGACGTTTCCAGAAGCCGTTCGCGTCACCCGGAAGTTGTGATACGCTGATGGGCGCCCTGCCAAGGATGAGACGGCAAAATGGCGAATCGCTGTTCAGTTAACACACTCTCTAGACTGGTTGAGTGGGGGGAGATCATGCCGAATAAGGATACGAATTCGTCATTTTGACGACCCTATTCGTAAGTAAGATGTCCAGTTATACACACCTGTTGATGCCTATCCGCACGTTGAAGCTCGCTATTTGCTCATATGGTGATAGAATGTCCGTGATACCCGACTGAACGCACACGCTGATTCACCGTAAACCTGCTCTTCCTCCACATACCGTTTCTAAGTGACTCTTCGATGAGTAGCCAGTGTATCCTGTACTCTTGAGTGTGTTATAGATGGTCCAATCCGTTGCTGTCAAGCGGGATCTAAGCGCAGCTCCGTCCGCTCCATTGTCGCTCAATCTTAGATTATTTTTCTTTGATACTTAAATCGCGCCGTGTCGCTGATAAAGGATACAACACGATTTATCAGGTACAGGTGTCTCAATCGACGCAGCGTCGCTTCGTCTGTCGATGAAAGAGAGAAAGAAGCGAAGATTACGATAAGACCACTGCGAGAGATATTTGCCACGTACAAACACGAAACCACCACAAACATGCACACACGTCCGGTCATCTCTCCCCTCTCACCTAGTCATAGGATGCACTACCGCTCGCACTCGACTCAAACGGTATCGCCAATGGGATTTCAATGCTCCGAAGGAACAGCTGAATGAGGGAAAGACGGCTCGAACAGCACGGTACACCTGAGATAAGGGAAACAGATCAACAATCTGATATTTGTTTTGTAAACCCATTACTATTGTGACATTTTCGGATGGATAAGTGTGTTACCAATGCGATTGGTCCAATGCTCAGAGAATCCTTGATACCGTCACAATTTATAACGCCCAAAACTCGACATCAAGTCTGTTCCATTGGTCTCATGTTTTTGTCGTGATTGCCGTTTCTCAACATGAGATACCGCCAGGAAGGAAGGGGCTGCGTACAAGGATACTCCGACCATCGACCCATTCGATAGATAATGCCTACCGCTAAACATAAACTCTCATGTAATACAACACGACACGAATTTCTCGCTGGTTCCGATTACAGATGTTATAAATAGTGTATTTGTTAATAACTGTGAAACGACTCGTATACCCGTACTCTAATAGGGGCGAACTACTCGACAGATCTCCTGAACTTCCGAATATCGTACCCTCAACTTCTCAATCGTATGTACCTCTTTCCATGCTCTCATCTTCTGGTGATTGAAGTCATGATTCCTCTTCACGTTGTGTTTCACCAGGGTTTCCTTCCGAATGAGCACCTGCGGATGCCGATATGGAGCGTGTACGCAACACCCGACCTCATGTTATCACCTTATCACCTTATCGATTGCGCGAAAACCGAGAAACTGTCGATGCTAGATGATTTGTCTAGATGGAAGAATGCTCACCTCACGGATGAAGAGATCGCTTATTTCAATGGGGAAGTTCTTACTGCGGCATATCTGGTTGCTTGCCAGTGCCGGAAGATTGATCGAGCATGGAACAGCACTGTCACATTGCAAAGACGAAGTGTCGAAGGGCGCACCTATGTACTATACTAGGAATGACAAAACGATCGTGAATGCAGTTTTTGACTCTGATGAGGTTTTCTTCACCGATGAAAATGTACCATAGCCAGCCGGTGCCGCCCGTCCCTCCGATGACCCTGCTCTATGAGGCTGCCGCTCGGTGAGGTTTGGATGCTGCAGCAGCCAGAGCAGCGACTGCCGCAAACGCTCGTCACTAGCGGGTGCAGCACCTCCACCTAGCTGCAAGGCTGCATACCCGGTGCATACAACGGCGGCGCCAGCATTCGGGTTCATCTCAACTGCAATACGGGACGTTGGCAAATCGGCATCCGACTCTATTCATTTCGCGTGCTGTTGCTCTCACTGCCAAATGAGGAAGGATGCCGATTTGTCATCGCTAGTGAGAGGACAAACAATGGTTGCGCAATCTTAAGTATTGCAATGATGCAATACGTGAAACATACGGATATCGTGTTCGGTATGGGATGGGTGATTAGAAGAACGGGTAATTCTCTCCCCTACCTCTCACTGATACTAGATATAAAAATAGTTACTGCGCCGGCTAGAGCAGAAAAGTACAAACAAACAATTCAGTCTTTGAATATTAGGGTGGTCGACAGAGTGTAGCGAGGGTGCTCCATGAGCACACAAAAACAATGATACATGCATATACCAAACTTTTCCCGATAAGCGAAGGGAGATAGTAGTGGTGCTGGATCGATACTCTTTCCTCAATTCGCGTGCTCTCTTGCCGGACAGAGAAACTAGTTAGCACAGAAAATGAGGAGAGACCGGAGACTATCTTGCACAATTTGTCGAGAGAGAGAATAATTTACACTGAATGGAGACAACGAATGATGTTTCACTTTGCGTGGTCTCTACTACCATTCATCACGATTCTGCGAAAAGCAACGACAGCGGACGCATAAAGCGACCAAGATAAATGACCAACGGGCCCCTAAAGTCTATGATAACCGCGTTCACCAAGATCCTAACAACAATACCGGGCTGTGATAAGAAAGGCAAGCGGAGAAATTAATAGGTGCGGCTAGCAGCAAAATATACTGCAATATTGAGCGTAAGGCGGATACGAAGGAAATAATTAACTGTTACGTGCTACCGAGAAAAATAAGGCTCCACCAATACGAAAAGCTGTTGAGGTACATGGTGAAATTACTAAAGTACCATCCATGATAGTGTTGTAGAAATTAGAGTATGTGCAAACAAGCGCGCATAATTGAGAGAGTTACGATTCGAGGAATTGTGAATTTTAATGGACAGCTTGAATAGTTTGTGTTTCGTTGATGCTTTGGAACTATTATTATCTCTCTCTCTCTGTGTTGCTTGTAATTTATGTTACAGTGAATTTTAAAAGCAAAGAAGCAGAATTTCTCCTATCGGTCGATACTCCAACCGAGCAAGTCGATGGATCGTGTGTACTGGAGAGAGTGAAGAATGGGGAGGGGTTTTAGGAAAGTGAAGAGCAGCGAGGTCGCTTCAGTATATTTTCGACTCATGATGTGAGAATTTTTGGCTGTTTAGAGTGCATTTAAATTTGAATAATCATGGACAATTGAATAATCATTCAATTCTACACCAGCAAACACAAAATCACCTTCAAATCACACATTCGAATGTCGAATAGCATGTCCAAATTCGATTTCGACGTCACCTGGAACTAACTGCAAGGGACTACATTATTATTCCTATCATAAGTATTAAAGATAACAAAAACCTCATAAAAGCCCAGCCCATTAAATCCTATTTTCTGGAGGCTATCGAAGATATCCAAGATGATAGCACAGGTGTATCCAAGATGATAGCACACCCCATCCAAATTTTTCTATGTGAAAGTTTCAAGTGAATCGAACAATCGGTAAAAGAGTTATCTCCAGAATTGTAAATGCAGCTCCGGTGCAGCCTGACATCGAGATGGTGCAAAATGAAACACACCACGATGTTCAGTACACCTCGAGAACCTCTTTTCACAAGTTTTCGAAAAATTGCTGCACCAGACCCTGTTCGAGAATAAGGCAACCAGCCTCATATAGAAATGGGAGAGAGAGTGCGCAAAATAACCCAGTTTTTTTAGTGGTTTGTTCAAATAAATTTACCACAAGTCTACCGTATTCGGAATATAACGCGAGGTTGTGACACGTGCGACAGGTTTTTTGGGTTCAGTGATTCATCACACAAGGGGGGGGGGAACGGAAACATGCAAGCTGATAGGAGAGGTGAATGATAGAATTACTTATGATCTCGATACCATGAGCCGTTCACGGCAGGAGTGAAGCAGTCGAACTAAAACATGAGAGAGCGAACTTATGAATCATTTTTTGTGATACTGGATCGGTAATATTCGAGGACTCGGCTTTTAGCCCACGAACGAGTAGAAATTATAAGAAGTGTCAAGTCACATGTCTGACCCAGTGACAAACAGCACCTCGATTACGGTAATCCAACTCGATTAAAAATAACTTGTTGTTTTCGCCCCAGTTACATTGATTTGCATTTGTATTTGGTCAGCCACAATATGCATCTCGACGTGGTCCTGGTTTATTCAGCTTTGCCTGACATTAATGTAGATAAATTATCGTGTATTTACTATTCCGGCTAGCCATCGCACACCTAACCCAAGGACATAATTGTTTGATAATATTTAAATAAATACAAATCCATCAATGTGAGCAACTACCAATGACTAATGGGACAAAAAATCGTTACGATTCTATTTTATATAATGGGTAAGTATTTAATGGGTTTCGTCGCTCCGACTAGAACGCAGTTTAAATGAAAGTAAGCACGTATCTGTTGCATTACATTATTCACTAGTAGTATCCGTCGTACCCGAAGATCCCGACGATGGCTGTTGCGGGGAGTTAGGGGCACAGGCAGTGGCGACAGCGACCAGGACCAGCAGCTGCAGGAGCGGCAAGACGGAGGGAAGGGAGGTGAACATCGATGAAGAGGCGGAAGATGATGAGTTTCTTCATGCGCAGGCGCCATTTATACGCACCCGAACGCGTCCACATTCCGGGTTCTCCTCCTTCTTCCTGGATTGTAATGCGCTTTTTGTTACCGAGTTCGCAGTGCTGAGATCATCGGAACAGCTCCTGCAACATTTAGCGTGCGCGGTTGCGCTTTGCAGTCAGTGAGATAGTTTTTGCTTGTCTATTCGCGCTTGAGGTCGAGCTCATTAAAGTATTTTCGGTCCAGGAAGTGAAGAGACCCGTCTGCCGATCCGATGATCCTATGTGACAACAGTCTGCGCCCCGGCCGCACCGATGTACCTATCGATGCGGAGTTCATGAGCCTCGAGAGCGAAGGGTTCGCATACATACTGTATGATAGGTCAGTGATAATCTTCATAATGCGCCCGTTATCGTAAGAGTTGAACATGCTCGGTAGCAAAATAAAAAATAATGAATTAATACATCTATTTTTTCTCTCTTATTTTGTGTCCATACTTGTTGTTCACATCTCCTTGTGATTTATTACAAAACAAATGGAAAAAATAGAGCGAAAACATATTTAAATTGAAAAGAATCTAAGGATTACGGTAGGACCACGACCTATACTCGATAGTACCGTAACCACTACATTTATGCTCTCGTGTTTATGTATCGCACTTCGTGAACACGACAGATGAACTTTTTATTGGCTTTTTTTTTTTACTTTTTTTGAAATTCAGCCAATTCACAATTATAAATTCCAATTTATCCTGGTTTATAGGATTTCTCTGGAATGTCCTGGAGAAATATTCCTAGAAGATGGAGAAAAACGGAATCTATGAATAGAAAAAATAGGGATTACGGAAGGACCCGGAGCAATAGTCGAGATACTACCGTAATAACTATTCTTCTGAAAGTAAACTTGGAATTTAAAATTGTGTATTTGCTGAATTTCAAAAAAGTGAAAAATAGCCAAAAAATATTCATTTGTCTCGGTTTACGATATTGTCTTAGAAAATTTAACAAAGACATGTCCAACCTAGTTGCGTAATCAAATCTTGACAAAAAACTAGTAATTAAAATAGCATATTTTATAGTTCCCCTACGTTAATCACCCTCCCTCTTTACATCTAATTTTAGTGATTTTGAAAGTTTTTCATTTGGTGAAAAATAAATTTGGAGGAAAAACATGAGCGAAAGTTCACTAACATCGTAATGGTTCAAATCTGTCCTTATGATTGCAGTTGTTTTGCACATGCAGATGAAGATGCCAAAATCCTATCAGCATACTGCGACATCGCAGTTCATTTTCTTATTTGTTTCGATGCTCTCTGTTTTGTTGGTCATATCCTTCCTCTTGGACTTACGAGAGCAAACGGTAGACAAAAAGAATCACTCGTTCGTTATCTCGTCTGTGAAAGAGAGACTAGTCCGTTCACATTCACTTCCTGCTTCCGCCAGATTGCATCAGTTAAAACAAACTACCTTTTAGTAGAAACTACCTATTTCAACAATTATTACATCAATATTTATTATTTAAAAACTAGGTCTGGGATGCTTACGAACTTATGAATCCTCTATATCAGTCGAATCAATATCATCATCCTCCTTATCGCTCTCTTGTTTATTTGTGAAATTTATTGTTTGTTTTTCAACATTTTAAAAATTATCTCTTCGGTTAAAGTTAAAAATCAGGTCCTATAGGAAATATAATGGTCCCCAGAAATACAATGGTCCGGATTTTCATAATGGTCCGGAAAAGATAGTGGTCCACAAAGCATCAGAATGTAAAGGTCCGTAAGAATTGTTAATTTCCGATAAAGTAATGGTCCACGGGAAGGACCATTACATCATTCATCTATTTTATAACACAGGTCTCCTGTTTTTTTGCATGAAAATTTAGCCTTTTTGTTACAAAAAATATTTTTTGTCTCTGATTTCGATGAAACTTGTTCAATCAATATACTTGGGGGTCAGGAGACTTACTATCCAGTCTGTTTGGTAAAATTTCATAAATATCAATTTTTTGATCTACCACTTCAAATGGTCATAACTCTGTCGATTTTTGAGCTACTGCGAGTAATGTTTTTCCATTCTATTTCTTTTTCACTTATCTACAAATAACTCAACTAACCCACATGTCGGAAACCATCCGTTTCTGAGTTATCTTCGATAAAGTGATTTTGGTCTCCTAATTCTCGAGCTAGCTCGAAAATGTCTAAGAAACCCACTCGGGATTATTGCAGATTTCGATTCTACTCCCTCGATTACCCCTTACGTAGTATTCTATATGTCCTGAATCTTGGACGCTAAACCTGCGCTCATAGAGAGTTTTCGGTCTTTCCTGGGAATATTTTTCGCGTTTCTAAAATCTATCATATCTCAGTTCAAACTCATCGTTAACACTTTTCAAAAAGCGCGATCGATAGCTCTCGACGTGCACTACAAACTCTTCCGTGATGACAAAATTGATAGGACAATCATTTTTCTGAAAAAAATCGAAAACTGAAAAAAAAAATTACATTTTTTCGGGTTTTCAGGCCTGTGTGTGTGTGGTCGGTAGCTATATATGCAATATAAAGCATTAAGTAATCACAGATAGCACTATGCAAATGCAATACAGAACCATTTTTGGGTGATACAGTCTTCCGGTCACGAAAATTACATGATCTTATCCGAGACCTAACTTTGAAATTTCGAGTTGCCGAATATGAGACTTCCTGATCTTGAGAACCGTTTGATTATTTTATAACCAGTGTTCTTGATTTCCACAACACTATCATGGATGGTACTTTAGTAATTTCACCATGTACCTCAACAGCTTTTCGTATTGGTGAGCCTTATTTTTCTCGGTAGCACGTAACAGGAAATGAATAGTCGGATGCCGATTTGCCAACGTCCCGTATTGCAGTTGAGATGAACCCGAATGCTGGCGCCGCCGTTGTATGCACCGGGTAGACACCGCAGGTGCATCTGAATACAAAATTCCTGGAGAAAGTGGCTCCAAATTCCCTCCCCCCCAATCCAAATTTTTCTCTGTGAAAATTTCAAAATTTCACTCCAAATTCTCACCCCATCCAAATTTTTCTATGTGAAAGTTTCAAGTGTCTAATTAAAACTACATTTCTTATGGTTCTGCTTTGTATATATATTAGATCGTTTGCTCACCTTGTTCGTTGACAGTTTTGTGCGGAAATATGTCGAGATTTGCGAGACATCTCCAATTTCAATTTCCTGGCTCGACTGCTTGCGTTTGGCTACCGTGTTTCGCCCGTCAACCATACCTTCCGATTCCGACAACCTCATATGGGTCATCGGGACAGACTGTTTTGTTGCCGTAGGCAAACTTGCAAATATCTCAAGCGCAGCTCTGATCAAATTATATTGTAATATTTTTGAAGGAATCTAGAAAGAGAACTAAGTGAGAGAACAACAACCTCGATAGAATGTAGCCAGCGCCTCCGCTGTTGTATCCATTATCCTAAATAGCAAATTTGTAAGTTGAAAGAAATACAATGATGGCAAGATCAAAAGAAACAGAGACACTACCAAGTGGGGCTTCATTCTGTGCCCAATGAAGTACGGCTTAGAAGGGTCTAGAGTGTTCAAGTACTTCCGTAGATTATCTACGATAAGGTACGTGTCATCGTCGGCCTTAAACTCCATGTTCTAGATTAATACATTTAAATGATACGACCCTGCTCTTCTCTAATATGAGATACCAATAAGATCGAAATAAGGTTACCTTGACGAAACAATCGAAGTCTGCTTGCATGATCTCTGAGATGTAATTGAATGCGAAACGCGATTTGTAGAAGAGATTCTCGTACTTCTCATCAATTCCAGCGAAGACAATACGATGAGGAATCTGAAAAGCTCGCCCACGTATTTTACGAATTGATAATTGATAATAGCTTAAAACTGATTTTTTCGTGATTCCGGAGTCAATAAAAATAATCCAAAATTTTATGAGTTTAATTTTACCGAATGTGTGGAGGTGGAACAGATGGACAATGCGCGTTGAAATTTTGACAATGCACATAACAATATTTACCATCGAAACAGATTTCGGGAAAGTGAATGCATAGGCTTCTTGAAAGAGGGCTGTCATTAAGAACATGACCACTAAACAAATCGAGTTCGTACACAAATCGAAGATATATAGAGACGTCGATTTGAGTAGGATATTATAATATTAATTTAATTGAAATGTGTGTCGTACTTTGTAAACAAACCGCACAAGTGAAAATATTATCATCAAGCACCTTCGGTGAGTGCAGGGCACAATGGTCGGAAATCTGTGTGCTCTAGTATAAACATTCGGGTTACTCTCAAAATACGAAAGACACACCTATGATTTCCAAAAGATATTCTGAGGGTATACCTTTTAAAGGAGAAGAGGGGGGAAAATAATTGAGTGGAAAGGGAGTCTGCTGACTAGTGAATGCCTGCGTCGGCATGCCGGTCAGACACCATGCCCATTAATGGGCATGGTGTCTGACTGGCATGCCGACGCAGGCAGGTTCGACTCCCGCCCGCAGGTGATGTTTTGCAAGAGGTAGAGAAAGGCGCGCGCCCCAACCACTAGTCTCCGTCAAGCGTTCCCCTTACCTATATCAGCAGAAAAGGCAGAGGAATGGAGAAAAGGGACCGCTTTCCATGCGCAAAACGAGTGAGAATGAGTCTGCTGACTAGCGTAAGTCAGGACTGACAGTTCTTACCTTCACATGTGTGCTCTATCACATTTCTCAAAATATACTGATTAGATGGGTTCAGTATAGTTAGGGACCACCAGGCTGAGAGCCGATTCTTCGGAATCTGGTCGCAAGTAGGCTCAATGTGACAGTCATGATCTAAATATCATTTTTGCTTTGGACGTATGTCGATAGCTCTTCTCTGAAGCCCGTGAGAACTTTAGAAGCGCGCGCGAATCCCCAAGTCAGAGAGGGGAGAGAGGCGAGACGAGAGATAAAGGGGCGGAGCCTCTCTCGCGTGCGTCTCTCTCCCTCCGCCCACTCTCTCGCCACTCTCCTCCCGCGCTCATATTTAATTCGAACACAATTCGGGGAAAATTATTAAAATTCCAATTTTGTTCTTAAAATTCATTAAAAATACAAATTAATATAATATCAACTGGCGAGCAGTGTGCGTGCACTGTGCCCGATTCAAAAATGCCCTATTCACCCTATTCCCATCCTTAACATCGATTTTTGACCTACTCACACTTGTCGGATATCGCTTGCCAGCCCTTCATTGATTGAGGACATCGAGCGCTATCTATCGCGCTTTTGGGCGAGCGATTTCGTTGCGAACTAGCTTTGTGCTCCCTCGATCTCGCTTTTGAGGGGAACGGTGTCGAGGGAAAAGGGGCGGGGCTGGTGGTCCCTAAGTATAGTCATAAACTCAGAAATAGGTTTTCCCAAGTGCGCACGCGAGTAAAAAGTCTCAAAATTTACATAATGAAAATCAATTTACAACTGGGTTAATGTGAGGGAACGGCTGCTGCCCGGGAGATCCAGATCCACCTGCAAGGGTTAATGTTCTTGCCAAACAGAACTAAGGAATGAAGAAAATTTTTTTAAAAAATAAAATAAAAAGTCATATTTTTCATCTCATAATTACAATACTCAACATTATGAAATTATTAAAATAAGAAAAACAAAAATCATTAAACTGTTATAGGCGCTATTATCCCTATTCTCATTCATTTCCGTCAATCTCATTTAGGAGAAGGGAAGCTCGGGTGAACTGACAGACCACCCCTACCGTTCTTCTCGCCGAAATCGGTGTTCGACAATTCCTGCTCTCTCTCTGCACATTGGCGGGCGTCACGTACACCACAGTGTAGTACTCTCCGATTCGCAATCTGGAAAAGGTCAGATTCGCTCGACGATGCAGTACAGCAACGAAGATACCACGGATAAGTATACACCGACACGTCTCTATCGTCAAGAAATGCCCCCACTAATAGATCACGTCAGCACTCTCACACCATCATCGGAAGTTGGATGACCTACTTCAACGCGCATGGAGATCGACCAACGCCATTGGAAAAGTTGACCGAAGGATCCAGAGAATATTTCATTCCTCGATCCCGTGCCATTGAAATCCAAGAACCCACTCCCACCAGAAACGAAGATACCTTTCTGCAGGATCAGTACCTTCAAGATTGTTTTTCTAGTACTGATTTGTATCGTATCGTTCGCAATGTATTGTTTTTTTTCTTGAACGGTTCTCCGAACCACACCAGCCAAACCTGCAGTGAGAAGCCTCGTTCATCTGATGCGAGGCAATGGTCATATCGCCTTTTCCCAATAGAACCTCGTGCGATTGGCCCGTAGCTTGATGCACTGATTGCTGCAGTATCTGAAGAGCAATCGATCATCAACACGATCGAAGATACCGTAGCCTACTACCTTAGCAATATCTCCCAGCTTCATGCGATTGACAGATTGGAGTGGGGCCACCACGTGTTGCATTATCTGCAATATTGTTGTGCCAATAAACCACACAAAATTATGAGCAAATAATCGATACGAATGCGTAGAAATATTCCATGCAACACTGACCTGACCCAGT
This sequence comes from Pristionchus entomophagus, assembly GCA_036245825.1. Classification (NCBI taxonomy): domain Eukaryota; kingdom Metazoa; phylum Nematoda; class Chromadorea; order Rhabditida; family Neodiplogasteridae; genus Pristionchus; species Pristionchus entomophagus. The sequence continues at coordinate 37,059,526 of BTSX01000006.1, forward strand.
CCAGCATTTCCGCATCCGCCTAGTCTCGCCCGTCCGACCTGCCTTTTACTCCTCACTTGCAACCGCTCATCGGAGAGATTCGATATGTTCATATTTTCGGTAGTCGGAGAGAGGGTGAAAACGTTTGGACAAGGAGCGTCTCGCTGCTAACTTGCGTGACCATAATTGACAGAACATGCAGGAGTATGAGTACGACCAGCATGGTTGCATGAGCGGAAGGAGATGAGAGGGGACTTCAAACACGCGAAAAAAGAGAAGGACACAGGGATATCTTGACAATGGAAAACCCGTTCATTATCGGCCTAAGGCTAAATAAACGCTGCAACGAGTGAGTAGAGAGAGGAAAGAGTTGACCTAAAAAATGAAGAAATAGACCAGGAAATAGAAATCGACACACCCCTTTGTTTCAGTGGTGTCACCAGCTCTCTTCCATCTATTAGTGACGAGCGTTCTTTTTGACTTGCTGAATAAGAATGTGAGAGAAGTTCCGCTCTGTATTAGGTGTTGTGTGAACTCGTGTAGCTTTTTAACTCCCCATCCGCATGCTAATTGACATGTTTATTCAAATGTAGTTATGAATTGGTTACCTTGCAAAAATGTCAAAACTTTTGTTGGGGTTTCTTGACAAAACTAATGGGTTTATGTTAAGATTTCGACTATTTTAACCTAGCGAATTACATTATTTTTTTCTTCTTCAGAAATTATCAATATACGCTAATGGCTCTCATTCTCCTCGTGTTTCAACTATCATCATCCCTGCCACTAATCAACTCATGTGTGCCAACCTCGCAGATAACCATGCCTGAGATTACTCGTGAGTCGAGTTATTGATACATACAGATATTTAAGAAAAAAAAGCTACCGGGATAAGGGAGTTACGCAAACCGTGTGCTTTAAAACGCTCTATTTTTTAATACTCAGAAGCATTCGATCTTTTTGCATTCAGCAGCCTGTCAGTTGTGCGATCGTAACCTAATTCGGGTCACTGGCCCCATTACTGATAGCTCCAACATCGTTGTCAACGGATGCACGGAGCGCACCATGTCGTGTACGGACAACAATCACTTCGGAAACAATAATATACAAGTACGTTTTTATTAGACGTAATATCGCTCCTATTGTATTGTTGGTCAGTCCTGCATGCTTTTGATAGCCACGTTCTCGTTTTCTTTTGATTTCGCTTCGTAGGACAGTAAGTCCTATCCACTAGATAGGCATGTCTATTCGGGTGTAGGGATTGTATGTAATCGGACGTATCAATGTGAGCAATGCGGGTTCGAATTCATAAGACTCCATTAGGAGACTCGTGTATTTTCTTTGCAGTTCAACAACGACCCAACGAAACTGATCTACGCGGAAGGCAATCTCGATATCGCGGCACTCGTCGTGAGGTGCAACGACGTGGGTACTGCGTGGATCGCCTCACGGCTACAACATGGAGTGTTCTCCGGCACAGCGGGCAGCTTCATTGGCGACGTAATGCTATTGAAATATCCATTCTCAAATCAATTCACATTTCACCAGTATGTGTAACCTATATTTTATGTCAATTCGTATATCATCAACAATTTTGTATTATAAGCAGAATATCGCATCCCGATTCCATTGAACATAATTTTGCGCTGTTCACACGAAATCACTCGCACACACTCACACTCACCCTATTTCTGCTTTCATTTGCTATCGTCATAACTTATTGCGGACCCATAGTACGTCCTCAAGAATAGGCTGCACTGTCACAGTACAGAACTATCGCTTGCAATCATCTTGCAGATTTGAGAACAAAGATTACAGATGTTACCGAGTGTATTATTTTCGGATTGAGATCACAAAATCTGAAACAAAATATGATTGCGAATCGATGACAAGATGTGCGCATATCATTTTGATATGGCAAGTAACGATCAATCATCAGAAATTTTTGTAATGCAAAATTATAATCTAAACGATCTTTTGGCAACTAGGCTAGGGCGAGAGTCTCAGGGCTAATCGTCCTTTTTTTCTCGGGCATGGTGTCCGGCAAGGGTCGACCCTTGGTCTCGGGGATGAAAATCAGGAAGGCGATCATGTCGATCAGAGTGAGTGTAGCGAGAAGTGCGTAGGGTATCCCTGCGGTCTATAGCTTTAGAATAACAATTACGATTTGAAAAAGTAACTATATAATCCGTTGCGTAATGCGTAAATGAGCACTCGTTATGCTTATTATTTATTCGCTCTCGTGCTCAGAACGATATCGGAGAATGATTGCAATTCTCACCAGGAACAGCTGAGGAGCAATTACTGCGCCGATCCTAGAAAAGACGGCATTCAAGGACACAGCCGAGTTGCGAACGACGGTCAGGAAATACTCAATCGCAACCATCCCCTTGGCGATTTGAGTCTGCGAGTGTGATGTTTGAATGCGTGAAATACGGATGGTGAATTGAGACCGACTTTTCCTCAATTGACAATCTCTATCGATTGTCTACCTCATGAGAGGGCATGCTAATCAAGGAGAGCGAGTATCAAACGGTCATCGCTAGTGAATGAGAGGCCAGAGGGGGCACCTGAGATACGAACGCAGCCGAGAGAAGCGTCGAGATCCTCACCACCTCCGCAATCCAGTCGCTCTTCCCTGCAAAGGCTTGGGGTTATAAGGGAAGTGCTATACCGAACCGGAGTAGTGGGTCCATGCGAGCATCACGAGAGCGAGAGCGACTACGCCATGGCTAATTGTATGCACGAGCTTGTGTCCCACCCATTTGACATTGTAATCGATGATCTGAAATCACGTGTTGGTGGTCGGCTACTAGAGAAGCCGGATCGAGACCAAGCTCTCCTCAAATATTGCTCTCTCGTTTCTCTGTTCGACGAAAGAGCACGCGCATTGAGGAGAATCAGCCTCGAATCGGCACCACTAGTGGCGTCAACAATCAAGTGTATCCGTAAAACCCGTGACTGAAAAGCTCTTAAATACAACAACAATAACAACAACACTTACTCCAGTCGTGATGTTTAGCCCCCATCGCAGGAGCCCGAGGCATATTGAATAGAGGAACAACGAACCCGAGAGATTTTCCAGATTGAAAATCAGCCCAAACGATATCATCGAAGTGAGTAAACTGCGAAGGACAAATGTTTTACGTTTTTGGAAAAATATCATCAAGATTAGGGTTGACAGAATGATGAATCCATCTATTCACTCCGCTTGCTATCTCTCCATCCGACCGGTCTAGGGAGTGTGCAGAATGGAGATAACCATTCTTCATCTGACAACCCTCATACTTACACTCCCAAACTGAGAGTCATCGTGACGATAGCCATGGGAAAATGACTGAAGAGATGCGTAATGTTGTAGTTCTTCGCATTCCGCTCTTGGTCGAGCATTGTCTGATGTGACTCAGCATAAACACGTTTTTGTACGAAACTCATACTAATCGGAATTGAATTTATCTATAGTGTGATCAATCGATACGAGACTGAATAAGAACAGGATAATCCCTTTCTTTACATTGTTCGTTATTTCATTATCACCATATTAAACACTAAATACATAGCAAAGACCAAGCAAGACATTTTATTTTAAAAAGGAATGATACTGACTGCAGTCCTAACAAATTCCTTTCATACATTCCCTTCCGCCCCATAAAATCGAAAAGTAATAATAAAATACAAAATAATATTAACCTCGTGCTCTGCCTCGATCATCTTCTGCATGTCCTCTCTCTTCGTCTGCGATACTCCATCGATTGCCTGAATGACTTCATCGTGTACTATCGATCTATGATTATAGTACTTTGTTTTACATTTGTCATGCCCATTTGTAAAACCGGATGAAAAGGCGCATATTCTTGATGAATTCTCGATGCTTACCTGCATTCTCTCCAGAATCACGCGATCCTCGTCGATGCGGCCTCGCTGAAGGAGCCAGCGAGGAGACTCGTACACGAAACTAACCAATAGGTACACGAAACTAACCAATAAAAAATTTTTTTTAAAAAGAGTACTTTATCGAATAACACTAAGGACTTGATATGGATTCAAGAAATTTAATATTGTGCCTAATATGACATATTTTGTTCATTTCTATGTCCATCGTGGTTCTGGAAATTTCCAAATGCGAAGTTGTGCCACGTTCACACATTCTACTGACTCATTCGACATATTCGGTTTATCACGCATCTTCTGAGAGATTGAAGGACCCCGAGGAACTAGGTGCAAAAGTTTGAGCTATCTTCGTGAGATAATTATCCTAGAGTATATTGGAGACGAGAAAATTTTTGATGTTGACGAAATTCCTCAGACGGCTCTATCGTATTTCAGCTCCCAGTACAGCTACGAGGACGGCGTTGGGCTTAAAATGTGTGGAAAAATTTTCTCAAAACTTTTATGTTGACAGCTAACAGCTGGAACGCGATCTTCGTATTGAGAAATTTCAAAAATTAAGTCAAAAATCGAAAAATAAATTAACATGGGTTTGGGAACCCACCATTTCGTACTTTTTGAAAACGGTTTCTGAATCCTCTCATATAAGAAAAATCTTGAACTCATTTCCCGAGCGGGAAGTCAGTATAAGAAGCCGTTTGCTTTAGAGTCAGCAAAGGTCCAACAGGGCACAGCAAAAAAAATCGAATATGCTCAAAAGTTCGTCCTAGGGGTAACTTTTGATTCTGAATCGAATGGAGTTTTCCGTTTTTCGATCAGAAGCTTCTGAATCCCGGTACGACGCGACGTCGGTTTGGCCAAATTCTTATTCTACGATTAAAACTGCCTCGGAAAGGGATGAAATTGCCACAAATCTCGCGCACCTGAGCAGAATTTGAAGCTCTACAAAATGAACTTTTAGGCGTGGCTCTATCTTCATTCGTTTTCGAGTTATGATCGTTTTTTGACATGGCCCGCGCGCGAGCAAATCCCTCTGCCAGTTTATAGAGAATCTTCTCCTGGTCATTTTGGTATATGGGGTGAGGCATTCGACTCAACCGTGAGAAAATAGGCAACCTAAAAACGCGGCCAACTTGCGTTTTTTGCAGTTTTTCAAGTGCAACTTTTTAATTTTTTAGTTTCATGATCTCTATTATAGAAATTCGGTTTCTACGTGCGAAAATACGCCAGAAACTCCTATAGTGACATATTTTTGAAAATATGACTTTTTCGACCTTGACGTCGTCGTCGAGATTCGTTTTTGGTCGGTTTCTACGTGCGAAAATACGCCAGAAAATCTTATACTCAGATATTTTAGACTTTTTTGACCCAAATATGCGAACTAGCGATACCACGATACTCTGGGTAGAGCAGGATAAATCTTAGAGCGCTGGGGGGAGTGGGTTGAGAAAGGAGGCTAGGATGGAAGGAAAGGCGGAGAGATAGAAAGGAAACTAGAAATGAAGGAGACTAGGGATACTGTAGTGAGAGGTGCACTGTGATGGGACTGGAGCTTAAATACTATTCATTTATTAATACAGTAGGAAAGGGGAGAGGAGGGAGAGGGGAGGGGGTCGGTGGTTGGAGATTGGAGAGAAGATGGGGAGATGATGGAACTGAGGATCTGAGATCCTTGGATGGATACTGTAGAGGACTTGGTGTCCTGGATTGATGGAGACTCGCGTCACCCAGTTGGGACTGCGCGCGAGGAGAGGTTCTGTGGGTCTCTCTGGTTTGATGGGATCTCTAGGAGATCACTGGATTGGATTGGATTGGAGGGACATGTGCCCAGACGATGGAGACTCGCGTCACCCAGTTGGGACTGCGCGCGAGGAGAGAAGACGGCGTCGATTCTGGCGAGAGAAGGGACGAGATGCCCTCTTATACGTGTTTCTGAAGCATATCCCAATCCGAACTGGTTCGTGCGCCGAACTCGTTCGAGCACCCACTCATTCCCCCCTCGCTGTCTCCAGGCGTTCGGTCAGGGAGAAGACGGCGTCGACCGAACGATTGGAGACAGAGAGGGGGAATGAGTGGGAACAGACTCGAACGAGTTCGGCGCACGAACCAGTTCGGATTGGCATAAGTTTCAGAAACAGATCAAGTTCTGAAGCATCACTCTGTGCTGACGTGTCGTGAGAGGAACCATACTCGATTGGCATGTAAATCGTCTCTCACGAGGAAACACCAGACGGGATTAGGGCGGGGCGTATGCAAAAGCAAGGGAGAATGGGATTGGGGACGTGAGGAATGAGAAGTTCGTATGCTAATGGGATGGAGTGCGTGTGGAATTTTAGATGGATGGGAATGATGACGTGTAGTATTGGATTTGGGAAAGAAACTATGGAATGGATTGCGTAAGAATTACGACAGAAAGAGTAGTGACAGTGAAAGTCGCTACACCAAAAACGAATCTCGACGACGACGTCAAGGTCGAAAAAGTATATGTCACTATAGGAGTTTCTGGCGTATTTTCGCACGTAGAAACCGAATTTCTATACTAGAGATCATGAAACTAAAAAAAAAAAGTTGCACTTGAAAAACTGCAAAAAACGCAAGTTGGCCGCATTTTTAGGTTGCCTATTTTCTCACGGTTGAGTCAAATGCCTCACCCCAGATACCAAAATGATCAGGAGAAAATTCTCTATAAACTGGCCGAGGGATTTGCACGGGCGCGGGCCATGTCAAAAAACGATCATAACTCGAAAAGGAATGAAGATAGAGCCCCGCCTAAAAGTTCATTTTGTAGAGCTTCAAATTCTGCTCGGGTACGCGAGATTTGTTTCAATTTTATCCCTTTCCGGGGCAGTTTTAATCGTAGAATAAGAATTTGGCCAAACCGACGTCGCGTCGTACCAGGATTCAGAAGCTTCTGATCGAAAAAGGGAAAACGCCATTCGATTCTGAATGAAAAGTTACCCCTAGGACGAACTTTTGAGCATATTTAATTTTTTTGCTGTGCCAAGCTTTGTTCGACTATTACGCAAACGGCCTCATAATTAAAAGTTCTTCCGAAAGTGTTGTTTTCGAGCAATTTTAAAGCAGAACTTTTTTCTATGAAGGTTTCATGAGCTCTAATACTGAAATTCGGCTACACGCGAAAATACTCCAGAAACACCTATAGTCATGTTGTTCGGAAACGAAAAATTTTTCAACTTTTTCATGACATTTCATTTTTCATTTTTCAACTTTTTCATTTCAACTTTTTCATTTTTCATGTTCATGGTCATTTTCAGGTCTAAAAGTCGAAATCTCAAAACTATCTCACTACAGGAGTTTTTGGCGTATTTTTTCTCGGAGAGATCGAATTTTTATGCTAGAGCTCACCAAAATGCGAAAGAAAAACTTACGGTGGAAAAATTTCGATTCATTTCAAACGGAAGTCGAAATAAACCCAGAAATACTTTTTTTGAAGGATACTCATCCGGTTGTGAAGACTGGCGAAAAGGAGGAGAAGAATGTGGATTCTTTCCTTCGGCTTTCTTGGTATTGTGCGAGGGTCATCTTCCTTTCCCAGCTGATTCTGTTCGGATCTGCAGCTACAATGATCTTTCTCGTATATGCAGGTCAGTTGTGTCTTATTTATGTTCGGTTTTTATCTAAAATAACATCCATGATATGAACCTTTGTAAATAATCATAGTCCGAGATATGTCATACCGAATTTATGAAATTTTCCTCATCTGTGTGTAAGAGAGAGAACAATTAGAGAAAGAGAGCGACCAGAGAGCAAGCAAGGGATCAATGAGAGCAGATGTGTAGCCGGGAAAAGATACGGCAGGCAGACGCGAAACGGACACATAGAAGGAATGGAGGAAGGGGCTGAATCGAGTAGGACGGCTAGAGTAGCACAACTGGGCTTCTAAGGGACGATTGAAAACGAATTACTTCAAATGTAATATTTTTTTTTTTTAAATAAATAATTCATCTTGCCTGAACAGTAAAATGAGTAGCGTGTAGACGTGTGTGGTGGTTAGGACATGTTTCGTTGGTCGGAAAGTGCTTTTTATCTTCTTGACATCCGAATGTGCTCTATACTTGTGCAATGAACGTGCTTTTTGGAAGATATTGAGAGATTGATCCTTTTTGAAAGGTAATGAGAAGCATTCCTTTATTCGAATGCAATGAAGCATGTCATATCGATTATATCATGTTACAGCATAGAAAGAGATGATTAAATGTCAGACCATTTTCAGGAGCGGCTCCTCACTCCATCGATTGCGTTGGTGACGGCTTCAGTCATACGGATATATGCAAATTGCCTCAACACGAGAGATCGAGCCTCAATTGCACTCTCAAGCCGTTGTAGGATTTCTACTCGCTCAATGTGGAGGTACCTTACCAACACAACCTGCATTTATTTATCACTAGCACTGTTTTTCGATAGCATTCAGCACTTAGGCTTAGGCGGTCGATGCTTTTAACCTTAAAATTCAAATTCAAATTCTAAATTCTAAAATTTAAATTTAAATTCTTTCGTGTCACAACACTGATTGCAGTTCGAATACTTCTGCGAGGAAGTCGACCAGGGCGATATCATTCCAAATGGCTGGAGTGCTCGCCGGCTCCCTCTTCTGGGGATACTTTGCGGATGCGAAGGGCCGGCGATTAGTGAGCGACAGCAGCACACATTTCCGGACATTGATCCACGCTCAATTGCACACTCATATACCACACGTCCTTTCCGCTCCCTACATAGTTGATGAAAAAGAATAAACGACTGAAATGGTGTGCCGGTGCGCCGATGAGGTCGACGTCTTGCAGGCCCTCATACTCTGCTTCACTGCGTCGATGCTGCTTTCGATTGCGATAGCAGCGGCGTCTTCCTTCCTCGTATTCAACGTTCACCAAAATGCGAAAGAAAAAGTTACCGTAGAAAAATTTCGATTTTTCGAATTTTTAAACATAACTTTTTTCTTTCGCATTTTGGTGAGCTCTAGCATAAAAATTCGATCTCTCCGAGTAAAAATACGCTGAAAACTCGTGCAAAAGTTTGAGCTATCTTCATGAGATAATTATTCTAGAGTATATTGGGGACGAGAAAATTTTTGACGTTAACGAAATTCCTCAGAATCGGCTTTTAGGTATTTTACGGTTCCGGGTACGGCTCTATCGGCTGCCATCTCAGCTGCCAGTACAGCTACGAGGACGGCGTTGGGCTTAAAATGCGTGGAAAATATTCTAAAAAACTTTTATGTTGACAGCTAACAGATGGAACGCGATCTTCGTATTGAGAAATTTAAAAAATTAAGTCAAAAATCGAATAATAAATTAACCTGGGTTTGGGACCCACCATTTCGTACTTTTTAAAAACGGTTTCTGTATTTTCATCATCCACTCATATAAGAAAAATCTCATTTCCCGAGGCGTGCGGGAAGTCAGCATAATCAAACGAAAGTGGTGTTTTCGAGCAATTTTAAAGCAGAACTTTTTTCTATGAAGGTTTCATGAGCTCTAATACTGAAATTCGGCGTCTACGCGCGAAAATACGCCAGAAACACATATAGAAAATGTTGTTCGGAAACGAAAATTTTTTCAACTTTTTCATGACCATGGTCATTTTTGGGTGAAAAAGTCGAAATCTCAAAACTATCTCAGTATACGAGTTTTCAGCGTATTTTTACTCGGAGAGATCGAATTTTTATGCTAGAGCTCACCAAAATGCGAAAGAAAAAAGTTATGTTTAAAAATTCGAAAAATCGACTTTTTCTTTCGCATTTTGGTGAACGTTGAATACGAGGAAGGAAGACGCCGCTGCTATCGCAATCGAAAGCAGCATCGACGCAGTGAAGCAGAGTATGAGGGCCTGCAAGACGTCGACCTCATCGGCGCACCGGCACACCATTTCAGTCGTTTATTCTTTTTCATCAACTATGTAGGGAGCGGAAAGGACGTGTGGTATATGAGTGTGCAATTGAGCGTGGATCAATGTCCGGAAATGTGTGCTGCTGTCGCTCACTAATCGCCGGCCCTTCGCATCCGCAAAGTATCCCCAGAAGAGGGAGCCGGCGAGCACTCCAGCCATTTGGAATGATATCGCCCTGGTCGACTTCCTCGCAGAAGTATTCGAACTGCAATCAGTGTTGTGACACGAAAGAATTTAAATTTAAATTTTAGAATTTAGAATTTGAATTTGAATTTTAAGGTTAAAAGCATCGACCTCACAGTGCTGAATGCTATCGAAAAACAGTGCTAGTGATAAATAAATGCAGGTTGTGTTGGTAAGGTACCTCCACATTGAGCGAGTAGAAATCCTACAACGGCTTGAGAGTGCAATTGAGGCTCGATCTCTCGTGTTGAGGCAATTTGCATATATCCGTATGACTGAAGCCGTCACCAACGCAATCGATGGAGTGAGGAGCCGCTCCTAAAAATGGTCTGACATTTAATCATCTCTTTCTATGCTGTAACATGATATAATCGATATGACATGCTTCATTGCATTCGAATAAAGGAATGCTTCTCATTACCTTTCAAAAAGGATCAATCTCTCAATATCTTCCAAAAAGCACGTTCATTGCACAAGTATAGAGCACATTCGGATGTCAAGAAGATAAAAAGCACTTTCCGACCAACGAAACATGTCCTAACCACCACACACGTCTACACGCTACTCATTTAACTGTTCAGGCAAGATGAATTATTTATTTTTAAAAAAAAATATTACATTTGAAGTAATTCGTTTTCAATCGTCCCTTAGAAGCCCAGTTGTGCTACTCTAGCCGTCCTACTCGATTCAGCCCCTTCCTCCATTCCTTCTATGTGTCCGTTTCGCGTCTGCCTGCCGTATCTTTTCCCGGCTACACATCTGCTCTCATTGATCCCTTGCTTGCTCTCTGGTCGCTCTCTTTCTCTAATTGTTCTCTCTCTTACACACAGATGAGGAAAATTTCATTAATTCGGTATGACATATCTCGGACTATGATTATTTACAAAGGTTCATATCATGGATGTTATTTTAGATAAAAACCGAACATAAATAAGACACAACTGACCTGCATATACGAGAAAGATCATTGTAGCTGCAGATCCGAACAGAATCAGCTGGGAAAGGAAGATGACCCTCGCACAATACCAAGATAGCCGAAGGAAAGAATCCACATTCTTCTCCTCCTTTTCGCCAGTCTTCACAACCGGATGAGTATCCTTCAAAAAAAGTATTTCTGGGTTTATTTCGACTTCCGTTTGAAATGAATGAAACAAAGGCGATAATAGGAAAGGGGAAGGGGAGACTATGGAGGGTGAATAATTAATGCTCTTACCTCGTTCTTGGAGATAATGAGGGTCTGGAAAGATGACGATGAAGGCGCTTCCTTGACCGATTCACTCATTTCCTCTCACAATTTGCTGAAGAGTGCGCGCTTAGGAAATGATGGAAAGATGAGACGGCACGAGGTGCCCGCGGGAGAGCGAAGAAGAGGGGGGGAGGGAACTAGGAGTGAAGAGATATAGAGAGAGAGAGAAAAAAGAGTGGTACTCTTCTACCACTTGCATTTAGGACGCCAACTTGCCCAGCTGATTGAAATATATGTTTTGTTTTATCTGAGGTGTTCTCAAAACCACACATACTGACTCGAATTTTTCGCTCATTTACCTCCTTTATCCAGTTGAAATTACGCTTCAAATAATTGTTTTTAAATCGTACTAATACAATCATATCGCAAAGGGCGAATCACCAAATTTCGAAAACAAATTATGTAATGTGTCTCTTCGAAACAGACTGTAATGTGCCTCTTCAAAAAAATTTCCCCATTTCAGGAAAAATTTTCTTCCCTAATCGGGATGGCTGTTGGCTATGTCGTTATGAAAAGGGGAAGAAAATAATGTCCTTTCAACGATGACCTCACCACAATCTGGACGTTTTTTTGCTCAGTGACATCGGGAGATCAGAGTAACAGAGAGCAGCGAAACGGCGGTGCATCCACTCGAATTTGTTTCGATGTTCTGTGTGACGATAGCGAGCCAAGTGTCAGATTTCACTATTCATCTGAGTTCAATAAGTTGAATACGCAGTTTAAAATCATTTTGAAACGGGTGTATTATCGCATTTTGAATATTTTAAAATAATTAAATGTTATTAATTAGACGCTAATGAACGATTCCATTGAACTTGCGAGTCAACTCAAGTGTTGGAACTGAAACTGTTATTGAACCGATGAATTCTCCAGTCAATCTGCAAACGAAATTTGATTCAGAGAGATGTCGGGTGAGATGAAAACGTCGTCAGCTCTTACTAAAAATGCGTTGGGTGATCAATAAATATTCTGAATAAACGCCGATTAACCTCTAGTTGCCGATATTTTGTCCATATTCATCGTAAAAATACCTGGACTGGATAATTCGTCATCGACTGGATAATTCATCGGTTCAATAACAGTTTCAGTTCCAACACTTGAGTTGGCTCGCAAGTCCAATGGAATCATTCATTAGCGTATAATTAATGACATTTAACCTAGTGTTAAATCACCTGACGTGGAAGCACCTTCACATTTTACCTTTCTTACCTTCATCGTAAAAATGTATGATGATGGTAAACAATGCTGTAGGCATTCGGTCTCGAGATTTCTTATCGTACTATCGTAAAAACTGTATGATGATAAACGATGGTAAACAATGATTTTGGTGATGAACATTTGTTGTTGATGGTGGTTATTGTAGATTCAAAAAGACAGAGCAAAGTACATGCAATTTTTTTTATCGTGATGATGATCATATTTTAAACCTAAGGAGAGGCGATGGTGGGACGAGGTCGAGAACCTCTGGGTCCCTCTGTGCCTTCATGTTCATATCCATGTGAGCCTTTGTGTCCGTGAGGTCCATTGGTTTTCAGACTCTTTAAATCTTTCTTCACTGACTCGGAATTGGTCGCGTAAATCTTCTCATTCTGAAAAACTCATTCCAATATTCTTGGTATTATTCTTTATTTTATTTATTTATTTATCGTACACCACTGAAGGTGCTTCAACAAGAACAGAATTTACAAGATAGTAGCAAAGACGTAAAAAAACACAAATTCGGGTAGGATGCGTGAGGAGGGGGTGTGGGTAGGGAGAGTGGAGGGAGGGGAGGGGAGGGATCGGTCTTCTCAATCCAGTCGCACATTGGAATGCTGAGGGGAGGGAGCCTCGTAGCGGATGGAACTTGCCGCTGATCCAATATATGTCTGATTGGAAAGTAGTGCATGACTTGATGAAGTAGATCGATATATGGATGGGAAAGTAGACGGGAATGGATGGGGATGGATTGGTGGGTAGATCAAAGATTCGAAACTTCTATTCCGAAAACACGAGGTAAGTCAGGGTGTTTGAATAAGTGAACCTTAATAACGGGGATTGACAATTTGGGGTTACAAATCAAATGTAATTTATTTAATAATCGAGCGGTTCTGTGAGAAAAAGATACTTTGAGATTCTCTCTCTTGAACGGGGGTAGATGATGGACAAACGAACCATTAGCTAAGACAATATCAATCACAATACGACGAGTATACAAGGTGTTAAGTGAATAAAGAGATAATCGATCGGAGTAGCATGGAATAATAGGATCTACTCTGGAGCAACGAAAATGTAAGAGTCTAGTAAACAAGTGTTGTACTTTCTCTAATTTCCGAACAAGGCCTTTGGATGAGGGGGACCTGACAGGGGATGCATATTCTAATACAGGAATAATGAATGACTTGAAGGCTGAGATGTAAGGGGAAGGAATGGTACAACTGATACTACGAAATAGGAGATAGACAAGTGAATTTATGGCAAACAATCTTTATATGAGAATCAAAGTTCAAGAGGGGATCGATTTGGACACCTAAGTCACGAATAGAGTCAGAGATTGCGAGATTACAAGAGAGAAGAGAGTAGGTGGTACGGGGATTATTTTGTCCTATGTGAACTATGTTGCACTTTTTCTCTGCAACCTCTAACTGCCATGTTTTGCAGTATTCCGTGAAAGCCAAAATCCCAGACTGAAATTGAGTGGGGGCGTCGGTTGGAGAGAGTGGATCAAAAGTGGTGTAGAGTTTGATGTCGTCAGCGAAGAGCCGACATGAGAGTTTAGGATATGGGGAGAATACTCTAGGGAGATCAAAAGTGTAAAGCAGAAAGAGGATTGGGCCTAACACTGTCCCCTGGGGGACGCCTGAAACAACAGCTTTCTCAGAAGAGAGAACATTGCCTATTCGCACTCTGAAACTCCTTTCGGAGAGGTAACCTGAGATCCAGTTTAGCAAGCAACCACGAATGCCAATCGATTCTAATTTGAGCAATAATTTACTGTGAGAGACCTTATCAAAAGCCTTAGCTAAGTCAATATAGGCAACGTCTACACAATAGTCACGATCGATCGAATCACGCCAAGATTGGGTGCAGTCAAGTAATTGGGTAACAGTTGAACGTCTAGAGAGAAAACCATGTTGCTCGGGGGGAATAATATTGTGGGCGGTACACCAATCAATAATAGTGGGCTTGAGCAATCGTTCCATGATTTTAGCTGGGATGGGGGTGAGGCTAATTGGGCTGAGGTCAGAAACAGAAGATGGTGAAGCTACTTTGGGAATAGAGACCACAATAGACGATTTCCAGAGAGAGGGAATATTACCAAACATTAAACTGTAATTAAAGATATGAGCAAGAGGTGTGGAAAGAGAAGTAAAACACTTCTTGAAAATAATGGAAGGAATGTTGTCAGAGGGGAGAGAACAGGAAGAAGAGACACGACTAAGGTGGGAGGCGACTTCGTGCGGGAGGATAATAGAGACAGGAATGGATTGGGAGACTAGAGAGGGGCAGATCGGGACAGTTCCGTCGTCACTAGTATAAACTGAGGTGAAATAATCAGCTAGAGTTTCTGCTTTCTGGGAGGAACAAGCGACTACGGAACCGTTAGGAGCAACAATAGCGGGAATAGTTTGCCCTTTAGACTTGAAACGGGTCGACACGTAGCGATAGAAAGAGCGACTATGGTTACTGGCAAGCAAACGATTCTCATAAGAGCGAATATACTTTCGTATTTCACTATCTAATTTGCGCGAAACTTGAGAGAACTGGGACAGAACAGAGTTTATCAAACAACGCGCGTTTATGGGCAAGGAGTGATTTGATATGAGAAGGGTATTGGTCAAAAGGAAGAAAAGACTTTTTGAGAGGGACAAACGAAGGGAATAACACAATGATATAAGACACAAATCGATCATACAGATCGGATACATCGATAAAGTCAGAGAGAATCGCTTCCCAATCAGTCCCATAAAGTGCATTGTCCGATGCGACAATGGGAAATGATGTCAGGAGGAGAGAGAATGACATCAAGGATATATTCTGGGCAGTGGTTGTGCTAGGAGGACGATAGACAAGTATGAATCGGGTAGGAGTAGTGGCAAGTGGGGAATAGATATCAATAGCAAGAATATCACTCGAAATTCGTGATGGAATGGTAACTCGGGAGCACGGAAGATGATCACGAATGAAGACACAAACACCACCACCACGACGGGGGCGATCAGAACGAAACAGTCGGTAGGGGAATGAAAGGAGTTGCGTCAACAGTTTCTCCCAATGGCATCGGCAATCTTTATAATATAGCACTATTTGCATACAATGCAAACTTCTAGTGAGTAATTACCGTACCTTGGTGTTTTTGAACATGTTCGCACTTCGTTTTATCACAGTCTTGTCGGTGGCGGATGGGCATGATAGAGGGGTTGCTGCTGGTGGTAGCCGCCGGTGATAGTGATGCCGAATGACTTGTTGCTCAGGAGTGCGAGAAATTGAGCAGGGCGAAACGTCAGATGCAGTGTTGGGAGAAGGAAAGAACACGGCTGAAAATTTTTCCCACATATGCTGGAATAAGACAATTTGAGTTGCGCTTAAAATTGTCAAACAATTGCTTTGTTTGAACCACACTCGGAATAGCTAACAGGTTGCAGGTTTGTCTGAGTTTCTGTTCAATTTTCCATGATAAGTGAGTGCTCTAAATACTAGAGGATATCTAGCGAACTGACCAGGGGCGGGGGTACTAGCATGGACGATGCTCTTGATTGCGTGAGTCAAATTTGCCATTGGCGTGATTCGTTTCTAAAATAGTGTCGTGAATAACATTTAGCGGTCTCTGTACACATGCAGAAATTGCAAATCCATTCTGTGCATGAATATTATCACTAAGGGCATGCATACAATTTTCTTTGGTCTCATAATATCTCATCTTTTTTTATCTAAAAAATGAGAAATTAGCAGTACGAACAAACGTTCCACACTCCCTAATCAGCACCCCGTCTCGTGTGCCGTGCTCACATTGATCGTGTTGTTGGTAAGTGCGAGTTTGGGTTCGGAGACCCATTATGGGCATGGTGTCTGACTGGCATGCCGACGCAGGCAGGTTCGACTCCCGCCCGCAGGTGATGTTTTGCAAGAGGTAGAGAAAGGCGCGCGCCCCAACCACTAGTCTCCGTCAAGCGTTCCCTGCGGTAGGGGGCATGGTGTCTATGGGCATGGTGTCTGACTGGCATGCCGACGCAGGCAGGTTCGACTCCCGCCCGCAGGTGATGTTTTGCAAGAGGTAGAGAAAGGCGCGCGCCCCAACCACTAGTCTCCGTCAAGCGTTCTCTGCGGTAGGGGGCATGGTGTCTATGGGCATGGTGTCTGACTGGCATGCCGACGCAGGCAGGTTCGACTCCCGCCCGCAGGTGATGTTTTGCAAGAGGTAGAGAAAGGCGCGCGCCCCAACCACTAGTCTCCGTCAAGCGTTCCCTGCGGTAGGGGGCATGGTGTCTATGGGCATGGTGTCTGACTGGTATGCCGACGCAGGCAGGCTCGACTCCCGCCCGCAGGTGATGTTTTGCAGGTAGGCCGCCCTGGCCTGGCCTAATGGGCATGGTGTCTGACTGGCATCGACCCCTATTAGGAATCTCGGAGATATCTCAAGAGAACAGTTTGATATAGTGACGATCGTGCACCAAGGGGTAGGAACAGCACCCTCCTCCCTAGTATGTCTCAAAATACGGGAAGAAAGGCAAAACATCGCCTGCGGGCGGGAGTCGAACCTGCCTGCGTCGGCATGCCAGTCAGACACCATGCCCATTAGGCCAGGGCGGCCTACCGCCGGGAACGCTTGGTGATGTCATTCCTCGTCTATGCTCTGGATCGGGATAATGGGCATGGTGTCTGACTGGCATGCCGACGCAGGCAGGTTCGACTCCCGCCCGCAGGTGATGTTTTGCAAAACGCCCCAACCACTAGTCTCCGTCAAGCGTTCAATGCGGTAGTTAATGCAAGAGGTAGTGGGCATGGTGTCTGACTGGCATGCCGACGCAGGCAGGTTCGACTCCCGCCCGCAGGTGATGTTTTGCGAAATGAAGCGGAAATTGATAATGTTGGTACTAATCCTTTATCGAAACCCACCGTGTTCGTAGAACTTCTCTCATTTCTCTCTTCGCCAAATGGGCATGGTGTCTGACTGGCATGCCGATGCAGGCAGGTTCGACTCCCGCCCGCAGGTGATGTTTTGCATGAGGTAGAGAAAGGTTTGACGATTATGGGCATGGTGTCTGACTGGCATGCCGACGCAGGCAGGTTCAACCCCCGCCCGCAGGTGATGTTTTGCAAGAGGTACCGCAGGGAACGCTAGAATCTGCTCTGGAGTAGCCATTGCTGCCATTGCTGTGAATTGTGGACCAAATCTACTTCATTTCGGCTATTAATATCATTCCGTTGTTAGTCAATACACTACCTGGAAGGTTTCATGCCAATGTTGTGATTGCATATGCTGCAGATAATTGCCAAAATGGAGCGGCGTGGCGTCTTGATTGCCTGAAAACGAACCAATTCACTCACGATCGAGAATCTAACTATTGCCAGCTGTTTCAGCACATAGTTCACTGATAATAAGCATTTTTTTGATAATGCAAAACAAAACGAACCGATGCAGTTCGACGCCAGCGCCTGCAGCAGCAAGATATTCTTGGCTTCGTGGGTCATCGCTGCAGCAGGGAAAACGTGCCGAGTGAACTGCTGCGTAAATCCTGTTTGAGTTATCCGATCGCCGTTCGCCTCCGAGCCCGCAGCTAGGATGTTCTGCAGTTGCTGCTGCTGCGTACCGATTGACGCCGCGATTTCAGCGGAGAGGGTCGTATGGGCTGCAGCAGCAACTGCGGTTGCTGCGAATTTGGGATGCTGATGCAGCTGCAGGTGCCGTTGTGGTGGTTGCATCGTGGCCTTGTCCAATTGCGCGAAACACTGTGAAAGGAGGAAAACTCGCGATTGCTGCACGCCGAGGTTGTAATCATTTCATCGTTCAGCCATTTCTCGCTGATATCGATGATCGCATTTGTCCTAAAAGTTAACATAGCTCCTATATTCATTGTCATCCCAGTTCTCATCTCACACGTATGCACACTACTAACGTGGTAGCGCATAAATTAAATTCCGCAATTCTCCGTATTGTGGAGGGCGAGGAAGTTTGATCAATTGATGAGCTAATAAGGTAACGGGTTCAAGCTTACCTTCATCATTTGCTGATCGAAAAATGGATACGTTGACTGTTGAATTGTGCGTCGCTTTCTCCTATTTCAATAGCTATCCAAACTCGCCCGCCCATGAATCTTGCAAATGCGCATGCGGGACCAACGAAACAAAGCGAGAGCCGCGCGCAGACATTGCTGACGGGAGCAGCGCCGTCTAAGTGACTCGCACTTCACAGCTCATCTCTTGCAGCAGTCCTTTGGGAATTCCTCGAGCGAAGACGTGAGAAAGAGCGTGAAACCAAAAGAGGCGTGCAGATGCCGAATTTGTGGGGAGCAGAACACCAGTGAAGCTGATATGGAAACATTTGGCATTAAATGTTGAAAGCTGATCCACCGCACAAATGAATTATTACAAAAATAATACGTGAAATAACTAAAAAGTGCATGTTGTGTACACCAGGCGGATACTTTGAGAATTATTCATTTGGTTAAGTCAATAATGGTTTCCAACCCGCGACGTAGTGATGAGACACTTTGTGCAAAAAACTCAACTTTCGTGTTCAAGGAATACACTGGGGGGTACGATTCGAACCATCCGGGTCATATGTTTTGAACCCGTTTTTATGAGAAATATATCGTATTTCTGGAATTTTACATTTGGACGCCTCTGCAAGCTATATACTCCTTCTCACGTCTCTTCTCGAATAATTCTCAGGAGATGGACTTTGGATTGTTTGTTATTATATATATGCACTGGGAATTCCTATATATTCGGAGGGTAGCGTAGTGGTTGTGTGCCAGAATACGAATCCGATGGTCATATGTACGACATTCGGACAACGGGATTTTTTGGCGCAACTGACGGTTAGGAAACGGGGCATAAAACAGCTCAAAAATATCCTATTTTTGTCATTTTCTGCAATGTAAAACGAATGAATAAAATAACCGTCAGGGTGATGCAAAATGCAGTGGATATTTGGGTAGTTTTTTTATCAAGTCGCTGATCTCATGTTGTGTCCTTCTGATCTCTCCCTCGACTAAGCATATGGTGCATGTGCAGTTTATTGGGCACGGATTGGTGATCTCAAGCGACGATACCTACTAGCGTTTCACAGGCGAACGAAACACCTACAGCAGTCTAGGGATGTCTTCAAAAAAAATTACCTTTTCTAATGAATTGGAAATCATTAATGATCTGAAACGTAGGGTCAAAAATTGAATATATGAGAGACAATCTGAGATTTTTAACAAACATCTGCACATGCCTGGAACAAGGGGCAAAAGTCAAAAGTCGATTCGAAAAAAACGACAGTCACTTTTAATAGCGCAATTTTGTATTTCCCGTATTTCAAACCTCACGATACAATTTTTGTGAGATCAAACGTAAGATCAGCTATTCACGAATCTCCCCATTGTATGGAGCCTGTTTCGATGGTCAGAGCAGATGATCAAGCATTTCTGCATTTCTCTGAAGACAAATCCGGATAGATGTAACAGAGAAGAGAGTGGAGAGGAGACAACACACATGTGCCTGGACAATCAGAAGCACTTTGCATGCTCGGTCTCTTGAAATTGAAGCTGACATGTACAATTGTTACCTTCACGTGTGCTTTACTCTCTTTTCTGATATGTCTAACGATAAATAAAAACTTAAACTAGAATGCGATCTGGAAGAGATAGACTAACAGATGTGTCTGGTTGGTTTTGTGATCGCTCTCTGATTCATTCCTGATCGCACGTTCACACTCAGCGGCCGATTCTCTTCTATGATTGTGGATGAAGGCCTACAGTTTCTTTCTTTACCGCGCCCCTTTCTCCGATTGCTCCCGTTGCTGAACTTAGTGCTAGGGAAATTGAATTTGAAATCGAATTGTGTGGCTTGAACAAGCCCACTCATCGAGCGTTGCCGTTCGATTGCACCTATCAGAAAAAATTTACCTGTCTCAGTTCGGTTTGTTTTGTTAGTCGTGTATCGGTCTGCGTTTACCAGAGATTCAATGTAACTCACAAGCTGTTCCGCCTCCTTACTATTAGCAAGAAAAGCATCATAGACGCGACGATAATATTTCTTCTGATAGCTGCAATCGAACGGAATATTTTCCAGTGTTCGCTTGTTAGCAGGTGATTCAGCAGTTAATATGAGGAATAGGGATGCGAGTCCTCGGCTGTGTACTATATATCGTGCCTTTTTCTCAGCGAATTCACACACTCGTGGTCACGAGATGTGTATAGAGTAGCACGTTTGCTAGAGAAATGTTTCAGCAAGTGAATTGGCTGTTTTCGCGCAATTCGTTCTCTCGCGGGGTCAGGGAAGGAGGAAATCGAGTAGAGGGGATGGGGAACATAACTGGGAGCCCTTCTTTTCTCTCTACTTCCCCCTCTCTGATCCGGGAACAGCGCATTCGCGTCTAGAGAGCGAATTGGCTAAACTAAAAAGTTGAGAGGGCGGCGATAGAGCAAATAGGGGCGCGTGATAACGAAACCGAACGGGCAACCTTAATTAGGAATCATTGGATCATCAGGGTTCACGTACAAGATCTTTGAAATGAGAACTCATGAGCAGTGTGCATTCGAATCTCCCAATGGATTTAGTTTCCTAATAGTTTCCGCTCTGATACTTGAACTATGACACATTTCAGCTGACTTTGATTGTACCATCCGCTTAGATCTTCTCATCAATCTATATCAGGCACCCAAAGTCGATCCACATCATCATCATCTGTCAACCAAAACGCTCTCCACGATGACGTCGCCTGCCGCTGCAGCTTCTGCAACCATTGCATCAGTATATCTGCAGCAGTTGCAGCAACTGCAAGTGGACACGGCGGAGGCAGCTGGTATAATGCTACCGCCCCTCGTCGGACCCTCCTATAATCAGATCCAGACCATCGCTGGAGGCGAATTTTTTTAAACCGTTCCCATTAAAATAGGATAAGGTAATCCACGAAAGGCGGGCTTTGCTACACCCGATCCAATTCAACGTTCAGTCTGTCCTGAAGAACTTTAACCACCGTGTTGTGAACACGTGGTGTGAGTTTTCTGACCATTTCTATAATTCACCAAGGTTTGGGTGGATCTGTGGCCAGGTGGGAGGGGGGAGGGGGTTCGAACATTCATCGGATTCCTGACACACAATCAATGCGACACATTGCCGGCACCTTATCAATAGTCTCCATTGTTCGATTGTTCCTTTGCTACATTGTGCACTGTGAAACCGCCTTCTATCCCGCCTTTATATTGTACTAATAATGCAATTATAATATCTAGGAGTATGCTACTCGGCTCAATTACAAATCGAGTTGTAGTAAACACGGAAGTGAGAAACCACGTAGTTGTTTCGATGGTCAGATTACAAGTGGTTGAATGGGTTAGAATGAGAGCGTAGCGACCTTGGAACTTGTTTACTGCTGCCACTTCCCATGGGTTTGTCGTGGGTGCGATTTATGAGAGATGCTGAGTGCGAATGCAAACATTTTAGTCTCGAGTTTGTGTGTGCGGCATGCACTCTGTTCAAAATCGTCCTGCATACACTATTATAATATTGCAATTCCCCCCCCCCCCTCCTTTTATTGCGTAATGTGCAACAGAAATTCAAACAACCGAATCTTTGTGCGTAACTATATACGTTTCTTGATCTTCTTCAAACGAACATCAGGGATCGGCAAATTGCTTTTTACTTCTAGGATCTCTCAAATCATATGTGATTCATCTTTTCAACATAATAACCTTGGCGCCTTTTCCAAATCGTTATGCATTGGAGAGTCGGACCCATACTGCTAGACTTTAATGCATGGTGATAAGAACTACGCTCTATTCATCGTATATACAGAAGTCACCGATAATAACATGGCATCGGTAAATGATTTACTACATTCTTTTCAGGCTCAGCGTTCATGCCCTGGCCATTGCAAAAACCAGAAGTCAACGTGCCATTCTTTGGGAACGGACTGTACAAGGTGTGTGCATGCTCAACGGATGGCCAGATTGATCGTTCACTCTGCAGGATGTCAATCTGCACGTGGCTCCTTCACAACTTCCAAGCGGCATCGACTTACCGCTCAATGATATAACCACTCTACGGTAAGTGTCAATTATGTCAAAGAGAGCGAAGTGAAACCGTATTGCAGGTTCTTCTTCAACCTCGGCGTGCAGCAATCACGTGCCGTACTCCTCTCTCAGCAGTTTGCCCTCATGCGTCACGCCACCGCCTTTCTTCAATCAGAGCAGCAGAAGCCGCAACCCCTTCCATCATCAGCTTCCTATCTCAATATGCAGCAGCGGCAGCTGCTTATTGGTAAAAGTAGGATACCTGAGAGGACTGCATCAGTAAGCAGAAATCGTTGTTGCTTGCAGACGCAAAAAAGCTCAACGACCCGCACGGCGCTCCATCAGGCCACCCACCCAGCCAGCTTGGAAATCTCCTGGTACGGTGACTGTTCCATCGGATGATGATGGCGGTTCAAATTAGTAGGATAATCGATTATGAAGCACTCTTTCCCACCACTTACAGCAAAATCGCGCAATCATTGATGCGATCAGAGTGATGACATGTATCAAGAGATTCGTCCTGTCCTCCATGCCTCTCATCCCCATATATCACGCTCGATCCATTACCATCGCAACATAACAGCTGTCCTAGAGCTATTAAGATCGCGATAGTCGTAGGAATCAAAAGCGAGAATGCCACGGAAGATGTTCGGTGGCAGATTTATCAATGTTCAGATCGGATTCGAGTCAAAGACGAACGGAGATTCATCAATGAATCCACATGAGACCCCAATCGTCCGGCAGTATCCTCCACGTTAGTTCATTCATTCGCGTCAATATACCCAATGCAAATCCATCCTAGTATGTAATCATTTTTAGATAACAATAAAGAAGAATACCATCGATCGGATAATCTACATAGTAGTACTCAAATCCTTTGTTATAGACGTCTTCCCCTCCCCTCCTCTTTCCGTGTCATCATCGGCGTCATCCACACTATCAACTGCCACCGCTTTAGCGGCTGTGACATCTGATGCTTTCCCCGATAGCACCACTCGTCAGATAAGGACGAATATAATCTCGAGAAAGGTAAGAAATGTGGAAATGTTTCAACTTCGCTTTTCCTTAAAATTTGATTAGTATATTCTGCATTGCGTTTATGAATGTAAATCTCAGAGAAATGATGCGATCCGACGACGGGTGCTGGCCTTATCACCACCCCTCAAGCTCAACCACTTCGCGCTTGCCGCCGCATCCGTCGCTGCCAGCAAGAGGTGTACGGAAATTTCGGAAAAAATATAAGGGGAGTGGGTAAATAACGTGCCGAACTTCCAACACTACTATAGATCTCATACGCCCAATTTCGTGATAAAGTTATACCTGTCGTGAGCACATAAAACGTCGCCAGAAACAGCTCATCGATCGTCGCAGGGTGGGACGCCGTGACGTGGTCGAGCGACAAGAAGAATATATGCCCGCGGTGAGTGAATGATGAGGGTAGTTCGAAGAAAATTATCTCTGAAAATTCAGAAATGCATCTGCAATAGATTAGGGTTTCAGCTAGCGCCGATGCTGATCCTTTCCTATCTCAAATCCTGCTCCGGAACGAACAACTGGCCACCGGTGACTCAAAGCACGCCGTCGATTTGAACGGAACAACTGGTCTTATTGTAATGCCCGATGATCACGACATCAGCTCATGTCCAATCGAGAACCGGACGAGAACAGTCTAGTGTACCCTCGATAAATTGATAAATTCGCGAGTGCTCATACGCTTCTTATCATTTTTCTTCTATTGGCTGGGTGTAACCTCAGACTATGAAAAGATCCAGTCGTTAGCTCCAATATGCGTGTGTAGCTCTTCAGGTGTGTACACCTTATGGTTGATTTGATGTAAAATGAAAAGGCAATTATCAACGTTCCATAGGAATTGTGCAATGTGGGGAGTCTGAGGCATCTGGAGTATTTCAGTTAGTTAGAAACCACTGAACGGTGCGGTTAGCGTCGCGGATGTATTAGGTCGGTCAGAAAGTTTCTTTCTTTTTCTTTTTGTTAATTTTAGCTCGACAATTGTGCTTGTTTAAATCGCCAATATGCCATAAGTTAGGGGTGTCCTGGGGCAATATTGTAGTATGTGTGAATTGAACCGGCCTCGTGTGGAAGAAGGGAAAATAAATTTTGAAGCGGAAATTGCAATAAAACATGATTTTCGGTGTGTACCGTCACGACCTCCCATTACAGAAAATAGCGAACACCAAGTTCTACCAAGAAAACAACGATAGAACAAGAGTTGCTTATTCTTTTAGGATCGAAATAACCGCTCTTCTGACCCTATACAAAAAGGGACGCAGCTATATGTCTTGTTTTCAATCTTCAATTATCGATATCAAAGTTCAAGAAAATTCAGCTAATTTCTGGATAATGGGATCCTCTCTCAATTTGTATTGGGGACTCACTAGGTATTGTACTTTGATATGCACTTGAATTGACATTTGAAGATCTATCGACTCGACAGCTGTGTGATGGAAACTGAGTTCCAGAACCGTCTGTTGCATCTTCGCAAGCGCTTTTCTATTAAGCATGCTGCGATAATTTCCTCGCAATAACTTAATGGTAATCATCAATCATCGTACTTTATAAATGTGACACTGGTTGGGCCCTATTACTTCATTCCACTCTGCACTGGGTTGAGATACAGATGCGATTCATGGTCAACCACTGTGAATTTAACTTTACTCTGTGTCCCTCATACTGATTGTTCAGCCCTGATATAATGTGCGCTAAAAAGAGCAACTATGCCCTCATTGATTATGTAAAGCCATATGCTGATCGATCAAACAACAAGAATAATATAGGTCAGAATCGATGAGCGTAAAAAAGAAAGAAACTTTCTGACCGACCTGATACTTGAAGCACTCGTCGTATTCCTCCGGCATCGCTCGAGAACAGCTGCAGGTATCATCGATCAATCTACCGCCAAGCAGGTGTATCAATAACCATGCACGATTTTTCACATCCATCTCTACTATCGTACAGTGCTACTTTTGAACACGAAGATGTGTCTCGCATAGCGCGGCTTATCAAAGCTTACTAAAGCGGCTTATGAGTTGTGACTCACTCATCGGCATGATTCCGAGGGAGAGCTGCGTGGACTGGAACTGCGGGTTATGTTATTTCAGTTCGCGCAACTCCGGTACCGCATCATCCAAGCTCACCGCGAGCCGCTGCCGTCCACGGCCAAAAGTTGTACGTTTTAGATGTGGAATCATTTAAACTCAAGAGCACCTAAATTCCGGATATGATCACCCCGAGCAAATTAAACTGATATTGTGTTCAAATTGAGTCAAATTGTTGTTAAAATAACTCAGAATAGGGGTCTCGATAATCCAAAGGACTTCTGGTTAGAAATGAAGAATTTCAAAATGTGCAAAAATAGTTATTTAAAAGAATTAATTATCATTTATCGAAATTTTCGCAAATCTTGCGGTTCATCTCATAGTTTGATATGTTGAGCGGGACATAATCTCTACAAAGAAGAGGGATGGCATGGCAGGTTGTTCTAGTTCTACTTGTCTCATGCATTCTCGGAGCTGGTGGGTGATTTTCTAGTAGAATTATCGCCAATTTAGTGTAGCATTAAGTTGCTGGAACACGTGATCCTCCACCCCTGCTATACCAATAGTGCCGACGCCTCGTGTTTGCTCGACTTATAATAATCGAGATTGAGTACCGTAATTGCAGAGTTGATCGCATGTCAGGGTGGTTACAATGTGACTGTCGGCAGTCGGTGCTACAAGATTCAACACGTATAAATACATTTTTAAAAAATTTCTAAATATCTAATAAGTTCAATCTTACTTCATAGGGACATCATGATGATGCGTTAGATGTTAGAAATCAGCAGACGCAAAGGGCGCTAATCATTCAGTTATATCACACAGGTCGAGCTCGGTCTGAACAAAACGGAAGATGTGCAAAGGAAAACGCCGTTCTTCCCTCTATCCATTCGTCAGAGGTAAAATAGAAATGAATCCAACGACCATGGATGGAGAGCACTATAACAACATGAACCTTGCAACATCCTAGTATGGGCTTCTGGTTTTCATTGCTAGAGAAGTCCGAGGGGTGGTCTCAAATTAGCGAGATACCGCCTTAACGATAAATGCAGGACAACACTGCTATTCTCGCTGAGAGGGATCTGCAGTGCAAAGGATGCTACGCATTCCTGGGAATAGTGTGCACGTCGGGAAAGAGCCTCGGTTGGCAAGACGGTCAGTTAGCGTGCGCAGGTATTGACAATGATTGTAAACAACTAGTGCAGCTCCGTACCAAATGCTAGATAATTTTTGTATTAAGCAACTATATTGGGAAATGTTTTATAATATACAATCATAGAATTATTAAGATTTTTCAGGAACTCCGATCAACTACAAAAACTTCGCTTCCGGGAATAACCTACAAAAACTTCGCTTCCGGGAACAAAGCCTTATTGCGACCCGAAGACATTCGAGGTACCGATCAACCTGAAACGTCATTGATCTACATTGCACTGTATATTATTTCCAAATAATTAGCTCAAATCTGAACGATCATTAATTGAGTCAGTTTGCTATCAGGGGACGGACGACTTCATCCTAACGGACAAGGGGCTCTGCAAGGACTTCATTGACGGTTCCACAGTGACAGCTCTCATTTGCCAGCAGGCCAACTAAATACACATCGAGACCGCTAATACTGATGCCTTTCAAATGATAAACATATGGATCTTATTCCTGATCATCAGGGTATTGTTGCAATGAGGGAGATCAGGATTCATGCACCCAAGCGCGTTTTTTTTTACAATGGAAATTGTCCTAGAATCCGAAATTATACGAATTAAGTTGGTGGGGTGATTCGGTAGGCAGGTCCATCGACCTTTGGAGAACTTCGATAACGGCCTTTTTTTACTTTAGGAGAGCTCGCAAACAATGCAAACGTGTATGATATGATGTGAAGAGCGTGTAGTCAGATCGGACCAACGCGCCCTATCTGCCACTCCACCCCCTTTGTCAATGAGGCTGCGTCTAGGTGCCAGAGATGTTCATATGCGAGTTATTTGAAACAACTTTGATCAAAGCCGATAACCGTAAGCATTCTCGAGAGTGCACTTGGACATTCCAAGGTATCGTGGACTGACTTTGTTCGCAATCGTGGAACAAATCTAAAGTAGACTATGCTCCCCCCATGCTACTGTGGAAAGCTAAAGATGCTGAGAGCGTAGAGGAAAAGTTTCGATGGAGCCACTCCGCTGCACTCCTTTTCCGGAGCACTCGAAAACAGACAAAATTTTTGCAATGGTATACGCCTCGCTTGCAAACCATCGATTTGCGGCTAAACGTGCGCCCGACCTAACACCGAGATCTCAAACGACTCATCCATCAACCAATAAAGAACCAGCGATCGTAATGATGTCTATCTCACGTGTCTCTTTCCCTGATCCCGAGAGCTATCGAAACGCTGATGAATTGATCGAGAATTCGAATTGTAGCCCCGATGAAGAGATAGGCTACTTGTGTCCACCCTCACTCATAGCTGGCAACTCACGAGATACGAGGTTATTGGGGGAAAACAGGTGCCAATCCTTCCAAGAACTCTCCGGTTTGGTTTACAGTTCCCGCAAAATCAGCGATAGGCTTCCGCGCGACAGTTCAAAACAGTATTCCACACAGGATCATTCTTGTCGCACCAAACAGTGCTTATCGTCGCGCACCCTAGCGTCGGAATCCACCGACGCCAGTACACAACTGCCACAACCGCACACCCAAGCATAAAGCCAGTGTACGCTTGCAAAAGGAAAGAAGTCGTGCTCCGATTTAACCCATTCGTAGTGTGTGACGACGACGAAAGACTGCTGGCTGACTTCTTGGCGATCCGGCGACACGACGCGACGACGACAATTCACGATCCGACATCATAATTACCCCCTAGTGGCACCAAACCCCGGTGGTAAACGATAGGAAAGCAAATAGGACGAAATAAATATAGATAAATATCAGGTCGGTCAGAAAGTTTCTTTCTTTTTTACGCTCATCGATTCTGACCTATATTATTCTTGTTGTTTGATCGATCAGCATATGGCTTTACATAATCAATGAGGGCATAGTTGCTCTTTTCAGGGAAACTCCCATATCGAATTTCGTCATCAATACGAAATAGTTGATTTTCCACACATTTTTCCAAAAATGATGGAATTTTAAATCAAAAAGAGTTTGAATATTTTCAGAATAAATCGAAATCCACTTCCCCTGGGGAAGTGCGATATTTAGTTTGGGACAAACTCAAACCTCGGGTGAATGTGGGTCTCCCCTCGCACTCCTGTGACGCATTCTTGTGCCTTTTCCCAACCCCGATCTCAATAAAATTAGATGAATCACACTTAGATCTGATTTCAATAAAAGTGATGGAATCTCATCTTGACCAAATTCATTCGAAATAGGAAACCTTATTTGTGAAAATGTAATTTATTTTGGGGTAATATTCTCTGGTACTACAATCTAATAAACACACATCAAATGCCCGTGATAAAATAATGCTACGAAAAGTAAAAGTGGCGATTAAAAAATGCGTTTCTATCAGTTGGTAGCAAATCATGACATCATTTTGATCAATCAATTTCAAATCACAGTCGTGTGCTTGCTCGAAAACCCAGGCGCGAATTTGGTCAAGATGAGATTCCATCACTTTTATTGAAATCAGATCTGAGTGTGATTCATCTAATTTTATTGAGATCGGGGTTGGGCAAAGGCGCAAGAATGCGTCACAGGAGTGCGAGGGGAGACCCAAATTCACCCGAGGTTTGAGTTTGTCCCAAACTGAATATCGCACTTCCCCACGGGAAGTGGATTCCTTTACTTTTATTGATGCGTAGCATTATTTCTTGCTATTATGATACATTGAGGAGCAACCAAATTATATAAAAAGCAAGGGGGGGGGGAGCCCCCCTTGAACCACCCTGAAGGGTTTTGCGAGATCGCATAGGAACGGCAAAATACTTTTAATGATACCCGATTCGACCCGTGAAATAATGACAAACCAACAAGGCACGGTGTGTCACGAGTAGGGATGCTAGGTGCGAAGGAGAGGGACAGCAAAGCGTCGCGTGATTCTCATTCATAGCACATGCAATACCAGTAATATTTTAAAAAAAATTTATTTATGGTATTACCAGTGGGATTTGTATAGTTGTTCTCTCAAGAAAACATTCAGAGTGGATGGCAGAGCGGAAGGGGGTTGGTATGAAAAGATGAGAAACGATCAATGAAAAGATTGTAAATATTGTAAAATTCAGAAAACCTTCCCAAAACGTAGGGCTTGTATTGGAAGGTATCTTTTCGTGTCCAGAACCGGAATTTAGGAGGTTTTGCATTTACAGTATCTTAAAATCTAACAAATATGCAGGGGGAATGGGGCCATCAGCACACCACGTTTGGATAGAGGAATAACAAACTGTTTTCACTTTAACATCCGCTTTTGAACTCCTCTAATATGATAGATTCGGATGTAGTGCGACGAGATGTATTTTGTTTCGATATGTTCAGTATTGTTGTTCGGGCGGTACCTGTATGGTAAAATTTCCAAGGGTACCTTCTTTGGGAACGACCGCACCCACGAGACGGGGAGGGGGAATGAGTGGAAACAGACTCGAACCAGATTGGAACACGAGCCAGTTCGGATTGGGGATAAGTTTCAGAAACCAATACTGGGAGATGTGCCCCGAAATCGAAAATCTGCTAACGTTATTTTATAGAGGATCATTCGAAGTAAGTTCTTTTCAATTTTCAGCGGAATCGGAGTAAATATTTCCTAAGTCCATAAATACCCCAAAACTAACGAATCTCGATTCTTCTGTCCTTCTCTTTCTTTCTCTCCCTCTCTTAATTTAGTCGAAATACGAAATCATTGCTTCAATGAGGTCACGTATTGCGCGTCGAATTACCAATAAGGAGGTGGAGAAGGCAAATGTAGCAAGTGTTGATGAGGTGATGCTGGCTAAGTGTGGAGCATGGGAGTTGTTTGGTGGACTCATTTTGTTCTGATATCCCGCCTGCGAGAAAACGGGAAGTATTTACAAAAATGGCACAAATCGAATAGGGCATGCAGCGTGAAAAATATTGGTCGAGTGCTGACACTGATAACTACTGATGTCCGTTCGAGACCAACTCTCCTTGTTTCACGTGCTCACTCGCCGGCCAGAGAAACACAGCACCCAAATTGAGGAGGGTAGGTCTCGAATGGCCATCATTACTGCACAATTTCCCCACAGGTACGGTTTTCAGTTTTCGGATTGAGTAGGTATTTGAAGAGGACAATCTGAAGCATATCTTCAATGACTAAAAATGTTTATCAGTAGGTTTCAAACGTCACATTTTTGCTATACCTTTTAATTCCCTTTTATTAACACCCCGCAGTGCGCACAAATTTCGTCGGCAAATATCAGCGCGTTCACGTACTACTCGCCACTTTTCATTTAAAAAAATCCGTACAGCCCAAAAATTTTATGACGGAATCTGATAGAGCTTGATGTCCTGCATCGATTTCTACTAATATCACATGCATGCAGCCTGAATTTGCATAATTAATGAGGGACGAAGTTCGGCTGTTTTCACACATTTCCAAGTATTGCAACTCGAAATGATAACCAAATGTCATGAAAACGTTCACCTTTAGCGGCAAGCTAAAAATCTCATTATAGTTTCTAGTGTGCGGGGGAACGATGAACAGTGAATCGCACGCTTTTCCGGCTTGCCGAATCACATTGGAAAAACACTGCGAAACTCGTCATTTCACTCACATTTTTTGAAATAATTGCGAATTTCATATCGAAAATGGTTAGAAGTTATTCAGAATAAATTGAAACTAATAATAATCGCTATTTGAGTTGAGCATAGCGACCAAAAAGCTTGCGAAATTTCAAAATGTTAAAATTGATCCTCCCAAAAATGCATGAAAGTGAAAAGTTTTGAGTTATCTCTGCCATCTCATTAGATGACTCGTGTAATATATTTTCCATCAATGCTACACCCGTCTCTCCTAATGATCAATCTGGAATCCCCATCTTCAAGTACACCTTAAATTGAAAATATCAAAAATGAGGTCGAAAATATACCTTTTCACCATATTGCGTCATAATTAAGCAATATTTCCTAAATCTAGAAACGGGATAAATTGGTTCATATGTATTTCCAATACATACGAAAGAATGATTGAGATTGGGGCTTTTATTGTACAAGAGAAAAAATAAAGTAAAAAGTGTACGAACTTATGGGACCCCAATAGAAGTATGAATATTTTTCATTTGTTTTCCATGAAGCTTAGATTACTAAAATCCACTCGGCACCGAGCTAACACTTCATGGGAATCGGGGAGAATGAAAGGAACCTGAAAAACCTGAAAAAAGCCTAGGCATTGACTGCTGTTTCCACTCAAAAAAATCGATTTCTTTCTGGAAAAATATCGATACTGGATCTTTTTTCATATGTTTAGATGAATGAAAAAAAGGTATGAACACAGAGAGCTCGATTGACAAATTTCTACGAGCGAAAGATTGCATGTTTTCTGAAAGTGAATGCGTGCAATCACGGTTCCCACCTTCGCTACTTCACGTATCCGGCAGTTTCGTTGCTCAATGGTTGTGTGAATCACTTTTCAGAATATCCGGACATGTGATTTCAGGTTAGTGAAATTCCCGGTATGCTATAATCCATGTTTGTTCGGCTACATGTTCAATAAGACCTCAACTACATTGACGTATTTCAGGCTATCGCAATCCGTCAGTTGTATCACTAGTCGCTACTTGCCATAGTAAACTCAAAGAATGATCCAGCGTGACTGGGCGTTGATCATCTATTCCATTTACGTGCCGCTCCTAATCATTGTCTACGTCCTCGAGCTCATCGCAATATGCAAGCACCGCAGAACATTGTTCAGCTCCAGCTTCTTCAAGATCTTCAGCGTCTTGGCATTTGCTGTCGGTGAATATGAAATCTTCTCAAAACACTCTGTATATTACAGAATATAGCGGCTTGCCTATTTGGATGGTTCATATTCCGCCTGCCACTCTATCCGATAACCAACCATTTCTATGATAACGAGACTGCGAACAACGGCAGCGACTGGATCACGGCCGCATACTCGTAAGTTGCTAATATAAGCAGTTTGATCCAATACCGTTTAACTGAACCGCTAAAATTTGTATTTAAAACTTTATTCTTCCTGTTGTGAGAATCTGGTCAATAATATCGTACATAAATGATAGTTTTCTGATAGTGCACTCTCCATTCAGCACGATCTTTTGCCGATCAGAGAAACGAGATAACGTGTATAATAGCGAATGTTATTAGTCGAGTCGGCAAAGACTAGTTTTTGATAGCGTGTTGAGTGGAATGTGTGATGATTACAGAGTAGTGGTGTCATTTATTTTTTCGACTCCCCTTTTTCAGCACACTCTCTATTTTCTCAGGCCGGCGTAATAGTGTGCAGAATGGAGAGAGAAAAAATGAATTTTCATCTCTATTGCAGATGATCCTACTACTTGTGATGATCCTACTACTACTACTAGTGTCACCGAGTTTCTGCACGTTTTCCTCGCATTCAATCGCTTCACGGCACTCCAATTTCCAATGCTGCACGATCAGGTTTGATCCAGAACGCATATCTAATCACTCTTCATACAGCACGATATCTCGTCGATCAGAGAAACGAGAGCATGCATGATTGAGTCAGCTACTATTCGATCCGTCATTATTCTAGCTTTTTCAGTTCTGGCTACGGTCTTTCTTCGTGGGTCTCGCTCTCTGCGTGATCGTCTCCATGCCTCCTGTATATCATCTGCTCGAGCATAAGACCGCATCATTGCCGAGTGATGACAACCGTCTGTACTTCTATATCGAATCTACGCACCTCACAATTGAGGTAACCGGTCGATTATCCAATTGTTGTAGGGTCCCCGTGAGGTGTACGTACAAGTATTTGAGAGTGTGTTCATGCATATAAAGAACTCTGCTAAGAAATTAGGTCGGACTGGGAACCTTTCGTAAGTTTATGGTCTCGAATGACTATTCGGAAAACGTGAAAACGTTGTTATTCTAATCCCCTTAGAGTCTATGTCTATCAATAACCGAAATCACAGGAATCCATTTGGCTCAACATGGTCATAGTGACCGTGGTGTGCAACTTCGCCTCATCTCTGTTCTACGGCTCTTGCCTTGCCCGGCTCTTCTGTTTTTCATGTTCGAGGTGAATGTGATATCTCTCGTAGCAGTCATGTCAATCATATTAAGATTCGAGCAAAACTGAGATTACCTGAAAAGCCGGAACGATAACAACAATTATATTTGTTGGAGTGTGTTTGTGCATATCTAGACATCACCGCAAATATCTCACGTTTTCTTCGGATCTCAAAGTATCGGCGTTTTTCAAAGTCGATATTGTGATAAACTTGCTTCGAAGTTTGTTAGACCATGATTCTCACGAAATGACTTTGTAATAGATGGACAATTGGACAGTACTGCAAATAATTGATGAGTAAACGCGAAAAGTTTTTGCAACAGAGAACAGAAAATGGAATCGATTCAGAAATCACACTGCCGAGCGCAACTTATTTCTGGTCGGGTTTCTAACGACATTGTTCAGTCTACCGTACATGGCAGCAATGATAAGTGTTTGTCTTCTATTTCAGTCGGAAACTTATTCTGTAAATCGATTATTATATCTTTAGACGATAATCCACCTTACGCCTGATGAGGATCCTGATACTACTTTCATAAATTTCATCTACTTCCAACTGCCCTGGCTCACTGATTTGAAGCGAGTGCATTTATATTCTAAATAGTTTGATGAATTCTAAATTCAATTTGCAGTATTTTGAAATGCAAATTTATCTATGATATGTTTATCTATACGTCGTTAAGGTACCTCTCACCCGCTCCAATGCTGCTTATCACAAATCGTTCAATTCGTCGCGTTATAGCACATATGTTTTGGAAAACTGAAAGAACTACTAGTTTACTAACTATTCATAGCATTCTTCCCAAGACAAGTGTATAACCTTCACTATAAATGTCACCATTGGTAAGGTTAGCACATATGAAATGCGAATCACGATCGTGTTATTGCATCTTATTATTCATATTACGCTCAGTGAGCATAGACCAATTTAAGAATGGTTAACACGACCATCTTATTATTCATATTACGCTCAATGAGCATTGACCTATTTAAGAAGGGGTAACACCACCATATAGGTTGACGAGTTCTCGACGTGAGATTGTGCTACCCGATCACTTTTTCAAAACTGTCGTTACACCAATTTCCGTCTGAAACGAGCAACGAGTAATTGGCTGTGAGATCAACGGGCCTGATCGCTCATGCATTAATCAGAGAGCGTTCAATGGATAAAGAGTTTTTTTTTCACTTTTCCTGACTCTTAAGCAAAGGGATCTTAGAGTATATCGCAGACGATAAACATTTTACTTCAATCTTCAGTCCAAAAATGTGCCCCACTTTCAAGTTTCATCCCACATATTTTTTACTGATAATACGGCTCTATATCCTGCAAGTTAAACTCTTAAAGTTATTAGTACCTCTGTATCATCTGCACCCCTAACATTGTTGGTCACTCTCCGCATATCTTCATTTACTCAGCAATTAAATTTCCATCCATTAACATCTTCCGATCGTCCACAAGATTTTTCTAGCATCCTCAGCTATCTGCACCGAACTAATACGGACAATGCAAAGAAAATAAATGAACATGTTACTCAAATTGCAGAGGTCGGGGTGTCATATTTAAAGGAGCTGAAACCAGGTCCACTTCTGACTTGATTGCTCATTTGTCGTTTGAAAAGCACAGATTGTTGTCGGTAATGCACAGGAACGAAGCAACAACTAACACGTTGCTTCATATCTTTATAGAAAATGCATGAGTAGCACATAATGTTGATAATTGTGATCGGGTTCTTCACTGCATCATTTCGTCGCTTTTTGTGCCCGACGGCTGATGCATTTTATAGGCCACAATCTCTCGCAATTCGCTTCTTCCCATAACTAAGCAGCCTCCTTCGCTTCTCATGTAGCATCGAATCCTGAATACTTCAGAGTCGTCTGAAAGCTCGTCTAAGAGATACCGTTGCCTCATTACTTGCGCTGTGCTGCTGCTGTTGCAGAAAAGCGGAGTCGTGCAGCGTGTAATCTGGCGGCGCCTTAGGAGACGTTCCATGAGTTAGTGAAGCTTTTGGGAGGAGTCGACGGATGACTTTATTGCAACCCATGTCAATAAGTTGTGGGTGAAGTCCCCATATATAAAGCTGATCGCCGGCCCAATATGAGATGCTGGGGTGCACCCTCCGGGAAATGCCAGACATGTCCCAAAAAAAATTGAAAATTTGATCCCTGAAAAAAGTACGTTCTTATAGGTGTTTCAGACGTACTTTGCCATAAAAATCACGAAATACATACTCTCGAAGCGATAACTCATCGATAAAATGTAGTGTTTTTGAAACATTTTTTTTTATATTTGATTGATTTTCCGTTGTAAATACACCATTCAAAGCTCAGAAACATGACTTATTTTGAAATTTTGAGATTAATAAAAGTATTTTTTCGACTTTTCACTTTTTTCGTGTTTTATCGATATCACAACCCCATAACATTAACACAAATAATGATAAATGAAGTATAAATATAGTCAGAAAATGGCTTTATTGCATCGAAATGGCGAAACCTCTGGTTATCGTTCTCTCGTCAGCCTTCGAGAGAACTTCGGACCGGAAGGCGTAACTCCCGAGCGCATTTTGAAAAGTACCGTGAAAAAATGGCCCAAGGGGTACTTTTGCACGTAGAATCCGAATCTGCAATAAAATTTTTCATATGACATTAAAAAAAAATTCAGGGTGACTGTAAAATGATGAAATTTTGATTTTTATACATTTTATCGATGAGTTATCGCTTCGAGGGTGTGCATTTTATCGATGAATTATCGCTTCGAGGGTATGTTATTTTTATGGCAAAATACGGCTGAAACACCTATAAGAACGTACTTTTTTCAGGGATGAAATTTTCGACTTTTTTGGGACATCTCTGGCATTTCCCGGAGGGTGCACCCCAGCATCTCATATTGGGCCGGCGATCAGCTTTATATATGGGGACTTCACCCGCAACTTATTGGCAGGGGTTGCAAAAAAGTCATCCGTGAGGTAAGTGCACTAACTCATGGAACGTCTCTTAGAAGTTTGGGATCTGTCGGGTGGAGAGTGGGCGTTGTCAAACATGCTTTCGCACGTCTAGAGAGGTGATATCAGTTGTCTGGAGTTTGTCTAATCAATTTGGACAGCCGTGTTACATAGTCCATACAGTCTGCATCACCCTGAGTAGTCGTCACTAGACGATTGTCAAATTAATTGAAGTGAGAAGTGGACACACCGGTAAAGAGGCAGTGCACATACTCACATCACTCTGCGAATTTTGCAGAATCGGAATGGATCGAATATTGGAGGACACTATGACTTCGGCGCTGCGAATTCAAAATGAAACACATTTCGCGAAAGGAAAGATTATGGCAACTGCCTAGAGAAATGAGTGGAAAAGACAAAAATACTTCACAATCATTGCTCTATGAATGTGTATTTGAAGAATCATCGAGAAACGAGAAACGTGACGTTAGACGCACTAACATGCAAAGACGAAATGAGATGGGACGAGTAGTATGCGACTGCTTTTTTTTTATTCTCGCGTTGTTTTGTTGCTCTATATGTGTGCATAAATCTCGAAAATCTGAATTCATCTTCGGAATGAGCTTCGGAGCATTAGAACAGATTGACTTTAGAGATTCCCGACATAGTCAGCCGAGTTCGTCTAATATGTCATTTGCTTATGCTGGAACACTGAAGATGTATTCGAACTTGCGCTAGTCAGTAGAAAGTCCTATGGCATATCCGATGCTTGACATGTTCGGAGCGGGTATTGATCCTAACACAAACAATTTTACATGTTGGCTGAGTTTCCATGATCTCATTAGTATCTCTAGATTTTTCGCTTTCATCTTCTTGATCTTTGTTTGGTTTTGATATCGAGATTAGTAATGAGAACAACATTTACACAAGCAAAACATATTTTGCATGACATTAATCAGTAATGAGCTTCTCGGTAATGCTATGCGATGCGTCATTGGTACCATCTGAAGAACGTCAGTAGACGATATTTCTCCCCTTTCTTCTCATCCACATTTATTTGTGAACGCGTTATTCAGCTGCTGTCACACCCTTCTGAGGTTGTCAATTAAAAATAATAATCGTTGTAGTATTTATCTTTTGTTATTGAGCAAGGCAAACATTGTTCGAAAAAAAGCTGGCATCAAAAATGCACATGGATAGACTTACTTGGAGTCAATTCCTCTCAATCCACTTTTAGAACCATGTATGTTCTAAAAGTGCATTCAATTTCCCTAATTTTCTTAGAGAAAATATTATTTACAATAATTCGATAGTCCGACCTTTTCCCATATCTTGTTCTCCTTAAATTTGAATCAATTCGTATTATTTTCTTGCCTTCCTACTTGGCTCTTGCATTCGAGCTTTTAGGCTAATAAATCAACTATCGTACATGGTGGTCAAACCGTGACAGATGATCATTTTTGGCCTTTTTTTACTTTTTTGACTTCCAGCGAATACGCAATAATAAATTCCAATTTTTATTTTTTATTTTTTGTCCACCCTTGTTTACGGGAATCGGCCGGGCATGTCCTGGTGAAATATTCCTCTAATATGGAGAAAAATGACAGCCATAATTTGAAAAATTGGTTGATTCCGTAAGCCGGCATTTAGCACACGCGAGTCAGCGAGCCATCATCATTTTTAAATTCTCTGCGTATTTTACTTTCCCCTTATTGTTTAGACGTTCTGCCCGTTTAATTGTTGTAGTCACGATGTTCCAAGGTGCCATGCCGAGCCGACGGACGCCGCTCGACGAGGATTGATAGCTGTTGTGCGAGGAAATTGGAGGGTTTCTTCAAAGGTTAAACTTTCTCTATATTTTCTTTGAATATAAAGAGTGGCGCTGTGTTTGTTTAAGTTGTTTCAGCTCTGTGCCCGCTCTGCTGAGGCTCCGGGACAAGTTGGGATACGATGGAGTTAGAGGAGCCAGGTGAGAAATGTAGAATCTTCTCATGGAGTCACACAATTCGAGTATCGAGGAGAGGGAGTCTCGTAAACGGATGGAGGAGTCGGCTTATCCAGTGTATGTCTGACTGGATATAGGTGTATGACTTGACGAGGTAGATCGAAAGATGGAAGGGAAAAGGAGACGGGAATGGATGGGGATGGATTGGAGGGCAGCTCAAAGATTCGAAACTTCTATTCCTAAAACACGAGGTAAGTCAGGGTGTTTGAATAAGTGAACCTTAATAACGGGGATTGACAATTTGGGGGACGGGGATTGACAATTTGGGGGTGATGCCTGGCAAGGTCTCAACAAAGCCAAACACCGCCTATGTCAATTCAATCGCAACCGGAAAAATTCAAACCTGATCAGTAGCGATGAAGATATACGAGTCGCACGAGGGGGAGAGGCCGAGGGGCAGAGCACAGTCTGGAAAATGGAATAAATGAATAAACACAGTGTATGGCTGGTTCATCTTTCAGGAGTTGGATTTATATTCTCTAGCCGGAATCCCTTTTTCTAATATTAAAGGAAACTAATTATTTTAATAAAATACGCGGCAATGGAAGACTGATCTACCACCACAGATGACTGATCTACCACTGATCAAACACAATTCCCAAATCGGGACTCAATCGGGATAATTCTTATTAAAACTGGTAATTGAAGCTTATTCGAAATGAGAGAAGAATTATTCCCATCTTTTGCAACTCAAACAAGCAACTAACCTGGTTCCGTCGGCTCCCAATTTGCCTCGACGGCTCACCAGAGCTAGTTCAGAGCTGAAATAGCTCAAACAAACCAATCACAACTCTTATATTCAAAGAAAATAAAGAGAAAGGTAAACCTCTAAGGAAAACACCGACGAGAAGCACGAGGAGGAGAGGGCGGAGGGTCAGAGTAAAGCCTGGAAAATGGAATAAATGAATAAACACAGGCAGTGAAGCATTGGTTTCCCCCGGTTCCTGATAAGTTTATTTATTTTTGCGCGTGAATCCATATATTCACATTAAACCCAACTAGTTACAGCTCATCAGCGGTAAATTACAAGAGAGGAAAGACCTTTTTCTGAACACAAAAGACAACATTATATTTTTGAATAAATACACGGCATCAAGAAGTTGATCTACCCCTACTGATCACAATTCATTCGATTCAGCAGGTCCTAGTTAAATAACAACTGGTAACAACAGCTTATCAGTGAAGGGAGTAGCACTGTCTCCGTCTTATTCCACTCAAACATCAGAAGAACAGGCAGTTTCGCAGGCTCAAGTGAAGCAAGTAGAAGCAGGCTGATTCTACATTTCTCACCTGGCTCCTCTAACTCCATCGTATCCCAACTTGTCCCGGAGCCTCAGCAGAGCGGGCACAGAGCTGAAACAACTTAAACAAACACAGCGCCACTCTTTATATTCAAAGAAAATATAGAGAAAGTTTAACCTTTGAAGAAACCCTCCAATTTCCTCGCACAACAGCTATCAATCCTCGTCGTGCGGCGTCCGTCGGCTCGGCATGGCACCTTGGAACATCGTGAATACAACAATTAAACGGGCAGAACGTCTAAACAATAAGGGGAAAGTAAAATACGCAGAGAATTTAAAAATGATGACGGCTCGCTGACTCGCGTGTGCTAAATGCCGGCTTACGGAATCAACCAATTTTTTAAATTATGGCTGTCATTTTTCTCCATATTAGAGGAATATTTCACCAGGACATGCCCGGCCGATTCCCGTAAACAAGGGTGGACAAAAAATAAGAAATAAAAATTGGAATTTATTATTGCGTATTCGCTGGAAGTCAAAAAAGTAAAAAAAGGCCAAAATGATCATCTGTCACGGTTTGACCACCATGTACGATATGTGTTGTTTGGTGTTCCGCATTTCAGGTTGCTTGCGTGCATCCATCAGTCAACAACTCTTCCTTAGGATTGAATATATTGCATTCGTGCAGCAATGGGGCTAGATGTCCACTTCATCTCGCGCGTAACAAACGCCCTCATGATGGTTGATTTGGCGATGAGCACGCGGTGCCTCTCGCCTGTCTCATTCTCTACGTAGTAGTGAAGGACCGTGCCTCCTGTTCGGGCGCCTTCTTCACCATCTACAAGGTTCGTGCTCGCATTATGGATTCCGTGCGCATTATGGATTCAAGTGTTATTGTAAAATTCAAATTTTCAGTGATAGCATTACGGCGTTTAGAGAACGGACAATACGCTATGCGAGAAACTATTTAATGATGGAGGGAGGCGAAGTTTGCCGATGGCGCGCACAAAAACGCGTATGTGCGCGTTTGAAAGCTGTTGGCCAGGCGTTCATGACCGTATATGCGTGAAACGGAAAATGTTCTTATAGTACAACTAAGGTTGTCACAAAGACAAATCCGCATCTTCATTTCGCAAGCTAACTCGTTACCCAACCGGTCTAGATAGTGTATATAATGAGGAGAGTTATTCGTCATCCTGACATCCCTTCATTCGTATTCGTAGGCGTTCAGGTCGGTCTTGTATACGATATCTTCGCGCTGCTCATTTCGCACGTCATCGGCGTGATTCCAACCAGAGGCGGCGTCATCGATGATAGTTTCATGGCATCACAACTGTATCTCAAGGTGATCTGACGTGTGATTTCTATGACCTTATAATGCGGATTCATGATTGCGAGCGAGGATCGGGAATGCTGCAGTCCGAGTGCATGACCAATCTCGTGGACAAGTACATACGGGAAGAAGGCGTGCTCAGCCCCTTCCACACTCCATCTGCAATTACATTGATTGATATATTTGCGCACATCTGACGACGAGGAAATAATGAAGAACACTTCAAACATGAATGAAAAAGTCAGCCAATCCTCACTTTTCGGCATCATCAAAGTGGATGTCTCCATTGAGAGGCGAATGCTTATATCCGGGGTAGAATGTGTGAGCGAGCACGTTCTCGTTGTCATCGCCTTCCCCGTCAAACTGGAATTAACTATATGAGGTGCGCAAACAGTGTTTCGAACTATTGAACATTTCTATGACAAACCAACATGATAAGGATCTCCATGAGCGCCATCTTCCCATCGAATATTGATATCGGCATTGGACTCATCCATCGCCTCCTCGAATTCCAGAGTACTGCACGATTCTGTAATTTGTTTGACAAACGATTGACCCATTTCCGATGTCGCGATTAAGTTCCACCGACTCGAATTTTCAGAAAAATAACGTCTTTGTATGGAGAAAAAATGATTACCTTGTGGACTAACGAAAACTGCGAAATATCTATCTGCTTAGCCCAGATCTCAAAACCTTTCTGGATCGTTCTTCTGAATATTTACTCTCAATAAAAATAAATATATTAATTCAGCACAAACCTTGTCGCATTTTTCTCCATATCCTTCGAGTATTTGCTGATGAACCTGGAAAGCGCATTTTTTATAAATTTAAAATCAGGACGATCTAAGGATCTCACCATTTCAGTTGCAATGTATGTCCAATAAAGTGTTTTGGATTCCAGTGCGATGCGTGAGGCAAGGCTGACATTTTTTTATATCTCTCATTTTTTTCAGAAATTCTAAATTATTGATATTTATAATTCGATCATCTAGCAATACGTAACAATATTGGCAAAACTTCTGAATATAAAAACTCTTTTTACTCTTTAAAGCCGTAATATGACACAAATTTACCGTATCGTTTGGATCGAGAGCTCGTTTCCGCATCAGGTCTCATGCAGCGGTTCCGGTTTGTCCAAGTGAGTGTTGCCTCATCTACCTGGCCCGCTCGTTCTTTTTCGAACTGTAAGTGTACTTTATTCAGACAGTAACCTTTGATAACATGGCGGTATGACGAGAGATGAGTGCATTCTAGGAACAATTTGCAAAAAATGGCTTGATCTAATACATACTATTACGGGATAATATTGGATAGGATTCAAATAATTCCAATGCCAGAAAACATTCTCGTCTTTTATTCTGTTTATTTTGAGCTTTACGCGAGCTCATCTCGGAGCAGAGATAGCGCCCTAACCGACATGAGACCGAGATTGTTCGAATCCTAGTTCTCAAAGTATAGTTCTTAAAGTCGCATGATAGTATGTCTGAGAGCAAGCCCACTTTCTGTAAATATTTCATGAACGGGAAGTTTTTGCACCGGGCTCTCGTGTCACTGAAGAAGAAATACAGCTCATCTACCTGTATTGATCGAGCGTCCGACTTATGAAGCAACCTTCCTGCCAGCACGAGGACGCAATAAAGGAATGCAGATGATGACTGCAGCCACATCTTCCGGAATGATGGTCGATATGCTACTGTAATAGACAGTTTCTGCAAAATAAATGGCCATGGCTTGTCGGATGGATACAACCGTACGAGTATTTGAGTGGAAACAAGAAGAGGATGAGTCGGGAACCTCACATTGTCTCGATACCGCACATTTCTCTCTATCTCTTATCGGTTTTTCGACTATACAAGCAGATTCCTTGACCCCGAGAGAGATAGAGAGCAGAGTTTAAAAATCAGTTTAGTTGTGTTCCGTTGTGGTGCCACCCGTCGTATTTACACGACGAGTAGGCGGATAGAGAAGATATGAGAGACTAACGAGACAAAAGATTGAGAAAATGCTAGAGGATACGCGGTTAGGAGAGAGATAGAAACTCAAGAATAACAAAATATCCACTTTTATATTGAATTTGTTCGATATATACTTTAAAAAATTTCTATAACATCTTATCGACTAGTCAGTGTTCTGATAACTGAACAAAAGATTTACAAATTTTGGTTCGGACGCTTTCTGCTATTTATTTTCGTTAATCTCTGAATCGTATGTAACAGCAAATTTTGAAATTTCGGTACAATTTTTTTTTGACAACTTTAGCAAAATGAAGATTAGTTCAAGATCGGTTCTTCGCTCTCAGCATGAAAGTTTGTCAGAACATATGTCTGCACATTTTTATCTCTACCAAAATTTTGTAGCCCAACTAAGAGCGGAGATACGGTTGAGGCGGTCCCAGAACCGGTAAATACCTAAAAGCCAGATCTGCGACAATTTGTCGGCGTCGTCCGATATAATCACAATTATATCATACTGATTGACCAAACTTACTGCTTCTAGTTCCTAGGGGTCATGCAATCTCTCAGAAGACATGAGGTAATTCGTTTATTTACCTAATTAGATCAATCAATTACACCAAAACGAAAAACGAGAAATGGGATGTTTTCCTATTCTATATACTTGCACGATAAGGCGATGAAGTGTGTGATGGGTAATGCACGCAATCGCTTGCAGGCGGAGCAGTCTCTGATGTTGTCGAAGCTGTGCGGAACCCAGGACATTCTTTACCAACAGGTCCTCCAGTTCGCTGCGGGAGGCTTCTGCAGTGAGGCGAAGGCGAAAGAAGTCGAGGTAAGGTCGATTATCAAGCGATGCGAGTGGATCAACGTCGATATGTACAACCACGACCAATCGTGAATGTAATGCACACATTTCAGTCATTCTTCTGCTCGTGTCCTTTGCTCTCTTCGGAAGGAGTCTCCTCGTTCGATAGACCTCTCAAACAGGTGTGGTTGGGTATTTGAGGAGCAATTAATTATGTGGCTGATAATCGAGTTTTTTTGTCTAATGCGTGCGAATGAGAAGTCGATATCTCAATATCTCGGATAAGGGATTCCAACCCTTCACCGCTAACTAGGCAATTGGATTTCACGTAACTTAAGCACTTCATCGCCTTATCGTGCAAGTATATAGAATAGGAAAACATCCCATTTCTCGTTTTTCGTTTTGGTGTAATTGATTGATCTAATTAGGTAAATAAACGAATTACCTCATGTCTTCTGAGAGATTGCATGACCCCTAGGAACTAGAAGCAGTAAGTTAGGTCAATCAGTATGATATAATTGTGATTATATCGGGCGACGCCGACAAATTGTCGCAGATCTGGCTTTTAGGTATTTACCGGTTCTGGGACCGCCTCAACCGTATCTCCGCTCTTAGTTGGGCTACAAAATTTTGGTAGAGATAAAAATGTGCAGACATATGTTCTGACAAACTTTCATGCTGAGAGCGAAGAACCGATCTTGAACTAATCTTCATTTTGCTAAAGTTGTCAAAAAAAAATTGTACCGAAATTTCAAAATTTGCTGTTACATACGATTCAGAGATTAACGAAAATAAAGAGCAGAAAGCGTCCGAACCAAAATTTGTAAATCTTTTGTTCAGTTATCAGAACACTGACTAGTCGATAAGATGTTATAGAAATTTTTTAAAGTATATATCGAACAAATTCAATATAAAAGTGGATATTTTGTTATTCTTGAGTTTCTATCTCTCTCCTAACCGCGTATCCTCTAGCATTTTCTCAATCTTTTGTCTCGTTAGTCTCTCATATCTTCTCTATCCGCCTACTCGTCGTGTAAATACGACGGGTGGCA
Source organism: Pristionchus entomophagus (assembly GCA_036245825.1). Taxonomy (NCBI): domain Eukaryota; kingdom Metazoa; phylum Nematoda; class Chromadorea; order Rhabditida; family Neodiplogasteridae; genus Pristionchus; species Pristionchus entomophagus. The sequence goes on from BTSX01000006.1 coordinate 37,104,465, forward strand.
CCACAACGGAACACAACTAAACTGATTTTTAAACTCTGCTCTCTATCTCTCTCGGGGTCAAGGAATCTGCTTGTATAGTCGAAAAACCGATAAGAGATAGAGAGAAATGTGCGGTATCGAGACAATGTGAGGTTCCCGACTCATCCTCTTCTTGTTTCCACTCAAATACTCGTACGGTTGTATCCATCCGACAAGCCATGGCCATTTATTTTGCAGAAACTGTCTACTACAGTAGCATATCGACCATCATTCCGGAAGATGTGGCTGCAGTCATCATCTGCATTCCTTTATTGCGTCCTCGTGCTGGCAGGAAGGTTGCTTCATAAGTCGGACGCTCGATCAATACAGGTAGATGAGCTGTATTTCTTCTTCAGTGACACGAGAGCCCGGTGCAAAAACTTCCCGTTCATGAAATATTTACAGAAAGTGGGCTTGCTCTCAGACATACTATCATGCGACTTTAAGAACTATACTTTGAGAACTAGGATTCGAACAATCTCGGTCTCATGTCGGTTAGGGCGCTATCTCTGCTCCGAGATGAGCTCGCGTAAAGCTCAAAATAAACAGAATAAAAGACGAGAATGTTTTCTGGCATTGGAATTATTTGAATCCTATCCAATATTATCCCGTAATAGTATGTATTAGATCAAGCCATTTTTTGCAAATTGTTCCTAGAATGCACTCATCTCTCGTCATACCGCCATGTTATCAAAGGTTACTGTCTGAATAAAGTACACTTACAGTTCGAAAAAGAACGAGCGGGCCAGGTAGATGAGGCAACACTCACTTGGACAAACCGGAACCGCTGCATGAGACCTGATGCGGAAACGAGCTCTCGATCCAAACGATACGGTAAATTTGTGTCATATTACGGCTTTAAAGAGTAAAAAGAGTTTTTATATTCAGAAGTTTTGCCAATATTGTTACGTATTGCTAGATGATCGAATTATAAATATCAATAATTTAGAATTTCTGAAAAAAATGAGAGATATAAAAAAATGTCAGCCTTGCCTCACGCATCGCACTGGAATCCAAAACACTTTATTGGACATACATTGCAACTGAAATGGTGAGATCCTTAGATCGTCCTGATTTTAAATTTATAAAAAATGCGCTTTCCAGGTTCATCAGCAAATACTCGAAGGATATGGAGAAAAATGCGACAAGGTTTGTGCTGAATTAATATATTTATTTTTATTGAGAGTAAATATTCAGAAGAACGATCCAGAAAGGTTTTGAGATCTGGGCTAAGCAGATAGATATTTCGCAGTTTTCGTTAGTCCACAAGGTAATCATTTTTTCTCCATACAAAGACGTTATTTTTCTGAAAATTCGAGTCGGTGGAACTTAATCGCGACATCGGAAATGGGTCAATCGTTTGTCAAACAAATTACAGAATCGTGCAGTACTCTGGAATTCGAGGAGGCGATGGATGAGTCCAATGCCGATATCAATATTCGATGGGAAGATGGCGCTCATGGAGATCCTTATCATGTTGGTTTGTCATAGAAATGTTCAATAGTTCGAAACACTGTTTGCGCACCTCATATAGTTAATTCCAGTTTGACGGGGAAGGCGATGACAACGAGAACGTGCTCGCTCACACATTCTACCCCGGATATAAGCATTCGCCTCTCAATGGAGACATCCACTTTGATGATGCCGAAAAGTGAGGATTGGCTGACTTTTTCATTCATGTTTGAAGTGTTCTTCATTATTTCCTCGTCGTCAGATGTGCGCAAATATATCAATCAATGTAATTGCAGATGGAGTGTGGAAGGGGCTGAGCACGCCTTCTTCCCGTATGTACTTGTCCACGAGATTGGTCATGCACTCGGACTGCAGCATTCCCGATCCTCGCTCGCAATCATGAATCCGCATTATAAGGTTCGTATCGAATTTGTGAGTTTTACATAAATTTAGTGTAAATCTTGCAATGCCTGGAGGTTAGTATGGTACCTGAACCTTGCTCAAGGCTATCATAATAATCTGTCGTATTTTTATAACTTGCCAATGGAATCGATACGTCTGCACGTCGACGACAAGTGCGGAGTCAACTGGAATATAGGTGAAGACGCGGACTACTACCGAATTACAGAAAAGCTCGGCATTTGAATTTCAAAACATGTGTTGATGAAGAAAACAATGTAACGGAACGCATTTCTCAGCCGGTCCGACCAACTGGATTCCAACAATACAATAAAATTGCAGAGAGAAGCCGTCGATTCTGGATGAAAATCACTTCGACGCACTTCTTCGATTCATTATTTGCAGAATATTGATCATTGTATTGTTATTCTCAACCTTTTTCGCTACCTCATTCATCGTTTAGCATATTCATTCACTGATTCATTATGAATTTTTCCAGACTTAGTCTTTTTTTCAAAATAAAATGCGCTAGCATAAAGTGAAAGAATTGAGCCAGAAAATGTGGGTCTCTCCTCTCCCCTCCCCTTTCTTCCGCGCTCTTCAAATCCTCAATTCCTCGCTCTCGCTCCTCAATTTCTCAAATCAATCGATCCGTCACCAACAGTTCTCGATAGGATTGATAGTCTTAGCGCATACCTACTGAGCCACGGAGAACACTTTCAGTCTTCTTACAGAGGAAGATGTGAACCGAGCAGAAAGTGGTGTGTGAGACCATGCAGGTTATGTTTATCGATTTTCAGCCCAAATTTTTTCTTGCCCTTTTTTGAAAGTTGATATCGTATGTTACCATAGTCCAGAGTGAGGAACACTTGGTCGTTGACAATAATTGTACGGTCATTACTTACCATTCAGCTGTAAGTATCATCATGAGTTTTTGTATATTAAATGAATTATTATACAAAAACTGGTTTGCCCATGCACTAATCTCTTCTCGTAAGGGAACTGCAATCAGGAACTTGTCAAATGTCAAGATTTTCATCTGCACAGGTATTGGTGTTACTATCAATCTTTACGGATATAGGCCTAGGCAAGTCGCGTCAAACGTTTTATGAAACGTTTTATGGCGCGTGTGAAAATAAGTGCATTCGTATGTGGGTAAATTCATTGATAGTCAATTATGCACGCGACCGTATGATACATATGGCCCAAGATGAATGAACCATGATCTACCTGAAAGTGTTACATCGGAAGCAAGACAGGAGTACGTCGATATCACTCTGGAGAGATTGCTCGTTTTCTTGGCATTGATGGCACTGTTTGCATTTAGACTCTTGCGAGGACTTTGACTATTATTTGAAACAACGTAATCGCAACTTTGACATGGCCTGGATATTTTTTTAAAAATACTGACAGAACCAAACGCTTACGAAGAATCAGATGGGGGCTGAGATCCAGGCCTGGGCAGATAAGAATGGAGTTCTCGTAAGTTGTGTTCTATTTGAAGAATATTCAGGCAAATTCCTACTCAGGATGCCCTTAATACTGCGAAGGCAAACTTTGTGCAGAGGATGAAATATAAACGTGCTAATGCGACGAACGCAATCACGGGACTTGCAACAGCTAAGGTGACGCACAATCACTAAGGTGACGCATACAAGGCAGGACGCTGCATACGCTGCATACTCGTCTTATCTTTCGGAACAATCTCACAAGAATTTTAAAAAAAGTGGTTTTAAGCTGAATACGATCGAGAACAACAAGTCGCTCACTGAAATCCAGGTCAATGAGCAGATCACATCCGTCTATAATTCTTTCACGACTCCTCTTTCGAAAGAAATTATGGCAATCATCGCTGGCGAATATCCATCGATATCTCAACAATCGTCAAAAATAAATATGATTAACTCGTCGCACAAGGCCACGTTCTCAACTATTCGCATATTCGCGAGGAGCTTTAAAAAAGCCAGCACCTATTATGCTGGTGGCCACAACCTATTATGAACAGGTTATTTATGATCGCACTGGAAGTTGTGGTTCTTGATCGGTTGTTCCGGATTCGCAACTGTTTGGATGATTGAGTATTGAAACCCACTCTCACCAGCGTGCGATGACCCTTAGTGAGATTTTGCAGGATCAAACTAACATGTTTTAGAGATCGAAAATACTTGTCTCGTGAAAAACATATACATAGGAACAACAGGAATGATACCACTATTCGAAGTACGGATAATTTTGTTACTACGATGCATGATTCGATACACTTGCACGCATTCGATATAACACGATTGTTATCAATAATTGAAATGAATTGAATTTCTCATGAAATTATCCATTATGCTGTGTTTGCACTGACTTGAATATATTAATTTTATTAGTGGCGTCTTGGGCGATCCGGAACTTTCGAATAACAATTTTTCTCCGAGGTTTAGTGTGAAGAATAACTCGATTTGTGCTTGATTGATATCGACGTGAGCTGGATCGGGAGAAAAAGGAACCCTGAAGAACAAAAAAAATCAATGTATTAATGGTACGCTTTTGTTTTGGGTGATATTATACTTACAACCAACTTTTGAACGAAAATTGGCAAATGTACGTTTTTCTTCGAGGAGACGAACGCGGAATAAGAAACACACTAAACAAAATGTGGCCAGAACACCTCATCTAATTTCATGTTTTGATACTGGAGACCTGCTCTGAAACAACGTACCGCAAGCGCTGTCGCAGCAAGAGAAGAGACGAGTAGTAGAAGAGTGAACATCGTTCATGTCTGCCGCTGTTGTCACAGCTCCACCTTCCAAGCAAGCAACTGAACAATCAGAAAGCCCCTCCCCCTTCTCTGTATTCCGAATAAATAATTTTTAAATTAACGATGAAACAGTGAAACAACCGGTCGAGAGTCAGCGGCGGTCACACCCAATCAACCAAAGAGAGGGAGGGCAGTATGCGTGATTGAGGTGAAGAGAAGACTCGCGGTCAGAATGCGATATAGTCGAAGTATATGACTGAGATTATGTAGAAAGGAGATGACAGGCAAAACATGATCTCATAATCAGTGAAAGAAAGCTATAGTAGCTGAGACAGTTATTCAATGGTTTTCGGTTCAACGGACACCAGGCACTGTGATTAACAAAACGCTATCACCGACCTTCGTTATTCAATTAATCCCTTACAAGAAAAGGGGCGCCGTGCGAGAGAGAAGATAACGAGTGCACCTAGTTCTAACTGTACGCATTGTGGTTTCAATGATCGAACCTTTGTTCCCTCTATCGCGGTTTTTATTCGCCTTTGATTTGCTTGCTCTTACCTGGCGAGTTTTAATCGATTTTTAGTCGATGCAGGTCACATCTTCGCGCAATTCCTACGGCAAGAAGGTAGTGAGAGTTGTCTTCACCGGTGGTCCGTGCACAGGTGCCTATTTTTTCAATTATAGAGCCGAATACCGGTATCCAGCAATTAGGATTAATCAGAGACGTGGAAATGCCACATTTGTTTCTATAATATCTAACTCAAACTCCCATCAGGCAAGTCCTACAACATCGTGCGCTCCAAACGTCTCGTTGAGACGCGCTACGGTGATCAGTGGAAGGTAACAACTAGATGTGATCAAATTAATTCCCGTCTCGAGACTTGTGCAGAACTATGATAAAAACGTATATTGTACTTCGGCCAGACTGCTCACTTTTATTTTTTTCAATTAACGATCTCTATTTTTTTTCATATTTTAGTGCCACTCAGTGACAGAGGGTGTGTCCGGCATGCACTCAACTGATAGCGTTTCGTGCGCTGATTTAAGTCACGAGGGAGATTGTATGATGATGAAATTCTTCTCCTCTGGAGCCCTTCCAAAAACGGCGAACATTTTTCCAATTTAAGGGAAAGGTAACTTGAAAATTTTGATTTTGTATCTCGTTGCGAAGGCTACCTTGCAAAGGTTGTTCCGAACAAAAGTGAATACAGATGGCACCGCGACAAGGTCGATAATATGATCCAGTTCGAGAAGATCTTCGACGATGCCGCTTCTCGAGAGGTGAGGGCGGCATGCATAGGAGCCAAAGACGGAATCCTTTCAGCGATTCTGCCACACGATCATCCTCTACGACGGCGGCGCGCTTGATCTCAAGGTACCCAAAACCATAAGGAGAGGCAGAATTAAAACAAAATTAAGATCTATATTCCGCGCATAGAAAAAGTTTCCCGTACGGAGAAACCAGAAACCATTCCGCATGTCGACATTGTCGATCGTGTCGAAACCACCATAATCTAGGTGGTTACTCCTATGAGCGTGTGGCCGCAGATCCTGGAAAAGATACAGACGAACGAACATCAACTGATTGCCCGTTACGATCTTGAGATCGTTCTGCACACGGCTTCAGAGTAAGGCGTTCTCACATATCGGTTCTCGCACGGCTTCACAATTATCTTCCTCTTTTGCGACGACGTATATAATCCCCCAAACAAGCGCAGGGGCGAGAGGCGTCCGAGCGCGTGCGCAAATGCGATCGGTGAGGTAATGTTGACCTGCCGCAATCGGATATTTCGTTCCAGACACGCCCAAGCTTGGAAAGCTGGGTAGAGATTGGTAGAGATCGATGCGCCCACCAGCAGGAGTGCAGTGGATGAGAAGTTTGATGATATATGGGCTCTGATTGAACCGTTGCTGAAGGCCGTTTGACATGCTAGCTGTGCATTTCCACACCTTCCACACACTTTCACGTTCATTATCACATTTTCAAAGTCAGATTTCACCGTTCGAACAATGAACCCATCAATAAGGGTGGATTATGATGAGTAAACATGATTTTGAAGGACAAATACACTCGATTTGGCATAAGAAAAGTGAGCTCCACGCACCAGACAAACCGCATTTTATGAATCCGTTTTCTAAATCAATATTTTCGGTTCGGAAAATAGATATACTGACAACGTAACGTCTAGAGAGTTTGGACGTTACGTTATCAGTATATCTATTTTCTGCATTTTGAGCAATTCTCCAGCTCATCTAGGTTCTATGTTACGCTTGAATTGTTGAGAGGTTTAGAAAAGATTGGTAAAATATATTTCAGAATGGGCATGTTTTTTTTGCTCTTCGGGCTCGTTTACACATGTTCTTCGATTCTCAGCAATATTTTGGTTACGAGTGGGAGCATTAAATTGTCTCGTATTCGCGTTTGCTGGCATCGTCACTCGAGCTAAGTCAAACCGGTCTCGATATTGATCATTTTCATTTATTTGGCGATACGATATTCACAAGGAAAATAAAATAATAAATTTGATAATACTTGTAGGATATACCATTGTCATAGTTTGTACATTTACAAACTCTTTACGTGAAATTCGGTTGATAATATATGCGAGGTAGGAAACTTCATAGATGAATAGTCATCCTTTATCCAATATGATGACGCGTAGTCTCTTCAACTGGCGTTGTTAGTGTAGGTAGGGAAAATTTGTGCCATCCCTGCGTGCCTCGAGTTCGTTTTGTAGAAACTGATGTAGTAAGTTGTCTTGTTGGCTCCGGTGTTCCTGCAGTCCGCTCCATTGTTTCAGCCTCCGATGTGGTAGTGATTTCAATAGCGGGAGTAGTATCTTTGTCGGGACCCACGGTTGTCACTGGTTCCGATGTTCCTTCACTCGTTGTAGTGGGTAAAAAAATTTTAAAAAAGTGGGTACCGATGTAGATTGGAAAATTTCGACTGTCGTGATGTGATCATCATTCGGAATGGTCGTGCTAGCGTAATGAGCAGGTGCGGCCGAGGTTTGGGTGAGCACTTCGGCGGTCGGCAATGACATCTCCGTGAATCTTTCAATAAAGTCAGTCGATTCGTCAGTGGTAACCGTGCGTGAGGTTGTCGTGGAGATATCCATCGCTCTAATTTCCGCAATCTTCCGGCGACAGGACTCCAGCAAGCATGCAGTGCATGGCGTCGTTAAGTTCGGCAGCCTGAGAAAATATTGCAGTGTGAAAGCGTGATAGGTTGATATTACCTGTTTCTCCATCTTCGAAGCAGTTTCAATGAGCATTGCGACGGTTCCATTGAGTTCCGAAGACTGATTGAACTTATCATCAAGCATTGGCTGAGCTTCTGAGAACCGCCCATCGAAGTCCTGAGCGTAAATGGCTAAACACGTATCGCTCGGAAATTCCTGAGGGGAAGCAATTATTAACAGTAATCAGCATTCGTCTGTGGGATTCTGCATTTATTAGCAGAAAAGTATATCACACGTATTTAGACATATGTAGATGTATCGCATGTGCCGTACTGAGCATTCACACAGATTTGATACGGCCCGAACTTTGGTCAGATTACCAGTGATATACTAGTCTCGTAAACTACTCGTCAATGCACTACGATATTTTGGACTCACGATGTTGAACGACTTCTCTTCATCGTGGAAGCAGACGGCCGACCGAAATGAATGCCTTTTGTTTTGCTCATCATGCCTAGGATACGCAGTATTCACTATCCAACAGAATTAGCCACAGTGAGCACAGTAAACATCTGTGAATGTATAAATATGTGATCTGGGTGGTCGGAATCCCTTTGAAGATGTGAGTCAAAGCTGGGGAAGTGTCAATGTGAAAATGCACTTATTGTCATCGCAGGAGAATCCGACGTCTGCCGAATTTGACGTCGTGAATGGAATCGTGAGTAGCAGTGAGACGAAAATCGTTCGCATGATTTCACTACAGCTAAATCGAGAGAGAGAGAGAGAGAGAGAGAGAGAGAGAGAGAGAGAAAGAGAGAGAGAGAGAGAGAAAGAGAGAGAGAGAGAGAGAAAGAGAGAGAGAGAGAGAGAGAGAGAGAAAGAGAGAGCAAGAGAGAGAGAGAGAGAGAGAGAGAGCTCTGCCTTGCCCCTCTCACTATTCCCCCCTCTTCCTCTCTCCATCTCCCTTACCCCATTTCCCTTCCCCCCTCTCTTTCCTCTCTCCCTTTCGCCTTCTCCCTTTCCCCCTCTCCCTATTCCTCCTGACTCTCCCCAATGTGATATCTGGAATGTGTCAAAGTAACAACCAAGGAACCATTCTCTGACCTTTCTCGGTATTCTGATATAGTGACTGAACTCGTAAGCGACCCAACTGGATGTCATCACTTGTCGGCGAAAAAGAGCTGTAACGGGAACACATAAGCAAAGGGAGACAATTCTCCCGGTTTTTGATAGCCGCACATGATAACAATCACGGTGTTTTGCATGGGAAAAGGGAGGAAAGGCGAGGAAGAGGATAGAGATATCCGTCCCTGCGCACCCGCAGATCTCACACGGTGTTTTGTTTACTGGCAGCGTTCTCGGCGTCTGCCTGTCTATCCACTCTTTTCTCCTTCCTCGTAGTGAATCTCTGTTGTTTTTCACGGCCTCGTTCCGCGCACACAGTCAATAGCAGGAGGACGATGAGTGCACACACTAAGGATGACAATTCGGCGCGGTCAACCCTCGCTCTCTCCCGCACTTTTGGTTCTCCGTGCAATTCCGTTTATACGAATGCTTGAAGCGAACAATGCCAGTATATTCATATCGTGCATTAACATAGTAGATGATTGAAAGATGAAGCCGACGTGGACGAATAGCTCCTAAATTTTATATATATTTTTTTTTTCGTGATGCATTCAGTCGAGCAAAAAGTTTGCAACTGCACAATATCTTCTCAGACTCGCAAAACTCACCTTCATTCCAATACAATTTATGTAATTTGTAGACCCTTCGAGACCCTTCGATAATCAGACCCATGCGCAAATTACAGGCTGCGAAACCGAAAGTACAGATTCAGTTTATTTTGTTAATATCGTGCCCTTTCAAACGATTCGTGGTGATATGATATAGTTCTTACGCACTATCGCGATTTCTGTCAGAACACTAGGAACTAGGGTTAAATCCACTCAGATTCCCAATATCATTATCGACGATCATGACAACAACCTGTGGGATAGTAGTGGATTAGCGCACCGTGGATGTTTCGGTGACGAAAACACCTGTAAAAAGAGCGAACGCAAATACCTGTGTCAGTAGTCATCCCCAGTGGTAAAATTTGACAGCAAGGTAGTGTATCCCAAGGGTGTTGGAGGCGTGCAGAGATGGAGAGACGGAGAGACGGAAGGAAAGGAGAGAAAGAGAGAGACACTAAAGCATTTTGGTTCGTTGGTCAGAGTGCGTGCAAATCAGCGAGCTCCTCTCCGTATTTTCGTACGGATCTCCCTCCCTCTGATAACCGTCGTTATTTCAGTCATCATGTTGGTTGACGTTGCTGGAAAAAATGAATACTAGATTAGTTTTTTAGTTTCACGTGTTTTTTAAAAAAATTGGTGACAATACAAAAGTCATATGAGTTCAATTATGGTAGATCCATCTGAGCTAAGCGCGCGTAAGAGTTGGCTTTATATATCGGAACCTTTCGTGTAATGCGCAGACAAAACAAATACAGATATTACCCGTGAGAATGTTAGGGCGATATTCCTTTCACTGTCTGGTTATCAGTCATTAGGCTGAGACTGAATGCAGTATCATGCTTATCTTCATGAAAGCGTATGCGCAGCGTCTCCCAATCTCCCACTCGGTCAATACTCACACCACCTGAGTTTATTTAGCAATTGTGAATCGCTTTTTCTGAACATGCATCTATTTTCGATCTCATGCTTTTCACTGTGAATTCCATAATCACAATTGCGATTATGATAGACATCTGTCATCGCATTTCTTCATGCTTACCTATTCTTACTTGTCAATGCCCGTCTATTCTGGTTTGCGCCTTGTTTTCTCGGTATTTCTCCTTCCTCTCTTCAGATACCCGGCACGGTTAATCGCCGGAGGATTCGACTTCGGGACTTCGAGAGAAGACAGTAAGCGTTTGCTCATTTCACTGAAACTGCCTAATGCGTGTATTTTTGTGAGTATTGAATGGGTCGAGAATGGCGGTAGCTCGCGATCAACGCACGCGGCACACAAACGTGGAACGGGAGTGCCATCAGCTGCCCATCCCTCGTATGCCATCCCTCGTATGCCAACCGAGGACACGTACAATCGAAGACGCGACAACGACGGTAATTTGTTTTAAATAGTGTAATACTTAAAGGTGTATGAAAAACGTGCAAAATGCATAGACTTCATCCGAACAGGTCATCCGAACAGTTTTTTTTTGCAATTTTCAACCCTCTCATATTGAATGCTTATTCAGTCTGGCAGTTTCATTCTGGGATTCGTAGACTGTGCGAAAATGACTTCTATTTTCAGGCAACCCAACAAAAATTCAACAAGCGCTACCTCAAATTGAATCGATTCAATCATGATGACGTGGTGAAGAAGATGCGACCTACGAGTATGTTCCACAATTGCTAAAGAAAGCGAAATAATCCCTCTCCGTTGTCACGTGTTTTCTCTCTTTTCCATCTCCTACTTATGAAGGTGGTTGGCAAACACCGCGCAATGCACTGTAAACACGCGTTCTCTGTCCACATTGTACATACGAATAGTATCATGAGTTTAATACTTGAAAGTTAATCACGCTAAACTTTTTCCAGATTTCACGAGGCAGTACTATGATGACAGTGGATTCGAGAAAGTACTCATATTCGACTGTCCGCCTGAAGACATTGGGATATTGTGAGTTACTGATTTATTGTTTTCACTCCGAAGTGAGAATGCGCATTTGTCATTTTTTCCGGGCAATAATTCTTGCTTTTGTTAATGTATGATTGAAATAGCTGATGATAGCCAACGGCGGTCGCTCTATTCATGTGACGCCCAATCATAGAAAAGGGTAGCGGTCAGTCGCGCTCCATTGGATGTCAGATTGCCGAAATTTCCGAAGGCGAAAATAATAATGCTAGAGCTGAATTTCGCTAATTAATAACCAAAAAATGCATTATTTACCAATAGAAACATGGTGGGAAGAATATATCAACTGCATTTCTGAAGTGTCTGTTCGTTTTCCATAGCCTGTACTCAATCAAGTGAAATGCAACATTCATAGTTGCTTTGAATTGAGTTTGCGTGTGGACAGTAAAAAAAATAAACTATAGAAAACGCGCGAGTTTCTTCAGCCATTGGTAGAAAGTCAGTGAACAAACTTTATTTGCTACATGCAAATATCCGTAATTTAACTGCATAGAACCACTTAAGGGTGCCTCCCGCGACGTTCACCCCTCGAGACGTGATGGAACGAGGGGGGACAACAGGAACAATCACATTCAAGTGAGTCCCCCCTCTCTCTCCCCCCCCCCCCAAAGAGGGTTCGGGTTTTAAAAAAAATTATAATTCTCACGTTTACATGAATGCCGTGCAATCTATGTAAAATGAGATACACTATACATTTGTAGCCGGTGGAGGCATACGAAGTCGAGAGTCAGTGTAAAGATCACGCACTCCCTGATCCCACTTACGCACCTGCTAGGGGTGGACTGTGGGATGAATTAGATTCTTGTTTCCTCTGTCGTGTTGCTTCACTGAACGGACACCGAAGAGTTCCGCAATTCCAAGGGAATTTGGGCAGCACCTCCGGTGGACCGTAAGTAAATACTGTTCACGAAATACAACTGTTACTGAGCCACCGAAGTGCCTTCTGAACTATTGACCTGAGCCACCGAAGTGCCTTCTGAGTCTACGGACCTGAGCCACCGAAGTGCCTTCTGGGTCTCAAGTGACGACAATAAAATGTGATGAAACCTAGTAAAAGAAACTAGGAAAGGAAAGAGAAGAAGACGAAAGTATGATAAGATAGACGCAATAAAAGGATTCCCCAAATGGCACCAAACCCCGGGTACTACAACAAATAAAGCGAATAAATTAGTAGAATACTTTATAGAGGCGGTATGCCCGTAACGCTAGACAACGTGTGTACAAGAATAGCAAAACGAACGACTGGGGTAAAGCAACCAAATTGATGTGCAAGAAGTCTTAAAACGGGAAGCGCTCAAGCGCGCGATTTGAAACGAGGATGATAACTCATTTGAACGAAAACTCTTACAGTATACTGGGGTTGGCAAAATTCCAGGTAAAGGTTGATCGTGAAGTGGTTTAATTTAATAATTAGGGAATTTGCAATAAATTAGCATTAAATCGATATTATTATGCGAAAATAATGAGGATAAGGCATATCCTCTTCATGCCTCCCTCCTCACGAGTGAACGTCCTCGTTCATTCATTCTTCTTTCTTCTGCATTCTTCTGTTCGATGACCGACTCTTTTGCAGTTAGTGCACCTTGCCTTCTTGTTCTTGTTCTTCGGACAGTTGGACACCAAATGATTCGCATCCTTGCAGATGAAACAGGTCATTCCATCCTTGTTCTTCAGTCTTCCAGACTCTTGATCGATCTCCACAGCCCCCTTCGTGTCTTCATATCCATACACTCTTGTGAGTTTCTTCGTCTCCTTTCCTGGCCACTCGGCGACTCTCTTCTGCGGGAAAGTCTTTTCCGTCTCTATCTTCTCATCGAACTGCTCTTCATCGACGATGTGCTTGATGGCCTTTTCGAGTAGATCCCTTGACTCCTTGCGAAAGTGCTTGTAGAGATTGGCGAGGGGAAGATAGTCCCAAAGCAATGCCGAACTCTGCGAGATCAATACGAGATTAATCTTTCTTCCTTCCTTCATCCAGTCGTGGAGGAACTGTGTGGCTTTGATTCCGGACACCGAGAACTCATCGGAATTCACCGGGATCAAATCAGCACTCAGATACACTGTGATATCGACTCTTGTGGTCAAAACCTCACAGTAATCCTTGATCAATCCCAGCTTCTGAGGGGAGAACTCGTGGTCGAGAATTAGTAGCAACGACTTCGGGAGCTCCTCATTCTCTTCCATCTTCTTCAGGATTGATGCCATCACTGAATGATAAGAATATGACATACACTCGATGTCCTTCCACGCTCCTCCTGCATTGGCGATAACAGAATTCTCGGGGTAGAGCATCGCAATGCTCTTCCGAGTCTTCATCTCTTCTACGCTCAGTAGAACTGCAGAGACTGCCTCTGACACATTCTGCTCTTCATCAGTGAATGTCACTCCGAAGTTCTCCACCTCATCAACTTCTCTCATGGCATGGATGCACAGCGCCTTCTTGTATGCCGTCTTGAGCGAGGCCGTGCTGACATCCTTCTTCGCTGCCATCGACTTCATCTTCTGTCTAACTGTGAGTGCCTCGAGGGTCTTCCACTCTCCCTTCATATCCAACACCGCTGCGAGTTGGCGGAGAGTAGATAATGAAGTCATCTCCACTTTCGTACCTTCCATTTCCTTCACTACGGATCCTGTAGTTCTCCATCCACATTCCTTGCATGCATAGTCGGGATGAAGACGCGAGTTGACGCCACGCGAGTGTCTGGAATCACCATCCTTTGAATTCATCACTCGATTCACTCCTCTATTTTTCTGTATTGCACTCTCAGTCTCAGTTTTCTCAATTTCTGTATTATCCTTGGGCACTAGCCTTATTCGATCCCACTGTACTACCCGTCTGTCCCTTCCTCGATTACCATCAAGTCCAGAATCAATTCTCTCTATAGTTACAGTAGTATTGGATACTCCTTCTACTCGGAATGGTCCTTCGAACTGCGTAACCATCTTCCGAATGTCACCGTGTTTCGAATCGGTTTTGATATACACTCTGTCTCCTTTCTGAGGCTTCACCTTCATATTATGCATATTCTTGGAAGCAAAGAGTTCCTTCATCTTCCTTCTCTCAGCTTCCAATTTGTTTATCACCACAGTTCGTGTTTTCTCCATCATCCAACTCAGTCTGCGCTTGTAGTCATTGACATCGATATCCACCGTATAAACTGGGTTCTCACGGGGAATCTGACTATTGGGTAGTCTCTCTTCACGACCGTACATCAAGAATGAGGGTGTCTCTCCAGTGGTTCCATGAGGACTTGAATTGTAAGCATATACCGCGAACGGCAGCGTTTCCTCCCACTGATCATCTCTCATCTTGATTATTCTCATGATCTCAACGATGGTTCTGTTGAATCGCTCCGTCAGTCCGTTCGCACGACTGTGATACGGAAGAGTTAACTTCCTCTCTATTTCGAATCTCTTGGCGATCTCACTCATGATCTGATTCACCAGTTCAGTTCCATTATCGGATACCAGAATCCTCGGTGTCCTCCCTCCTTGCAATACCCATTTCGACAAGAATACATCGGCTACTGTCTCTGCTCTTTTATCCTTCACTGAGTATGCACCAGCGAACTTCGTGAAATGATCGATAATGGTAACAATGTATTTGCCACCATTTACTCCTCTTCCTATTTCAATTAGATCCATGCCCACCACGTCCATCGGACTGTTTGCAATCAATGGCTGTAACGGGGGAATTATTCTCTTCTGCGAGTTCGCAAGTAGACACTTCTCACATTTCTTCAGTACTCTCTGCACGTCCTTCACCATGGACTCCAAGAACACCTCCTGCGACTACTTCTGCCGCAGGGAACGCTCGACGGAGACTAGTGGTTGGGCGCGCGCCTTTCTCTGCCTCTTGCAAAACATCACCTGCGAGCGGGAGTCGAACCTGCATGCGTCGGCATGCCAGTCAGACACCATGCCCATTATGGGGTTCGACTCCCGCCCGCAGGTGATGTTTTGCAAGAGGCAGAGAAAAGCGCGCGCCCCAACCACTAGTCTCCGTCGAGCATTCCCTGCGGTAGGCCGCCCTGGCCTAATGGGCATGGTGTCTGACTGGCATGCCGACGCATGCAGGTTCGACTCCCGCCCGCAGGTGATGTTTTGCAAGAGGCAGAGAAAGGCGCGCGCCCCAACCACTAGTCTCCGTCGAGCGTTCCCTGCGGTAGGCCGCCCTGGCCTAATGGGCATGGTGTCTGACTGGCATGCCGACGCATGGTTGGGGCGCGCGCCTTTCTCTACCTCTTGCAAAACATCACCTGCGGGCGGGAGTCGAACCTGCCTGCGTCGGCATGCCAGTCAGACACCATCCATAACCAATATGGGCATGGTGTCTGACTAATGGGCATGGTGTCTGACTGGCATGCCGACGCATGCAGGTTCGACTCCCGCCCGCAGGTGATGTTTTGCAAGAGGCAGAGAAAGGCGCGCGCCCCAACCACTAGTCTCCGTCGAGCGTTCCCTGCGGTAGGCCGCCCTGGCCTAATGGGCATGGTGTCTGACTGGCATGCCGACGCATGGTTGGGGCGCGCGCCTTTCTCTACCTCTTGCAAAACATCACCTGCGGGCGGGAGTCGAACCTGCCTGCGTCGGCATGCCAGTCAGACACCATCCATAACCAATATGGGCATGGTGTCTGACTAATGGGCATGGTGTCTGACTGGCATGCCGACGCATGCAGGTTCGACTCCCGCCCGCAGGTGATGTTTTGCAAGAGGCAGAGAAAGGCGCGCGCCCCAACCACTAGTCTCCGTCGAGCGTTCCCTGCGGTAGGCCGCCCTGGCCTAATGGGCATGGTGTCTGACTGGCATGCCGACGCATGGTTGGGGCGCGCGCCTTTCTCTACCTCTTGCAAAACATCACCTGCGGGCGGGAGTCGAACCTGCCTGCGTCGGCATGCCAGTCAGACACCATCCATAACCAATATGGGCATGGTGTCTGACTAATGGGCATGGTGTCTGACTGGCATGCCGACGCATGCAGGTTCGACTCCCGCCCGCAGGTGATGTTTTGCAAGAGGCAGAGAAAGGCGCGCGCCCCAACCACTAGTCTCCGTCGAGCGTTCCCTGCGGTAGGCCGCCCTGGCCTAATGGGCATGGTGTCTGACTGGCATGCCGACGCATGGTTGGGGCGCGCGCCTTTCTCTACCTCTTGCAAAACATCACCTGCGGGCGGGAGTCGAACCTGCCTGCGTCGGCATGCCAGTCAGACACCATCCATAACCAATATGGGCATGGTGTCTGACTAATGGGCATGGTGTCTGACTGGCATGCCGACGCATGCAGGTTCGACTCCCGCCCGCAGGTGATGTTTTGCAAGAGGCAGAGAAAGGCGCGCGCCCCAACCACTAGTCTCCGTCGAGCGTTCCCTGCGGTAGGCCGCCCTGGCCTAATGGGCATGGTGTCTGACTGGCATGCCGACGCATGGTTGGGGCGCGCGCCTTTCTCTACCTCTTGCAAAACATCACCTGCGGGCGGGAGTCGAACCTGCCTGCGTCGGCATGCCAGTCAGACACCATCCATAACCAATATGGGCATGGTGTCTGACTAATGGGCATGGTGTCTGACTGGCATGCCGACGCATGCAGGTTCGACTCCCGCCCGCAGGTGATGTTTTGCAAGAGGCAGAGAAAGGCGCGCGCCCCAACCACTAGTCTCCGTCGAGCGTTCCCTGCGGTAGGCCGCCCTGGCCTAATGGGCATGGTGTCTGACTGGCATGCCGACGCATGGTTGGGGCGCGCGCCTTTCTCTACCTCTTGCAAAACATCACCTGCGGGCGGGAGTCGAACCTGCCTGCGTCGGCATGCCAGTCAGACACCATCCATAACCAATATGGGCATGGTGTCTGACTAATGGGCATGGTGTCTGACTGGCATGCCGACGCATGCAGGTTCGACTCCCGCCCGCAGGTGATGTTTTGCAAGAGGCAGAGAAAGGCGCGCGCCCCAACTACTAGTCTCCGTCGAGCGTTCCCTGCGGTAGGCCGCCCTGGCCTAATGGGCATGGTGTCTGACTGGCATGCCGACGCATGGTTGGGGCGCGCGCCTTTCTCTACCTCTTGCAAAACATCACCTGCGGGCGGGAGTCGAACCTGCCTGCGTCGGCATGCCAGTCAGACACCATCCATAACCAATATGGGCATGGTGTCTGACTAATGGGCATGGTGTCTGACTGGCATGCCGACGCATGCAGGTTCGACTCCCGCATGCAGGTGATGTTTTGCAAGAGGCAGAGAAAGGCGCGCCCCAACCACTAGTCTCCGTCGAGCGTTCCCTGCGGTAGGCCGCCCTGGCCTAATGGGCATGGTGTCTGACTGGCATGCCGACGCATGGTTGGGGCGCGCGCCTTTCTCTACCTCTTGCAAAACATCACCTGCGGGCGGGAGTCGAACCTGCCTGCGTCGGCATGCCAGTCAGACACCATCCATAACCAATATGGGCATGGTGTCTGACTAATGGGCATGGTGTCTGACTGGCATGCCGACGCATGCAGGTTCGACTCCCGCCCGCAGGTGATGTTTTGCAAGAGGCAGAGAAAGGCGCGCGCCCCAACCACTAGTCTCCGTCGAGCGTTCCCTGTGGTAGGCCGCCCTGGCCTAATGGGCATGGTGTCTGACTGGCATGCCGACGCATGGTTGGGGCGCGCACCTTTCTCTACCTCTTGCAAAACATCACCTGCGGGCGGGAGTCGAACCTGCCTGCGTCGGCATGCCAGTCAGACACCATCCATAACCAATATGGGCATGGTGTCTGACTAATGGGCATGGTGTCTGACTGGCATGCCGACGCATGCAGGTTCGACTCCCGCCCGCAGGTGATGTTTTGCAAGAGGCAGAGAAAGGCGCGCGCCCCAACCACTAGTCTCCGTCGAGCGTTCCCTGCGGTAGGCCGCCCTGGCCTAATGGGCATGGTGTCTGACTGGCATGCCGACGCATGGTTGGGGCGCGCGCCTTTCTCTACCTCTTGCAAAACATCACCTGCGGGCGGGAGTCGAACCTGCCTGCGTCGGCATGCCAGTCAGACACCATCCATAACCAATATGGGCATGGTGTCTGACTAATGGGCATGGTGTCTGACTGGCATGCCGACGCATGCAGGTTCGACTCCCGCCCGCAGGTGATGTTTTGCAAGAGGCAGAGAAAGGCGCGCGCCCCAACTACTAGTATCCGTCGAGCGTTCCCTGCGGTAGGCCGCCCTGGCCTAATGGGCATGGTGTCTGACTGGCATGCCGACGCATGGTTGGGGCGCGCGCCTTTCTCTACCTCTTGCAAAACATCACCTGCGGGCGGGAGTCGAACCTGCCTGCGTCGGCATGCCAGTCAGACACCATCCATAACCAATATGGGCATGGTGTCTGACTAATGGGCATGGTGTCTGACTGGCATGCCGACGCATGCAGGTTCGACTCCCGCATGCAGGTGATGTTTTGCAAGAGGCAGAGAAAGGCGCGCCCCAACCACTAGTCTCCGTCGAGCGTTCCCTGCGGTAGGCCGCCCTGGCCTAATGGGCATGGTGTCTGACTGGCATGCCGACGCATGGTTGGGGCGCGCGCCTTTCTCTACCTCTTGCAAAACATCACCTGCGGGCGGGAGTCGAACCTGCCTGCGTCGGCATGCCAGTCAGACACCATCCATAACCAATATGGGCATGGTGTCTGACTAATGGGCATGGTGTCTGACTGGCATGCCGACGCATGCAGGTTCGACTCCCGCATGCAGGTGATGTTTTGCAAGAGGCAGAGAAAGGCGCGCCCCAACCACTAGTCTCCGTCGAGCGTTCCCTGCGGTAGGCCGCCCTGGCCTAATGGGCATGGTGTCTGACTGGCATGCCGACGCATGGTTGGGGCGCGCGCCTTTCTCTACCTCTTGCAAAACATCACCTGCGGGCGGGAGTCGAACCTGCCTGCGTCGGCATGCCAGTCAGACACCATCCATAACCAATATGGGCATGGTGTCTGACTAATGGGCATGGTGTCTGACTGGCATGCCGACACATGCACGTTCGACTCCCGCCCGCAGGTGATGTTTTGCAAGAGGCAGAGAAAGGCGCGCGCCCCAACCACTAGTCTCCGTCGAGCGTTCCCTGTGGTAGGCCGCCCTGGCCTAATGGGCATGGTGTCTGACTGGCATGCCGACGCATGGTTGGGGCGCGCGCCTTTCTCTACCTCTTGCAAAACATCACCTGCGGGCGGGAGTCGAACCTGCCTGCGTCGGCATGCCAGTCAGACACCATCCATAACCAATATGGGCATGGTGTCTGACTAATGGGCATGGTGTCTGACTGGCATGCCGACGCATGCAGGTTCGACTCCCGCCCGCAGGTGATGTTTTGCAAGAGGCAGAGAAAGGCGCGCGCTCCAACCACTAGTCTCCGTCGAGCGTTCCCTGCGGTAGGCCGCCCTGGCCTAATGGGCATGGTGTCTGACTGGCATGCCGACGCATGGTTGGGGCGCGCGCCTTTCTCTACCTCTTGCAAAACATCACCTGCGGGCGGGAGTCGAACCTGCCTGCGTCGGCATGCCAGTCAGACACCATCCATAACCAATATGGGCATGGTGTCTGACTAATGGGCATGGTGTCTGACTGGCATGCCGACGCATGCAGGTTCGACTCCCGCCCGCAGGTGATGTTTTGCAAGAGGCAGAGAAAGGCGCGCGCCCCAACCACTAGTCTCCGTCGAGCGTTCCCTGCGGTAGGCCGCCCTGGCCTAATGGGCATGGTGTCTGACTGGCATGCCGACGCATGGTTGGGGCGCGCGCCTTTCTCTACCTCTTGCAAAACATCACCTGCGGGCGGGAGTCGAACCTGCCTGCGTCGGCATGCCAGTCAGACACCATCCATAACCAATATGGGCATGGTGTCTGACTAATGGGCATGGTGTCTGACTGGCATGCCGACGCATGCAGGTTCGACTCCCGCATGCAGGTGATGTTTTGCAAGAGGCAGAGAAAGGCGCGCCCCAACCACTAGTCTCCGTCGAGCGTTCCCTGCGGTAGGCCGCCCTGGCCTAATGGGCATGGTGTCTGACTGGCATGCCGACGCATGGTTGGGGCGCGCGCCTTTCTCTACCTCTTGCAAAACATCACCTGCGGGCGGGAGTCGAACCTGCCTGCGTCGGCATGCCAGTCAGACACCATCCATAACCAATATGGGCATGGTGTCTGACTAATGGGCATGGTGTCTGACTGGCATGCCGACGCATGCAGGTTCGACTCCCGCCCGCAGGTGATGTTTTGCAAGAGGCAGAGAAAGGCGCGCGCCCCAACCACTAGTCTCCGTCGAGCGTTCCCTGCGGTAGGCCGCCCTGGCCTAATGGGCATGGTGTCTGACTGGCATGCCGACGCATGGTTGGGGCGCGCGCCTTTCTCTACCTCTTGCAAAACATCACCTGCGGGCGGGAGTCGAACCTGCCTGCGTCGTCATGCCAGTCAGACACCATCCATAACCAATATGGGCATGGTGTCTGACTAATGGGCATGGTGTCTGACTGGCATGCCGACGCATGCAGGTTCGACTCCCGCCCGCAGGTGATGTTTTGCAAGAGGCAGAGAAAGGCGCGCGCCCCAACTACTAGTCTCCGTCGAGCGTTCCCTGCGGTAGGCCGCCCTGGCCTAATGGGCATGGTGTCTGACTGGCATGCCGACGCATGGTTGGGGCGCGCGCCTTTCTCTACCTCTTGCAAAACATCACCTGCGGGCGGGAGTCGAACCTGCCTGCGTCGGCATGCCAGTCAGACACCATCCATAACCAATATGGGCATGGTGTCTGACAAATGGGCATGGTGTCTGACTGGCATGCCGACGCATGCAGGTTCGACTCCCGCATGCAGGTGATGTTTTGCAAGAGGCAGAGAAAGGCGCGCCCCAACCACTAGTCTCCGTCGAGCGTTCCCTGCGGTAGGCCGCCCTGGCCTAATGGGCATGGTGTCTGACTGGCATGCCGACGCATGGTTGGGGCGCGCGCCTTTCTCTACCTCTTGCAAAACATCACCTGCGGGCGGGAGTCGAACCTGCCTGCGTCGGCATGCCAGTCAGACACCATCCATAACCAATATGGGCATGGTGTCTGACTAATGGGCATGGTGTCTGACTGGCATGCCGACGCATGCAGGTTCGACTCCCGCATGCAGGTGATGTTTTGCAAGAGGCAGAGAAAGGCGCGCCCCAACCACTAGTCTCCGTCGAGCGTTCCCTGCGGTAGGCCGCCCTGGCCTAATGGGCATGGTGTCTGACTGGCATGCCGACGCATGGTTGGGGCGCGCGCCTTTCTCTACCTCTTGCAAAACATCACCTGCGGGCGGGAGTCGAACCTGCCAGCGTCGGCATGCCAGTCAGACACCATCCATAACCAATATGGGCATGGTGTCTGACTAATGGGCATGGTGTCTGACTGGCATGCCGACGCATGCAGGTTCGACTCCCGCCCGCAGGTGATGTTTTGCAAGAGGCAGAGAAAGGCGCGCGCCCCAACCACTAGTCTCCGTCGAGCGTTCCCTGCGGTAGGCCGCCCTGGCCTAATGGGCATGGTGTCTGACTGGCATGCCGACGCATGGTTGGGGCGCGCGCCTTTCTCTACCTCTTGCAAAACATCACCTGCGGGCGGGAGTCGAACCTGCCTGCGTCGGCATGCCAGTCAGACACCATCCATAACCAATATGGGCATGGTGTCTGACTAATGGGCATGGTGTCTGACTGGCATGCCGACGCATGCAGGTTCGACTCCCGCATGCAGGTGATGTTTTGCAAGAGGCAGAGAAAGGCGCGCCCCAACCACTAGTCTCCGTCGAGCGTTCCCTGCGGTAGGCCGCCCTGGCCTAATGGGCATGGTGTCTGACTGGCATGCCGACGCATGGTTGGGGCGCGCGCCTTTCTCTACCTCTTGCAAAACATCACCTGCGGGCGGGAGTCGAACCTGCCTGCGTCGGCATGCCAGTCAGACACCATCCATAACCAATATGGGCATGGTGTCTGACTAATGGGCAGGGTGTCTGACTGGCATGCCGACGCATGCAGGTTCGACTCCCGCCCGCAGGTGATGTTTTGCAAGAGGCAGAGAAAGGCGCGCGCCCCAACCACTAGTCTCCGTCGAGCGTTCCCTGCGGTAGGCCGTCCTGGCCTAATGGACATGGTGTCTGACTGGCATGCCGACGCAGGCAGGTTCGACTCCCGCCCGCAGGTGATGTTTTGCAAGAGGTAGAGAAAGGCGCGCGCCCCAACCACTAGTCTCCGTCAAGCGCTCCCTGCGGTAGGCCGCCCTGGCCTAATGGCCTACTTCTGCACCAGTTTCTTTGTACACAAGTGTCCTGTCAGAGGAGAATTGTGAATCTCCTCAATGAATCTGTCTCTCCTTCCAGACGGAATGTACAACTTTCTCCCATGATCTGTACCCAACAGATAGAGGATTCCATTGTGAACCATCCAATCCGCGAGACATGTTCGTTTCGAATTGATTCCCAAAATGGACACTTCCTCTCCCACATCTCTCGTTCCTTCTGATACTTCCTTCAGTTTCTTCAACATCTGAAGAACCCACTCATCTTTCCTCTGATCGTTTCTCCATTTCTTGAGATTTTCAGATTCCTCGATCGCTACACGATCTTTCCTCCTTCTCTCATCCTCCGTTCTATCACCGACAGTCTTACTTCGGGTCACAACAGCATTGACAACTATACCAACATTGTCGCTGTGTCCATCATTTTCTCCAGGCAGCTCATCTCTCGGCTGTCTACTGAGAGCATCGGCTACCACATTAGGCCCTTGATGTGCTCAATCTCGAGATTGTATGCCTGTAGTTCAGCAGCCCATCTCAGCAATCGTGAAGCCACATGCTTTCTCTTCAACAACGTCACCAACGGTTGATGATCAGTTCTCACTATCGTCTTTGCACCGTACAGCATATGCTTCCACTTAATCACTGTCTCGTACACTGCCAATGCTTCTGTATCCACCACAGACAAACTTCTCTCCGAATCTCTCAATCCTCTTGAGAAAAATCCAAGTGGTCTCTCAACTTCATCCTTCCCTTTCTGACTCAGCACTCCTCCAATTCCACAGCCACTCGCATCCGTAGTCAGAATGAAAGGGTTCGTTCCTTCCATCGCACCATTATAGTCAGGCTGAGTCAAAACAGGTGCCGAAGAGATGCTCTCCTTCAGTAAGTTGAATGACCTGTCAGCTTCATCTGTCCATAACAGCTTCCTTCCAGTGGTCACTACCAGTCGACTCAGAGGTTGCACGATCTTAGCATATCCCTCAACGAATCTTCTGTAGTATCCAGTCAGTCCGAGGAACGACTGTAACTGAGACATGGTCTCCGGTCGTTTGTACTCTTGGACAGCTTGCACCTTCTTCTTGTCCATATGACAACAGCCGGCCGGAAGCAGCATCTGATACGTGAGCGCCTGAACATAGGCAAGTTCGTCCTTAGTCTGTAATGTCAAAACAATGCCAACGTATTGTCTCAAAACCCAAGTCCTCGGGTACAATCTGTAGCCACGGAAAGCATGGCTTTATGTTGTGGGTTTGATAGGTGATATCCACCCAATTCAGGATCAGGGATGTCAGATTTAAGAACGACTCTCTTCATTCCGCACTCCATCTCGAAGGCTCGAGTCACGAGAGAGTATGCGGAATTAAGAGAGTATTCCTTCATTCGGACACCCCTATTCAAGATCTCTGCAGGATTTCAAAGCGAAACGAACTATTGATCACGTTTGAAATAGGGTATGCTTCTTTAAAATTACTCTCAATGGACTTATTTGAATACTAGCGGCATTTGCCAATCTAATGCTGGTGAATCCTTGCAGGACTTAGCACCACGCGCTTCACTGTTCCTAATCTTCCTTTTACCAAGCTACTCGTATCTGTTCTGATGTTCTAATGTTATAACATGTTCACATAATCTGTTATAATGGTCTTATCAGTTTAATGTTTCTGATCTTCCATTTTCAAAGCTTTGTCTATTTTACCATTCTGCTGATAACATTCAGCAGTCGCCGACGCACGACGTAGATGATGAAGAGTCAAAGTATCAACCGTCCTTCTACATATCTCATAAATGCGAATCACTCACAGGTCGTGACGTATTCCTCAAAGTGCATCGCTCTCATCTTCTATGGGTCTGTGTTCTCGAACGAGCGGTAGAATAGACACTGACATTTTGATATGTATTTCTCGCATGTGCCTGGCATACACCGTTCGCACTTACCATCATCAACACCGTAGGGCAGTAGAGCATGACGCATGTGAGGATTGAGGCTCGAGCAGATAGAGCAGCCACGACTGTTTCTCTGAGGATTTAGAGACGAAAGCAGAAGGAATGGAGGAGAAACACGGTGGAGTGGCATACGAGATAGGTGTGAAACGCTGAAATGCAGTGATCGATTAGTAAACTAAGTATTTTGGGCCTTTCCGGTATGCTACGTAGCACGTCGGGGCACAATATATTATAATTTTTACGATATTTGCCGATTTCTCATTAAAAAAACGCAACGGATATCTTCGCTTGCTCTCGCATGGCAGAACCACACTCCGATGCGCGAGCACGCACCGACGTACACATAGAGCTGCAGAAAGTCCCCGATGTAGATCAAACCGTCTCGGATGTATCATTGCCAGCCAGTATGCATAGGGTCGGTATTCGGATCGAGAAAGTCAATCGAATATCGTTGGTTTGACCAATCCCTAATTATAATATGAGCGCCACTCATCGTCTTCCAACCTGGCAACGCTGAGCACACTGCACGTGGCGGAGATGATGTCGACGAAGGCATTATTCCGCAATAGAATCGAGTAGGAGTAGCAGGCGTTCGGAAAGAATCGTAGCAGGAGTTCGGGAAAAAAAAGAATATCGTCATGACTTTATCAAACCCGAAATGGCAGCCTTCATATTGTTATATGATTAAATACAATGAAATACCGAGGTTTTAGTTCCTCTTGTCGATACAAACACATCAACGATTCGGCGCCTATAATCCCCCCCCAAAAGGAGCGGGAAAAAGCCCAACTTCAGAAGCACGTAGATGTTCTTATCAAAATGATGGCTATCTAGCCAGAAATGTCTAAGATTGGAGCAATTGGAAGCATACCTTGTTAGAATAGCGTAGATGAGAATGACATTGGCAACGATAGCCGTGATGTCGATCACACACAATATGGCTGTGTGCAATACGTCCGTTGTTGTCAGCATTTCTCAACAAAAAAAGCAATAATTGAGAAAAAAGAGAATTATCTAATTCGACGACTGAATGGGAGCTGACTCAAATGTCGTAATCATGAAGGAGGGTATTCCACCTCGCACTATTTACGCTCACAAAATACTCTTAGTCTGATATATCACGTGAATCACGAGATGTGAGAGCAGTCCAGGAAAAATTTGCAAAAAGGTGGCCTGATCTCATTCATACTATTATGGAAGAACCCCTTGGGGAGTAGGATTCGAACAATCCTGGTCATATGCCCCAGAGCCGGTTTTTAGGAAAAATCCGGTCGCGGGTCCGGCTCTATCGTATCTCAGCTCGCAGTTGAGCTAGAAAGCTGTCGTAGAGCTCAAAAAACGCAGAAAACAAAGATAAACAACTTTTATGCCAGATGTAAGACGATTAGACAACAAATAAAAAAGTTATGAATACATAAGTAACTTTAATTTCACAAATAAATTTTTTTCGTGAATGGTAGTCCAGTTTACAATGGAATTTTATTGCATAGAATGAAAGAGGAAGTCGACCTATGTATTATTAAAAATAGAAAATATTACGTTGAGGGTAGGTGGAAAGTCCAATTTGCTATAAAATGTGAAAAATCTTCGATTTTAACAGTTTATCTATCACAACTTTTTTCTTTTGCTTTCTTGTGCGTTTTTATCCTGAAATTCGGGTTCTACGCGTCAAAATACACCGGATACACCTATTGTCAGTGTATTCTGAGATAAATTTTTTTCAACTGTTTCATGATCTGTAGCGATGACATTTTTGGGTCAAAAAGTCGAAATCTCAGAATAATCTGTACATAGCAATTTTTGATTTATTTTCGCATGTAGACCGATTTTTGATACCAGAGCTCACCAAAATGCAAAAGAAAATAGTTATTTTCGAAAAACTTCAACTTTACGATTTTTCGAAAATAACAATCGTACTGAATAAAAATTCCGGTCGTAATCGCGAAAATACCAAACTGTACCAAATTTTGCGATACAAAATTGAAAACACTCTAAATACACTCAAATTCATCGTCCTTGTGCTTATTCGACGCAGCATCGCGCGGGGCAACTTATTTCACTATTTAGAAAAATCAATATATCTAAATGAAAGAGGAATAATTTTTTTTTACAAACATTGTGTTACAGTATTCGCCCGTTGTGCATTGTGCAATTTATTTGTTGCCACCATTTTTTTGTAATTTAATTATTTTTGCTGATTTTTGCTTGTTTTATTTAACGTGTTTCAATGTCTGTATGTTCCAGAGGATGCAGAACGACGAATTGAGTGAGGAGGAGAAGGAGGAGGCTATTGGAGGCCCGCGGGGACGACTATTGGAGCGGCGAAACTAGGTTCGTCAAGGATTCTCACTCTATTCGAATTTATTCAGTGTAATGAGGGTCTAAACTTGCTAGGAAATGATTAGAATGGCTCCGCGCTACGCTGGAATCGGGATTATGCCGAATTTCGGCTAGGAGACTGGTTTCAAGGGAAAGATTTGCTCTAAACTTGATTCACAGTTCATCTTTACTATAAAGCGCACCGTTTCTCCTCTTGTCAGCTCAATCTCGGTCGTTCATTGAATCTGCGACTAGATTAGCGAACAGAACAACCATTATTTGATCTGCATCGGCTGGCATTTCTCACTAAAAATGAATTGTTCGTATTTTCAGTTGATTAGCCGCTACTCCATCGACGGAGCCTGCCAACACAACAATGGTCACGACGGAAAGGTATTCTAAAGTTGTTTAATGTGCCCAAATCTTTAGCCAATTATCATGCCCTAATAAGAATAATTTTCCATTTATTAGGGGTGAATTTATGCCAATTTTTTTCGAGGAAGAAGCGTAATCAGTTCAAAAAGCTTCAATTTATTCCTAGGCTGTTGGTTTATTCGAAGGATTATGTTAGTATTCATTGTTTCGGTCTAAAAGAATAGATGCTTCCTTCTTATTTGCGCATGATCCAATAAAACTCTCATTTGTGTTGGAATGAAAATATAGTCACGTTGGATATACCGGGTTGTTACAATCTGTGCTCTTAAGCATGAGTATTTTCAATCGTGCTATTACCATCTCGTAATTTCAGTCCCGGAAGAGGAGCTCATCTTAATATCGTTGAGTTCCGTTGCCCCACAAGTACAAGAAACTGAAGAGCACCATGATCGAGGAATGAAAGGTGCGTATTTGTTCATTTATTCAGTTTATTGCTTACCTAAATATTTTTTGCGATTTTATTGGCAATTTGTTCGATTTGCAAATTGGCCTTCGCATAGATTTTATTTCCCTTCAAATGGTTTTTGATCTACCTTGGAATTAATCGGGCATGGATTTGATCTACCTTGAGATTGGCCAAAACTACGATCCACGGAATGCTTTTACTATTCGGCCATTCATAGCAAAACTAAACGGTGTATTACTCGGAAGGTTCAAAGGAAATGCTAAGCAATTTTTGTTTTCGTTCTAGATCTCTTTTGCTTCTGCAATCCTCTGATCGGAACAACAAGCCGCGACTCCTCTCAATCTCAGTCAATCAGAAGAAGACGACGATAAGATGGAGAGTGATAAGTAATGCGCCTGACTTGTCCCTCCCCTTGTATGTACCCATATTAGTGATTTACTCATTCTCCCATCCCATCCGCCCTGTAGATATTTATCCGTGTGCACAAATAAAATAAAATATTAGTTAGGATCATGTCAATATAAGCATCTATGATTACAAGATGAAATATTTATAGCTATAGTTTTATTACTAAACGAACCACAAACAATACGAAGAAAAACGAGAACAAAATAGAAATGGATTTAGAATTACAACTTGAAAGATAACGTGATTAGAATGAAGTACTAGCTGTAAAATCGTAAAGTTGAAGTTTTTCGAAAACAACTATTTTCTTTTGCATTTTGGTGAGCTCTAGTATCAAAAATCGGTCTCTACATGCGAAAATACATCAAAAATTGCTACAGATTATTCTGAGATTTCGACTTTTTGACCCAAAAATGTCATCGCTACAGGTCATGAAAAAGTTGAAAAAAATTTATCTCAGAATACTCTGACAATAGGAGTATCCGGTGTATTTTGACGCGTAGAACCCGAATTTCAGGATAAAAACGCACAAGAAAGCAAAAGAAAAAAGTTGTGATAGATAAACTGTTAAAATCGAAGATTTTTCACATTTTATAGCAAATTGGACTTTCCACCTACCCTCAACGTAATATTTTCTATTTTTAATAATACATAGGTCGACTTCCTCTTTCATTCTATGCAATACAATTCCATTGTAAACTGGACTATTCACGAACAAAATTTATTTGTGAAATTAAAGTTACTTATGTATTCATAACTTTTTCATTTATTTTCTAATCGTCTTACATCTGGCATAAAAGTTGTTTATCTTTGTTTTCTGCGTTTTTTGAGCTTTTCGACAGCTTTCTAGCTCAACTGCGAGCTGAGATACGATAGAGCCGGACCCGCGACCGGATTTTTCCTAAAAACCGGCTCTGGGGCATATGACCAGGATTGTTCGAATCCTACTCCCCAAGGGGTTCTTCCATAATAGTATGAATGAGATCAGGCCACCTTTTTGCAAATTGTCTTCTACATCAGAGCCAGATGATTATTATGAATGGTTGAGGTACACTTTCCATACAAAGCTATACCAGGCATTAACAAGACCGAAAATGCAACGCGTGAGTGAAATCAACTTGATTCCCGGTAAAGAATTGCTAACCTTAACGCATACGAAAGTGAAACAGTATAAATGGCACATAAAAGCTGGTCAAAAGAGGAAGAGCCGATAAGTCACAAATTGCTTTCTCGAGCGTATCAAATGACAGAATTCCTAATGTATCGTGTCGCAGGTATTAACTATTAAAAATAATTGACCCAGGTTAACACAGTATTCTCGGCTATTTGAGATAAGAGAGCACAACGATGATGATGTAATATATGACAATATTATATCATAATTGTATCGTGCTTGGTGCAGCTATGTCCTTACTCACTAAGGAAAAAGACATGAATAAAGATTGCGATAAAAGGACAAAGACAAAACGATAAATCTAAGATAATACAGAACGGACAAAGGAATTTGGACGACCATGCTTAAGGGATCGGGAGAAAGGCCGGAAGAGTAGTGCGCCGCGTTTTTGAGATTCAGGACGGCTGAGGACTGAGATATCAGAAGGAGGAGGAGATAATCGACAATTGTTTTTCATGGAACGCCACTCCTAGCGCAACGAAGTTTACAATACATTTTTCAACCCGCTCAAAAACGAGGAACCATTAAGGAACAGAATCGAATCGTTTACCACCCCTCAGAATACAAATTTTCCTTGAATTGTCAAGTTGCTGCTCTCATAGAGAACAGTTTCAATGGGATCTGCAACGGGTTCGGGACCGACACAAACAAGAAGAATCAGAGAACTAGTTTCATCAGGAATGCCAATGTAGCTGGAGTGCGATGAAGTCCGAAGGATCCAGAATGACCTCCGACCCTACATTGGAGATGGCCGAACGACTGGTTACTCAGGATCACCTCGGGAACCAATGTGTTGTTTTTCAAGTCAGCTGTGAAAAGACAAAGTTAATTTCTGCAAATAATAGTTTGAATCCTTGCCCGAAGGGATTTTACCCTCCGTCGTATGGATTATATCACAATTATAATTTGCTCATATTTAACTGTGAACTTCACCCACAGATTCGGAGAGGTTGTGAAAAAAAGATTCGATATCATTAGTTCGCTAACACCTGGGATGCCTGCATTGATATTATAATAGAATATTCAGCATTACAAATAGTGAGAATAAGAAAAAAAGATACTGTATTCAAAACACATTCGTGTGTGTTATGTGTATTTACAGTTATTTCCAGCGATCGGCTTAATTTAAATTGATGAAGCTTGTAATTGCTATTTACACATGCATTTCAGTCTTCGCTTCTGCACCGCAGAAGTAATTAATTATACTTAATACTGCAGCTGGAAGATAAGATTATGCCTGCAATAATATCTTGACTTTCCCATGAATCGAGTTTCAGAATATTCGCATTTCTCCAGAATTATTTAAAGCAGCATGTTCAGTCTCGTTTGTCGGGTATATGCCACATATGAGACGAATCGCGAGAGAGTCGAGAGTATTGATGACCCCGCGGCATTAGGAAATTAGTATAACCAATCCTGCTGCAAAGTATAAAGCAAGTACTTCAAATGGTGCTCTATCAAACTACGTTTGCAGAATTTTGATATCGGCTCTCATCTCCGAGGGGAGAAACTAGATGGCAATCGAGGGAGGAGATAGTAGAAGGGAAGATGTGGAGATTAGTGAAACGGCTTCCGGCTCTCCTCGTTTCCCGTGCGAGGATAGTCGATGCCGATTTGTCATCACTAATGGAGAACGAAACCGAAGTAGCCCATCAGTCTACATAGCTAAGTCCAGTATCCCCATGGCCGGTCGGTTGGTGATTGCCTCGGGTAGCATCATCTTTGTGGGTATAGCCGAACAAAAATAGTGGCACAAAGAGATCCTCCAGTGACGAAATCCCCTCAGAGCCGACTCCATTCGGATATTACCGTAATTCGATTAGAGTAGGCTCTCAATTTCTTCGGTCCGTGCTGTTTGAGCAGCATCAGTCACTCGTCAAGAGAGCCGCGTATTCCGCCCCGACTCCCCGGATGATAGTAGAGAACTGCAGGGAACTGAAGAAAAGAGGAGGGGACAGCCTATCCGCCCCCAATCGTTCTCTCTTCTCTTCAGTCTAACTCTCCTCTAGAAATACGACTCACCCATTTCACCCGAGTTTCGGCGCATTTCATCCATTCATTTCGTGTTTGTACGTGAACGGTTCATTCCGTATTCCAGTTGTTCTCTACATCTGAAGCACAAGAGACTCATCAACGGTATAAGAAAGCACATTTGTTTGGCTTATTGCATCGGTTCTCTGATTGTCCAAACACTGAATTGGTTCAGATTAATACTTGTTAGATCGGATGGAGATGCGCAAAGTTACGGAATTGGGACAAAACGGATTCTACAATTTATGCGAATGCTTTATCGATTCTTATTCGTTTGAAGGCACAATTAAAATTAAAATTAAACTTATCAGTGATTGTCAAGGTCAGTGAATCGGCCATGTTTGGGTGAAAAACCCTTGATTACTGTAATATCGCAATATCAAAAATTATGGAGACGTATTCAAACGAATATGTGAGGAGGTTTCAGACTCAGATTAGCGTTCTCTCTCACTATTGTGTGAGATCAACATGTTCTGCCGAGTGGACACAGCAGCTTGCATTCAAATATCGTGCGCATCTTTGATTACTTCGTTTCGCTGAACATACATGGTGTTAAACTGTTCATATGCTATAATTATTGATGTTGTTTTGGCTCCATCTGCTCTTTCACTGGTCAGAGAAACGAGAGAGAAGTGAATGATAGGACTGATGCACTACCCGAAACGAGTTACCACCAACCTCATCGTCGTGCGATGATTGTGGAAGTGCTCCATAGTAGCAGACAACTATAAATATTGTTTTCATTTCAATGATACTGATTGATACATACGTGCGAGAACCCCGAATATGACGTGCATCGCAAAATGCATGGGGATCGAGATGAATCATGCAAGGAAGATCGGCAGAAGCGTCGCCAAGGACTGAACAACACGCATTACACATTTTAGCACAATCAGGAAGTTACCTGATAGACCTTCGAGATGGAGAAAACATGTGAGATTTTGTCTGGTATGAGCACTGAACAAAGGACTGTTCGTGACGTGACAAATGCGCTGTCGGCCATTCCGAGCAGTATGGCGATCAGCAAAGAGAGCTGCGTACTGAAACAAAAAAATCGTATTAGTCCATGGCTTGTGATCTACCAAGGAATGTCCACTGGATTTTAATTATGTTATTGATCGCCGTTCAGTGCGTACCTTGGTTCCAGGAAGAGTGTGGGTCCATCTGTGGGCGCATGGAAGCAGAGAAGGGCGTGGAGAGCAGAGCATCGCTGTGAAGTAGAGAATCGACCCTGCAGATCACAGATTAAGTTTGAATGCCGATATGCAAAGCTCCGATATCATCGTTCAACACCGATTCTCTCGAGCAGAACGATCACTACGTGTTCGCACCGATTATAAGCGTAGGCATCTTGGTGAAATTTCGGACGAATTTCGATGCGATCGAGATTATAGCACCCACTGAAACAGACGGTATTACCAATCCATCGACAATGTTTTGCATACTGGATATCTCTCCAATGCCCAGCGTGATTATGTAATATGCTTGCAAGTGTTCGCATTTGGCCAATTTCTTAGAATAGATTAGCGTAGTAGGATAGATCGAAATGAAGAAGGCTGAAAACGCAGGTATATTGTGTTGAATTGGTGGACAAACTCACCTGTTGTGATTCCGAGGAAGAAATATACTGGACACGCAAGCAGCACTCGCTTCTCCAACATTGTTGAGAAAACGGCTACTGAACATTTTTTAAATTTAAAAAATACATATAACTCATCATCAACTGCACCTAGTTGCTCCACTAGCCCGATTCTCCGCTTGCGATAGGTAACTGGTGCGAGCGAATTAGCGACAGCTTGCGTTGGCAGAAATGCGAAAATGATGTTTGAAAACGCGGCGAAGGCACCGTACATCATCCTGAATGCTCTCCATCATATCTCAAAAAAAAACGCGGTAACTAGAGTTCAAAGAACGGGTCGCCATTTCACGCATTCTATAGACCGGTCGAACTCTACTGGTCACGCACCGAATCTCGCTATCCGAATACTGCCGGTAGCTTTGCTGAGCAGTTGCAACAGGCGAATCATTCGCATCGATATCGTCCTCCGAAAGCCGAGACGTCAGAAGAATCACGCCACCGCCAGCGATCAAACTAACGATGATAGGTTGGTACGTGATACAATTTCACCCATACAAGCTTGCACGAGCTAGCAAAATATCACTAACCCTACGCTCACACCCTAACACTCCTTAGTGCCTTGGTGAATGAACATATGACTATAACAAAAAATATGTTTGTCCTCAAAATTGCATCAACTTCCTATCTTCCTCATTTCATATTCTCTCTTGTTTCTCTGAACGACGAGAGCACTTGCGAAATTATGAGAGTTAATTTCGATTTGTCATCACTACCGTGCCAACCTGCTGGTGACCAGGGCGTAAGACATCGCCGAGTTTCTCTCGATCGTTCGCTTTGTTGAGTGTTCAGTGACGAAAGCGCTGTGACCGGAGTAAAAAAACTGCAAGATGGTGATGGCAAAACAATAATCCTTTCGAATAACATTGTGAATAATACCATAAACTAAACACCAATGCTTTGGGCGGTGAATACAATCAAAAGTAATGGGTTGTCATCCCTACTTCATGAAATGGAATGACGTTGGAGACGATGAGATCTCATAAAGTTCTTCAAAATTCGGACCATTGACTAAGTCGAAGCATGGTTCAAATCCAAGCTTGTATTATTATTCCTAGTCAATCGCTCAACGCCACACTGAACCCACGCGAATATCCCAGCCCGATCGCAGCCTCGGTCGCATAGAAGGGAATATAGTGGACGTAGAAGAAGGAGCTGAGGTGCACGGAGAACATCGCTGATCCCAGCAGGATCGAGCCCTCAAAACGGGAGTTATCGTGTTCGCATCGATAATTGGTTGAGAATCGGTTGAGGGACCAAAAACAAAAAAAAGTCCTTGATATGATACGTATGGTGTTCGTACGCTCCTCTGACTATTGTAAAGATGGGGTTCGCAACGGATTTCGCTTCTTGGAAGCCATTGCAAGTATACTGAAGGAATTCACCTTCGATCCGAGCAATCCCAGTGTCCAAGGTGCTGCCAGCGAGAGAAGCATGAACACCACCATGCAAACTCCAGTGCTGCAATTGTGCACATTTAGTAGCTGACCGATTCCTCATTGCTGCTATTTCTGCGCGTATACGAGGTGAAAACATGTGGTTGAAATTAAACGAAAACAACGTATTGGGAGCAGACAAATCGTTTCGAAAGACGGTGCAATCATTTTCTCGTTTTCCTCCTCACCCATTATAGCAGGCGTGTTGATCGATCAGCTCCGGAGATCGATCATGTACCGAGTGTAACACCGGCTCCACGATGGCAGTTTGCGTATCAAACCCTGCAAATATTACTATGTCCGTGACATACAAGATGTTCTGGCTCATACAACAGGAAAATCCCTACCCAGGAACATGCATAGGTTGCCGACTCCCAGCATCACTGCGCAGAGAAAATCGTAGACGGATTCTTTCATCGTTTCGAAGAATGGTCTGCGATGGCTTTCATGAACGGATTTATACCCGATCAGATGAGCACCGTAACAAACCCTCTCACGATTATATGCATGAATTTCACGCACAGGGAAGCGGAATAAGTTCGTTTTCCTTGACGATGGGAACAATCCGATTCATTTTGATCACTACTCATAGAACGATAAGAGGCAACTATCAGGCTGATGCAAAAGTGTTGACCGATTTGTGTTGTTATACCTCGTCCACATCTCTTGTGTCGAATCTTCAAGAACTGTCCCTATAGTGTAGGGGCATGATCAAACATTAACGCCGTGTGGTTGAATCTCGATGCGCTTGTTTAGAGTTTGAGAAAATGGCACTGAGAATTTCAAGAAAAAATCGAACTTTATTTGTAATCGATGTAAACTTTGTAGAATGTGTTCTTCCAAGGCAAGTTTTTATCGAATGACGACTTGATCTCTCAGATACTAACATAAATTTGAACCTCAATCGAGTTTAGCCCAAGTTTCATGAAACTGAAAATCGACTATCTAATTATAGTACGTTCCGTATAATCGTTTATCTAGCTTCGGAAATCTTAGATCTTCTACTCAAACCAAGTGCGCTGTGATCGCCCATTATGGGAGTGTATTGGTTACTGACTTCACAAAATGAACCATGACCCCCTATACTAGAGGGGGTGTCTGACACTCCCTCTTAACCAAAACTGCTCGTCGGGTATGATTGGCAATTGCTCCGGCTGAGATTGTTTTTCTCGACCCCAAAATGACAAATATCGAGCGACAAGTGATTCCGATCATCTCAGCAAAGATTTTCATTTCAACAAACTCTGTTTAGCAATAAATTGCAGGCTCTCGACTTTCCGAATTACATCCTCGAAGTGGAAACTTCGTTGCCCACATGGTAGGCGGAGACACAATCGCATCAAAACGAATTCGAAATTCAGCATTTTTTAACAACAATAGTTTCACTATGAACAATGTCGTTTCGGTATCGGTGCTCGGTTAACCGAAATTGTTACTGCATGACAAATTTTTTGTACACAGTTTTCGGTTTTGTTTCGGTTAGTTGGTCATATCTCCTCTGAAAAATCGAAGATCGTTGGGAGAAGTGTCAGTCCACCTCCCGTGCTAGGATTTTGAAATTTAACATTTCGTCATCACTATGAAATCGACATTATTTCGATCATAAAGTCATCGGACAGTCTCGGGAGACGTTCCATTCAACAACGATCAGATTTTCAAATTAAATATTTCTAAATCACTAGGAAATTTTCATGTTTTCGCTCATATCTCGCATCAAGCATATCGGCCGTGATCATTCTCAGTATCAATCGTACCTTCTCGAGGAGCATTGATGAACCATGTTCTCGTGCGATGCCTTTGAATCGAATTATGAGCGAAAACTTACGGAACTTTCAAAAACAAAATTTCAAAATCTGAGCATGGGAGGTGGACTGACACTTCTCCCAATGATCTTCGGTGAGTTTTCAGAGGAGATATGACCAACTAACCGAAACAAAACCGAAAATTTCGTTTAATCGAAATATTTCTACAGGACACATAAAACTTTTTTTTTAAGCAAACAATTTTCGGTTAACCAAAAAAATGCACAAAATTTTGGTTAACAAAAAACCGAAACGACACTATTAAAAATCATGTTTATTCAATATTGACACATTTAACTGATAATCCGTGTATGTCATCTATCAGTCACTAGTGTTTAGTCGACATCATTCATTATTTCTACACGGCAGTGTATGCTGGAGTGCAGCAACCCATGGTGCCATAGATCATATAACACGTTCCTCCAAGATCATTCCGGGCAGCTTGAGTGCAGTCGTGGTCAGTCAAGCACACTGACTGAACAATTGACTCATTAATAATTGACCATTGAAATTTTAATTGAAAACTACAGAGGTATATCTCCTAAGTGTTTGCATGACGGTGAATGGTTGCAAATATAACTCACAAGCGAACATAGACGGGCAGGATGCTTGGCTCGCCGGTGTGGTAACCGTCACGAGAGCAGGTGAAATGGTGAGGGGGATATTGACGGGAGCGGATGCTGTCGAGGGACCATAGAGGGGATTGCAACAACCCATAGTGCCGTAGATCATATAACACGTTCATCCAAGATCATTACGGGCGGCTTGCGTGCAGTCGTGGTCAGTCAAGCACACTGAATGTATGAGTTTTCGGATCATAATTTGAACTTGTTTCATGGAATATAGCTACGAAGTGTGCATTCACTACTAATATTGGGACATAATGAAGACACAACTCACAACTGAACGAAGATGGGCAATATGCTTCGCCCGCCGGTGTTGTAACAGACACGGGTGCAGACGAAGTAGTAACGGGGTCAGTCACGGAGACGGGAGTAGTGGTGGCGACAGGGTCGGTTCCGTGGGCAGTAGTAGTGGTAGGCCCTGGGATGGGAAGGGTGTAGCGGCAACATCCAATGGTGATTCCGGTCGTGTGGATACATTCGCCTTGGATGCCATTGAAACATTGGCTATCCTCTAGACACACTGGAATTATGTGCGATTGTGATTTGTGAAA
Source organism: Pristionchus entomophagus (assembly GCA_036245825.1). NCBI lineage: Eukaryota > Metazoa > Nematoda > Chromadorea > Rhabditida > Neodiplogasteridae > Pristionchus > Pristionchus entomophagus. The sequence continues at coordinate 37,141,973 of BTSX01000006.1, forward strand.
TTATTTGCGATATCTTTAACTCAAATCAACTTACCTGGTGTCAGCGGAGAACAGGCATCTTGTACGGTCGGAAAGGCTGTGGCAGCCGCCAGAAAAGTGACGAGAAGAATAACATTTCGACGATTCCCGGACGCATGAGTCTACTCCTCATCGCCTTTTATTCAGGAGTCGTGAGCCGTTCCTTGCCTCTAGTACTCTATTCCACGTTGTCTCTATATTCGTCTATCACTCTGCCAACAGCGACGAGCGAAGGGACCGAAGTCAGTACTGGTTCTTCTGGTGATCGCAGAATAGGAAATTCCCAGAAATTTCGCCGAAATTCAGCGAACCAATAGGACCAACGGACCAATCTACCATGAAACTAGAGTATGCTATTCGGTTTTTAAAAATCCTCGAAGCTCCTGTTTCACCGAGATGGGTGGGAATAGATAAACAAATCGAACTCGAGCAACTGAATAATCATTCGCTCGGTGCGCTATCTTTTCCATATGTGCATACATGAATATTCAGTGAACTTCTGTAAACCAAGAAAAGCAACGAAACAATATGTCATGAAACTAGAGTATGTTTTCTCCTTCATTATTTGTTAGCCTATTAGGCAGGCTTCTCGGATTGACTAGGTAACCTTGCAATCCAATTGCTTCAATGGCACGTTACCTCGCGCATGTTCGGCACATCATGGCTCAGGTTGCGGTTTACATTCTTTATCGGATACGATAGGGTATTTACATGCATGTCTTGCTATGAATCTGGAGGGCTTTGCTTTGCTCAAACGCCACGGAATGTCATCTGAAAAGGCCAAGGTCGTATTAGAATCGGGTGGTCGTTCCTCACCATCATCCCACGCACGTTCAGTCCTCCATTCGGCGCCCAGGTCACCCTCATGGTGTTGGATGTGGTAGTTGTAAACGTTTTCGACGTGTGCACTTCTCCGGTGATACTGAGCATATTTTACAATTAGCATGATACTAAATTATCTTCGCACTTTCCCAGCACAACTCCGCCCATGTAACCACCGTAGATGACGAGATGATCGTAGCACGTGTTCGCCTCGAGGAATCCGACCTGAATTTATAAATGAATTACTATTATTTTAAACATATTTATTTTAATTTCAAAAGAAAACAATGACTAACAATTGTAATGCATATCCAGTGAATAAAAACAAACTTCCAACTCCACACGCTTGCCTGCTTCAACCTCCAGGTAATAATCACACGGGGTCGATGCGGCGAAAGGGAAACCGGGTGATGTGACCTTAAATTATTGGCGTTTCGAAACAATATAATGCCTTGTAAATATGACGATTGAGCCCTCCTTCCAAGTTTCGGTGCTGCACGCTTCGTCCGCTGGGTTCTCTGCAATTGTATGATGTGGAAAGTAGAACATTCGTTCAATTCAACATGACATTATTGCGGATAAGGATGGCAAGAACATAATAATGCACAAAATGGGCATGAGAAATGATGTAAAAATGATGGTCAACACACTTTCGCCAACGCAGGCAACGGGTAGTTTCGTACTGCAATTCGTGTTCATCCACTGTCCCGATGTTGTCGAGGTGTCCATGACTACACAGTCACCGAAGTCCAGCCTTTGGATACCCTAAAAGAGAACAGTTATCGGAGTAATATATAAAACACCATTTAGTTTTGTATTGCCAAGCATATGCATACTTGAAGAGAAATAGTCGAAATCCCAAGCGGACCCGTCGATCCATCGGTAGCTTCCCTTCTCTTCGGCCGGCGTAGCACCAATAAACACTCCGTTCGTGGCCTGTTTTGAGGCTGCCAGGCGTCGAATGTATGAGTTTTCCTGAAGATTAATGATCAAAAATAATGTCACAATATGATCAAAGAAGAACCGGCGTGCTGTGAACCAAGCGAGAGTGTATCCGAGTTTCTTGCAATTCATCTGAGCGTCCTTCCAGCTTTCAGCAGCCTCACCGATCTGAGACGTACGCAAAACGCATTTCCCCCAGTGAGTTTCCGTTCACTTTCTCCATTTCGAATCCAATGAATAATACGATCGGCAACCTACCAACCTGATAGCACACTCCATCTTGACCATCGTCGCTCCAGTAGTCACAATCGTCTGGGGACGGCGGTGGGGGCAATTAAGTAGTGCAGAAGATGTCCATAGAAAACTTTTCATCGGCATTAGTATCTTCGTAGACACCTGCAAGTGATCCAACTGTGTTCCATTGCTATGCGTATGCATAAAACCAGTGAACTCAAGAATGTGGCTTTTTTTTCGCGCAATATTATGTATGGTGCATAATTATTCGGATATTATGTATGGTGCATTATTATTCGGAAGTCCCACCAGAAAACCCATCCATCAAGAGTCTGGGGTAGATATCAGCTTTCGTGTTCTTCGCAAGGCCAGTCCAATTCTGAAAACATGCTAACAAAAATAGTTTTACTAGATTTTCCGTCGATCCACTCCCATATGTGGTTAGAAGTGTTGCAGGTCAAAGCTGAGTGATGCATTCATCGTCAAATGTATGTCGTTTCAAGACTACCGATTATGAGTATTCAGCTCATTACGGTCCTCATGTTCCATCCAGTAGTGTTGATCCTAAACGATAATGTTGCATGATCCGTGGCCAGTATAGTATAATTAGCATTGCCAAAGATGTAATAAGGGACGAACTATTGAACTGCACAACTCAAAATTTAATGTTGGTCAAATTAAGTAGATATTCCGACCCGCCGTCCTTATGATGCTTTTGCCAATAACATAAGTTGAAATAGGGTACACAACTATGCGTCTGTAGTCAGCTTTGATACGAATTTCGAACCATATTCCGGATTTCCAATGAAAACTGAAAAGTTTAATAGGAATTCCAGAATAACGGTTCGATAGTACCCTACGACCTATCGAGATATCGATCTCGATTTTTTAAAAAAGAGCTTACAAAATTCTCGAGCACGAAACACTCACCATATCATCGTGAATGATTACGGGAGTTCCTTGAATTTCCTTGCACTTTTCACTGGCCGTTTGTGCCATTTTGTCGAAGGTATTCCGGAATTCCTGGTATTTCCCTCTGCATTGACCCGCACGCACGAGTTCGAATCCCTTTGGGCAATTGCCGAGTACGACATCTAGTACGACAAATATATCAATCTAGGTACAGTATTCTCTCAAGATAATTCATTCATTCAATTTGAATAACTCACATAATACGGCGAGGAATATCAGCAGTATTTTCATCTTCACCGCGGAGAGCAGATGCTATCAAGACGCCGAGAAAGCTTTAAATGCGGCCCCGCCATATTCTTATCTCCCGCTTCTCCCGCTCCTCCCATCTCAAACGATGTTAAGAACCTTCTGTCACCGAACCAATTCATCGCAGAAAATAAAACAACTATAGTGTTGATAGAATGTGCATCATTGCGCGAAAAAAGCATAAATTGTGATTCAATTGATATAGGATGATAATCTGCTACAACAATAATGCGAACAGATAATAGAAGTAGATGTTTATCAGATTTTGAATCAAATTTGTTTATTTATTATTAGTTACTAGCACACTCTCATATGAGCCTTGTCAGGGAACCTACATACAAATACACGTTTAAGATCTTATTTCGAGAAAAGGCTGAACTTTCACGAGAGCTATTGTTTCATCAAATATGGCACAAAATAGGGCTATGTAAACGATAAAAAAAATATTTCAGCGAAATCGCACATGCTCCATTGCAAAACAAAATTTTTTTTTCGTAAATATATTTCTGAAGATATAAAACAAATGTTTCAACATTTGCAGTGTGGTGAAAATATCGTGGTTGATTTCGTTCTTCGATTGTGATTTTTTGTGTAAACTTTGCAAATAGTACGATAGTCCGAGCACGTCACGTGTTGTGTCCAGATCCGTATCTTATCACGAAGTGCTAGCAATAAACTATAGGAACAGAGTAGGATACGTAATCATCTGAGCAAAGGATTTGACGTTTTCAGATTGCAATTGCTAAGGAACAGGACCCTTCGATGTTGGACATCTGCTGTCATTTCGACCTGATTACTAGGTCATTATTTCACACTTAGCCTCTGAATACGAGAATTAGTCTTTAAAAGATTCGCTTATCTTGATGGTTATCAGTTTTAATATTTAAAGGTAACAACATGTCTTATTACTTTGCTTTACAAATGTAGGCCAATAATAATAGATGTATACATGTTTCGATGCTCATACGACTATATGGCGTTTGTAGGCTCATAATTATCATCTCTCGAGATGGTGATAGCGGCAAAACGTGACTGTTTTAGTGATCAGCGGCCGTTAGTTGAGAATGATCAAACGTTGGCGTGTGACTGGAATAAACATTCCATTGTGATTGTGCGTCAACAATATTAAGGGATTTGAAATCAACCTAAAAATGTAGACCGAAACAGTTAAATTCAAAAAGACGAGACAGAGGGATCACGAGGGATTTCATGCAGAATGTGACGAGTTGCAATGAGTCGGCGAGTGGTTGGCGAGATCTAGGGTTCTCCAGTGATTGTTTGCAGCAGTCTTGGTAAAAAAAAAGACGATGAGTAGGCTTCTAGTGCAGACGTGAGGCGCGCAAGGGGCACGGGCCGAGTTGATTCAAGTTTGCAGTGTAAGCGCGTCGATCGAAATTTTAACGCTCCCTACACATTTTCTGCGTTTACTTAAACGAACGACATATCCGGACTAGGCGTTAGTCGGAGTCCAATTAGAAACCACCGACTGCACGCCGTGAACATACAACATCGAAACAAAAAATGTGCTAAAATTTGTCGCAGTACGTTTCATGCTCGTAGTCGCTTGTTAAACGCTCTCGAAACCTCATCATATTTTGATATTAATACTGCGCCCATTTTCCGCGTATGTGCGCTCTCCAGATCGAAAATTGACTGCATTCATACTCAAACTTTGCTTACAGTTCATTCGCTCCGAATACGATTACTCAGCACCAAATAGGTCCCCAGATGTTCTTCAAGCCAATCAGTTCATTCGAGATAGATCCAGCGATGTATCTGGAAGGTCAAGCATTGATCCTCACGTTCGATACTTTCTGCTCTCAATTGCAGAGTTCAAAGGTCAAGTTACCATCAACCAGTTCCTCATTTACGTCGGGGATGTGTGTGCATGCATTAATCTCCCCCTTCTACTATCTTCCTCACTTATAGACTCTTTAGAGGGCGATTCCAGGTATTGACGTATCTCCGGTTGTGAGGCAAAGTATACATCATTTCTAGCTACTCATCGCACTCGCATGTGCGGATTTCGTCAACTGCCTCTCAATCATGGGACAGGGCATCCCGTTCCTCGATCCATCCATCGACTCTGTTCAGTCCGCCATCTTGAAGTCATCGCCACCGGCATGGTGCCGAATAAATCCCCCTTGGACTGCGTGGGAGAAGTGTGGTTGATGCTAAGGGAAGTCGGTGCGCAACGGTATTTGATGTTTTTCGCTCTTTATTCGAAAATCGCAGGAGAACTGTGGGCTCCAGTGATTCATATCGTCATGGGGGCCGAGCGAGTGCTTGCCGTGCACAAGCCGGCGTGGTTCCATCGAACCCATCGCACCAGGTACCACAAGCCATCGAAAGATGACACCATGGACTATTTCATGGAAGATCAGCCGTTTCCATTATCTTCAGCATGTTCTTTATTATCGCCTCCATATCATTAGCCTTTGTTTTGGCCTCGACCAGGAGGCAATCGAAAGTCAGTGGTAGTTTCTTTCATACTTAACTATTGCGCGTTACCTCTACCAAATATTGTCAAGTTCATCCCCTATCCAGGTCCCGTATTACTGTGGAAGAAAGGTCGCTTTCACTGCAATTTACGGCATGTACGTCTACTGTGTGAATGTGGGGGGGGGGGTGAGAAGTTACCGTAATAGAGCAGTGCTTAATACTGTCGCTCGCCTAATTATATAACATTTCTCGGACATCAGATGTTAGGGCAACCATATTAGTTTCACCATTGATATTTTTTCCGGAAACTCTAGTGTAAGAACCTTGCAGTTATGCGATTGGTTTTTTTCTCAACGTTATTTCATACTGCAACGTGCGCAATTTGGCCTGCCGAACTGAGTGAGTTGAAAAATATAACATAACTGCAGACGGTTGCTCGCAAAAATAGCACTGTGAAACTCGTATACTTGAGGAAGAACAAGAATCTGAATCGACTTCGCTATTATCTGGCCATTTCAGCAATGTCAACTGCTCTCGTATCCATTCCCAACCTCACCAATCAATCTTCAGTCGTATTTGAAAGGGTATGGTTTCGGCGAGAATTAGAAATTAATAATTTTTAAATATGATCTGTTTTTCTTTCTTCCGATAAATTGAGCTTGTACATTTCAATCGCAGATATCGGATGACGTTTTGTCGGAACTGAATTGGGCAACGGCAATCAATTCTGGCGCGAACTGTCTTATTTATCTCTCGTTGAGCGCCCAATTTCGCAATCAGTAAGATACATTTGAATACATTGCATTTTATCCAGTCTGGTTAGACAATGGTTAGCTCAGGTGTAAGCAGGTTGTGACTGTCCTTACGGGAATGAATGTCCCTGTCCAGCAACAGATGATCGAGGCTCAACATGCGTGAGCGCATGCTACAAGGCTAAAGTAGCTCACGGTCGAAGCTTCGTGAGCTCTTCCCATTTGCAATCGAGCAATCTTGCATTCAGATGGTATATTATCTGTCGGTGTAGAGATCGCCCCAGTAACAAAAAAACCCACAACAATACTACCTGTGACGATAAATCAATTCAATTTGGTAGACACCGTTCGTACACATGCTTGTTTGGACGCGCGGACATATGAGAAAAGATAAATGTCGAGAAAGTACATTTTCACAAATGCGTAAGCGGTCACTGGCATTCAATCCTCTTTACTTATATGTTGTTTTCTGATTTTCACTAAAGTAGCGATAAGTGGTTTTCTGGCATTCGACTAAGTGAAGATAAAAGTTGTATTCAGTGAATGATTTATTATTTAGTGAGACTTCCAGTCCTAGTTCCGCCGAAAACATTCTGTATTATTGTTTGGAAAATCATGATTTCCAGCTAGAACATACCTCTGTATCGATCGCATCGAGGTATGAAACTTCCAGCCCCATTCGCGTGAAGAAAATCGCGAAAAGTTTATTCTTGCTTGAAACATCATGGTTTGCAGTGAGACTTCCAGTCCTAGTTCCACCGAAAATATTATGTATTATTGCTTGAAAAATCATGATTTGCAGCTAAAACATACCTCTGTATCGATCGCATCGAAATATGAAACTACCAGCCCCATTCGCGAGAAGAACCTTACGTGTATTCTTGATTGAAAAAAATCATGATTTGCAGTTAGACTTCCAGTAATAGTTCCGCTGAAAATATTCTGTATTATTGTATTATTACTTGGAAAATCAAGATTTGCAGCTCGAACATTCATCTGTATCGATCGCATCGAGATATGAAACTTCCAGCCCTAATCGCGTGAAGAATATCGTGTATTAGTGATTTAAAAATCAAGATTTGCAATGAGAATCAAAAATGATATTTTTAATCAATAATAAAACAAAAGATCTTTTGAATCAAAAATGATACAATTTTGAAAGTCTACAATTTTGAATCAATAATTGTAGAAACGAACAACAAAAGACAATAAAATAATCAGTCTGACGTATTTGAAATATAATACGTCATAAAAAATGAGAAAACACCGTGAAATGTGCCGTCGAATTCCTGCAATTCTTATGTCAGAATATATCAGAGACAAAGTTGTAAAATGATATATCATTCACTTAGCACGGTTATCACACTAAATTGGAAATTTGGACTTATTTATTTATATATTTATTCCCCATTCCTTTCCCGGACGTGAAGACGAATACTAGTCAGGAGATGTCATCCCATCTGTTACTTGCAACCAAACAACAATTAACCGAAAGCTCTAAACTTCCATGGTATTCCCTATTCACTTGGACCCATCTAAAACAGTGAAACAGGACAGTATAATTTCGGATGGTGTAATCGTCCAAAGTGTGCAAAGTCATATTCTCAAAATCATTTCACAATAGGATTTTTTGTCGATTATTCGATGCAGAAACCGAAAATCGATACCAGAGCTAATGAAAACTAGAAAGAAAAAAGATTTTTTTTGGTTAAAATCGATGATTTGTCCGCACTCGGCAGCCGAAATGAGGTTGACCCGACCAGTTTAGCTCGAATGAAAAAAAGTTTAATTGGCACGGTAAGAACAACAATTTTAAAATTTAGGATGGCATAATTTTTTTCGCAGATGAGCTAGCTCTTCGATTATCAATGTTATTCAGAATTAAAGCACATTTATTGCAGAATAAGGTCATTCACACATCAAAGAACAGCGAAACAGAAGAGTAAAAAAAAGTAATTGTAAAAAATCTTGAAAACCGTCAACTTTGGCGACTTGGATTGCAAATACTTTTTTATCGGGCTCATCAAGAGCTATCGATTGACTTTTTCTAGTGCCCGCAAAAATGATTTTAAAGCGAGATACGACCAAAAACGTATTTCGAACGAAGTCCGGGAGACCCTTCTGAGTAGCACTATCGGGAAGCCAGTTTCATGACTAATGGAATGTGATACTATTTGGTGATGGAGAATCGTATTCAATTATAAAATTCGAGATCACTAGAGGAAAATTCAGAAATAATTATCATATTTTTTTGAAAAAAACACGTTATTGTATGAAACGCAAGAAAGACGGCGTTTTTATTTGTGATCACCGTTGATATAATTGTAGATCTCGGCAAGACAAATGTTTTGAAGAAAAAGCGGGCTCGGTAGGTCAAAATCTGACAGAGATAGACTATTTTGAAGTGGTAGGTCACAGATCGGCTCAATATGCAAATTTGGCCAAATGAAGTTGATAGGCGTTCTCCCCGTCCTCAATTTAGTCAGTAAAAATAGTTTCAGCGAAATCGGAAGCACAACATTTTTTTCTGTAGTCAGCGTTCCTACACAATTAGAGAAAATCCGTGATAAAGTGATGTAACTTTCCAGATCGCAAATACTACAAGACGCCCCAATACAGGTTTCAACTAACGTACCTATAGGTACAACTTCCCTTTAAATCAGAAAGATCTGAGACAGGAAAAAAACAGCTCGGCCTTTTGTCCGAAAAACCTGCGATTTTTGCATTTTTTCAAGGTTTTTCGAGCATAGCTTTTTTATTTCACTTTTTCATGAGTTCTCATATCGAAATTCGGAATCAGCGTGAGAAAATACACCAGAATTTCCTATAGGTATATTTTTTCGAAATAAAATTTTTTTCGACCCTTACCATTTTTTCACCAGGTCCCCCCTTAGGTCCGAATTTGGTCGAAAATTTTTTGTCTTACAAGGGAATGGCCAACCCTTGGGATGAAATTGGGGTATGAGCTATATACCATTCGAAAGAGCATCGAAAGTTGATATGATCTACGTTTTCAATCCGTGCAACAGCGACCTGTGGTTGACGTGAGAGCTCATCGAAAATTCCGAATTCGTCCGCGTGCTATGGCGCAAAGGGTGTCTACTCCTATCCTACCTCTCTCCTTCAAGTAGCGCGTGGTGTAGTGGATAGTGCTCTAGACTGTAATGTTTTGGACTGGTTCGATTCTTGCCCGATGCCAAAAGTTTTTATTGCAACATTTTCGGTTTTGCAAACAACACTTGCTCGATTTTAATTCATTTATGAGTTTATTTAAACAAGAGATGAAACAATAACACAACAACAACAGCAGCAGCAGCTACATATTCGATCAATACTTAACAACATCTGTGGAAAAGAGTATAAAAACACGAATAACAATAGGGTTTGCAGCAGTAAGAACACATAACGAATCCGAATCCGTTGCAGTCAGAGCAGGGTTCTTCGGATGTTTCTCCGAACATGAATTGAGGAGGAGTTTTGAATGTATGGGAGGGTTGGCCATTCCCTTGTTAGGTATAGGATTTTCTGACTTATTTTTGAGCATAGAACACGAATTTGCTAACTAGAGCTCATGAAACGTGGAAAGAAAAAAGGTATGACCAAAATCCTGAACAATTTTTTGTCGTGTTTTTATTTATGAGAGGAATCGCGAGAGATTCGAGAATTTTGGGGTATTAGCGGACGTAGGAATTAGTTTCACCGATTCCGCTGAAATGTGAAACTTAAGTACTTCGAATGATGCTCTTTTAAACTGCGTTTGCCGATTTTCAATATCTGGTCTCATCTTCGAGTATAGGTAGGTCACAGTTGGTACACTATGAAATTTCACTCCAAAAATGGCTCACTAAAACTGGCATAACTTGCTTTAAAATGAAGCTAGAGAAAATTCCAAAAAACAATTCGAAAGAGGAGGCTGAGGGAAACATTTTGTATGTTTGTGATGTCATTCCTAGTTCATGCGCTGGATCGGGGTGGTCGGTTTTTCAAAAAAGTGATGTAACTTTCCTAATACCGATTTCTCCCATAAGCGCCGAAAAGTGATTTGAGAAAAAACTGTCATCGAACTACATTCTAAAAATCAGAAAAAACGGAGGATAGGAAAAAAAATGGCAGCTCATTTTGTCCGAAAAACCTGCGATTTTGCAGTTTTTCGGTGTTTTTTAAGCATAACTTTTTTTCATTAACGTTTTCATGAGCTCTAACATTGAAATTCGGAATCAGCGTGCAAAAATACACCAAAATTTCCTATAGTCATATTTTTTCGAGATAAAAATTTTTTGGGCATGGTGTCTGACTGGCATGCCGACGCAGGCAAGTTCGACTCTTCGGCCCACTGTGAAAATGCAGAAAATAATTTTGCACAACGGTTGGACAGAATAGATTAGTTTCAAATGACGAAGAAGTTGGAACCTGCGAACCAACATCACCTGGCCTGCCTGCATTGTGGAGAAAGAAGAGACTCATTGAGATACGAATTGCACGATTTAAGAGAGAAATGAGAAGTAGTGCTGAAGAGAAGAAAAAATGTTTTTGGTCCGCTTTAGGTCGAAAATTTTTTGTCTCAGAATAATATCCCTATAGGAATTTATGGCTTATTTTTGAGCGTAGAAACTAAAAAACTAGAACTCATGAAAGAGCTCATGGAAAACAGCTCATGAAAATTCGAAAGAAAAAAGTTATGCTTTAAAGAAAATCCCAGAAAAATTTTGTTTTCGATTTTGGTCATAACTTTTTTCTTTCGAATTTTCATAAGCTCTAGTTCGCAAATTCGTGCTCTACGCTCAAAAATAAGCCAGAAATTCCTATAGGGATATTATTCTGAGACAAAAAATTTTCGACCAAAAGCGGAACCACAAGGTGAAAAAGTGGTCAGAGTCGGAAAAATTTTTATCTCAAAAAAATATGACTATAGGAAAATTTGGTGTATTATTTTTAATATTTTTTTGCACGCTGATTCCGAATTTCAAAGTTAGAGCTCATAAAAATCCTCGAAAACATGCAAAAATCGCAGATTTTTCGGACAAAATGGCGGGTCATTTTTTTCCTATTCTCCGATTCTTCTGATTTTCGGAATGTAGGTTGATGACAGTTTTATCTCAAATCACTTTTCGGCGCTTATGGGAGAAATCGGTATTAGGAAAGTTACATCACTTTTTTGAAAAACCGACCACCCCGATCCAGCGCATGAACTAGGAATGACATCACAAACATACAAAATGTTTCCCTCAGCCTCCTCTTTCGAATTGTTTTTTGGAATTTTCTCTAGCTTCATTTTAAAGCAAGTTATGCCAGTTTTCGTGAGCCATTTTTGGAGTGAAATTTCATTTTTTTTTTCAAATTTTAGCGGAAAACTCATTTGGTACCAACTTTGACCTACCTATACTCGAAGATGAGACCAGATATTGAAAATCGGCAAACGCAGTTTAAAAGAGCATCTTTCGAAGTACTTAAGTTTCACGTTTCAGCAGAATCGGTGAAACTATTTCCTACGTCCGCAGGGCTCTCGAATCTCTCGCGATTCCTCTCTTATAGCATAACTTTTTTTTTATAAAGTGGCCAGAGTCGAAAAAAAATATACGTATAGGAAATTCTGGTGTATTTTATTACGCTGATTCCGAATTTCGATAGGAGAGCTCATGAAAAAGTTAAAGAAAAAAGCTATGCTCGAAAACCTTGAAAAAATGCAAAAATCGCAGGTTTTTCGGACAAAAGGCCGAGCTGTTTTTTCCCTATCTCAGATCTTTCTGATTTAAAGGGAAGTTGTACGTATAGGTACGTTAGTTGAAACCTGTATTGGGGCGTCTTGTAGTATTTGCGATCTGGAAAGTTACATCACTTTATTGGATAACCGACTTTTTTAGCGAAAAACTCATTTGTTACTTACTTTGACCAACCTATACTCTGAGATGAGAACCGATATCGAAAAACGGCCAACGCAGTTTTGTAGAGCATATCCAAAGTACTTAAGTTTCACTTCTCAGCGGAATCGGGGTCACAAATTTCCTAAGTCCGCGGATCGTCAATTTCTCTCTATTCTCTCGCGATTCGCCTCATATGATATTTGACTATTATAGGACCGCCGGGTGTACTGGCGTTCCTTGGTCGTCTTTCTGTATCGATTGTGAGCGAGATGGCACCAGCCAAGCCATATTTCTCGCTTGAACAGTTTCTGGTTTCATACCTCCGACTCGGCTCTGCTTAGTATCCAGGTTCGAAGCCGATATCCAGGTCCCATGCCGATATCCAGGTCCCATACCGATATGCAAGTTTGCAGCGATATCCAGCTTACATACCGATATCCAGTTCCCATGCCGATATCCAGGTTCCATGCCGATATCCAGGTCCCAACCAAACTCGTGTGTGGCGGCATTCGGATTGGGGAAGTCGTTCCTGGACGGACGGAGATGGTTTATGTATTCCTCATTTCACTCTCTCTCTCTCTCTCTCTTCCTCGTTCTCCTCACCTGTCCCTTTCATCACTGGAGAATCCGCCGGATATGGTCATTCCGGTCTGCACCGTCATCTGGAGCATGCAATGCGACGTGATGCTCTCCGCGCTCCCAGTGACTCTGTAGTATCCAGGTGACAAAATACGACCCCTTGCTACTGCTGGAGCAGCTAATCGTTACTCGAAATGGGATATGTAGCGGTCGGGTTTCTTCAATTCTCTATCAGGGGTGCCGAAGTTTCCTGTAACGACGCTCGCAATGACCAATATCATGACATCTGCTCACCCATGCTGTCGGTGAAGTAGAATCGCGGGTTCACGAAGTCGAGCGACTGGATTTCTAAGTGAATACTAGTCATTGTCTCTCATCCACGAGGACCTAGAGCGCGTGCAGTTGCCAAGATCGGCCACATCGGTGAGGTAACCGTTCTGCAAATTCCACTAACTGACCACCTTTGCGACTAGTGGTACATCAAGACACTATCTCTGCTAGAAGTGTGTGTCGTCCTTACCGTCTGCACCACCTAGCGTAGTCGTCGCGAGACGACTGTCAAATCGCTTGACTTGGCCGCACCTTTACCTTTTATTGTAGTAGAATAAAAATATCTAATCTCATGAACGGTCCACTTTCAAGGGAGACGTGCGAGTGGCAATGAAGGACTACTTATCTATAGGTCGTTAAATGTTTTTGCTTTCGGTATTTTACGGCCTTTTGAGATGTAGCTTTGCAAACAACAGGCCGTACCAGCGAAACAGAGACCAAATAAAAAAACGCAAATCAATCAAATGACATATTTCGATAAGTGATTTCTGACAGGATGCACATCTGGCAAAATAAACATGGATTTCCGCAATAAAGTTTGGGCGATAGATCGAAATTGGCAAGCCGTTTCACCAGCGTAAATACATATTATGTTTATTATTCGAGACCTTGTGGTCGATAAACATCTGTGGTCGATAAACAACTGCTATAGATCCTGTCAAATAAGTATGTTGATTTTGCAAATTTATATACAGTACCGCCCAAAAATTTAGCAAAATTTGGTCATAACATTTTTTGTAGCCTCTGAAACGTGCTGTGTAGAAAGTATAACCATAGAGATGTACGATTAAATTATGACCCGTTGAGTACATTTCGATTGAGCCCCCCAAGCTGAATTTTCCAACAACTTTTTTCCAACAACAAAAAATTTTCCAATTCAGAAAAATTGGCATAATTTTCGTTCTAGTAGAGCTGCATTCCCAAATTTTGCAGGATCTCTCAATACATACTAAGACATCACTGGATAAAATTTGGGACCGATCGGACACTTGTGGCGAAAAATCGTTTTTCGACAAATACCATTTTTGGTTCCCTTGATACTCCATAGCCGCTGTCGGTAAAAATCGGCAATTTAAACATTGGATATCCTAGTCCATGAGGGCACATCCTCCAAAATTTCATGCTGAATGGACACATTTGAGGAAAGTTATAGATCGAGAACTTGGGTAGAAAACCTTCTAGGAAAACCTTGCTTCGATATCGAAAACTGTATAATAATTATTCTAGTAGCACAACTGCGCTCAAAATGTGCAGGGAGTGTCAGGAAGTGGTGGCGCATTCCTAGTTACAATTAGAGCAGTGTAGTACACATCATACGAATTTTCGTTTTTGAAAGTAGATTTTTCTTCAAGTTCTCGATCTATAAGGAATTTAATGGGCATGGTGTCTGACTGGCATGCCGACGCAGGCAGGTTCGACTCCTGCCCGCAAGTGATGTTTTGCAATGGGCATGGCATGCCGACGCAGGCAGGTTCGACTCCCGCCCGCAGGTGATGTTTTGCAAGAGGTAGGGAAAGGCGCGCGCCCCAACCACTAGTCTCCGTCAAGCGTTCGCCCCAACCACTTTCCTCAAATGTGTCCATTCAACATGAAATTTTGAGAGGATGTTCCCTGATGGACTAGGATAACGAATGTTTAAATGGTAGACTTTTACCGACAACGGCTGTGGAGTATCAAGGTACCCCAAATTGGTATTTGTCGAAAAACAATTTTTCGCTGCAAGTGTCCGATCGGGCCCAAATTGTAACCAGTGAAATCTTAGTATGTAGTGAGATATCCTGCAAAATTTGGGAACTGCAGCTCTACTAGAACGAAAATTATGCCAATTTTTCTGAATTTCGGAGTTGTTGGGAAATTTAGATGGGAGGCTCAATCGAAGTGTGCTCAACGGGTCATAATTCTCATCTGTATGGTTGTACTTTCAACACAGCACGTTTGAGAGGCTACAAAAAATGTTGGTGAGCTATGACCAAATTTTGCCTCCGAATTTCGAATTCTGAAAAAATAGATTATGAGTAGGATCCAATTCAGCAGCATTAGGTTATTCTTGGATATTTTTGCTTTCGAATGCATCAAACCGTGGATCTCTATCTCAATTTAGAACAAAGTTATATCGATTTGAATTTTGGGGCGAGACTTTTGGGCGGTACTGTAGTCTTTCAGTTTCTCATGTAAATTAGAATCCTTTAGTACCGCCTAAGCTCAACCAGCCTCTATTTCGTTACCAGAAGGTTCCCGTTTCTATGATTGAGGGAATGCGACCGGTTCCTGGTTGGACAAGTCCAGGATTGCTCTTAAATAACATTCGCATCACCGTAAATATTTATCATTTTACTAATGTTTATTATTTAAATCGTTCATCCTCGAAAATACACAATTGTAAAGTTGATTTGTCAAACGTTCGTGTTGAGAAGTAAGAAAAAGACCGATGTTTCGTTGGCAGTTGTCAGATATTTTACTGATCCTGAGATGATTATTGTTATTAGCAATGTCTCTAATTCGAGCATGATTATTGTTATTAGAATTGACTCTAATTCGAGCTATATAATTATGGTCTTTCGTTCATTCACAACAACTCAAGGATTCGCATTTTTCACTCACATTTATGAAATGGGCCAAGAACAAATAAAGAACGAATTAATGACTTCAGACAACAATACATGCCCATTTGTTATTCGATAGAGGACTGAGCATCAACTATTCGATAGAGCATCAACTATCCGGGTCTAACAATGTAAAATTTTGAGATTGAAAAGACAAATTAGTCGCATTTTGATCTGATTTAGTTCGCCTGTGAATTATATCTAATTTTTTTCTTATTAGGAATAGAAACGTGTGCACTAGTCCGAAAACACGCATCATAGACCTGTGAGGATTACGTAATCGTTCGCAAAATTTGTGTATGAGAATGTTGGTTCGTTTATTCGATAGCCACACATGTCCTGATGATCCTGATGTTTTAATACTTCGTCCCTTCTCCTTCTCACTACGTTTTGATTCGTTGATTTAATCGCCTCCCTGTCACTCACTAACCGTCTCGTATGTTTGTACGGCGTATGTCTAACATGCGGTGGAAAAATTGAATATACACAGAATATTGGGAACAACGAATTCGTCATATTCTTTGCAAATGTCCTTCTGGCCTGTTCTAACGAAGACAATAGTCAGTGATGTAATCAGTTATCTTACAACAGTCCGATTCTGTATTGCAGCCTTTATTACATGCGAAAAAACGATTCAGATTGTTGGTATTCTCAATTGAATCACAATCGGACCTGACAATGCTCAAATTCCTCGGAACGACATCTAAAATTAGCAAAACCGTATTAACATGGGATGTACTTAACTCACCGCCAAGCCTAGCACATTCACTCCGCCGTTTGGCTGCCAGCTCACTCCCATGATGTTGGAGCTTGCGGTGTACGTGGCATTATCCACTGCTCCCGTGACCCTGCGCAAGTTCGTGTATGACAATGCTAAAATAGCCGCTAACTTCGCGAGCACCTTCCCTCCGACATCACCATCGTAGATGATGAGCTGATCACAGCATGAATTAGCCTCGAGTAGATTGATCTGAATGGAAAAGGATAGCAGAGAATCGATTCAACCTGCAATTCCACTTTCTTTCCTGATGCTGCCTTTAGAGTGTAATCGCATGGAGAGGACGCGCGATAAGGAAAACCGGGCGAAGTGATCTTAAAATTACGTTTCACAACAATTTAATGAACACGTGTTTACTATAGTGCCTTCCTTCCAAGTTTCGGTGCTGCATGTCTCGTTAGCGATGACCTCGGGCTTCTCTGAAATTTTGTGAAGTGTATTCAATTATTGTAATTTGAACATTGCTAATAGAAGGTTGGATAAAATCATGGAATTATCAACATAGCTGCGCACAAACACACACATAACGAAACCCACTTTCGCGAATACACGCGACAGGAAGTTTAGCTGTGCAGTCGACGTTCATCCACTGTCCGGTCGGAGTTGAGGTGTCCATCACGATACAGTCGCCAAACCCTGGTCTTGGGAACTCTAAACCCGAACAATTATAGGTATCATTTGATTCGTTCCCGTTGGATATCTAAAATGTCTTGCCTGGAAAGTAGTAGTCGTAATCCCAGGCCGATCCGTCAATCCATTCAAAACTTCCGCCTTTTCCAGATGTCGTTGCACCAAGGAAGATTCCGTGCACCAACTTTTTGGATACGGCCAATTGACGAAGGTACTCGTTTTCCTGGATTAGTTAGAAAAATATAATTGATTAATTTGAATATGAGACCTTCTCGTTGTGTATGGACGCAAGATTTGCACCAAGTTTGCGGCAGTTCATCTGAGCATCTTGCCAACTCTCAGCGGTCTCGCCAACCTGGAAGCAAATAATGTGTGCGAAATTACTGGAACGGTGAAAAGAGGGGATAATGCCCAAGGATTGGGCACAAGGACCGCTCACCTTATAGCAAACTCCATCGTCGTTATCGTCGTCGAAATTATCACAACCGTCAGGCGCGGGCACTAACTCTTGCCTGGTGCAGAATATGTCTACCGTATAATTGTAGAAGGTTCCATCTAAAATAAATAAATTTAGAAACCATAATTGCAGTTATATCATATGCAGGATTACAGCTGAGTGGATGATCTTATCATACATTATTTTTCTCGTCGATCGATTCAGTTAGATGGTAATGGGCATTGTGTCTGACTGGCATGCCGACGCAGGCAGGTTCGACTCCCGCCCGCAGGTGATGTTTTGCAAGAGGCAGAGAAAGGCGCGCGCCCCAACCACTAGTCTCCGTCAAGCGTTCCCTGCGGTAGGCCGTCCTGGCCTAATGGGCATGGTGTCTGACTGGCATGCCGACGCAGGCAGGTTCGACTCCCGCCCGCAGGTGATGTTTTGCAAGAAGTAGAGAAAGGCGCGCGCCGGGCATGGTGTCTGACTGGCATGCCGACGCAGGCAGGTTCGACTCCCGCCCGCAGGTGATGTTTTGCAAGAAGTAGAGAAAGGCGCGCGCCGGGCATGGTGTCTGACTGGCATGCCGACGCAGGCAGGTTCGACTCCCGCCCGCAGGTGATGTTTTGCAAGAAGTAGATCGTAGAGTTTAGAAAAACTGACCCCATGACCACTGTCCGTCGTAATACATATCCCAGCTGTATCCAGGTTGGCAATTGTCATAGATGGCTGAAATCATGCATAATTCATCATGCCAGTTACAGCGACATATCGAGTACACTGCCGTATCGAAAGGCCATACTCTTGCACATAAAGAATAGGTTTACAATCATTTTGCATTCGATACATGTTCGTATTTTGTTGGTCGAATGAAACCATAATTATATGGTCATGATCAAAATGTTCAGCTGTTCGGTTATGTTTAGGAAGAACCACCTCCAAACGTATGTACCTCCATTGCAGACTTTTGGCTTGTAGTCGATCGGCGATCCGTCAACCCACTCCCATCGTTTCGTGTCCATGTTGCACACAATTCCTTCATAAGCAAAATTAGCAACATATATACTGACATAAATTACCTATCGGAATCCACTCTTGTTTGCCATTCATCTGATCGATCCAGTACTGCTCGTGCTGAACATCAAGAATTGAGCAGGCGAAGAATTATGGATATTTGTGATTGTAATTTGTTTAAACAGTTAGCCTTCTGAATGCATTACCTTACCTCCTCATTGTGAATGATGACTGGAAGTCCGTAAATTTCTTTGCATTTTTCAATGGCGTCGGGAGTCATTCGGAACCACTGTGTAGTGATTGTTCCATACATGCCTCTGCACTCTCCATTGCGAACTAGCTCGAAACCATCGGGGCACGAGCAAAGAGCGATATCTGAAAATTATCGATTGAATTGAACATAATGAGGAGATTTAAATTAATTTAGCGATTTCAAGAAACAAAACTCACGCATTAGTGAGAAAACGAACACTAGAGTCCTCATCTTGCCCGAAGAGATAAGATGTTATCAAAGCGAGGAGAAACGCTTAAATTCAGCCTCACTACACTCGCTACACGTGCTTATCTACAGCTCCTCCCATCAGAAACGATGTTGAGAGCAACTCATAACAAAGCAGATAATAACTACAGGAGACATGTGATTTTGCAATTGTTTAATATTGTAAAAAAAAAAATGTACAAGGCATTAGGCCTGCAGCAGTGTAGGTTCTTTTAGCGATTTTATTTATGAGATTTTCGAATTACAGTATCGTCCATAAGTCACCGTTCACTTTTTCATTCTTTCATAACTTTTGACTAGTATGAGATTTCTTGCTCATACTTGGTCATGACTCTTTGCACACCCACCGAGTGTTAGGGATATGCCATTGGGATATCACAGAAGGCCCTGGTTGTTGCGTAGTGATGATACAATCAAGCAACACTTTTACAAACAATCGAAATTTTTACATGGATTTTTCCTCAACCTTCCTACTCGGTGTGATAATAGAAGGCCTCAATACCTATTCGATGAAAATATGTACTCATGTGAGGATGACGTACAGCGGCTTTAGACTGTCTCAAAATAGGGTCTCGAAAAAATGGATTTTCGTTCACAGACTTGCTAGAGACTCGTTTGAAAGCTCAAAATGATCCTTTCCACAATTCCTGATGATCCCCAAGGTTTGATAACGATAGCTCTTTATTTGACATCAGGGCACGAAAAAATAGTTGTTTCTCTTCGTGACATATTGGCATGATAAGGCCCTCGTCAACCTTTGGTCAATCCCATATGACTGATCAGTAAAACACGTTTTGCAAGCATGGTGATTATCTCCAGATAGAGATAGATGACAATTGTGACGAATCAAACAACAAATGCTTTGAATTGTCTCATTGCCAACAAAACGCATGTGCAAGTTGTAAAACAATACGATTACACTCGATCTTGACCAATTTTGGAGAATTAATCCGATTTTTTAAAATATTAAAATCATCGAACGATGATGAATTCACAATATTTTCAATTTTTTTAAAAATTTTCTCCAAATAACTTTGAGCACACGTCGTTTTCAAATGCACTTTCCAGAACATTTCTCACCGAGATACGCTTTGAGAATTGTTTTTTGTTCAAATATATAGGTGATTGATTGAAAGAGTTCTCATAAATTTAGAAAATTTGTTCGGATCCGGATTATATAAATTCTTACAAAGTAGTAAGACTATAGTGATCGTGAAAATACTCTATTGAAAGGACATCGATACTTCATAATCTGTGGACTGTCCACACTTATGATCACGTACTGTATTTCGTTCCAACGGTTTATTGCTCGCTTTTTGATAGATAAGTATCTGAAAACATCACGTGTGGCGTGCGTGATAGCACTTTTGTACTGACGATGTGCAAATGTAACACAAATGATCAAAATCGTAGAATTGAATGCAATTGCACAATATAAAGGGGAGTCCAGCAAGTCCTTTTTTAAAAAAAAATCTTGATTCGTTTGAGACTTACCAACTCAAGCTGAAGGGCGCTGGATTGAGCATTCACTGATGAACGGTTTGGACACTTGAGATATAAAAACCATCACACCTGCGAAGAACTACGTCATTTAGACCAGACCACCCTAAATCAACCAATGTGTATTGGCCCACAACTTATTGGAAGGGGTGTGAAAAAGTCACCCGTTGGTTAAATGCAAAATCTAGAAGAATTTCTCTTACAATCGCCATGAGCATGTTTTCGTCGCTCTGTAGCGCCTTTCTCATACGCTACGGTTCTGATCGATTGCCAGTGAACATGAGTCTTTGACAATCGAATATAATGACCTTGTTACCTTCAAGTCGGTCTCTCCTCGAAACGAAAAAGGTGATTCAGCTATAGTAGCCGAACAATTCAGGAACAAAGTATGAATGCGCACCGAGAAGTCATCGCTGCATTCAGAATGGATACGGAAACGATTCGAGCACTGATGCTAATCCATTCTGAAGATACGACTATAAAGAAAAAAAAACACTTGCCAAACACCCAACAACACCAAATGAACAGAATGAGCAAGATTTCTCGGTTCTGCTAAAATTACAGATTTCCAGCTCGTCAGGAAACTCTTCCATTTCGCAATAATTCGAGCGCTTGCAGTTTCGAGATCCGAACTGCCGATATTGATGGTTATCTGTGTTCGAAGACCGGTTGCGATAGTATGGCGAGATTCTTGGTTGTATGTTGTATCAATTTTACAAATAGAAAAAAAGCAAGTCAACAATTTTCCACTGCTTCTCATCCACTGCTTCTTCGAATATTCTTCATTTACGCATCTGCTCGCCTTCTTGAAACTCACCTAGATGATATACGAATTTGTCACAAGATTTATCACGATTGATATAAAAAATAATATGAAATACTTATAGTGATAAAGTAAACTGCAAAATATGAATATTGTACATTAATATATAGTACCCTACCGTACTTTCCAACATGCGCTCTCATCGGTAGGGCTCTCCTCGTCGGGCGTTATGTTTTCCTCCGAGACTATGGCTTCCAACTCGCTCTCCTAAACTTGAAATATTTACATTGAAACGCAACCGTCATATCAATCGTACGTACTTAGACACGGCCCAGGGAGGACAAGTGGAAAATATCGCCAACTATCGCGGCTAGAATCTACAAAAGCAATCACAAACGGATTCGCTCGGTTCAAGTTGCCTGGATCATATTCAAAGTGAGCAACGAATCGCGGACTAAAAGTGAACTTCAAGAACATCCGTGTGTGAAAATTCAAATTCTGCGAAAATCAAGAGACACTTTTCAAACATCCTTGAAAATCAGGCAACTTGGATACATTTCATAGAGCGGGCATATTTCCACGATTTACCCTGGAGGTGGACATTTTCCTCATTTCGGTGTTCCGAGAACCGTGGGGAGGACAATTAACCTATTCATTTGTAACGTACTTGGTCGCTTTAGAGGAGCAGAAAGAGGTACTCGAATGACTTACGGCATCTGACCTGTCATCGACTTGGCGGAACCTGAAATAACTCAACGGATACAAATAATGTTTTCATTTACGAGCATCACGAAATTTGGAGGCGAAATTCCAAACGAAGCTCGGCAACATGTATGCATATCCACTTTGTTGTTTTGGTTAATTTATGTTCATTAGCCTTCATTCAACTACTCCACGTTTAGTTTGCCCTTCGGCGAACAACCGTATACGTCAAGTACCTTTGGCGAAGGCGGGGTCGATGGACGCAGTTATTCCCCTTCAACCATCCACGACACTCCGAGATGTTCCTTCTGCACAACCTCTTCAATTGACGGCTACGGAAATTGCAAGAGAAGGCGATTGTGATCCCGTTCGCCTAAGAGTCAGTAAAGGTTCCACAAGACCGAGAACAGGCGAAAAAGTTGGTCCTAGGGGTAACTTTCGATTCTGAATCGATTGGCTGGTTTTTGATCCATTGACAATAACGGCTAAATACTTTCTCAGTAGAAAGAGCATGTTGTTCTGATCATTTTGGTATATGGGGTCAAGTTGTTTTCACTGTGGAAAGTACTTTTATGTCTGATTTTCCAATTCGCTGTTTTTGCGTTTTTCGATTGCAACTTTTTTTAGTTTGGCGTTTCTTGAGCTGCTATGTAGAAATTCGGTTTCTACTCACCAAAATACGCCAGAACAACTACATGTTAGTAAATTTTCCTGAAATTTCCATTTTGACTCAAAAATACCAAAATGATCAGAAAAACATGCTCTTTCTACTGAGAATGTATTTATCCGTTATGGTAGACGGATCAAAAAACGACTATAACTTGAAAACGAATAAAGATAGAGACTCGCACAAAGTTTCATTTTGTAGAGCTTCAAATTCTGGTCCGGCACGCCAGATTTCGGCCAATTTTGCCCTCCCTGAACCAGTTTTTATCGTAGAACAAGAATTTTTAGAAATTGAAGTCGCGTCGTCACGGGATTCAGAAGTCTAGAATCGAAAAACGGAATCAGCCAATCGATTCAGAATCGAAAGTTACCCCTAGACCAACTTTTGCGTACATTATTTTTCGCCTGTTCTCGAGCTTGTCCTTAGGCGAACGGGCTCTTATAAGAGAGGAATCGCGAGAGATTCGAGAGTTTCGGGGTATTAGCGGACGTAGGAAAAAGTTTGCCCGATTCCGCTGAAAAGTGAAACTTAAGTACTTCGAATAATGCTCTTTCAAACTGCGTTTGCCTATTTTCGATATCAGGTCTCATCTTCGAGTATAGGTAGGTCAAATTAGAGACACTATGAAATTTACGACCAAAATTGACTCACGAAAATAGCCATAACTCGCTTTAAAATTATGAAACAATTGCAAAAAAGTGTTCTAATGAGGAGGCAGAGGGGAAGATTTCTTATGTTGATGATGCCATTCCTTGTCCACGCGCTGGATCTGGGTGGTCGGTTTTTTCAAAAAAGTAATGTAACTTTACTAATACCGATTATTCCAAGAAGCGCCGAAAAGTTATTTTAGAAAAACATGTACCAAACACCACTTCTTATATCAGAAAGATCGGTGCGTGGAAAAAACGACCAGTCATTTTGTCCGAAAAAAACTGCGATATTTGCAGTTTTTCGACGTTTTTTAACATAACTTTTTTCCTTCATATTTTCATGAGCCCTCATATCGAAATTCAGAATCAAAAATAACCCAAATTTCCAATAGTCATATATTTTAGACATGAAATTTTTTTCGACTCTGACCACTTTTCCATCCTTTGGTCCGATTTTGGTCGAAAACATTTTGTCTCAGAATCATGTCCCTGTAAGAAATTCTGGCTTATTTTTGAACGTAGAAAACGAACAATAGCTGAGACAAAAATTTTTCGACCAAAATCGGACCAAAGGGGTACTTTATCGGAGATGGGGGAGTCGCAGCAGCAGACAAATATGATTCCAGGAGTGTGGATACATGTGCCTTGGCCAAAAGACTCATTTTTCTCGATGCTCACTGCAATTGATTGTTATTATGAAACCAAGCTATAGAATCTACATGGTGTCCGAGGAGGGCACGGGTTCTGTTGTGTCGGCAACGCTGTGGCTGCGGCCAGGAGAGTGGCGAGGCGAATGAAGAGCATGTCTTTCGATGGTTCTCGATGTGGGATGATACCATTCATCGCCTTATATTCAGTAGTCGTGTGCCTTTTCGTCTCTCATCAGCTCTCACCGATTCGTGTTATATATCTATTCCTCTATAACAGCATCAATATGAAATGGAAGAGTCGAACGCCCGCTCGTTCTGTTGATCGCGGAAGAGCTCGTTTTCAGATTTTTCCATCGACAAACCAGGAAGATTATTGAAACAATCTTTCTGGAAACTAGATTATTGTTTTCGACGTTCTTCCCTGCTCTCTCATATTCGCAAGGAATGAAAGCAGGATGTGTTCCCAATTTCATCTACCATAACATATCACTTTATTAGAGGATATGTTGTCGTAGGAACAGACACCTGTGTCCCATCACAGGCAACTGATCTAACAGTAGGCGTCTGTATGTTCATATGTGCGCCCGTTCCTATCGTGGGCTGAATCGACTGAGCACATGGCAAATTGTGAGAGTTGGGAAAGCATCAGTAATACAATTCTAGTTGCAGTGCAGATTGGCTCGTTGATCGACTTGGTGAAATTAATTTCATCGAAACATTAAGAAGATTCGGAGGTCAACCGAACAAGCAAGCATTCTACTACCGGAAATTCCAGGTTCCGGCTAATGGTCGCTTTGGCTCATCAGCTGGGGATTGCAGAAGTGGGGGCGTTTCATCACATATTGTCTCATTGATCGGACAGATCAGTTGCCTTTGCTGGGTCACAGGTGTATGTTCCTACGACTGCCAGTGAACCTAGATTACCTCGAATAGAGTGATATGTTATCGTGAACGAAATTCAGAACACATCGCGTCCATTCCTTGCGAATTTGAAAGAGCAGGGAAGAACCACGGAAACAGTAATCTAGTTCCAGACAGATTGATTCAATAATCTCCCTGGTTTGTCGATGAAAAATTCTGAAGACGAGCTCTTCCGCGATCAACAGAACAAGCGGGCGTTCGCCTCTTCTATTTCATATTGATGCAGTTATAGAGGAATAGATATATAACACGAAACGGTGAGAGCTGATGAGAGAGGAAAAGGCACACTACTACTGAATATAAGGCGATGAAAGGTATCATAGCACATCGAGAACCATTGAGAGACATGCTCTTCATTCGCCTCGCCACTCTCCTGGCCGCAGCCACAGCCTTGCCGACTCAACAGAACCCGTGCCCTCCTCTGACACCAGGTAGGTTCTATAACTTGGTTTCATAATAACAATCAATTGCAGTGTGCATCGAAAACAATGAGTGTTTCGGCCAAGGCACGTGCATACACACGACCGGAATCAGGTTTGGTTGCTGCAGCGGCTCCCCCATCCCCGGAACAACAACTACTCCGGCGACAGTGATTGAACCCATTACCACTACCACCTCGGTCGCCCCAGTCACTGTTACAACACCGGCGGGTCAAACCTTCTGCCCCGATCAATCCGGTTGTGAGTTGTGTTCAGTATTTCAATTTTTTTTGCAAATAAGGAATACCAACTACACATACCAGTGTTGTTGTTCCCCGCTTGATTACCATTAGGCAAAACAACATCGTCACACTTTATCCACCATTAATCCAGATTGGGAAATTTTAATTTCCATGACAATGCTTTAATTCTGTTTGATAATTCATTCAGTGTGCAATTCTGATCACGACTGCACCGCAGCCGCCCGAAATGATCTCGGAGGAGTGTGTCTCATGATTTATGGCCCTAACTTCTCGGGTTGCTGCAATCCCGTATTTACGTCTGACCCGTCCACCACCACCACTACTCCGGCCCCAGTGACTGACCCCGTCACAACTACCACATCGGTCGCCCCAGTCACTGTCACAACACCGGCGGGTCAAGCCTACTGCCCCGATCAGTTCGGTTGTGAGTTTTCTTCAGTATTTCACACTGTTTTTGCAAATAAGAAAAACAAACAACGCATAATCATAATACCGCAGTGCCGGTTGGGGTTTTTCCACACCTTGTTTCCCAATAGACATAAAAATTATCACCCTTTATCTATCGTTACTCTAGATTGGAACACTATAATTTCCACGAGAACGGTTTAATTCTGTTTGATAATTCATGTATTCAGTGTGCAATTCTGATCACGACTGCACCGCAGCCGCCCGAAATGATCTCGGAGGAGTGTGTCACATGATTTATGGCCCTAACTTCTCGGGTTGCTGCAATCCCGTATTTACGTCTGACCCGTCCACCACCACCACTACTCCGGCCCCAGTGACTGACCCCGTCACAACTACCAAATCGGTCGCCCCAGTCACTGTCACAACACCGGCGGGTCAAGCCTACTGCCCCGATCAGTTCGGTTGTGAGTTTTCTTCAGTATTTCACACTGTTTTTGCAAATAAGAAAAACAAACAACGCATAATCATAATACCGCAGTGCCGGTTGGGGTTTTTCCACACCTTGTTTCCCAATAGACATAAAAATTATCACCCTTTATCTATCGTTACTCTAGATTGTAACACTATAATTTCCACGAGAACGGTTTAATTCGGTTAGATAATTCGTGTATTCAGTGTGCAATTCTGATCACGACTGCACCGCTGCCGCCCGAAATGATCTCGGAGGAGTGTGTCACATGATTTATGGCCCTAACTTCTCGGGTTGCTGCAATCCCGTATTTACGTCTGACCCATCCATCACCACCACTACTCCGGCCCCAGTGACTGACCCCGTCACAACTACCACATCGGTCGCCCCAGTCACTGTTACAACACCGGCGGGTCAAGCCTACTGCCCCGATCAGTTCGGTTGTGAGTTTTCTTCAGTATTTCACACTGTTTTTGCAAATAAGAAAAACAAACAACGCATAATCATAAGTAACCGCAGTGCCGGTTGGGGTTTTTCCACACCTTGTTTCCCAATAGACATAAAAATTATCACTCTTTATCTATCGTTACTCTAGATTGGAACACTATAATTTCCACGAGAACGGTTTAATTCGGTTAGATAATTCGTGTATTCAGTGTGCAATTCTGATCACGACTGCACCGCTGCCGCCCGAAATGATCTCGGAGGAGTGTGTCACATGATTTATGGCCCTAACTTCTCGGGTTGCTGCAATCCCGTATTTACGTCTGACCCATCCATCACCACCACTACTCCGGCCCCAGTGACTGACCCCGTCACAACTACCACATCGGTCGCCCCAGTCACTGTTACAACACCGGCGGGTCAAGCCTACTGCCCCGATCAGTTCGGTTGTGAGTTTTCTTCAGTATTTCACACTGTTTTTGCAAATAAGAAAAACAAACAACGCATAATCATAAGTAACCGCAGTGCCGGTTGGGGTTTTTCCACACCTTGTTTCCCAATAGACATAAAAATTATCACCCTTTATCTATCGTTACTCTAGATTGGAACACTATAATTTCCACGAGAACGGTTTAATTCGGTTAGATAATTCGTGCATTCAGTGTGCAATTCTGATCACGACTGCACCGCTGCCGCCCGAAATGATCTCGGAGGAGTGTGTCACATGATTTATGGCCCTAACTTCTCGGGTTGCTGCAATCCCGTATTTACGTCTGACCCATCCATCACCACCACTACTCCGGCCCCAGTGACTGACCCCGTCACAACTACCACATCGGTCGCCCCAGTCACTGTTACAACACCGGCGGGTCAAGCCTACTGCCCCGATCAGTTCGGTTGTGAGTTTTCTTCAGTATTTCACACTGTTTTTGCAAATAAGAAAAACAAACAACGCATAATCATAAGTAACCGCAGTGCCGGTTGGGGTTTTTCCACACCTTGTTTCCCAATAGACATAAAAATTATCACTCTTTATCTATCGTTACTCTAGATTGGAACACTATAATTTCCACGAGAACGGTTTAATTCGGTTAGATAATTCGTGTATTCAGTGTGCAATTCTGATCACGACTGCACCGCTGCCGCCCGAAATGATCTCGGAGGAGTGTGTCACATGATTTATGGCCCTAACTTCTCGGGTTGCTGCAATCCCGTATTTACGTCTGACCCATCCATCACCACCACTACTCCGGCCCCAGTGACTGACCCCGTCACAACTACCACATCGGTCGCCCCAGTCACTGTTACAACACCGGCGGGTCAAGCCTACTGCCCCGATCAGTTCGGTTGTGAGTTTTCTTCAGTATTTCACACTGTTTTTGCAAATAAGAAAAACAAACAACGCATAATCATAAGTAACCGCAGTGCCGGTTGGGGTTTTTCCACACCTTGTTTCCCAATAGACATAAAAATTATCACCCTTTATCTATCGTTACTCTAGATTGGAACACTATAATTTCCACGAGAACGGTTTAATTCGGTTAGATAATTCGTGCATTCAGTGTGCAATTCTGATCACGACTGCACCGCTGCCGCCCGAAATGATCTCGGAGGAGTGTGTCACATGATTTATGGCCCTAACTTCTCGGGTTGCTGTAATCCCTCATACATGCCCATGCAATAATCATTTGTGTTGTATGAATTATTGCTTCATTTAAATAAATATTCAAATTTGAAACTTAACTTCAACGCTGAGAATTATCTTAATACCTTAATACAGTGGGAATTTTGATAATCGTTTATCAAAAAATATTCCACATGTCTTATAGAGAGGCTTAGGCTTGTATGTAAAAATTCCCGTCAAATTACCGGAAAAAAACCGGAAAAATTTTGAAAACGAAAACTTTTCCGCCCAACCCTGATGTGTACCCTCGGGGACCTGAAGGATTGACTCAATTAGCGAATCTGATTGACTAAATAGTTGATTATCGGTATGTATTTATCAAAAGCCTCAAATTATTATAATATAACTTGTCCGACGAAATGGATATGGGTTAATAAGGATCATTAGATTGAACTTGCCTCCATAGTCTTCACAAGTCTCAACGAAAATGTGAAATGTAGAAGACATGTTTCGCCAGGCGTTCCAAGGCTATTTTCGAGAATCCGTACATGGTCCGTGGCTATCTGAATCTGTCAGGTACGGTCATTCGCAAAGAACAAATATATATTTTCCCCAAATAGATATGCTTGCAACACGATGCCCTTTATTTTGGAGATTCGTTTATTTCATTGAACGAAAATTACACCCAAGATCAACGGGATATTGCAGCATCGATCAATTATTAACAAGTAAATGTTCTTCACAACGTGTGCTGAGATTAAAATGTTTAATTTTCTCTTACGCAATCGCCATCGACCGTAACCCAATACAGTAGAATGTCGAACAATCGTATTTCTGTGGGCGTTAGATGATGAAAGGTGATGAGATTTCAAGCAATCCCATTAAACTCCTGAAACAATGTTTGTATTTTTGGAAATTCCTTTACCACTGGATACGACATAAGTGTTTTAAAGAAAGAAAGTATTTTTAGTGTAGGATACACCAACCGTAAGCAATGGGTCTGCGATCCAACCTTCATGTCCGCTCCACCCTTCGAGCGTCTTGCTTTGGTGATACGCGTTGAAAAAAACATCTGTAATTTCAGCGACTATTTGTGCTTGATTCCCATATTCCACCCGTCTCATACCTTGCAATTCCAACATCCTCATATGGGTCATACGGACAGACTGTGGTATTGCGGTAGGCTTGGCGTGCGAATATCCCGAGCGCAGTTCTGATGAAATAACTGTGCAATATTTTTCTAATAAAATTTTCTCGTAACGGAATCTAGAAAGATACAAAATTTAAGAAAAAAACCTTGACAGAACATATCCAGCGCCTCCGCTGTTGAACCCATTATCCTGAACAGGATGTGTAAGTTGTAAGACGCGCAATGCAATCAATATTTTTTTTAAAAACAGAGCCACTACCAGGTGTGGCTTCATCCTGTGTCCCACGAAGTACGACTGAGAAGGGTCTAGAGTGCGTAAGTACTTTCGCAAGTTATCCACGATAACAATATACTTGAGCCAGATCAAATTACGGATACCTTGATGAACCAATCGAAGTCAGCGTCCATGGTTTCTGCAAAAAAAATGCAAAAAGCGATTTGTAGAAGAGATTCTCGTATTTATCAGGAATCCCAGCGAATACAGTGCGATACGGAATCTCAAATGTTTGTCCTAACCATGATGTGATAGTTTCTTGAATCGCTTAGCACTGATTTTAGGATTTAGGGGAGCTCGAAATATAAAAGAACACGATAAGTCGGGGGGGGGAGGGTATGCTCGCATGTAGAATTATTGATTACATTTATTTGGGACTGCTCTCCGAACTGATGTTGCCAGTGTGAATAGTAAAATAACTAAATGTGTCTCATGCGTATCTATTATGGATTAACAATTTCACCCATTGTTCCTTCTTGAACGGCTTGTGAGTAAAGAACACGCCTTGGTCGCATCGTCTCAGCCATGTTTCATTCACAGCCAATGCCTGAAAGTGGATCAATGCGTTGATGAAAGTGATGAAATTTCAAACCTAGACTCCTCTAAAAACGTCGTCCACATTGCTTGAAAATGTGATATTTACAGCACGGGGGGTTGAGGTGCACAAATATCGAACCACTCTTCATATAACTTATTCACCCTTGAATCATGGTACTTCTCCGCGGTGAGCACCCAGCAGAATATCTCCCCCTTGTTGGTTAGGGCGGCAGCCTCGGGTGAAACGTCGATCTGCGCTAGCAGAAGTGCATCTTCATAATCTCGAGCTGTTGTTGGCCTGATATGTACAAAATGGATGTATGATGTCACCGTTTTTGATCGATTAGGGTGATACTTACGTATTCTCATTCGGTGATTCTATCGCATTGTGTCGAATTTTCCAAGACGTGATTACAAGATAGACCAGACAGAATATTAAAGAAGCGGTCACGATGAACGCGTTCTTTTTCGATACTCCCGAGGGTTGACTCTGCAAAGGAGTGTTTAACGCAAGAAGCAGCACATGGTATATGAAATATTTAATCGATTTGTTTGTTGATTTAGCTGATTTCTGATGGTGCATCTTATTCTATAATTATCTACACAATTCGTATGTATAAATCTGGATTAACGACTAGAGTCCAAATCGTTAGCAACGCTCACCATAATTAAGGGAGTGTAGTAAGAAGGAAGGCTGCTTTTCTTGAACATCTGAAAACGACAAGTGATATATGTTGAGAAAATCAATTTGAATGACATTCTAAATATAACAGGCATGAGTAATCGCAAAGACCTTCTACGACTGAGGCATTCCGCCGCGGACCGTCGCGGACCGCCGTTTCCGCTGATATGTTTTCCTCTCCTCTCCCTTCCATTCCTCTCCTCTCCCTTCATTCCTCTCCTCTCTCTTCCATTCCTCTCCTCTCCCTTCCCGGGGAAGGTGACCCCTCTCTCTCTCGCGCGTGTTTGTTTGTTTGCTAGTCTCCCCTCGTTTCTCCCCCTTTTTATCTTTGATTCTTGATCTTTGGTCTCTGTTCCTTCACAATTCCTCTCAAAAAAGGGCCTCAACGATGTCGGCGGGTTCTAGTCCCGCGGCTAAGAAGCAGGGTGGTACGTTCTCTAACATGGTTGTGTCCGCCCTCGCTCTTTCCCTTGAGGACGCCCCTTCCGGTGTCGATGAGGAGAAGTGGAAGACTATCACTGGGCTGCTCACTTCATTGGCGAAAGCTCTCGAGCATGTCGCCGGACAGTCCAGTAAAGGTCTCTGCCCCCTTTCCCCTCCTTCCACTTCCTCTCCCCACTCGTCTCTTCGCTCGACCTCTCAGACTCTCCCCACTTCCCACACTCTCTCGTCTCTCCCCTCTGCTTTCTCTCGACCCTTCCCTCCTTCCTCCTCCTCTCCCTCGACTGTCGATCCTTTCGAGTTGCATCTGAGGCAAAAATCTCTAGTCGTTGCCGGCCTTCCGGAACCAGACGTCAGTCTGGGCCTGGAGGGAAGGTGCGAGGCTGATAGAAGGGGCGTAGCCCGACTTCTCAGTCATCTCCAGGTTGATAATATGCCCAACCAGATCTTCCGAATGGGTAGACAGTCCGATCGCCCCCGTCTGCTTAAACTTGTGATGCCTGCCCGCTCTTTCGTATTCCTCCACGCTCAGAGGAAACTCTGAGTTTGAAGGCATATACATGAGTAGGGAAGAGTTGGCTAGGCATCAGGAGATGAGGGCGAAGGTTAGGGAGTGGCGTGCGAAAGATTCCTCCTCTCCGTTCGTTGTCTACAGAGGTGAAATCTGGCACAAGGGGGACTTTCCCTCTCGTGTCCGCACTCGACTACCGAACCAGGGAAACTAATTATTGATACACCCTTGCTACATCCATTCTCTCTTCCATCCGATCTTTCTGCTGTCTCCTTTCTCTACACTCTCTCCTCCCATTCCTTACTTGAATTGTCTCATGTTCAATGCTAGATCTCTCTGTAACAAATTACCAGATTTACATTGTATCTTGTCAATTGATCGTCCTGATATTCTCTTTATTTCTGAATCTTGGCTCACTGCTCGCATTGTTGACTCCGAGATTCTCTTATTGTACCCCTACCGTATCTATCGAGCAGATCGCGCTAGACGAGGTGGTGGAGTGTGTGTAATCATTCGTGATCACATTCCTTGTTCTCGCATTCCTCTCCCTACCACTGTCTCGTCTGACGTCGTCTGTCTCGATCTCTTTCCTCCTCTCGGTCTCTCCTCAATTCGAGTCATTCTGGCTTACCGTCCCCCCAACATCATCTCTAGTGACAACTTAGCATTGTTCGATCTATTTTCCATTCTTTCTTCGTGTGATAAGTCTGTTATTCTCACTGATGATTTAAACTTGCTCATTGATTGGTCCAATCCTTCTCTTGCCACTGGACAGTCAGTTTCTCTCGTTGATTTCGCTTCTTCCCTTTCTCTCCACCAATTTGTGTCCTCCCCCACTCTAGGTTCGAACTTTCTCGATATTGTTCTTGCTCCTCCTGACCTCATCTCTCATTGTGTTGTTTCCTCTCCCTTCAAGAACTCTGACCACTCCAGTGTTTCTTTCGATCTTTCCTGGCATTTTAATGTTCCGATGTCCATTCCTTCCTTTGATTTCCGTAAGACTGATTTCATTGGTCTAAACTCGACTCTCTCTGGCACCGATTGGTATTTGATCTTTGATAATTTCTCTGATATTTCACACATGTACTCTCAGTTTGTTTATTATCTTGCTCACCTATTCACTTCCTTTGTCCCTTTCAAGAAGGAATTCCTTCCATTCGAGAATTACCCTCCTCATATAAAGTCTCTTCTTAATCATAAACGTTGTCTCTTTAATAAGCTCTCCTTTGCACCAGTCAGATCCCAATTCATTATTGTATCATCTAAGCTTGACTCTGAGATAAGGAAGTTTATTCGTAACAAGGAAAACAAGCTTTTATCTGGCAATCGCAGCCGATCATATTATCGTTACATCTCGACTCGCTTTAAACCTCGTTCATCAATTGCTCCCTCTCTATTTGACTCTCATGGTAATACTCTGATCAATGACTCTGATAAGGCTGAAGCGTTTGCTTCTTACTTTGAATCCGTTTTCACTGCTGATGATGGTCTTCTCCCTCACTGCCCCCTTACCATTCCTCAAACTATGCCTTTCTCTATTATTCTCCCTATTGATATTACTTACCATCTTAGACGTGTTTCCGATTCTTGTTCTCTTCCTTCCGATGGTATTCCGTCTATTATTTTCAAGTAGTGTTACTTGTCTCTTTCTGAACCTCTTGCTCATATTATGAACTACAGTTTGATGCTTGGCCAAGTTCCTTCTCTCTGGAAGCGTTCTTGTGTTGTTCCTATTCCTAAGGTCACTTCACCTTCTTCCTTGTCTGACTTCGCCCTATTTCACTCACTCCCATTCCTAGTAAAGTCATGGAACGAATTATTAAACCTAAACTTGTTCGTTGGTGTGAAATTCATTCTATTATTCCTTCTGAGCAACACGGATTCGTCCGTGGCAAGTCAACAGTTTCTCAACTTCTTGATTGTACTCAGACTTGGCGTGAATCTCTTGATAGAAATGATTGTGTTGACGTCGTTTATGTTGATCTAGCTAAGGCATTTGAAACGGTCTCTCACTCTAAGCTCCTCCATAAATTAAATTGCTTAGGTATTCGTGGTTGTCTTTTTAATTGGATTTCTGTTTTCTTGCTCGATCGTCGTTTACAGGTTAAGGTCGGAACCTCTCTCTCTCTTCTGAGAGAGTGGTACTCAGCGGGGTGCCACAAGGTATTAGGTCCTCTCCTCTTTCTTATCTACCTTTTCGATTTACCCCGGGTTCTCTCTGCCTTCCCACTAGTCAACTACCGTCTCTTCGCTGCTGTCTATGACTTCCGTCTATGACATCAAACTGTACATCACGCATAAACCTAACGATCTTCCATCTATCCCCTCTCAACTTCAACAAGGGCTACAGGGTATCCTAGAATACTGCGAAACCTGGCAGTTATCGGTTGCAGAAAAGAAATGCACCGCCCTTTACATAGGTAAAAACAATCCCCTCCACCAATACCCTCTCAACTCCTTCCTTCTCCCTCTCCCTTCCTCAGTCTCTCCTCCCGATCCAGTTAGAGATTTAGGAGTTTACATTGATTCCTCTCTATCTTTCCTTTATCATATCGACATTATTTGTAAGAAAGCGAATATGCTTATTTATCTTCTGTTTAGATCTGTTTCGTGTACATCTAGTGACCCCTATATCCGTGCTTATCGTTCATTCATTATTCCTATTCTAGAGTACGCTTCCCCTGTTTGGTCACCTTCAGCACCCATTAGGCAATTAAAAAGATGCCAGCATTACACTATCGTACTTCCCCTCGTATTTCATCTCCTCCTTGCTATGATCAGAGACTCGTTTCTGCTATCTTGCGTTCTTTGTATCTCCGTCCTGTGGTTTCTGATATTCTATTCTCTCTCAAGATAGTTAATGGAATTGTTGATCTACCTATGTCTCGCTTCTATTCATTTCGTAATGTTTCGTCCAGAAACAATGCGTTTTCCCTTCACATTCCTATTGCTCGTAGAGAAAACTTACGATCCTCCTTCTCTCATCGCACTATTCGCTTCCTTTGTAAGATTCATCGTATCGTTGATCCAAAATTATCGTTGCCCACAATCTAACTTCACTTGTTATCGAATCCTGACACGGCCCTCATTCTCCAAATAGTGATCCCTAAACTGTAGAATCCCCCATCACTCCCCACCCTTGCTCTAGGTCCATAAGATATACATGGATCGAACGATCCCATTCCCGTTCCGAGGCCTCGTCCACCTCATTTATCAAGAGTATCTGTGGGAGTAATCAACTCCAACTCTCCCTTCTTCTATCCCAATTCCCTCCCCCCCACCTTCCCCTCTCCTGCTTTTCATTCTGTATATGAGAGGAATCGCCAGAGTTTCGAGAGAAATAGACTATTAGCGGACGTAGGATTTTTTGCCCCAATCCAGCTGAAAAGTGAAAATTAAGTACTTTGTATTATGCTCTTTAAAACTACGTTTGCCGATTTTCGATATCTGATCTCATCTTCGAGTATTCTTAGGTCAAAGTAGGGGAACTATGAAATTTTAGGCAAAACTTGGCCCACGAAAATAACCATAACTCGCTTTAAAAACATGCTAGAGACAATTCCAAAAAAAGCGTTCGAATGAGGAGACATAGGGAAACATTTAGTATGTTGGTGATATCATTCCTCGTCCATGCGCTGGATCGGAGCTGGCAGTTTTTCAAAAAAGTGATGCACGTTTCCTAATACCGATTTCTCCAATAAGCGCCAAAAAGTGATTTGAGAACTTCCATTCACCTACCCACAATCCAAAAAAATGTGGAAAAAAGCCCGCACTTTTGTCCAAAAAACCTTCGATTCCGAGACTTTTTCAAGCATAACTATTTTCTTTCGTCGTTTTATGAGCTCTCATATAAAAATTCGGAATCAGCTCGAAAAAATACGTCGGAAACTTCTATAGATATATTATTTTTTCGAAATTTTTTTCTTCGAATTTTTCATTTTTCACCATGTGGTCCCCCCTTTGGTCCGTTTTTTGGTCAAAAGGTCCAATTTTAAGAATAATGTCTCTATAGGAATTTCTGGCTTTTTTTTGCGCGTAGAATCCTATACTTTGTATTATGCTCTTTAAAACTACGTTTGCCGATTTTCGATATCTGATCTCATCTTCGAGTATTCTTAGGTCAAAGTAAGGGAACTATGAAATTTTAGGCAAAACTTAACCCACGAAAATAACCATAACTCGCTTTAAAAACATGCTAGAGACAATTCCAAAAAAGCGTTCGAATGAGGAGACATAGGGAAACATTTAGTATGTTGGTGATATCATTCCTCGTCCATGCGCTGGATCGGAGCCGGCAGTTTTTCAAAAAAGTGATGCACGTTTCCTAATACCGATTTCTCCAATAAGCGCCAAAAAGTGATTTGAGAACTTCCATTCACCTACCCACAATCCAAAAAAAAAGTGGAAAAAAGCCCGCACTTTTGTCCAAAAAACCTGCGATTCCGAGACTTTTTCAAGCATAACTATTTTCTTTCGTCGTTTCATGAGCTCTCATATAAAAATTCGGAATCAGCTCGAAAAAATACGTCGGAAACTTCTATAGATATATTATTTTTTCGAAATTTTTTTCTTCGAATTTTTCATTTTTCACCATGTGGTCCCCCCTTTGGTCCGTTTTTTGGTCAAAAGGTCCAATTTTAAGAATAATGTCTCTATAGGAATTTCTGGCTTTTTTTTGCGCGTAGAATCCTATACTTTGTATTATGCTCTTTAAAACTACGTTTGCCGATTTTCGATATCTGATCTCATCTTCGAGTATTCTTAGGTCAAAGTAAGGGAACTATGAAATTTTAGGCAAAACTTAACCCACGAAAATAACCATAACTCGCTTTAAAAACATGCTAGAGACAATTCCAAAAAAGCGTTCGAATGAGGAGACATAGGGAAACATTTAGTATGTTGGTGATATCATTCCTCGTCCATGCGCTGGATCGGAGCCGGCAGTTTTTCAAAAAAGTGATGCACGTTTCCTAATACCGATTTCTCCAATAAGCGCCAAAAAGTGATTTGAGAACTTCCATTCACCTACCCACAATCCAAAAAAAAAGTGGAAAAAAGCCCGCACTTTTGTCCAAAAAACCTGCGATTCCGAGACTTTTTCAAGCATAACTATTTTCTTTCGTCGTTTCATGAGCTCTCATATAAAAATTCGGAATCAGCTCGAAAAAATACGTCGGAAACTTCTATAGATATATTATTTTTTCGAAATTTTTTTCTTCGAATTTTTCATTTTTCACCATGTGGTCCCCCCTTTGGTCCGTTTTTTGGTCAAAAGGTCCAATTTTAAGAATAATGTCTCTATAGGAATTTCTGGCTTTTTTTTGCGCGTAGAATCCTATACTTTGTATTATGCTCTTTAAAACTACGTTTGCCGATTTTCGATATCTGATCTCATCTTCGAGTATTCTTAGGTCAAAGTAAGGGAACTATGAAATTTTAGGCAAAACTTAACCCACGAAAATAACCATAACTCGCTTTAAAAACATGCTAGAGACAATTCCAAAAAAGCGTTCGAATGAGGAGACATAGGGAAACATTTAGTATGTTGGTGATATCATTCCTCGTCCATGCGCTGGATCGGAGCCGGCAGTTTTTCAAAAAAGTGATGCACGTTTCCTAATACCGATTTCTCCAATAAGCGCCAAAAAGTGATTTGAGAACTTCCATTCACCTACCCACAATCCAAAAAAAAAGTGGAAAAAAGCCCGCACTTTTGTCCAAAAAACCTGCGATTCCGAGACTTTTTCAAGCATAACTATTTTCTTTCGTCGTTTCATGAGCTCTCATATAAAAATTCGGAATCAGCTCGAAAAAATACGTCGGAAACTTCTATAGATATATTATTTTTTCGAAATTTTTTTCTTCGAATTTTTCATTTTTCACCATGTGGTCCCCCCTTTGGTCCGTTTTTTGGTCAAAAGGTCCAATTTTAAGAATAATGTCTCTATAGGAATTTCTGGCTTTTTTTTGCGCGTAGAATCCTATACTTTGTATTATGCTCTTTAAAACTACGTTTGCCGATTTTCGATATCTGATCTCATCTTCGAGTATTCTTAGGTCAAAGTAAGGGAACTATGAAATTTTAGGCAAAACTTAACCCACGAAAATAACCATAACTCGCTTTAAAAACATGCTAGAGACAATTCCAAAAAAGCGTTCGAATGAGGAGACATAGGGAAACATTTAGTATGTTGGTGATATCATTCCTCGTCCATGCGCTGGATCGGAGCCGGCAGTTTTTCAAAAAAGTGATGCACGTTTCCTAATACCGATTTCTCCAATAAGCGCCAAAAAGTGATTTGAGAACTTCCATTCACCTACCCACAATCCAAAAAAAAAGTGGAAAAAAGCCCGCACTTTTGTCCAAAAAACCTGCGATTCCGAGACTTTTTCAAGCATAACTATTTTCTTTCGTCGTTTCATGAGCTCTCATATAAAAATTCGGAATCAGCTCGAAAAAATACGTCGGAAACTTCTATAGATATATTATTTTTTCGAAATTTTTTTCTTCGAATTTTTCATTTTTCACCATGTGGTCCCCCCTTTGGTCCGTTTTTTGGTCAAAAGGTCCAATTTTAAGAATAATGTCTCTATAGGAATTTCTGGCTTTTTTTTGCGCGTAGAATCCTATACTTTGTATTATGCTCTTTAAAACTACGTTTGCCGATTTTCGATATCTGATCTCATCTTCGAGTATTCTTAGGTCAAAGTAAGGGAACTATGAAATTTTAGGCAAAACTTAACCCACGAAAATAACCATAACTCGCTTTAAAAACATGCTAGAGACAATTCCAAAAAAGCGTTCGAATGAGGAGACATAGGGAAACATTTAGTATGTTGGTGATATCATTCCTCGTCCATGCGCTGGATCGGAGCCGGCAGTTTTTCAAAAAAGTGATGCACGTTTCCTAATACCGATTTCTCCAATAAGCGCCAAAAAGTGATTTGAGAACTTCCATTCACCTACCCACAATCCAAAAAAAAAGTGGAAAAAAGCCCGCACTTTTGTCCAAAAAACCTGCGATTCCGAGACTTTTTCAAGCATAACTATTTTCTTTCGTCGTTTCATGAGCTCTCATATAAAAATTCGGAATCAGCTCGAAAAAATACGTCGGAAACTTCTATAGATATATTATTTTTTCGAAATTTTTTTCTTCGAATTTTTCATTTTTCACCATGTGGTCCCCCCTTTGGTCCGTTTTTTGGTCAAAAGGTCCAATTTTAAGAATAATGTCTCTATAGGAATTTCTGGCTTTTTTTTGCGCGTAGAATCCGAATCTGCAAACTAGAGCTCATGAAAATTTCGAAATAACAATGTTATGACCAAAATCTCGACAAAAAAATTTTATTTTCTTAATTTCTTACTGCTGCATAAATAATCTGAGCAAACATCACTGGAGGAATTGCACCTTCAATGGTGATTTGTGTTCAATGGTGACTTCAATGGTGACATCTGTTACATTGTCCTTTCCTGAAATTGTGTCATTAACTATCATATTATCCCTGATTGCATCCCCTCCCTTCCCCAGAGCTCTCAATTAACCGCCATGCTGGCGATCCCTGGGTGGCGGCTCGATTGACCTCTATACACTTATCTCCGTTTGGCCGCTGAGTCTATTTATTTATTATTAATAAATTCGCGATCTGGGATGCATCCGATCGAAACACATAAATATGCAGTGAAGGAATACATTCTCACCAACCTCAAGGATAATTTTTCCATTCCATCAATAATTCGATTATTTCATACTCCAAATGTGATCCTCCATTTTTTTTCGAGATTGTGGTCATAACATTGTTGTTTCGAAATTTCATGAGCTCTAGTTTGCAGATTCGGATTCTACGCGCAAAAATAAGCCAGAAATTCCTATAGAGACATTATTCTTAAAATTTGACTTTTTGACCAAAAAACGGACCAAAGGGGGGACCACATGGTGAAAAATGAAAAATTCGAAGAAAAAAATTTCGAAATAATATATCTATAGAAGTTTCCGACTTATTTTTTCGAGCTGATTCCGAATTTTTATATGAGAGCTCATAAAACGACGAAAGAAAATATTTATGCTTGAAAAAGTCTCGGAATCGCGGTTTTTTGGACAAAAGTGCGGGCTTTTTTTTTACCACGTCCGATTCTTCTGATTTTTGGATTCTGGGTAGGTGAATGGAAGTTCTCAAATCACTTGTTGGCGCTTATTGGAGAAATCGGTATTAGGAAACTTACATCACTTTTTTTGAAAAACTGACCGCTCCGATCCAGCGCATGGACGAGAAATGATATCACCAACATACGAAATGTTTCCCTATGTCTCCTCATTCGAACGCTTTTTTGGAATTGTCTCTAGCATGTTTTTAAAGCGAGTTATGGTTATTTTCGTGGGCTGAGTTTTGACTAAAATTTCGTAGTTCCCCTACTTTGACCTAAGAATACTCGAAGATGAGATCAGATATCGAAAATCGGCAAACGTAGTTTTAAAGAGCATCATTCAAAGTGCTTAGGTTTCACTTTTCAGCGGAATCGGAGAAACTATTTCCTACGTCCGCAGGGCTCTCGAAACATTTCTCTCAATTTCTGGCGATTCCTCTCATATGTTATTCACATGATGTCACACCCGTTGGGGTGTATCAAATAAATAAATATGTATCTCTCAAGGCGGATACGCACAATGAGGTGAATGCATTTGTGAAATCATACTTCTATATAAAGCGCAAACGTCTCTCTTGGTTGTCTCTTCGCTATTGCAAAATAGTAACACATGAACAACCCGTCCCGTCCACCTCCCGATTGCGAAACACAGTTCACCGCGAAGCAGTGAGCTACGCTGGCGGTCTTCCCCCGACGTAGTCGGGTGAATGTCGCTAGTATATTATAATGTTGTGAGTTGAGGGGAAAAGCGAAGCACCGTCACGTAGAGCGAATTTGTTTCGTTGAACACTCATTCTGTTTGTCTAATCGTTGTTCAGCTGCAGTCACTCTGACGAATCCAACAAAACAAAAAAATGTGATATCAACAAAACAAACTATAAAGCATGGTATAACTTACCATAATAGGCAGTGTGTATGTATTCTCAGGCTGTGTATGAGGAAGACAAGTCAAGACAAGGATAAAATAATTGAATCCTTGCACAAGCAATACAATTTGCCTCTACTCGGAGCCGGGATACAGAATAGCGCGAATTCAACAATTTTGACTTGTCAACGTCACCAGAATTTTTTTCCGATAATATTTTCAAATCTCATATATGAACGTATACAATATGGTATTATCTTAATATCGATTGTGCGAATCTCAACACCCCCGAATCTTGAAATTGTCTCATCTTTGAGATAAACAGACCCGG
Organism: Pristionchus entomophagus; assembly: GCA_036245825.1. NCBI lineage: Eukaryota > Metazoa > Nematoda > Chromadorea > Rhabditida > Neodiplogasteridae > Pristionchus > Pristionchus entomophagus. The sequence goes on from BTSX01000006.1 coordinate 37,183,545, forward strand.
TTGGACCGCCGTGACCGCAGAAAGTGCGATTAGCCAGTAACGTATCACACTGAAAAATATTATAAAGAGCTGCTGCGTACGATGTGCATCGCGGCTATCAAATGAAAAGAGGAAAAGCAAGAGAAAGAGACACGGGAAAGGGAGAGAAATATGAGATAACAAAATGAGAAAACATTTCTCCCTTCCATAGTTATCCACAGTTTCGCAAGCTATTCCAAACCGACCGGCTACGATATCGGCAAAAATATATTCATTCATCGAAAGAATCAGCGAAACAGGAAGCACCCTTGGATACACAGACAGCAAATGTAGAGGAGGCACACAAAGATATTAACACAAATAGAAAATGCGCATGCAATTTCAACAGAGCACGTAACAATATTGTACATCGAAACAGATTTCGGCAGAGTTCATTTTGTTTAATCCGTTGCCAGTCAAATCCTGAGCCAATTAATCGAGATTTAAATCGCACAAAAATTGAAGCGATTAAGATACTTCGATGTGAACATGGCCGTATAATTTATAAATAATTTTTAAAAAATAATTTTTTATCTATGGAATTTGACTCGGTTGGTGGCTGAAATGAGGATTATGCATTCGAGAGCCCTGTATGTGTTCTGACTCATTCTCTTTCACTGTACACTTCCTGTACCAACTATACAATTATTAGACAAAACTATCATCCCTTCATATATAAGGGTATGTATTCCCTGCAACTAAGCCGAACTACCGCACTACTCCGACTTGATATTGTACAGATAGGAGTGTAACCATACAAGATAGATCCACTAATCTTGCTTAACAACATTTCAGACGAGGAGGCACATCAGAGAGAGCGGAAATATCATAATAAGGAAAACATGTATTTTATTGGAATTTTCACATCTTGATCAACATCGTCCAACTATGAAAACAAAACATAGTTGAGTCCCAGTCGATTTGTTGACCCTCTCTCTTGTATCTTTTATCCGTATATGAGGCCGTTTGCGAAATAATCAACAATGTTCGATGGGGGCCTGGAACATGCCAAAAATTGGATATGCTCAAAACTCATGGTCACTTTTGATTCTGAATCGACTGGCGTTTTCAGTTTTTCGAACTGAGCCTTCTGAATCTCGTTATGACCCGACGTCGAAAAAAAAAATACCTTTTACTACATAAACAAATTTTGTGTCTCTGATTTCTACGAGACTTTTGTTATCCAATAAAGTGACGACGGGGAAAAAGCCTATCCTCTTCATTTGGCCAAATTTGCATATTTAACCGATCTGTGAACTACCGCATTCAAACGCTGTATCTCGGTCGGTTTTTGACCTACTGCGACCGATTTTTTTCAATTGACTTGTCTTTCCAAGATCTACAATTATCTCAACGGTAATCACATGCGAAAACATCGTCTTTGTTACGTTTCATGCGATAACGTGTTTTTTCGACTACATTATGCTAATTATCTCGAAATTTTCCTCTTGAGATCGCGAATTGTATTTTTGAAAACGATTCTCCACCCCCCCCCCCCAACTTGAGGTAGTACCATATTACATTAGTCATAACTATGAACTCCCTGTTGCGATCCTCAGAGGGTGAATTCTGCAGAATCCGGACTTAGCCGAAATTACTTGCAAAACCCGTTCCTGGTGTGATATCATCACCAAATTATGCAAATTTACAAATTAGGAAGGTCAAACGATAGCTCTCATAAAGATAAAGAAAATAGGTCTAGTACTCAAGTTGTGAAAATCGATAGTTTTCAAATTATCAGGCAAAACTGAATTTACACTATAATGTACAGGAAATGAGTGAGAGGGCTTCTTTCTTCATTTTGCCTGATAACTTGAAAACTATCGATTTTCACAACTTTGAGTGCTAGATCTATTTTCTTTATCTTTATGAGAGCTATCGTTTGACCATCCTAATTTGTAAATTTGTATATTTTGGTGATGAAATCACACCCGGAACTGGTTTTGCAAGTAATTTCGGCTAAGTCCGGATTCTGCAGGATTCACCCTCTGAGGATTTGGTTTTATTACATTTGAACGCATTGATAGACATACTTCATCTCATCCTTAGTCGTCTCCTCCTCTTCGATCTCATCGGTATTCGCTGAACAAAAACATGATTATCCTCACACAATTGCTGATTGGCGCGATGTTGTTCGTGCTCGCACATCAGTTCAGGACATTCTCTCAGTCTAATTTTCCTACGACCTTGCGGTTATTGTTGTGAGTCTAGCTTGTCGCGCTTTCTCTGTAAAAATGATTCAAAATGTGCACATACTTTCTCTACCTCTTGCAAAACATCACCTGCGGGCGGGAGTCGAACCTGCCTGCGTCGGCATGCCAGTCAGACACCATGCCCATTATCGTCCAAGGAGGGATGCCGTGTGAGTTGACGCCTCGCCGGACCAGACACCATAACCTCCATAACCAATAGGACTGGTGGTTGGGGCGCGAGCCTTCTTCTACCATCTTGCAAAACATGGTCGATCGTGGGGCTCGAACCGGTGATATAGCGGGCTTCAGTCAGACACCATCACCAATAATGGGCATGGTGTCTGACTGGCATGCCGACGCAGGCAGGTTCGAATCCCGCCCGCAGGTGATGTTTTGCAAGAGGTAGAGATAGGCGCGCGCCCCAACCACTAGTCTCCGTCAAGCGTTCCCGGCGGTAGGCCGCCCTGGCCTAATGGGTATGGTGTCTGACTGGCATGCCGACGCAGGCAGGTTCGACTCCCGCCCGCAGGTGCTGTTTTGCAAGAGGTAGAGAAAGGCGCGCGCCCCAACCACTAGTCTCCGTCAAGCGTTCCCTGCGGTAGGCCGCCCTGGCCTAATGGGCATGGTGTCTGACTGGCATGCCGACGCAGGCAGGTTCGACTTCTCCATTCGTTGTTACCACCAATTTGTTGGCAGTTCGCTGATTCTACCATCTTTAAAAACATGGTCGATCGTGGGGCTTGAACCAGTGATATAGCGGAGTCAGACACCATAACCACGTTGGTAGCAGGCAGGTTCGACTCCCGCCCGCAGGTGCTGTTTTGCAAGAGGTAGAGAAAGGCGCGCGCCCCAACCACTAGTCTCCGTCAAGCGTTCCCTGCGGTAGGCCGCCCTGGCCCAATGGGCATGGTGTCTGACTGGCATGCCGACGTCAAGCGTTCCCGGCGGTAGGCCGCCCTGGCCTAATGGGCATGGTGTCTGACTGGCATGCCGACGCAGGCAGGTTCGACTTCTCCATTCGTTGTTACCACCAATTTGTTGGCAGTTCGCTGATTCTACCATCTTGAAAAACATGGTTCCCGGCGGTAGGCCGCCCTGGCCTAATGGGTATGGTGTCTGACTGGCATGCCGACGCAGGCAGGTTCGACTCCCGCCCGCAGGTGCTGTTTTGCAAGAGGTAGAGAAAGGCGCGCGCCCCAACCACTAGTCTCCGTCAAGCGTTCCCTGCGGTAGGCCGCCCTGGCCCAATGGGCATGGTGTCTGACTGGCATGCCGACGCAGGCAGGTTCGACTCCCGCCCGCAGGTGCTGTTTTGCAAGACGTAGAGAAAGGCGCGCGCCCCAAACACTAGTCTCCGTCAAGCGTTCCCGGCGGTAGGCCGCCCTGGCCTAATGGGCATGGTGTCTGACTGGCATGCCGACGCAGGCAGGTTCGACTTCTCCATTCGTTGTTACCACCAATTTGTTGGCAGTTCGCTGATTCTACCATCTTGAAAAACATGGTCGATCGTGGGGCTTGAACCAGTGATATAGCGGAGTCAGACACCATAACCACGTTGGTAGCAGGCAGGTTCGACTCCCGCCCGTAGGTGCTGTTTTGCAAGAGGTAGAGAAAGGCGCGCGCCCCAACCACTAGTCTCCGTCAAGCGTTCCCTGCGGTAGGCCGCCCTGGCCCAATGGGCATGGTGTCTGACTGGCATGCCGACGTCAAGCGTTCCCGGCGGTAGGCCGCCCTGGCCTAATGGGCATGGTGTCTGACTGGCATGCCGACGCAGGCAGGTTCGACTTCTCCATCCGTTGTTACCACCAATTTGTTGGCAGTTCGCTGATTCTACCATCTTGAAAAACATGGTCGATCGTGGGGCTTGAACCAGTGATATAGCGGAGTCAGACACCATAACCACGTTGGTATCACATTTTTTTTTGTTTTGTTAGACTCGTTAGAGTGACGACTGCAGCTGAACAACGATTAGAGAAACGGAATGAGTGTTCAACGAAACAAATACGCTCTACGTGGACGGTGCTTCGCTTTTCCCCTCAACTCACAACATTATAATATACTAGCGACATTCACCCGACTACGTCGGGGGAAGACCGCTAGCGTGGCTCACTGCTTCGCGGTGAACTGTGTTTCGCAATCGGGAGGTGGACGGGACGGGTTGTTTATGTGTTACTATTTTGCAATAGCGAAGAAAGAACCAAGAGAGACGTTTGCGCTTTATATAGAAGTATGATTTCACAAATGCATTCACCTCATTGTGCGTATCCGCCCTGCGGTCCGCGACGGTCCGCGGCGGAATGCCTCAGTCGTAGAAGGTCTTTGCGATTACTCATGCCTGTTATATTTAGAATGTCATTCAAATTGATTTTCTCAACATATATCACTTGTCGTTTTCAGATGTTCAAGAAAAGCAACGTTCCTTCTTACTACACTCCCTTAATTATGGTGAGCGTTGCTAACGATTTGGATTCTAGTCGTTAATCCAGATTTATACATACGAATTGTGTAGATAATTATAGAATAAGATGCACCATCAGAAATCAGCTAAATCAACAAACAAATCGATTAAATATTTCATATACCATGTGCTGCTTCTTGCGTTAAACACTCCTTTGCAGAGTCAACCCTCGGGAGTATCGAAAAGGAACGCGTTCATCGTGACCGCTTCTTTAATATTCTGTCTGGTCTATCTTGTAATCATGTCTTGGAAAATTCGACACAATGCGATAGAATCACCGAATGAGAATACGTAAGTGTCACCCTAATCGATCGAAAACGGTGACATCATACATCCATTTTGTACATATCAGGCCAACAACAGCTCGAGATTATGAAGATGCACTTCTGCTAGCGCAGATCGACGTTTCACCCGAGGCTGCCGCCCTAACCAACAAGGGGGAGATATTCTGCTGGGTGCTCACCGCGGAGAAGTACCATGATTCAAGGGTGAATAAGTTATATGAAGAGTGGTTCGATATTTGTGCACCTCAACCCCCCGTGCTGTAAATATCACATTGTCAAGCAATGTGGACGACGTTTTTAGAGGAGTATAGGTTTGAAATTTCATCACTTTGATCAACCCATTGATCCACTTTCAGGCATTGGCTGTGAACGAAACATGGCTGAGACGATGCGACCACGGCGTATTCTTTACTCACAAGCCGTTCAAGAAGGAACAAAGGGTGAAATTATTAATCCATAATAGATACGCATGAGACACATTTAGTTAGTTTACTATTCACACTGGCAACATCAGTTCGGAGAGCAGTCCCAAATAAATGTAATCAATAATTCTACATGCGAGCATACCCTCCCCCCCCCGACTTATCGTGTTCTTTTATATTTCGAGCTCCCCTAAATCCTAAAATCAGTGCTAAGCGATTCAAGAAACTATCACATCATGGTTAGGACAAACATTTCAGATTCCGTATCGCACTGTATTCGCTGGGATTCCTGATAAATACGAGAATCTCTTCTACAAATCGCTTTTTGCATTCAACTACATTGCAGAAACCATGGACGCTGACTTCGATTGGTTCATCAAGGTATCCGTAATTTGATCTGGCTCAAGTATATTGTTATACATGAAAAGGGCCACAGCTATCATATTAGTATTTTATTTCTATTATAGTTATTTAAATTTTTTTCTCATTTAGTGGTCAAGTACTGAGAATTGCAGACCGACGATGACACTTACCTAATCGTGGATAACTTGCGAAAGTACTTACGCACTCTAGACCCTTCTCAGTCGTACTTCGTGGGACACAGGATGAAGCCACACCTGGTAGTGGCTCTGTTTTTTAAAAAAAATATTGACTGCATTGCGCGTCTTACAACTTACACATCCTGTTCAGGATAATGGGTTCAACAGCGGAGGCGCTGGATATGTTCTGTCAAGGTTTTTTCTTCAATTTTGTATCTTTCTAGATTCCGTTACGAGAAAATTTTATTAGAAAAATATTGCACATTTATTTCATCAGAACTGCCCTCGGGATATTCGCACGCCAAGCCTACCGCAATACCACAGTCTGTCCGTATGACCCATATGAGGATGTTGGAATTGCAAGGTATGAGACGGGTGGAATATGGGAATCAAGCACAAATAGTCGCTGAAATTACAGATGTCTCGCAAATCTCGACATTTTTCCACACAAAACAGTCAATGGCCAAGGTGAGCAAACGTTCATATATTTCGACTAAGCAATCTATATGAATTGTATGGGAAAATATAACACTCAAGGTCAACAGCTTTTCAACGCGTATCACCCAAGCAAGACGCTCGAAGGGTGGAGCGGACATGAAGGTTGGATCGCAGACCCATTGCTTACGGTTGGTGTATCCTACACTAAAAATACTTTCTTTCTTTAAAACACTTATGTCGTATCCAGTGGTAAAGGAATTTCCAAAAATACAAACATTGTTTCAGGGGTTTAATGGGATTGCTAGAAATCTCATCACCTTTCATCATCTAACGCCCACAGAAATACGATTGTTCGACATTCTACTGTATCGGGTTACGGTCGATGGCGATTGCGTAAGAGAAAATTAAACATTTTAATCTCAGCACACTTTGTGAAGAACATTTACTTGTTAATAATTGATCGATGCTGCAATATCCCGTTGCTCTTGGGTGTAATTTTTGTTCAATGAAATAAACGAATCTCCAAAATAAAGGGCATCGTGTTGCAAGCATATTGATTTTGCGAAAATATATATTTGTTCTTTGCGAATGACCGTACCTGACAGATTCAGATAGCCACGGACCACAAATCACTGACAATGTACGGATTCTCGAAAATAGCCTTGGAACGCCTGGCGAAACATTTATTCTACATTTCACATTTTCGTTGAGACGTGTAAACTATGGAGGCAACTATTTGCCGATTTTTGATATCTGATCCCATCTCGGAGTATTGTCAGGTCAAAGTAGGGACAATAAGAAATTTCCCACTAAATTTGGCTCAGGAAAACAATCATAACTCACTTTAAAATCATGCTAGAAACAATTTCAATCAAGGGTTCGCATGAGGAGAAAGAGGGGAACATTTCTTATGTTGATGATGTCATTTCTCGTCCATGCGCTGGATCGGGGTTTGTTGGTTTTTGAAAAAAGTAATGTAACTTTACTAATACCGATTATTCCAAGAAGCGCCGAAAAGTTATTTGAGAAAATACTGCCACCAAACTACATTCCACAAATCAAGGGAATTGGAGGAGGGGAAAAAATGGCAGCCATTTATGTCCGAAAAAACTGCGATTTTGCAGTTTTTCGATGTTTTTCGAGCATAACTTTTTTCATTGATTGTTTTATGAGCTCTAGTATCGAAATTCGGAATCAGCGTGCAAAAATACACCAGAATTTCCTAAAGTCATGTTTTCGAGACAAAAATGTTTTTTTTTGGGCATAACTTTTATCTTTCGAGGTATCACGAGCTCTATATAGCAAAATTCGTTTTCTACGGTCAAAAATAAGCCAAGAAAATCATATAGGGACATGATTCTGAGACAAAAAATTTTCGACCAAACATGGTTAAAAAGTGGTCAGAGTCGGAAAAATTTTTGTCTCGAAAAAATATGACTATAGGAAATTCTGGTGAATTTAGTGCGCAGGTACGGCATCACCGCAAAACGGACGAACGAAAGCAATAATTGCAGACGCTAACGCCAGTTGTGTGCGTGTACATTCCCTATTTCTGCAATGTAACCATCTCTCTCATTCACATCTACTCCCCCACGTTCTCCGCCCTCTCCATGGTGCTACTCTCCCTCTATCCCTCCATCGACGCCGTAGTCATCGTCGTGCTCATGAAACCGTACCGCGAGGGACTCATGAGCATGTTCGGCGTCAAGGCGCGTAACCTCGAGAAAATGACGCACGCATCTGGCACAACGAGTGTTACTGTAATCTAGTCTCACTACTGATATAATATGTCTCAAAACACTGATCGTTGAGTGATGAACTAAGCGAAATCCATGTCTACGTAGCTGACTCATATCGTCTCAATGTTCAACCTTCTTCGCATCGCACTGTTTGTGCCTGAAGATTTATAATACTCATTAGTTTGCCTGACAAAGTTCTCCATTCTCGGTGGAAAACGAATGCGTGTGGTGCTCTTTATCCCACACCGCCTTCATGACGACTGTGACTAGAAAACACTGATATTATCATATCAACAATATCAGAGATTAGTAGTCGTGGCATGGATGGAAATGATAAACAATTTGAATGCCACATATCATATCACCGATATCAAAAGTAACGGGCCTCAGCCGTCTCATCCAAACACGCTAATAGTTCATCGAAATACGAAATTCCAAGGAACGCACGTAGAGCATAGAGCAGAGAGCAACGCAAGTCTCGGGCAAATTCCCACGCATATCAAATTACGCGTGTGCACACTAGAGCTTTAGTTGTCTAGCTTTGCAAAACAGATGTAAACTATATGTGCTTCCCCGGGAAATTAGTGATTAGCGGCAAACATTATCCAGCGAATCGCCGAAATCCGCCGATAGAACGTAGTCAGCAAAGAATAGCGCACGGAGATTCTCACACTGCTTGAATTCTCCGAGATTTTTTGGAACGCTTGTATAAAACAACTTTGAAACAACTTCAGTGGTTCCCTCACAAAAAGTGCGAGATGCATGATGCAACTAAAAAGTTTTTTTTATGCAACAGTGCACAGCAGCACATTTTGCCTTAGTCAAACATAAATCTCTCTAAACAAGCTGCCCAGTTTGACGGATGGAAGCTGAAAACTCCAGTAGATTCAGAAGCAAAACTTACATTATGGGCCAACTTTTGAGCGAATCGGATGTTTTTTGATGTACAGTCGCCTGTTGAACCGTTGTTGATTCTTCTTCTTTACATGTGCCTCTTGAATGACACTGACCAATTGATGCCCCATTGATGTATCGATAATAGAGTGCAAGTCAACATCGCTATAAGTACAATCGAACCAGCCATCTCAGCTTTATCTCATTTTCCTTTATTCATCCTGCGTAAAGAACTCTTTTTCCTTGTTCTTGTTTCTTCCCAGTGGCCTGTCCTCTCACTCATGGTTTTATGATCCCCGGTTTTATCCTTTCACCCATAAGTCATAGTAAGGATCCGCGACTCAACGCAATGTTCTGTTCACCACTTGCGCGAGTGATCTACTCACTGCACATTAATTCTTCCTGTTTATTCTTCATCTGGATGTGCACCTCGATTTGGCCCGTTCAGTCGTCTTTGAGGTTTAGATGATGATTGCATTTCAACTTGGGGACGTAGGGGAGTGACTACATACATCTTCAATATACATTTCTTGTCACCACTTGGGATGCTCGATCGAATATCGAATATTCGAAAATTTCGAAAAAAATTCTCAGTGTTTTCGAATAATCGAAAATTTATGACTCTCCACAGTAAAAATTTCGATTAGTTGTCAAATACACCCAATGCCTAAATGATACCCATAGGCTGCAATATCACTAGAACAAGCTAGGCTGAGTCGTCGATAGGCTGAATCGCTAGGCAGTATTTATAATGTTGCCTCTCACAACACGTTTGTCAAGGTCTCACGGATCACGAGCTTTCCTAGCTTCGTTTGCAGATTCGCACGCAAACACAATATGTGATCTCGCGACTTCGAATGAGGTATGTGAGCTCGCGTCATTTAAATGATACATAAGGGTGATTCCATTCCCATCCCCCTCCCACACTGCAATTCAACTTGTCGTTAAGAATTATCATGTACCCTATCATGTATTTACTGTTCCTGGCGAAAATACCTCACACGTTCTGAAAACGGAAAAAGGCCGGCGCGCACGGCTAGTGGCAAATTATACGTTGATTTTGTTCCCTGAATAGGGATCTGATTTGAAGGTGAAATTTGAAAAAAAACAGGTCGTGCATTATATAACCAAGTAGCGGGGGATGGGCACGTATTCCTTGCATCGGTACATTTTCAGAACATTATCTAACACTTTTCGACGAGAAAACATGAGCGAAATTTGACGAAGCTGCACAGAACAAAAAGATGAGCTTAATTTCGCAATCACAACTACTCATTCCGGACCAATAATCACTTTTTATTGCATTCGTTTTGCATCACGGCTTCTGCGTTTCGAGGCGTTCATTTGTTATTCAAAGCCGCATATTCCTTTGCACATTGCTTGCACAATCCGATCTTCATTTTTTGTTGTTGATCTAATTGTCATTAAATTGCTTCTCTTCAGGGAATGATTCCTGCTGACTGGGTGTTCATCCTCTACTGTGTATATGTGCCTCTCATCATCGCTTTGTACATTCTCGAGCTTGCTGCAATATTTCGCAACAGGAGGAAGTCGTTCAAATCAAGCTTCTACAGCATCTTCATCGTATTAGCAGTTGTGGTATTTTAAAATATAATATCCGCTGGCAAACAATCATCATATTATCGTAGAATCTCACTGCTTGCTTCTTCGCAACGTTCGCATTTCGACTGCCTCTCTACCCCATCGTGAATCGATTTTATCGTCGACTAATGTCAAACAGCTATTGGCTTACTGCCGTTTACTCGTGAGTTTACTGAAAAATAACTATAATTAGTGAAATTTAACGTGAACTGTAACCAGATTTTTAAAAAAATGTAAAATTGAATTCGTCTGAATCATATGAATTACAACAATTATATCTTTACTTATTACAGGTGTACCTATTACCTCAATTGTCTTTCTGAGTTTCTAGGAGTATGCATGGCATTCAACAGATTCACTGCGCTCTACTTCCCTTTTCGACACGATAACGTATGTTCCGATCTTCGGCTACAGATGCACGATTATACGATAAGATGCTAATATCTATATTTTATAGATCTGGCGTTTGATATTCGTAATAGCCCTCGTTATTTGCCTCATTGTCGCAATTCCACCAGTATTGCACCTTTTCTACTATCCTACTAAATTCTATGTGATCAAAAAATCAATCATCGGCTTCAACGTTTACTACATGGATTGCGTAACGCGCGAGATCATGGTGAACCACTTGAGAATTGCTTCTACTAAGTCACTTGTAACACTCTTGGCGATTTTTTTTATATCAGCAGTGGATATTTTTGGTTCTTCATAATATGACAGATTTTGTAAAATAAAATAAAAAATTATAATAAGCTAGAATGCACGAAATGTTACAAAATGTCGGGAAGTTCGCTATTGTAGACTATAAGGAGCTCGCGAGGAGTTGCATGTTACCTATGAATGATATTTCCAGGTGGAATCGATTTGGTTTAAAGGAGGGGTGGCACGAATATCTGGCTTACTGACTTCTATAGGGGATGTTGTGGGGATTCGTTACCCAATCACACTTGCGAAACTCCCATGTAACCAATTTTCGTTTAAACCTAGCTATGAGCGTTTGGCAGTGTGCCAAGCGGGCCTGATCGCTCAGAAACTCAGATAGTACATCAACTGCATAGATGAAACAGCACATATTTAATAGATAATCAGCATAAACAAGGCATGCTTACCATTGCCACCATGTACGGTAAGCTGAATAGCATGGTCAGAAATCCGACAATAAAAAGGTTGCGCTCATCTATCTTGTTTCTGAAAACCTGGGTTAATTCTTTCGGCAAAAACGCCTTTTTATGTTCCGTCCGATTAATCTCACTTTTTTAAACCTCACAATCCTGTAATTATGTAGAAGCAGGTGCAAGGATATATTGCATACATACCTCATTGTTGTGTAATAGCAAAGACGGAATATGCATGCATAAGTGATGAGAAGGCCCGCTTGGCACACTGCCAAACGCTCATAGCTAGGTTTAAACGAAAATTGGTTACATGGGAGTTTCGCAAGTGTGATTGGGTAACGAATCCCCACAACATCCCCTATAGAAGTCAGTAAGCCAGATATTCGTGCCACCCCTCCTTTAAACCAAATCGATTCCACCTGGAAATATCATTCATAGGTAACATGCAACTCCTCGCGAGCTCCTTATAGTCTACAATAGCGAACTTCCCGACATTTTGTAACATTTCGTGCATTCTAGCTTATTATAATTTTTTATTTTATTTTACAAAATCTGTCATATTATGAAGAACCAAAAATATCCACTGCTGATATAAAAAAAATCGCCAAGAGTGTTACAAGTGACTTAGTAGAAGCAATTCTCAAGTGGTTCACCATGATCTCGCGCGTTACGCAATCCATGTAGTAAACGTTGAAGCCGATGATTGATTTTTTGATCACATAGAATTTAGTAGGATAGTAGAAAAGGTGCAATACTGGTGGAATTGCGACAATGAGGCAAATAACGAGGGCTATTACGAATATCAAACGCCAGATCTATAAAATATAGATATTAGCATCTTATCGTATAATCGTGCATCTGTAGCCGAAGATCGGAACATACGTTATCGTGTCGAAAAGGGAAGTAGAGCGCAGTGAATCTGTTGAATGCCATGCATACTCCTAGAAACTCAGAAAGACAATTGAGGTAATAGGTACACCTGTAATAAGTAAAGATATAATTGTTGTAATTCATATGATTCAGACGAATTCAATTTTACATTTTTTTTAAAATCTGGTTACAGTTCACGTTAAATTTCACTAATTATAGTTATTTTTCAGTAAACTCACGAGTAAACGGCAGTAAGCCAATAGCTGTTTGACATTAGTCGACGATAAAATCGATTCACGATGGGGTAGAGAGGCAGTCGAAATGCGAACGTTGCGAAGAAGCAAGCAGTGAGATTCTACGATAATATGATGATTGTTTGCCAGCGGATATTATATTTTAAAATACCACAACTGCTAATACGATGAAGATGCTGTAGAAGCTTGATTTGAACGACTTCCTCCTGTTGCGAAATATTGCAGCAAGCTCGAGAATGTACAAAGCGATGATGAGAGGCACATATACACAGTAGAGGATGAACACCCAGTCAGCAGGAATCATTCCCTGAAGAGAAGCAATTTAATGACAATTAGATCAACAACAAAAAATGAAGATCGGATTGTGCAAGCAATGTGCAAAGGAATATGCGGCTTTGAATAACAAATGAACGCCTCGAAACGCAGAAGCCGTGATGCAAAACGAATGCAATAAAAAGTGATTATTGGTCCGGAATGAGTAGTTGTGATTGCGAAATTAAGCTCATCTTTTTGTTCTGTGCAGCTTCGTCAAATTTCGCTCATGTTTTCTCGTCGAAAAGTGTTAGATAATGTTCTGAAAATGTACCGATGCAAGGAATACGTGCCCATCCCCCGCTACTTGGTTATATAATGCACGACCTGTTTTTTTTCAAATTTCACCTTCAAATCAGATCCCTATTCAGGGAACAAAATCAACGTATAATTTGCCACTAGCCGTGCGCGCCGGCCTTTTTCCGTTTTCAGAACGTGTGAGGTATTTTCGCCAGGAACAGTAAATACATGATAGGGTACATGATAATTCTTAACGACAAGTTGAATTGCAGTGTGGGAGGGGGATGGGAATGGAATCACCCTTATGTATCATTTAAATGACGCGAGCTCACATACCTCATTCGAAGTCGAGAGATCACATATTGTGTTTGCGTGCGAATCTGCAAACGAAGCTAGGAAAGCTCGTGATCCGTGAGACCTTGACAAACGTGTTGTGAGAGGCAACATTATAAATACTGCCTAGCGATTCAGCCTATCGACGACTCAGCCTAGCTTGTTCTAGTGATATTGCAGCCTATGGGTATCATTTAGGCATTGGGTGTATTTGACAACTAATCGAAATTTTTACTGTGGAGAGTCATAAATTTTCGATTATTCGAAAACACTGAGAATTTTTTTCGAAATTTTCGAATATTCGATATTCGATCGAGCATCCCAAGTGGTGACAAGAAATGTATATTGAAGATGTATGTAGTCACTCCCCTACGTCCCCAAGTTGAAATGCAATCATCATCTAAACCTCAAAGACGACTGAACGGGCCAAATCGAGGTGCACATCCAGATGAAGAATAAACAGGAAGAATTAATGTGCAGTGAGTAGATCACTCGCGCAAGTGGTGAACAGAACATTGCGTTGAGTCGCGGATCCTTACTATGACTTATGGGTGAAAGGATAAAACCGGGGATCATAAAACCATGAGTGAGAGGACAGGCCACTGGGAAGAAACAAGAACAAGGAAAAAGAGTTCTTTACGCAGGATGAATAAAGGAAAATGAGATAAAGCTGAGATGGCTGGTTCGATTGTACTTATAGCGATGTTGACTTGCACTCTATTATCGATACATCAATGGGGCATCAATTGGTCAGTGTCATTCAAGAGGCACATGTAAAGAAGAAGAATCAACAACGGTTCAACAGGCGACTGTACATCAAAAAACATCCGATTCGCTCAAAAGTTGGCCCATAATGTAAGTTTTGCTTCTGAATCTACTGGAGTTTTCAGCTTCCATCCGTCAAACTGGGCAGCTTGTTTAGAGAGATTTATGTTTGACTAAGGCAAAATGTGCTGCTGTGCACTGTTGCATAAAAAAAACTTTTTAGTTGCATCATGCATCTCGCACTTTTTGTGAGGGAACCACTGAAGTTGTTTCAAAGTTGTTTTATACAAGCGTTCCAAAAAATCTCGGAGAATTCAAGCAGTGTGAGAATCTCCGTGCGCTATTCTTTGCTGACTACGTTCTATCGGCGGATTTCGGCGATTCGCTGGATAATGTTTGCCGCTAATCACTAATTTCCCGGGGAAGCACATATAGTTTACATCTGTTTTGCAAAGCTAGACAACTAAAGCTCTAGTGTGCACACGCGTAATTTGATATGCGTGGGAATTTGCCCGAGACTTGCGTTGCTCTCTGCTCTATGCTCTACGTGCGTTCCTTGGAATTTCGTATTTCGATGAACTATTAGCGTGTTTGGATGAGACGGCTGAGGCCCGTTACTTTTGATATCGGTGATATGATATGTGGCATTCAAATTGTTTATCATTTCCATCCATGCCACGACTACTAATCTCTGATATTGTTGATATGATAATATCAGTGTTTTCTAGTCACAGTCGTCATGAAGGCGGTGTGGGATAAAGAGCACCACACGCATTCGTTTTCCACCGAGAATGGAGAACTTTGTCAGGCAAACTAATGAGTATTATAAATCTTCAGGCACAAACAGTGCGATGCGAAGAAGGTTGAACATTGAGACGATATGAGTCAGCTACGTAGACATGGATTTCGCTTAGTTCATCACTCAACGATCAGTGTTTTGAGACATATTATATCAGTAGTGAGACTAGATTACAGTAACACTCGTTGTGCCAGATGCGTGCGTCATTTTCTCGAGGTTACGCGCCTTGACGCCGAACATGCTCATGAGTCCCTCGCGGTACGGTTTCATGAGCACGACGATGACTACGGCGTCGATGGAGGGATAGAGGGAGAGTAGCACCATGGAGAGGGCGGAGAACGTGGGGGAGTAGATGTGAATGAGAGAGATGGTTACATTGCAGAAATAGGGAATGTACACGCACACAACTGGCGTTAGCGTCTGCAATTATTGCTTTCGTTCGTCCGTTTTGCGGTGATGCCGTACCTGCGCACTGGCTGCGATGAGCACACTCGTTTGGAAGTCACGAATTCGCTGGGACATATTCTGTGCTTTTCCGATTTCTCGGTAAGTCAGCGTGGCTAGCGTTGCGGCTAGCGAGCAACTGCCGATTACCACTGAATCCACGATCAGAAGCAGCAGAAACGGACGGAAACACAGCTTGCCGTCTCTCTGAATCGTTTCCCTGTCGATTATACAATCAGGTCTGTTTCTGTACCCAATAGTTCAAGAGAAGAATGCCCTCGCCAATGGCTCTGTCGGAATCGTATTCTTGACGGAAAAGCGAAAAATAATATTGCATATCATCTATGTTCTCTGGTCTTGCGAGAAAAAGGCAAGACAACAACCTGAAAAAAGGTTTTGGGTACCATAATTGTTTTGTTTCGATGCGAGCTCACCATGCGAGCTGAAAAAACGCCGTTGTGATTATCATCAGCGCGATGACTTTTGTATTAGAAAATAGAGCGATTCTGTACGGGCTGGAAATTATCATAATTATTTCTTCTTAGTTGTCGTCTAACCATCGGATCGTCCAGAATCGGTAGAGTAGATGGATATTAAGAAGAATGAAGGGGACGGCATAGCAGGACGAACCGTAGCAGAACAGCGCCTGATTATTGTATTCGTCGATCAGAATGGAAAGATCATAGCAATGTATTGTTTCAACAAATCGGGGTTATACTTCATTGAATTATTGGACGAATTTATGGTTCTGAGAACACAGAACTCACAAAATTTGAAAAATCATTATCCTGTATTATCGCAAATCCGGTGCGCGATTGGATCACTTTCTGCAAAATATCTATCGATGATTAGGACGACTTACTCGAATACCGGATTCGAGATGGGATGCATGATGACGAGAAATGTGTCGTACGCGGTCAATATCCCTAGTAGATATTTGTATGTGCCAAGTTCCTTCGTGGAAAACCGCCGAATGAGAAGCAATAACAGCAGATTGAGGATAATGCCGCTTACTGAAATCAGGCCGCTTTCTTGATATTGTATTCACTCATTTGGTATTTATCTTAAACAGGCCAAAGTAAGATTATTAAACTATTTCACAGTTGTTAGAAAGCAAATGCAAAAAAACAGATCCTGAGGCTGAGCCCATTGCCTCATGTTTCTGCGTGCAAAATCGACCTACTCAAAGCAACGGTCGACGTGACTTCGAAGATTTCGAGAAGAATTCGCATTTCCAAATCGAGTAATAGGAGAAACACGGAGCTCGGTATTCGCGAGTACGGTTACGTTAATGTTTGCGGGAAAAAAATGTTCATAAACCTTAGTCGCGAATCATAAGACAGTGTATCGTCCCTTGTTAGCTCTCTCCACCTAAAAGTGCGTAAACTTTTCGAAGCATAAAGAACTATATCATGTTCAATATTATAGCCGAGTCAAAATGTTAATTGACTGGTATTCAATTAATAAGTACCACAAAAAACACGTACTATTTGTCTCCTATGGACCAGACATATTGCACTGACAATTCACGAATTTTCACACAACAGCGTCGCCTATTGTGTGAGAATTAGGATTCGGGCAGCACCTATAAAGCATCTCTGGCACTTCTAACCTTCAGTGCTGGATGATAAACCGGTTGAAATTGTTTTGAAATATGAGGCCGTTCACGTAATTTTCGAGCAAGGTCTGGCACAGCTCAAAATCTCGATTCTCTGAAACTGTGTGTTTTGGGGTTATCGAGGGTGCTAAAGACGACGGATATATCCATTTTGCTCCTAGGAGCCCCGTTGGCTCCAGACGACGTCACGTCGAAATCGCGTTTTCTCGTGCTACTCGGCTCCCGAGAGTGTTAAGTTTTTGAGAAAATGTTTTCCGGAGTAGAATTGTACGGCGAATACTCCTGTCTAGTTAATTTTTCATGATTTTTAAAAATAATTTTTTTCGTAGAGGCCAAAGTATTCTTAGAAACCTGATCCGGCGTGACGAGAGGATTCTGAATCTATATTTACAGCCAAATCTAGGGTCAGAGAAATTAATGAGCTAACATAAAGTGAGCGGAATATGCCTAGAAACGAGAGTCTCTCCCCTTCCCTTCCCCTCCCCGTCCCTCTTCCCGGGTCGGACGGGCGAGAGAGTGTGGGAAAAAGAGAGAGCGCGCAGGGGAGGAAGGGGAGGGTAGGGGAGAGACTCTCGTTTCCTGGCCGATTCTGATCACTTAATATTAGCTCATTCATTTCTCTGACCATAGATTTTGCTGTAAATATAGATTCAGAATCCTCTCGTCAAGCCCGATCAGGTTTCTAAGAATACTTTGGCCTCTACGAAAAAAGTTATTCTTAAAAATTATTTTTTGAAAATCATGAAAAATTAACTAGACAGGCGTGTTCGCCGTACAATTCTACCCAGGAAAACATTTTCTCAAAAAAATAGCACTCTCGGGAACCGAGTAGCACGTGAAAATGTGATTTCGACGTAACGTCGTCTGGAGCAAACGGGGCTCCTAGGAGCAAAATGGATATGTCCGTCTTCTTTAGCACCCTCGATAACCCCAAAATACACAGTTTCAGAATATCGAGCTTTTTGAGCTGTGCCAAAGCTGGTCGAATTTGCTCGGAAATTACGTGAACGGCCTCATATAATGTTTTTGTTTGTTTATTCCAACAATCGGTTTTGCTCAAACGCATTTAATTTTTTAAAAACTTTTCCAATATGAAAAAGGAGATCGCCGAAATAGTCTCACATTTTACACTTCAATCAATCTCTTATATATCGCTCGTCTATTATATATTTTTTCTAGTAAAGATAATTATTTTCGTTAGATGCTTTATGCCAATTGGGTACTAGTGATGTCTAATCGGACGTTATCTCTTTCGAGTGCGTGATTACATATTGCCGAAATGGCACTTGTGTACACACAATATTGGCACGTGATTACTAATGGAAGATGTCAAACACGTATGCATCTCACAGTAAACAAAATAAGAGACGAATCACGAGAGATTCGGAAGAATTCAGTGATCCCCGTACTTAGGTATCCACTGACCCCAATTCCGCTGAAAAGTGAAAATTAAAACGCGTTCTCTGTACTACAGTAGGAATATGACACCGTTAGTCTTATTTTCGAGCAAGGGTTGGCACAGCTCAAAAAGTTCAATTTTCAGAAACTGTGTGATTTGGGGTTGTTGAGGGTGGTGAAGACGATGGGCATATTCATTTTGTCCACAGAGACCTCGTTGGCGCAAGATGCCGTCACGTATAATTCACGTATTTACGAGCTAGTCGGCTCCCAAGAGAGCAAATTTTAAGTGAAAATATTTCCTGGGGTAGAATCGCATGGCGAACACGCCTGTCTAGTTCATTTTTATAAATTGAACTTTTCGCTTTGATATCAGCGCGCAGATACATATATATAGATACACCTGAAACACCTATCATCAGTAAATTCTGAGATTTTTTTTCAATCGAACAAGCAATTTTTCGAGAATCTCAGAAAATTGAATTGAGTACGTACTAGTTAGTACCTAGCACTACTCCAGAAATCAGAAAATTATCTTGTGGGAGACAATAATTGCTCGACATTAAATCCAAAAAGTGCCGATTTCAACTATTTTTTAATTTTAACTTTTATCTTTATTTTTTTGATGAGATCTCATATCGATATTCGAAATCAGCGCGCAAAGATACACCTGAACAGTCAATATAAAATAAAGTGAACCGTTTATTATAAGTTATAATAAGTTATTATAATTTTCATAAAACAGTGATTGCGGAGCGGAGAATGCACGGATTGTGCTGAATTTTTTAGAGGATGTGTTTTTCGCACGCCGCTTTAATGTGACGTTCTTGAAAATTCAAAATATAATTTTTTTTTTCATTTGAATCATAAAAATGTGAAAATTTGAATAAAGTCAGTTCGTGATCAACTACTGTACCTGCTGGTGCGTGGGGGTGCATTTTTCAATTTGGCGAGTGACGCCGCTCTATTTTCGAAACACTCGCATTTCGCTGGTAATTATTGATTTTATTGGTGTTCATGATCAATTGATTTGTTTTAAACGTCCCCTCCTATGCACTCGTCACGCCCGACAGCGCATTGAGACTATACACTCGATATTCGCCTTTCCCGCGCCTTGTTTATTTCGCATTTCGTTTTTACTCGCGTTATTCAGTTTATTCTTCATTTTTTCGCTCAATGTGTTCCCCTCAGTAAAATCTGCCATTGAAGGTCGAGGCGACGCGATGGCGCGTCCCCGCAGACGTCTGGCCCGTGGACTCAAGCGCAGGCATCTCGCTCTTCTTGCTCGCCAAACAGGTATGCTAGTTTCTTCCACTTACTTTCTGCTTCCTTATGAACAATGTGGATGTCGTTTCGGCAAAAGTTTCTTTCCATTCTGTTTATGAGAATGTGCCAAATGTAGAAAACTGAAAGCAAGTGTTGTGGCATCTTTAATCAGCATTATCACGTGTTGCATCTAAGATTGATTGGTAACAGGTGTGAGCTGTCCTCGAGAAGCCCGCCATCATCAAGACGCGTAATGGAATGAGAAGAGGAAAGTCGACGGTCGTCGAGCCCCATCGCTACGAGGTTAGCTTATGTTGTTTTACTATTTTCATTTTCAACTTTGCCAACTGGACTGGGCAAAGGATCTGTTTCTCTCCGTTTTATACTTGTCTAAATTGGTTTTATACTTGTCTAAAAAAAGACTCTGATTAAACAATTCCAAGCACGATTGATATCGATGTTTGCCTTTTTCAGCATTTCGTGTTCCTTCTTCATATCCTCTCTCCATTCAGTGAATCCTTACAGCTGTACAATAAATATCATCAGTGAAAATAATCTTTCTTGGATAAAATAAACCTGAGTCGCTGTTGCTTTTGCGTAGTCCGCTCCGTCTTTGATCAGTGGCGCGCATTGGAGAATAAATCCATCCAGTTTTTGCTCCAGTCTCGCCATGTTATCATCATTCTTTCTCAAGTAGGCCAGGATGCCGTCGATAGCTGTAAAACATGTTCAGTGAATAAAATAGTCTGAGATAGTGTTAGTCAAGTAGATAGTGCTTACTCTATTCTGCACACAATTTAGCTGGTTATATCATCTCACCATTGTTAAAACCTGCACTCGCATTGAGTGGAAGGAAAGATGCGGCCGATCGAGACACTTGTCCACTCTGGGATACAGCAGCTGCAGCAGTCGAGGAAGTTGATGCGTTGAGGGGAGAGACATTGATGGGATGACGAGAAGAGGAAGGAACAGACGGTGATCCAGGAGCAGACGATTGAACCATATTCTGAAACAACTATCGTACTCCAATAAATAAAGAACCAGGCCAAAATAAACGCCCGTTATAGACCTTTAACGAATGACTAAAATTTCCGGAAAATGGGACTAACGTTTTTGGGATGGTGCTGGATCGAATGATGCTAAAGCCGAATCTATCAGACGACGTTGAGTAGGTCAACGGTGAGGTCAAAGTGGGTACACTCGGTTTCGCGGTCTGTAACTTGGTTCAACGTGGTCGGATCGACTCGGGACCTTGGCAAATCGATGTCAACTCGTCGAGATACACCCCCTACATTTTCATTTTTTGCTGAAAAACACCTTAGCGCCCAGAAACAAGCTAAGCGCGCAATCGGGCCATCAAATCGGGCGTCTTTTGGGAATCGAGGCGGATTCAATGGAGCAGTGGATTAACGTGTACCCAGCTACTGGAAAGCGTGGGTTCGATGCCCATCGGGTGCAAAGAGTTTTGCAGAGTTTTTGCAAGATTGTGAGCTGTTGGGCAGACTTCTACCAATCGTCTACCCATCATTGATATGGATAATGTATTTAGATAACTATTGGGTTGAGGAATAAGTAACGCTCGTTTTTTCTCTCTGACTTTAGAACCCTCGTGCTCGCTCTTTTGTTGTTGCCGTCTGCCACCCTGTTTACACTGGAGAGAGGGCCCCTTGGGCATTCCACACATGTTTTCGATTCAGTTCTCCCTAGTCTCCCAGGCGAGAATGCCGCACAATTTCGTCCCCGACCGAATTCACATTCGGAACGTGATGCTCTTTCTCTTTCTATCTGGCTTGAAACCGCCCGCCATTCATGAACAACTGGAGCAGGTTTACCCCACACATACCCCGCATGTAACCACCGTGAGAAAGTGGGTAGTCAAATTCGAGAAACACGACTTTTCCCTCGAAGATGAAGACCGACCCGGTCGCCCATGGAGTTGGACCTCGATCGATTGCGTTCTGAGGTGGAGGCTGACCCGTATCTCACTACGCGCGATCTTGCTGACTTCCTTGGGGTCGACCAAAAAACTGCCGTGAATGGACTTCACGCGATTGGAAAGAAGTGGAAACTCGGGAGATGGATCCCCCATGACCTGACCGACTATGACAAG
Source organism: Pristionchus entomophagus (assembly GCA_036245825.1). NCBI lineage: Eukaryota > Metazoa > Nematoda > Chromadorea > Rhabditida > Neodiplogasteridae > Pristionchus > Pristionchus entomophagus. The sequence continues at coordinate 37,205,655 of BTSX01000006.1, forward strand.
GATCGCCGAGTGGACATGGCTTCGACTCTTCTCACTCTGCATCGCCGGTTTGATTGGCTGGACAATGTCATCACAGGTGATGAAAAGTGGGTGCTCTACGACAACCATGAGCGCATGAGACAGTGGGTCGGAGAGGACCAAAAGCCAGCAGATGTCCCCAAACCCGATTTGCACCCCAAAAAAGTGATGTTGTGCATCTGGTGGTCAGTGCGGGGAGTGGAGTTCTGGGAACTCCTACCCGAGGCGACGACTATCACGGCAGAGGTCTACACTCTTCAGCTACGGAAGCTGAGACTCGCTGTCGAACAAACACGCGGGAAGGACGCTCGAATCTACTTTCAGAACGACAACGCCCGCCCGCATGTCGCAAGAAAGACTAAGGCTGAGCTGGCGGGCTATGGCTGGACTGTCCTCCCCCACCCTCCCTACTCACCCGACCTTGCCCCCTCCGATTACCACCTCTTCTCAGACCTCCAGCGTTTCCTCAAAGGACAGAGCTTCAAAGACCAAGCCACTATCCAGACCGTACTGACCAACTATTTCAAGAACCAGCCCCAGTCCTTCTATCACGAGGGCATCCACAAGCTGCCTGGTAGATGGCAGAAGGTCATCGGTGCGCATGGAGAATATTTTTAGATTCTATCGTGCTTTGTAGTTTTATGATAAAGTGAAAAAAATTCAAAAACGAGCGTTACTTATTCCTCAACCCGATATTTAAACAAACTATTTAAGATAACTATTTAAAGAATTACCAATGCCTCTCATATCCTTGCTCATGTTCACTACATGCACGATGAGGTTCGTCGTGACATCGATGAAGGGAACTGTGCAATTAGTGGCAGAGAAGCCGGGGGAATCGTAGCGACCGTCAACAGCGAGATCGATACCTCGATTCTGAAACATTCACACGTTTGAGATATTTTGAATCGATGAACTGAGCCTTATGTATACTGTAGGATCAATAGGATACTGTAGGGTATTCTAGTCAGACATTATCGAACGCTTAATGCTCGCAGTGGCCATTGAGGCATCTAGTGCAGACATTGTTGATGCAGTTGAGAGAGGACGATTGTCTCTTCTCTGGCTCGAGCACGTGACCTTTTCGTGAGGCCGCACAATCCCCCCAGCAGGGCTGGTATTTTCTGATTTCCGATTTTTCGAATTTTCCGATTTTCCGAACTTTTTCGGAAAATATAATTTTCCGAATTTTCCGAAAATATTCTTCGGAAAAACCGGTTTTCCGATTTTCCGAAAAAAATATTTTCCGCACAGCAATGCCCCCCAGTCGTGGTGTTTTTTTTGACTAACCACCATGTTATCATCTGCCTCGTGGCAGCTGGAGGGGAAGAAGCGAGTGCGCACGCCAATATGGTGCACTTGGGCCACAATCCCCTAAGCACTCTCTGCGCTATCGTTGTGCGCTCTTGCCAGTATAGCAGTTTCGCATGATCTATATTGCCGCCCACTGTAATGAGAAATGCCTGCTGACCTCGCGTATTCTAGCTGAATACGTGCAGGATTGGGGAAAGTGATTGACGGGAGAATCGACAGATACAAATCTCTGATTATTCATTTGCACTTGGTCAATCGCCGCTTCATTAGGGTCCTCAACCGACTATCGGGAATTATAAATCAATGCACGAATTGACGAAAATGGACTCGAATATTCCATAATTACTAATATTAGCATTGTCCTTGTGCTGAGAAATATATGAGCTAATAAAGAGACATGTCTAATCTTTCTTCGGAATTGAAATATTTACATGACACCTGACGACACTATGTAGCGATTACTATAACATAACTGCATTTTTTTCGTAATTCATAATTTTTCTCAGAGAAAAAAAAGCACAACTTCACTGAAATATGGTCGAGATATGATGTCAATTACATTAGATCCGATTCCGTTCTTCGTAGTGGAGAAGATGCTATCACTGAAACTTTCGCAGCGTTAACGGCGGATGTCGGCAACATATTGATGATGGCACGACGAATGGAAGAATTTGTGGTGAGCATCATCGGAGCCGGAGTGAGATACCTGAAACGCACACTACTACTGCACAGTAGTGATGCCGCATCGAGAGTTCAATTCAATTCAATTATTTATCACTTCAGGCAGTAATGCTCAGGTGAGGATGGGGCCATATTCTTCATTAGTTGCGTTCCACCAGTGACATCGAGATCGAGACGAGCCCCACGAGCCCCGTCACACCCTCTGCCCGAAGCGATGGGAACGACAGCACCCCACGAGGGAGAGAGGGGAGAAGGGACTCGAACCAGTTGGGAACACGAGCCAGTTCGGATTGGGGATATGCTTCAGAAACAGTTCAAGTTCTGAAGCATCACTCTGGGGTGGTGGACGGGGCTCGTGGAGTTCCGCATCGAGAGTGACTCTCCTCAATTCGCGTACTCTCTGGTAGGTAAGAGAAACGAGAGAGCATGTGAATTGAGGAGAGGGTTATTCAATCCGGCAGCGCTGCTTCATAGCTTTAGCAGCCACGTATATCACGTTTGTTATGTTTGCCAAACGGCAAAATCGTATACATGTATCTTGTGTTATATTTTGGAATTTAAAAATGTGCGCTCGAGAGGTAATATGATTAGTTCAGGTACATACTTCACATTGAGATGCATGTGTATTCTTGCTATTAGTCTACATGCCACCACCCATATCTCCTCTTGTCTATAGAGATCAACTCTTTTTTATCGAGAACAGCTTATAATGGCTTATTTCTTTGTACAAAAATGAACTCACTTGAGATCGGTCAGCCACGGAAGTTGGAATTGGAAGAAATATAGCAGGCCGGGACTGACTTTGATAGCCGAAATTGATAGCCAGTTCGGATTGGGGATATGCTTTAGAAACAGTTCAAGTTCTGAAGTATCACTCTGGGGTGGTGGACGGGGCTCGTGGACGGCTCTGCCCGAAGCGATGGGAACGAACTGCGTCGGCATGCCAGTCAGACACCACGCGCCTTTCTCTGCCTCTTGCAAAACATCACCTGCGGGCGGGAGCCGCTGCAGCAACCAAACCTGATTCCGGTCGTGTGTATGCACGTGCCTTGGCCGAAACACTCATTGTTTTCGATGCACACTGCAATTGATTGTTATTATGAAACCAAGTTATAGAACCTACCTGGTGTCAGAGGCGGGCACGGGTTCTGTTGTGTCGGCAAGGCTGTGACTGCGGCCAGGAGAGTGGCGAGGCGAATGAAGAGCATGTCTATCGATGGTTCTCGATGTGGGATGATACCATTCATCGCCTTATATTCAGTAGTCGTGTGCCTTTTCCTCTCTCATCAGCTCTCACCGTTTCGTGTTATCTATCTATTCCTCTATAACTGCATCAATATGAAATGGAAGAGTCGAAAGAGCTCGTTTTCAGAATTTTTCATCGACAAACCAGGGAGATTATTGAATCAATCTGTCTGGAAACTAGATTATTGTTTCCGAGGTTCTTCCCTGCTCTCTCATATTCGCAAGGAATGAAAGCAGGATGTGTTCCCAATTTCATTCACCATAACATATCACTTTATTAGAGGATATGTTGTCGTAGGAACAGACACCTGTGTCCCATCACAGGCAACTGATCTAACAGTAGGCGTCTGTATGTTCATATGTGCGCCCGTTCCTATCGTGGGCTGAATCGACTGAGCACATGGCAAATGTGAGAGTTGGGAAAGCATCAGTAATACAATTCTAGTTGCAGTGCAGATTGGCTCGTTGATCGACTTGGTGAAATTAATTTCATCGAAACATTAAGAAGATTCGGAGGTCAACCGAACAAGCAAGCATTCTACTACCGGAAATTCCAGGTTCCGGCTAATGGTCGCTTTGGCTCACATTGCAGAAGTGGGGGCGTTTCATCACATATTGTCTCATTGATCGGACAGATCAGTTGCCTTTGCTGGGTCACAGGTGTATGTTCCTACGACTGCCAGTGAACCTAGATTACCTCGAATAGAGTGATATGTTATCGTGAACGAAATTCAGAACACATCGCGTCCATTCCTTGCGAATTGGAAAGAGTAGGGAAGAACCACGGAAACAGTAATCTAGTTCCAGACAGATTGATTCAATAATCTCCCTGGTTTGTCGATGAAAAATTCTGAAGACGAGCTCTTCCGCGATCAACAGAACAAGCGGGCGTTCGCCTCTTCCATTTCATATTGATGCAGTTATAGAGGAATAGATATATAACACGAAACGGTGAGAGCTGATGAGAGAGGAAAAGGCACACTACTACTGAATATAAGGCGATGAAAGGTATCATAGCACATCGAGAACCATTGAGAGACATGCTCTTCATTCGCCTCGCCACTCTCCTGGCCGCAGCCACAGCCCGAACCCGTGCCCTCCTCTGACACCAGGTAGGTTCTATAACTTGGTTTCATAATAACAATCAATTGCAGTGTGCATCGAAAACAATGAGTGTTTCGGCCAAGGCACGTGCATACACACGACCGGAATCAGGTTTGGTTGCTGCAGCGGCTCCCCCATCCCCGGAACAACAACTACTCCGGCGACAGTGATTGAACTCATTACCACTACCACCTCGGTCGCCCCAGTCACTGTTACAACACCGGCGGGTCAAGCCTACTGCCCCGATCAGTTCGGTTGTGAGTTTTCTTCAGTATTTCACACTGTTTTTGCAAATAAGAAAAACAAACTACGTATAATCATAAGTAACCACAGTGCCGGTCGGGGTTTTTCCACACCTTCTTTCCCATTAGACATAAAAATTATCACCCTTTATCTATCGTTACTCTAGATTGGAACACTATAATTTCCACGAGAACGGTTTAATTCGGTTAGATAATTCGTGTATTCAGTGTGCAATTCTGATCACGACTGCACCGCAGCCGCCCGAAATGATCTCGGAGGAGTGTGTCACATGATTTATGGCCCAAACTTCTCGGGTTGCTGCAATCCCGTATTTACGTCTGACCCATCCACCACCACCACTACTCCGGCCCCAGTGACTGACCCCGTCACAACTACCACATCGGTCGCCCCAGTCACTGTTACAACACCGGCGGGTCAAGCCTACTGCCCCGATCAGTTCGGTTGTGAGTTTTCTTCAGTATTTCACACTGTTTTTGCAAATAAGAAAAACAAACTACGTATAATCATAAGTAACCACAGTGCCGGTCGGGGTTTTTCCACACCTTCTTTCCCATTAGACATAAAAATTATCACCCTTTATCTATCGTTACTCTAGATTGGAACACTATAATTTCCACGAGAACGGTTTAATTCGGTTAGATAATTCGTGTATTCAGTGTGCAATTCTGATCACGACTGCACCGCAGCCGCCCGAAATGATCTCGGAGGAGTGTGTCACATGATTTATGGCCCTAACTTCTCGGGTTGCTGCAATCCCGTATTTACGTCTGACCCATCCACCACCACCACTACTCCGGCCCCAGTGACTGACCCCGTCACAACTACCACATCGGTCGCCCCAGTCACTGTTACAACACCGGCGGGTCAAGCCTACTGCCCCGATCAGTTCGGTTGTGAGTTTTCTTCAGTATTTCACACTGTTTTTGCAAATAAGAAAAACAAACTACGCATAATCATAAGTAACCGCAGTGCCGGTCGGGGTTTTTCCACACCTGGTTTCCCATTAGACATAAAAATTATCACCCTTTATCTATCGTTAATCTAGATTGGAACACTATAATTTCCACGAGAACGGTTTAATTCGGTTAGATAATTCGTGTATTCAGTGTGCAATTCTGATCACGACTGTACCGCAGCCGCCCGAAATGATCTCGGAGGAGTGTGTCACATGATTTATGGCCCTAACTTCTCGGGTTGCTGTAATCCCTCATACATGCCCATGCAATAATCATTTGTGTTGTATGAATTATTGCTTCATTTAAATAAATATTCAAATTTGAAACTTAACTTCAACACTGAGAATTATCTTAATACCTTAATACAGTGGGAATTTTGATGATCGTTTATCAAAAAATATTCCACATGTCTTATAGAGAGGCTTAGGCTTGTATGTAAAAATTCCCGTCAAATTACCGGAAAAAAAACCGGAAAAATTTCGAAAACGAAAACTTTTCCGCCCAACCCTGATGTGTACCCTCGGGGACCTGAAGGATTGACTCAATTAGCGAATCTGATTGACTAAATAGTTGATTATCGGTATGTACAGTATCGTCCATAAGTCATGGGTCACTTTTTCATTGTTTCATAACTTTTGACTCTTATGAGATTTCTTGCTCATACTTGGTCATGACACAGCACACCAACCGAGTGTTAAGGTTATGCCATTGGGATATCACAGAGCGCCCTGGTTGTTGCGTAGTGATGAAGCAATCAAGCAATACTTTTTCAAACAATCAAAATTCTTACATGGATTTTTCCTCAGCCTTCCTACTAGGCGTGATAATAGAAGGCCTCAATACCTTTTCGATGAAAATATGCACTCATGGGAGGATGACGTGCAGTGGCTCTAGACTGTCTCAAAGTAGGGTCCAGAAAAAATGCCTTTTCGTTCTTAGACATGCTAGAGCCTCGTTTAAAAGATCAAAATGATCCTTGTCACAATTCCTGATGATCCCCAAAGTTTGGTAACGATAGCTCTTAATTTGACCTCAGGGCACGAAAAAGACGAATTTTTCACTTTATCACATACCCGATTTTGGATGTTTACAGTTCTGACGGTGATTTTCGTTCAAAGGTCATTCCAAGACACAATGGTAGCAAATCCATGGAATATACCATTCCCAACTTTTTAGAGCATTTGGATACCTATCCCGCCCGCGACAACCTAAATTCTGAGGTCAATCGATTTTCAACCCAAAAAATGACCATGATACCCCCATCATTAGTCGAAAAAAATTGTCTTTCAGAACTTCCTGACCAAATTTTCTTCTGGTATATCGTTGTGTACTGAATCCTAATTTCGATATGAGAGCCCATGATATGATTAATGAAAAAAGTTAAAATTCATTATGTCGAAAAATAGCCGATTTTCAAATTCGATTGATCTCGGATTTAAGGTTGCCGCGGTCGGGAAAGATATCCTTATGCTCTAAAGAGTTGTGAATCGTATATTCCATGGATATGCTACCATTGTGTCTTGGAATGACCTTTGAACGAAAATCACTGTCAGAACTGTAAACATCCAAAATAGGGTTATGTGATAAAGTTACAAATTCGTCTTTTTCGTGCACTGAGGTCAAATTACGAGCTACCATTACCAAACTTTGGGGATCATCAGGAATTGTGATAAGGATCATTTTGAGCATTAGAACGAGTCTCTAGCATGTCTATGAACGAAAATCCATTTTTTTCGTGATTCTACTTTGAGCCAGTCTAAAGGTCTGTAATGTGCCTCAGTGCACGAAAAAGACGAATTTGTAACTTTATCTCATAACCCTATTTTGGATGTTTACAGTTCTGACAGTGATTTCCGTTCAAAGGTCATTCCAAGACACAATGGTAGCATATCCATGGAATATACGATTCACAACTCTTTAGAGCATAAGGATATCTTTCCCGACCGCGGCAACCTTAAATCCGAGATCAATCGAATTTGAAAATCGGCTATTTTTCGACATAATGAATTTTAACTTTTTTCATTAATCATATCATGGGCTCTCATATCGAAATTAGGATTCAGTACACAACGATATACCAGAAGAAAATTTGGTCAGGAAGTTCTGAAAGACAATTTTTTTCGACTAATGATGGGGGTATCATGGTCATTTTTTGGGTTGATAATCGATTGACCTCAGAATTTAGGTTGTCGCGGGCGGGATAGGTATCCAAATGCTCTAAAAAGTTGGGAATGGTATATTCCATGGATTTGCTACCATTGTGTCTTGGAATGACCTTTGAACGAAAATCACCGTCAGAACTGTAAACATCCAAAATCGGGTTATGTGATAAAGTGAAAAATTCGTCTTTTTCGTGCCCTGAGGTCAAATTAAGAGCTATCGTTACCAAACTTTGGGGATCATCAGGAATTGTGGAAAGGATCATTTTGAGCTTTCAAACGAGTCTCTAGCAAGTCTGTAAACGAAAATCCATTTTTTCGAGACCCTATTTTGAGACAGTCTAGAGCCACTGCACGTCATCCTCCCGTGAGTGCATATTTTCATCGAAAAGGTATTGAGGCCTTCTATTATCACGCCTAGTAGGAAGACTGAGGACAAATCCATGTAAGAATTTTGATTGTTTGAAAAAGTATTGCTTGATTGCTTCATCACTACGCAACAACCAGGGCGCACTGTGATATCCCAATGACATATCCCTAACACTCAGTGGGTGTACTATGTCACGACCAAGTATGAGCAAGAAATCTCATACGAGTCAAAAGTTATGAAAGAATGAAAAAGTGACCCATGACTTATGGACGATACTGTATTTATCAAAAGCCTCAAATTATTATGAGAGGAATCGCCAGAGTTTCGAGAGCCCTGCGGACGTAGGAAACAGTTTTCCCGATTACGCAAAAGTGAACATTAAGTACTTCGAATGATTCTCTTTCAAACTGCGTTTGCTGATTTTCGATATCAGGTATCATCTTCGAGAATTGGTAGGTCAAAGTAGGGGCACTACGAAATTTACGATCAAAATTGGCTCAGAAAAACAGCCATAACTTGACTGGCATAATGGGCATGGTGTCTGAAACGAGAGAAAAAGCCAATCCACGATAGCTTGAGTCAAGTCCAAAAGCCACTCCGCGATCCACTCTCTCACTGGTCCTGGCCTAATGGGCATGGTGTCGAACTGGCATGCCGACGCAGGCAGGTTCGACTCCTGCCCGCAGGTGATGTTTTGCAAGAGGTAGAGAAATGCGCGCGCCCCAACCACTAGTCCCCGTCAAGCATTCCCGGCGGTAGGCCACACTGGAGCACACTGTTCAGGTATTCTGCATTGCTCATTTAATTATTATTTTTTGTTTGTGTTTTTTTATGATCGTGCTTGACGGGGACTAGTGGTTGGGGCGTGCGCGTTTCTCTACCTCTTGCAAAACATCACCTGCGGGCGGGAGTCGAACCTGCCTGCGTCGGCATGCCAGTCAGACACCATGCCCATTAGACACCATGCCCATCTCGCTCTTCATCGCCACTAACATCTGCGTGACGATCGTGTGGAACCGAGTTCGAGGGAGCCGTCATCGCCCTCTTCCATCTCCTCGCCACCAGATCCGACAAGGTACGAGACCTGCGTCGGCATGCCAGTCAGACACCATGCCCATTAGGCCAGGGCCAGTGATAGAGTGGATCGCGGAGTGGCTTTTGGACTTGACTCAAGCTATCGTGGACTGGCCTTTTCTCTCGTTTCTCTGACCAGTGAGAGAGTGGGCGAATTGAGGAAAGCTTGACGGAGACTAGTGGTTGGGGCGTGCGCCTTTCTCTACCTCTTGCAAAACATCACCTGCGGGCGGGAGTCGAACCTGCCTGCGTCGGCACGCCAGTCAGACACCATGCCCATGCAAGAGGTAGAGAAACGTTTGCCGAAAAGTTTTATCTTGAAAAAACAGGAATGTAGGATTTTCTGTGTATTTTGGCGCGCTGATTCCGAATTTCAATATGATAGCTCATGAAAACAAGAACGAGAGAAGTTATGCTTGAAAAACTTAATTAGTAAAAATCGCAGGTTTTTTGGTCAAAATGATGGGCTATTTGTTTTTCTATTCTCCAATCTTGCTGATTTTTGGATTGAAGGCAGTTGAAAGGTTTTTCTCAATTCTCAAAGGTTTTTCTCTTTCGGCGCTTATTGGGGAAATCGGTATTAGGAAAGTTATATCACTTTTTTTAAAAAACCGACCGCCCCGATCCAGCCCATGGACGGGGAATGAGATCACCAACATACGAAATGTTTTCCTATGCTTCCTCATTCGATCCTCATATTACTTTTTTGGAATTGTCTCTAGCATGATTTTAAAGCGAGTTATGGTTGTTTTCCTGAGGCAATTTTCCAGTATATTTCGTAGTATCCCTACTTTGACCTAACAATACTCGAAGACGAGACCAGATATGAAAAATCTGCAAACGCAGTTCTTATAATATAACTTGTCAGAAGAAATGGATATGGGTTAATAAGAGAGGAATCGCGAGAGTTTCGAGAGCCCTGCGGCGGTAGGAAAAGTTTCTCTGATTCCGCTGAAAGGCAAACTTAAGTAATTCGAATGATGCTCTTTTAAACTGCGTTTGCCGATTTTCGATATCTGGTCTCATCTTGGAGTATTGTTAGGTCACGCTAAGAAATTTACGACCAAAATTTCCTCAGGAAAACAATCATAACTCGCTTTAAAATTATGCTAGAAAAAATTCCAAAAAAAACGTTTGAATGAGGAGGCAGATGAGAGCAATTTTCATGTTGATGATGTCATTCCTCGTCTATGCGCTGGATGTCTATGCGCAAAGATAGTACCAAACACCACCTTTTAAATCAGAACAATCGGAGGTGCGGAAAAAAAATGGCCCGCACTTTTGTCCGAAAAACCTGCGATTTTTGCAACTTTTTTCTTTCATGTTATTATTTTTTTTTTCGAGATTTTTCCAAAAAAAAATTCGAATGAGGAGGCGAAGGGGAACATTTCTTATGTTGATGATGTCATTCCTCGTCAATGCGCTGGATCGGGGTTGTTGGTTATTGAAAAAAAAATAATGTAACTCTACTAATACCGATTATTCCAAGAAGCGCCGAAAAGTGATTTTAGAACATACTGCCACCAAAGTACATTCCAAAAATCAGAGGAATCGGAAGAGGGGGGAAAATGGCAGGCATTTATGTCCGAAAAACCTGCAATTTTTGCAGTTTTTAATAGTTTTTCAAGCATAACTTTTTTCTTTCATCATTTTATGAGCTCAAGTATCGAAATTCGGAATGAGCATGCAAAAATTCACCAGAATTTCCTATAGTCATATTTTTTCGAGACAAAAATTTTTCCGACTCTGACCACTTTTTAACCATGTTTGGTCGAAAATTTTTTGTCTCAGAATCATGTCCCTATATGATTTTCTTGGCTTATTTTTGACCGTAGAAAACGAATTTTGCTATATAGAGCTCGTGATACCTCGAAAGATAAAAGTTATGCCCAAAAAAAAACATTTTTGTCTCGAAAACATGACTTTAGGAAATTCTGGTGTATTTTTGCACGCTGATTCCGAATTTCGATACTAGAGCTCATAAAACAATCAATGAAAAAAGTTATGCTCAATGAAAAAACCTCAAAGACGACTGAACGGGCCAAATCGAGGTGCACATCCAGATGAAGAATAAACAGGAAGATTTAATGTGCAGTGAGTAGATCACTCGCGCAAGTGGTGAACAGAACATTGCGTTGAGTCGCGGATCCTTACTATGACTTATGGGTGAAAGGATAAAACCGGGGATCATAAAACCATGAGTGAGAGGACAGGCCACTGGGAAGAAACAAGAACAAGGAAAAAGAGTTCTTTACGCAGGATGAATAAAGGAAAATGAGATAAAGCTGAGATGGCTGGTTCGATTGTACTTATAGCGATGTTGACTTGCACTCTATTATCGATACATCAATGGGGCATCAATTGGTCAGTGTCATTCAAGAGGCACATGTAAAGAAGAAGAATCAACAACGGTTCAACAGGCGACTGTACATCAAAAAACATCCGATTCGCTCAAAAGTTGGCCCATAATGTAAGTTTTGCTTCTGAATCTACTGGAGTTTTCAGCTTCCATCCGTCAAACTGGGCAGCTTGTTTAGAGAGATTTATGTTTGACTAAGGCAAAATGTGCTGCTGTGCACTGTTGCATAAAAAAAACTTTTTAGTTGCATCATGCATCTCGCACTTTTTGTGAGGGAACCACTGAAGTTGTTTCAAAGTTGTTTTATACAAGCGTTCCAAAAAATCTCGGAGAATTCAAGCAGTGTGAGAATCTCCGTGCGCTATTCTTTGCTGACTACGTTCTATCGGCGGATTTCGGCGATTCGCTGGATAATGTTTGCCGCTAATCACTAATTTCCCGGGGAAGCACATATAGTTTACATCTGTTTTGCAAAGCTAGACAACTAAAGCTCTAGTGTGCACACGCGTAATTTGATATGCGTGGGAATTTGCCCGAGACTTGCGTTGCTCTCTGCTCTATGCTCTACGTGCGTTCCTTGGAATTTCGTATTTCGATGAACTATTAGCGTGTTTGGATGAGACGGCTGAGGCCCGTTACTTTTGATATCGGTGATATGATATGTGGCATTCAAATTGTTTATCATTTCCATCCATGCCACGACTACTAATCTCTGATATTGTTGATATGATAATATCAGTGTTTTCTAGTCACAGTCGTCATGAAGGCGGTGTGGGATAAAGAGCACCACACGCATTCGTTTTCCACCGAGAATGGAGAACTTTGTCAGGCAAACTAATGAGTATTATAAATCTTCAGGCACAAACAGTGCGATGCGAAGAAGGTTGAACATTGAGACGATATGAGTCAGCTACGTAGACATGGATTTCGCTTAGTTCATCACTCAACGATCAGTGTTTTGAGACATATTATATCAGTAGTGAGACTAGATTACAGTAACACTCGTTGTGCCAGATGCGTGCGTCATTTTCTCGAGGTTACGCGCCTTGACGCCGAACATGCTCATGAGTCCCTCGCGGTACGGTTTCATGAGCACGACGATGACTACGGCGTCGATGGAGGGATAGAGGGAGAGTAGCACCATGGAGAGGGCGGAGAACGTGGGGGAGTAGATGTGAATGAGAGAGATGGTTACATTGCAGAAATAGGGAATGTACACGCACACAACTGGCGTTAGCGTCTGCAATTATTGCTTTCGTTCGTCCGTTTTGCGGTGATGCCGTACCTGCGCACTAAATTCACCAGAATTTCCTATAGTCATATTTTTTCGAGACAAAAATTTTTCCGACTCTGACCACTTTTTAACCATGTTTGGTCGAAAATTTTTTGTCTCAGAATCATGTCCCTATATGATTTTCTTGGCTTATTTTTGACCGTAGAAAACGAATTTTGCTATATAGAGCTCGTGATACCTCGAAAGATAAAAGTTATGCCCAAAAAAAAACATTTTTGTCTCGAAAACATGACTTTAGGAAATTCTGGTGTATTTTTGCACGCTGATTCCGAATTTCGATACTAGAGCTCATAAAACAATCAATGAAAAAAGTTATGCTCGAAAAACATCGAAAAACTGCAAAATCGCAGTTTTTTCGGACATAAATGGCTGCCATTTTTTCCCCTCCTCCAATTCCCTTGATTTGTGGAATGTAGTTTGGTGGCAGTATTTTCTCAAATAACTTTTCGGCGCTTCTTGGAATAATCGGTATTAGTAAAGTTACATTACTTTTTTCAAAAACCAACAAACCCCGATCCAGCGCATGGACGAGAAATGACATCATCAACATAAGAAATGTTCCCCTCTTTCTCCTCATGCGAACCCTTGATTGAAATTGTTTCTAGCATGATTTTAAAGTGAGTTATGATTGTTTTCCTGAGCCAAATTTAGTGGGAAATTTCTTATTGTCCCTACTTTGACCTGACAATACTCCGAGATGGGATCAGATATCAAAAATCGGCAAATAGTTGCCTCCATAGTTTACACGTCTCAACGAAAATGTGAAATGTAGAATAATTGTTTCGCCAGGCGTTCCAAGGCTATTTTCGAGAATCCGTACATTGTCAGTGATTTGTGGTCCGTGGCTATCTGAATCTGTCAGGTACGGTCATTCGCAAAGAACAAATATATATTTTCGCAAAATCAATATGCTTGCAACACGATGCCCTTTATTTTGGAGATTCGTTTATTTCATTGAACAAAAATTACACCCAAGAGCAACGGGATATTGCAGCATCGATCAATTATTAACAAGTAAATGTTCTTCACAAAGTGTGCTGAGATTAAAATGTTTAATTTTCTCTTACGCAATCGCCATCGACCGTAACCCGATACAGTAGAATGTCGAACAATCGTATTTCTGTGGGCGTTAGATGATGAAAGGTGATGAGATTTCTAGCAATCCCATTAAACCCCTGAAACAATGTTTGTATTTTTGGAAATTCCTTTACCACTGGATACGACATAAGTGTTTTAAAGAAAGAAAGTATTTTTAGTGTAGGATACACCAACCGTAAGCAATGGGTCTGCGATCCAACCTTCATGTCCGCTCCACCCTTCGAGCGTCTTGCTTGGGTGATACGCGTTGAAAAGCTGTTGACCTTGAGTGTTATATTTTCCCATACAATTCATATAGATTGCTTAGTCGAAATATATGAACGTTTGCTCACCTTGGCCATTGACTGTTTTGTGTGGAAAAATGTCGAGATTTGCGAGACATCTGTAATTTCAGCGACTATTTGTGCTTGATTCCCATATTCCACCCGTCTCATACCTTGCAATTCCAACATCCTCATATGGGTCATACGGACAGACTGTGGTATTGCGGTAGGCTTGGCGTGCGAATATCCCGAGGGCAGTTCTGATGAAATAACTGTGCAATATTTTTCTAATAAAATTTTCTCGTAACGGAATCTAGAAAGATACAAAATTGAAGAAAAAACCTTGACAGAACATATCCAGCGCCTCCGCTGTTGAACCCATTATCCTGAACAGGATGTGTAAGTTGTAAGACGCGCAATGCAGTCAATATTTTTTTTTAAAAACAGAGCCACTACCAGGTGTGGCTTCATCCTGTGTCCCACGAAGTACGACTGAGAAGGGTCTAGAGTGCGTAAGTACTTTCGCAAGTTATCCACGATTAGGTAAGTGTCATCGTCGGTCTGCAATTCTCAGTACTTGACCACTAAATGAGAAAAAAATTTAAATAACTATAATAGAAATAAAAAACTAATATGATAGCTGTGGCCCTTTTCATGTATAACAATATACTTGAGCCAGATCAAATTACGGATACCTTGATGAACCAATCGAAGTCAGCGTCCATGGTTTCTGCAATGTAGTTGAATGCAAAAAGCGATTTGTAGAAGAGATTCTCGTATTTATCAGGAATCCCAGCGAATACAGTGCGATACGGAATCTGAAATGTTTGTCCTAACCATGATGTGATAGTTTCTTGAATCGCTTAGCACTGATTTTAGGATTTAGGGGAGCTCGAAATATAAAAGAACACGATAAGTCGGGGGGGGGGAGGGTATGCTCGCATGTAGAATTATTGATTACATTTATTTGGGACTGCTCTCCGAACTGATGTTGCCAGTGTGAATAGTAAACTAACTAAATGTGTCTCATGCGTATCTATTATGGATTAACAATTTCACCCTTTGTTCCTTCTTGAACGGCTTGTGAGTAAAGAATACGCCGTGGTCGCATCGTCTCAGCCATGTTTCGTTCACAGCCAATGCCTGAAAGTGGATCAATGGGTTGATCAAAGTGATGAAATTTCAAACCTAGACTCCTCTAAAAACGTCGTCCACATTGCTTGACAATGTGATATTTACAGCACGGGGGGTTGAGGTGCACAAATATCGAACCACTCTTCATATAACTTATTCACCCTTGAATCATGGTACTTCTCCGCGGTGAGCACCCAGCAGAATATCTCCCCCTTGTTGGTTAGGGCGGCAGCCTCGGGTGAAACGTCGATCTGCGCTAGCAGAAGTGCATCTTCATAATCTCGAGCTGTTGTTGGCCTGATATGTACAAAATGGATGTATGATGTCACCGTTTTCGATCGATTAGGGTGACACTTACGTATTCTCATTCGGTGATTCTATCGCATTGTGTCGAATTTTCCAAGACATGATTACAAGATAGACCAGACAGAATATTAAAGAAGCGGTCACGATGAACGCGTTCCTTTTCGATACTCCCGAGGGTTGACTCTGCAAAGGAGTGTTTAACGCAAGAAGCAGCACATGGTATATGAAATATTTAATCGATTTGTTTGTTGATTTAGCTGATTTCTGATGGTGCATCTTATTCTATAATTATCTACACAATTCGTATGTATAAATCTGGATTAACGACTAGAGTCCAAATCGTTAGCAACGCTCACCATAATTAAGGGAGTGTAGTAAGAAGGAACGTTCCTTTTCTTGAACATCTGAAAACGACAAGTGATATATGTTGAGAAAATCAATTTGAATGACATTCTAAATATAACAGGCATGAGTAATCGCAAAGACCTTCTACGACTGAGGCATTCCGCCGCGGACCGTCGCGGACCGCAGGGCGGATACGCACAATGAGGTGAATGCATTTGTGAAATCATACTTCTATATAAAGCGCAAACGTCTCTCTTGGTTCTTTCTTCGCTATTGCAAAATAGTAACACATAAACAACCCGTCCCGTCCACCTCCCGATTGCGAAACACAGTTCACCGCGAAGCAGTGAGCCACGCTAGCGGTCTTCCCCCGACGTAGTCGGGTGAATGTCGCTAGTATATTATAATGTTGTGAGTTGAGGGGAAAAGCGAAGCACCGTCCACGTAGAGCGTATTTGTTTCGTTGAACACTCATTCCGTTTCTCTAATCGTTGTTCAGCTGCAGTCGTCACTCTAACGAGTCCAACAAAACAAAAAAAAATGTGATACCAACGTGGTTATGGTGTCTGACTCCGCTATATCACCGGTTCGAGCCCCACGATCGACCATGTTTTGCAAGATGGTAGAAGAAGGCTCGCGCCCCAACCACCAGTCCTATTGGTTATGGAGGTTATGGTGTCTGGTCCGGCGAGGCGTCAACTCACACGGCATCCCTCCTTGGACGATAATGGGCATGGTGTCTGACTGGCATGCCGACGCAGGCAGGTTCGACTCCCGCCCGCAGGTGATGTTTTGCAAGAGGTAGAGAAAGTATGTGCACATTTTGAATCATTTTTACAGAGAAAGCGCGACAAGCTAGACTCACAACAATAACCGCAAGGTCGTAGGAAAATTAGACTGAGAGAATGTCCTGAACTGATGTGCGAGCACGAACAACATCGCGCCAATCAGCAATTGTGTGAGGATAATCATGTTTTTGTTCAGCGAATACTGATGAGATCGAAGAGGAGGAGACGACTAAGGATGAGATGAAGTAAGTCTATCAATGCGTTCAAATGTAATAAAACCAAATCCTCAGAGGGTGAATCCTGCAGAATCCGGACTTAGCCGAAATTACTTGCAAAACCAGTTCCGGGTGTGATTTCATCACCAAAATATACAAATTTACAAATTAGGATGGTCAAACGATAGCTCTCATAAAGATAAAGAAAATAGATCTAGCACTCAAAGTTGTGAAAATCGATAGTTTTCAAGTTATCAGGCAAAATGAAGAAAGAAGCCCTCTCACTCATTTCCTGTACATTATAGTGTAAATTCAGTTTTGCCTGATAATTTGAAAACTATCGATTTTCACAACTTGAGTACTAGACCTATTTTCTTTATCTTTATGAGAGCTATCGTTTGACCTTCCTAATTTGTAAATTTGCATAATTTGGGGTGGTGGACGGGGCTCGTGGAGTTCCACATCGAGAGTGACTCTCCTCAATTCGCGAACTTGAACTGTTTGTGAAACTTATCCCCGATCCGAACTGGCTCGTGTTCCGATCTGGTTCGAATCCATTCTCCCCTCTCTGCCTCGTGGGATGCTGTCGTTCCCATCGCTTCGGGCAGAGCCGTCCACGAGCCCTGTCCACCACCCCAGAGTGATACTTCAGAACTTGAACTGTTTCTGAAGCATATCCCCAATCCGAACTGGCTCTTGTTCTGATCTGGTTCGAATCCATTCTCCCCTCTCTGACTCGTGGGGTGCGGTCGTTCCCATCGCTTCGGGCAGAGCCGTCCACGAGCCCAATCCACCACCCCAGAGTGATACTTCAGAACTTGAACTGTTTCTAAAGCATATCCCCAATCCGAACTGGCTATCAATTTCGGCTATCAAAGTCAGTCCCGGCCTGCTATATTTCTTCCAATTCCAACTTCCGTGGCTGACCGATCTCAAGTGAGTTCATTTTTGTACAAAGAAATAAGCCATTATAAGCTGTTCTCGATAAAATAGAGTTGATCTCTATAGACAAGAGGAGATATGGGTGGTGGCATGTAGACTAATAGCATGAATACACATGCATCTCAATGTGAAGTATGTACCTGAACTAATCATATTACCTCTCGAGCGCACATTTTTAAATTCCAAAATACAACACAAGATACATGTATACGATTTTGCCGCTTGGCAAACATAACAAACGTGATATACGTGGCTGCTAAAGCTATGAAGCAGCGCTGCCGGATTGAATAACCCTCTCCTCAATTCACATGCTCTCTCGTTTCTCTTACCTACCAGAGAGTACGCGAATTGAGGAGAGTCACTCTCGATGTGGAACTCCACGAGCCCCGTCCACCACCCCAGAGTGATGCTTCAGAACTTGAACTGTTTGTGAAACTTATCCCCGATCCGAACTGGCTCGTGTTCCGATCTGGTTCGAATCCATTCTCCCCTCTCTGCCTCGTGGGATGCTGTCGTTCCCATCGCTTCGGGAAGAGCCGTCCACGAGCCCTGTCCACCACCCCAGAGTGATACTTCAGAACTTGAACTGTTTCTGAAGCATATCCCCAATCCGAACTGGCTCTTGTTCTGATCTGGTTCGAATCCATTCTCCCCTCTCTGACTCGTGGGGTGCAGTCGTTCCCATCGCTTCGGGCAGAGCCGTCCACGAGCCCAATCCATCACCCCAGAGTGATACTTCAGAACTTGAACTGTTTCTAAAGCATATCCCCAATCCGAACTGGCTATCAATTTCGGCTATCAAAGTCAGTCCCGGCCTGCTATATTTCTTCCAATTCCAACTTCCGTGGCTGACCGATCTCAAGTGAGTTCATTTTTGTACAAAGAAATAAGCCATTATAAGCTGTTCTCGATAAAATAGAGTTGATCTCTATAGACAAGAGGATATATGGGTGGTGGCATGTCGACTAATAGCATGAATACACATGCATCTCAATGTGAAGTATGTACCTGAACTAATCATATTACCTCTCGAGCGCACATTTTTAAATTCCAAAATACAACACAAGATACATGTATACGATTTTGCCGTTTGGCAAACATAACAAACGTGATATACGTGGCTGCTAAAGCTATGAAGCAGCGCTGCCGGATTGAATAACCCTCTCCTCAATTCACATGCTCTCTCGTTTCTCTTACCTACCAGAGAGTACGCGAATTGAGGAGAGTCACTCTCGATGCGGAACTCCACGAGCCCCGTCCACCACCCCAGAGTGATGCTTCAGAACTTGAACTGTTTGTGAAACTTATCCCCGATCCGAACTGGCTCGTGTTCCGATCTGGTTCGAATCCATTCTCCCCTCTCTGCCTCGTGGGATGCGGTCGTTCCCATCGCTTCGGGCAGAGCCGTCCACGAGCCCTGTCCACCACCCCAGAGTGATACTTCAGAACTTGAACTGTTTCTGAAGTATATCCCCAATCCGAACTGGCTCTTGTTCTGATCTGGTTCGAATCCATTCTCCCCTCTCTGACTCGTGGGGTGCGGTCGTTCCCATCGCTTCGGGCAGAGCCGTCCACGAGCCCAATCCACCACCCCAGAGTGATACTTCAGAACTTGAACTGTTTCTGAAGCATATCCCCAATCCGAACTGGCTCTTGTTCTGATCTGGTTCGAATCCATTCTCCCCTCTCTGACTCGTGGGGTGCAGTCGTTCCCATCGCTTCGGGCAGAGCCATCCACGAGCCCAATCCACCACCACAGAGTGATACTTCAGAACTTGAACTGTTTCTGAAGCATATCCCCAATCCGAACTGGCTCTTGTTCTGATCTGGTTCGAATCCATTCTCCCCTCTCTGACTCGTGGGGTGCGGTCGTTCCCATCGCTTCGGGCAGAGCCGTCCACGAGCCCAATCCACCACCCCAGAGTGATACTTCAGAACTTGAACTGTTTCTAAAGCATATCCCCAATCCGAACTGGCTATCAATTTCGTCTATCAAAGTCAGTCCCGGCCTGCTATATTTCTTCCAATTCCAACTTCCGTGGCTGACCGATCTCAAGTGAGTTCATTTTTGTACAAAGAAATAAGCCATTATAAGCTGTTCTCGATAAAATAGAGTTGATCTCTATAGACAAGAGGATATATGGGTGGTGGCATGTCGACTAATAGCATGAATACACATGCATCTCAATGTGAAGTATGTACCTGAACTAATCATATTACCTCTCGAGCGCACATTTTTAAATTCCAAAAT
Organism: Pristionchus entomophagus; assembly: GCA_036245825.1. Classification (NCBI taxonomy): domain Eukaryota; kingdom Metazoa; phylum Nematoda; class Chromadorea; order Rhabditida; family Neodiplogasteridae; genus Pristionchus; species Pristionchus entomophagus. Next base: position 37,225,835 of record BTSX01000006.1, read on the forward strand.
ATAACACAAGATACATGTATACGATTTTGCCGCTTGGCAAACATAACAAACGTGATATACGTGGCTGCTAAAGCTATGAAGCAGCGCTGCCGGATTGAATAACCCTCTCCTCAATTCACATGCTCTCTCGTTTCTCTTACCTACCAGAGAGTACGCGAATTGAGGAGAGTCACTCTCGATGCGGAACTCCACGAGCCCCGTCCACCACCCCAGAGTGATGCTTCAGAACTTGAACTGTTTGTGAAACTTATCCCCGATCCGAACTGGCTCGTGTTCCGATCTGGTTCGAATCCATTCTCCCCTCTCTGCCTCGTGGGATGCGGTCGTTCCCATCGCTTCGGGCAGAGCCGTCCACGAGCCCTGTCCACCACCCCAGAGTGATACTTCAGAACTTGAACTGTTTCTGAAGTATATCCCCAATCCGAACTGGCTCTTGTTCTGATCTGGTTCGAATCCATTCTCCCCTCTCTGACTCGTGGGGTGCGGTCGTTCCCATCGCTTCGGGCAGAGCCGTCCACGAGCCCAATCCACCACCCCAGAGTGATACTTCAGAACTTGAACTGTTTCTGAAGCATATCCCCAATCCGAACTGGCTCTTGTTCTGATCTGGTTCGAATCCATTCTCCCCTCTCTGACTCGTGGGGTGCAGTCGTTCCCATCGCTTCGGGCAGAGCCATCCACGAGCCCAATCCACCACCACAGAGTGATACTTCAGAACTTGAACTGTTTCTAAAGCATATCCCCAATCCGAACTGGCTATCAATTTCGTCTATCAAAGTCAGTCCCGGCCTGCTATATTTCTTCCAATTCCAACTTCCGTGGCTGACCGATCTCAAGTGAGTTCATTTTTGTACAAAGAAATAAGCCATTATAAGCTGTTCTCGATAAAATAGAGTTGATCTCTATAGACAAGAGGATATATGGGTGGTGGCATGTCGACTAATAGCATGAATACACATGCATCTCAATGTGAAGTATGTACCTGAACTAATCATATTACCTCTCGAGCGCACATTTTTAAATTCCAAAATATAACACAAGATACATGTATACGATTTTGCCGCTTGGCAAACATAACAAACGTGATATACGTGGCTGCTAAAGCTATGAAGCAGCGCTGCCGGATTGAATAACCCTCTCCTCAATTCACATGCTCTCTCGTTTCTCTTACCTACCAGAGAGTACGCGAATTGAGGAGAGTCACTCTCGATGCGGAACTCCACGAGCCCCGTCCACCACCCCAGAGTGATGCTTCAGAACTTGAACTGTTTGTGAAACTTATCCCCGATCCGAACTGGCTCGTGTTCCGATCTGGTTCGAATCCATTCTCCCCTCTCTGCCTCGTGGGATGCGGTCGTTCCCATCGCTTCGGGCAGAGCCGTCCACGAGCCCTGTCCACCACCCCAGAGTGATACTTCAGAACTTGAACTGTTTCTGAAGCATATCCCCAATCCGAACTGGCTCTTGTTCTGATCTGGTTCGAATCCATTCTCCCCTCTCTGACTCGTGGGGTGCGGTCGTTCCCATCGCTTCGGGCAGAGCCGTCCACGAGCCCAATCCACCACCCCAGAGTGATACTTCAGAACTTGAACTGTTTCTGAAGCATATCCCCAATCCGAACTGGCTCTTGTTCTGATCTGGTTCGAATCCATTCTCCCCTCTCTGACTCGTGGGGTGCAGTCGTTCCCATCGCTTCGGGCAGAGCCATCCACGAGCCCAATCCACCACCACAGAGTGATACTTCAGAACTTGAACTGTTTCTGAAGCATATCCCCAATCCGAACTGGCTCTTGTTCTGATCTGGTTCGAATCCATTCTCCCCTCTCTGACTCGTGGGGTGCGGTCGTTCCCATCGCTTCGGGCAGAGCCGTCCACGAGCCCAATCCACCACCCCAGAGTGATACTTCAGAACTTGAACTGTTTCTAAAGCATATCCCCAATCCGAACTGGCTATCAATTTCGGCTATCAAAGTCAGTCCCGGCCTGCTATATTTCTTCCAATTCCAACTTCCGTGGCTGACCGATCTCAAGTGAGTTCATTTTTGTACAAAGAAATAAGCCATTATAAGCTGTTCTCGAAAAAATAGAGTTGATCTCTATAGACAAGAGGATATATGGGTGGTGGCATGTCGACTAATAGCATGAATACACATGCATCTCAATGTGAAGTATGTACCTGAACTAATCATATTACCTCTCGAGCGCACATTTTTAAATTCCAAAATATAACACAAGATACATGTATACGATTTTGCCGTTTGGCAAACATAACAAACGTGATATACGTGGCTGCTAAAGCTATGAAGCAGCGCTGCCGGATTGAATAACCCTCTCCTCAATTCACATGCTCTCTCGTTTCTCTTACCTACCAGAGAGTACGCGAATTGAGGAGAGTCACTCTCGATGCGGAACTCCACGAGCCCCGTCCACCACCCCAGAGTGATGCTTCAGAACTTGAACTGTTTGTGAAACTTATCCCCGATCCGAACTGGCTCGTGTTCCGATCTGGTTCAAATCCATTCTCCCCTCTCTGCCTCGTGGGGTACTGTCGTTCCCATCGCTTCGGGCAGAGCCGTCCACGAGCCCTGTCCACCACCCCAGGGTGTTACTTCAGAACTTGAACTGTTTCTGAAGCATATCCCCAATCCGAACTGGCTATCAATTTCGGCTATCAAAGTCAGTCCCGGCCTGCTATATTTCTTACAATTCCAACTTCCGTGGCTGACCGATCTCAAGTGAGTTCATTTTTGTACAAAGAAATAAGCCATTATAAGCTGTTCTCGATAAAATAGAGTTGATCTCTATAGACAAGAGGAGATATGGGTGGTGGCATGTAGACTAATCGCATGAATACACATGCATCTCAATGTGAAGTATGTACCTGAACTAATCATATTACCTCTCGAGCGCACATTTTTAAATTCCAAAATATAACACAAGATACATGTATACGATTTTGCCGTTTGGCAAACATAACAAACGTGATATACGTGGCTGCTAAAGCTATGAAGCAGCGCTGCCGGATTGAATAACCCTCTCCTCAATTCACATGCTCTCTCGTTTCTCTTACCTACCAGAGAGTACGCGAATTGAGGAGAGTCACTCTCGATGCGGAACTCCACGAGCCCCGTCCACCACCCCAGAGTGATGCTTCAGAACTTGAACTGTTTGTGAAACTTATCCCCGATCCGAACTGGCTCGTGTTCCGATCTGGTTCGAATCCATTCTCCCCTCTCTGCCTCGTGGGGTGCTGTCGTTCCCATCGCTTCGGGCTGAGCCGTCCACGAGCCCTGTCCACCACTCCAGAGTGATACTTCAGAACTTGAACTGTTTCTGAAGTATATCCCCTATCCGAACTGGCTCTTGTTCCGATCTGGTTCGAATCCATTCTCCCCTCTCTGCCTCGTGGGGTGCGGTCGTTCCCATCGCTTCGGGCAGAGGGTGTGACGGGGCTCGTGGGGCTCGTCTCGATCTCGATGTCACTGGTGGAACGCAACTAATGAAGAATATGGCCCCATCCTCACCTGAGCATTACTGCCTGAAGTGATAAATAATTGAATTGAATTGAACTCTCGATGCGGCATCACTACTGTGCAGTAGTAGTGTGCGTTTCAGGTATCTCACTCCGGCTCCGATGATGCTCACCACAAATTCTTCCATTCGTCGTGCCATCATCAATATGTTGCCGACATCCGCCGTTAAAGGTACCCGGTACCCAAAAATGAAGTATGCCTCAATTTGCTCTTTTTTCATCATTAAATTCAATAGCATAAAGCAAAAAAATTAAATAAATTTATTTAACGCAAAAAACGAACGAAACCGGCATTTAGTTCGAACTTCCAATCGGTGTATTTCAACGAATGCTAGAATACGGTGGGCAAAGCGCATTGATTAAAAAAATACGGTACTCGAGCCGAAAAATGTCGTGCTGTTCCTCTCGCCTTGGTTCTTCCCGGGTTCCCCGTTCTTATGCACTGTTTTTAAGCTTTTTCTTTATTATTTTCATTTTATTTTGTTGTATTTCGCTTGATACTGCTTTGAATTGTATTTCTAGACAGCACTTACGAGATAACACGCGTGTATTCGGTCGATAATGCTCATTTATTGCTACAAAACCGTGCTCGTTTTCTGGTTTATCGCTTCTTTTGCTCTCAGTGAAATGACGAGGCGGAAATGCGTCGTCTGCGCCCAAGCTGCGACTCAATTGCGACTCATGCCATCTGACGATCTTCTGAGGAGGGAATGCTCCGCCTGAACCTCCTGGATGAGGAAATGGACGAGTTGGACGAACGATGCGTCTTTCTTCAACGGGTCGGCAAGAAGGCGTTCCTCTGCTACCGACACTTCCCCGTTGACCAGTTCCGCGACGCCATGCCCATCGATGTGAGTATCTATCGATTGATTTACACGCGTTTGTTCTCCTAGTTATCGTTTGAGCTAACTTACGTACGCCGTCCTAGTTGCTATTCAATTTCGTCTTCTTAGTTCTAATTACAATGTTTTGTTCCTCCCTATTCTGAGCATTTAGCATCGTCTGCCTCCTGATCTACCACCGCCCCTTCGGAAACAACACCATCGTCAAGAAGTAGGCATTGCTTCCATAGAGAACACAATCACAGTAGAGAATGCCCTGAGGAGGCAGATAGCACAGATACATTTGCCCTGAGGAGGCTATGAAAGAGAAACGAGAACATATCATATTACTGACAGGAGGAAGAGATCTATTACTATTCATGAAAGAGAGAAGATACATATTACTAGGTTGATCCATCTATTACAGCGGGAACAGTCGAGGGATACGGTAGCAAGCCAGGCCGATACTGTAAACGGTAATCTACTCGATGACTTGGCTTGTCTCCCCATCGATGACGGTCTCGATGATTTGCTCATGCCCGACCCCACCAAGACTCGCTCTCGGGTTCGTTGTTAAATTGATACTTCAGTTGTGTGCGCAAATATTTATTCTCGCGAGTTATATCTTGAAAAACAAAATGATTAACACGGGCAAACAACAAAGACAATTGATAGCTAAGTTATAAAGAGTGAGAAGAGAGATGGAGACATTCCTTCTTGTCTCATCAGAAGTTATACCACTTCTTCTTCTCCATTTTCTCTACTAATTTGGCTGATCGAGATGCCATATTCATCGCTGCATTCTTCAGATTCAGCCGCATTCAACTTCTTCGATCGCTCGTTCAGATTCTGAAATCACTACATTATTACTTTGATCGATATCTACCGTATCCTTTCGAAAGAAGACTACCGTAACCCTCTCCTCTCCTCATACCTGTAGTGCCATGGCAGCTGCATGTCCAGCAGAGACACCACCAGCAGTCGCCCGATCAAGACGCGCCGATCCTATAACGAATACCGTAATGAGAGAATCGATCGATGGTATGGTGTACGAGGGGGGGGGGGGTACTATACCTGGGATGGTCCTTCCCACAGTCCGCATGGCCACTGATCCACTCGTGCCAGAGGGACCTTTCTTGTCTGCCACTGAAACGAGTGATCGTCATGATCCTTCGATCTCTTCGACCACTGTATTCCCTTTCCTCCCCCTTTTCTCAACTCACAAATGGCATCGAGATCCGTGGGTCTAGCCCCTCTAGGAGTCGATCCACCGCCAGAGAGAAATCCCTTGAGGAACGAGCCCGCCCCTCCTGAAATGTCATCATCATCATTAGGCAACCCCCCCTCTCCTCCCTCTACCTCTCTCTTCACCTCCATTTCCTCCATTGGCTGCTCCATTGGGATGAGTCACTTCCATCGGCACGAATAGTTCACCTGTAGAGGAAAAGGTCACGTCAAGGGAGGAATCAATCAATAAAGTACCGTACCCATGGACTACGATGCCTGATCGGCCAACTCAGCACACACCGTGTACTTCTCCAAGTGGATTGGAGAGATGTTGATTAAGAAGTATCAAACTTTTCGAAATTGATTTGATAAGAGACTGTTGTCACTACTATAGTATCTTCTCTTCTCTTTGTCTCCTTCTCACCTCACTGGGACTGGCCATGTAGACACCTAGACTGTGTTCACTCAGACATCCGTTGACAGGCACTCAAAGGGAATCCATTGACACACTACCGTATCCTCCTACCATAACCCCTCTCCTACAGTACCTCAAGCATCCTCCGAACAGGAGACTGACCACTCCTCCTCCATTCATCTCTTCCTTTCCCTCTACATCCTCTTCATCTCCTCTTCCATCTCTCATTAGTCTTCTTCCCACACTCTGGGCAGTTCTTATTCCCTCTGGCACTCCTTCACTTCCTTAGCTGCAGTCGCAAAGCAATGGACGAGCTGCCGCACCTCAACAAGAAACATTGTCAAACGAAAGTTACCGCATTCCAAGACTACCGTACCCATCATTTATCGATTAAAGTATGGCCAGCTACCGCTCTCATCAGTGGGTTTCTCCTCATCGGGAGTGCTCCTTTGCGAGATTAGCGCCTCCAGTTCGCTATCCTGAAATAGATTTATTGATTGGCGTTGACCATGGCTACCATAATCCATCAATCGATACCGCACCCAGTCGCTCTCTAGGGAATCGAAGAAGTAGTCGTGAGACCGCTGGCATCTGGCCAGTCGGAGAGTCGGCGTCGTCTCAAACCAATCGATAATCATCAGTATACAGTATTCAATCGAGAATCTGCTCGTTACGGGAGGTCTGGCTGGCAATTTCACAACTCATGGATCTAGTCATAATCCACTTATCACTGTCTCATGCTACTTGTTCCCTCTACAACTATTCCCTGATTCAGAATGACAGTTTCCGATCAAACTACATTGATTACTCTCATCCGAAATCCCTGTTCACATCGACAGCAGCAATACTACAGTATCCCCGTCCCTCCATTGTACCGTACCTCGGGGGTAGGGGGCGTCGGGGGAAAATACTCCTCGATAGCTGCCTCGATCCACCACGGACTGAGTGGTCCCTCCTGTAGCAGCTCCTCTTGCTGTGATGATTTGTGATTAGTTAGTGATCGATCAGAGCGCGAAGCTACCGTACTAATCCGACAAGAGAATAAATGAATGTGTCCTAATTTTGCAGGCTCTAAGTTCTATTGGTTCTGCACACTCTATGGTCGTTCTGAACAACGATGCTGCGGAATCTATCGCCTCCCAGAACTACGCGATTGTGCAAAATAGAGACAGTTTATTACTAAAGATCATCCCTAGTTGCTAGAAGAAGAAAAAATAGTTATTCTCTTATGTGTCTACTACGGAATAATCTCTGTTAGGCAAACGATTCATATAGAATTAAAATCTAATTTCAGTCCTTCGCACCCACGTCACAAGAGACAGCCTTCACGGAGGAGACATCCGACCCCGCAGTGTACGAGGAGCCTCCCTCTATTCAAGAGGATTATGACTACTACCTCGTTTCGGCTGCCTCTCTCCTTTCCCTCTTCTCCCGTTGCACCGAATGCGGCAGTGTCCAGATTGAAGAAGGATCCCTCTGCTCTCGCACTGTCGGATCGGCCCTCCTCCTGGAATGGTTTTGTTTGACGTGTTATCGAAGAATCAAGTGGTCCTCCCAACCCATGGTGCATGACTACTACGAGGGAAATCTCAGATTGACCACCGCCGTGCACACCACCGGAGTTCCTCGCCCGGTTAGTACTACTGTCTTGCCAAATATATCTATTGAAAATCACCTTGCTAGAATAGCTATGATGAAACTACAGTAACCCTGTTTTCAATTCAGCGACTATTCGAAATGGGAAAAGAGCTCGGCCTCGCTCTTCCGTCTGACAGCACCACGAGAAGGCAGCTGGCAAACGTGATCATGCCAGCCGTCGATATCGTCTACCAACGACGCATGAAGGAGGTCGAGGATATTGTGAGAGCGGCCAACACAGTCAGTTGTTTAAATTAAAATCCCGGTGTACTAAAAAAATGTTACATACCCTTTCAATCCTTCCTTCTGCATCCTTAGTCCACATCTACGACGATTGTCGCCGTTATCCGCCTGCAAAATAGACCGAATTAATAATTTTATAGTCTATCGATTGAGGCCTACAGTATCCCATTGATTGGCAGAGTTACAGTATCGGAAATCAGTTGTAAACCATAACATCTATTTTTCTCAGGATCGAGGTATCGACCTCGCTGTTGATGGGAGGTACGACTCTCCTGGATACTGTGCCACCAATTCCACAATATCCTTCATCTGTATGTCTACCAACTACGTCCTGACAGTGGTGAACATGGACAAGAATATGCGAGGGATAGGTAATATTATCTGATCCGCTGGTTAATCAAAGAGGGACTACATTTCAGATGGAGCGAGCGGTAAGATGGAGAAAGTGGGAGTGAAGCGCGGATTGGAGAGGCTGCTGGCCAAGCTGTTCAAGGTTAGCCAGAGATCAGGGACTTCATTAGGAATGAACAATCGGCCTTGACATCAACTTTTTAGATAAAGAGCGTCGTGACGGACAACGATGCCAAAATATCGAAGATGATGAGAGAGGACGATGCCTTCTCTTCCATCACTCATCGTCTCGATTTTTGGCACAATCTCAAAAATCTCAAGAAGGATCTGCGAGAGGTAAGCGATGCCGAATCGAATTGTATCTCTCTACATTTTACACACTATCTAGTTTCTCTGACCGACGAGAGTGTATGGAATGGAGTTTAACAAAGCGAGTCTCCACACTCAATATATTTCTACCGTGAAACACCTATTCCACCTGAGTCTGTATTTTATTACTGCACTAAATCTAACCACCTCATTATATACCATCCTTGAAACGCTGAATCGGCAGGTTGAAATCATTTTACATGTACACTTACGTCGTAATGAGTCCAATGAAAGCGGGGAGTGGATGTAGGGAGCTGAGGGGCGACTGCAAAATAACTAATTAATTCAGTTGGGCAAGCTGAAGAAGTGCCCAAATATGAACTACTGGCGGCAGCATCTCATCAACCATGCCTACCACGTGCACATCAAGATCAAGGACAGGGAGACGGGACTAGAATATTGGAAGAGTGCACTCGCGCATGTCGCTGGAAGGCACACAAACTTCCATAAAGTTAGTATTATAATCTCATTAGCGAATATGTTATTTGTTACATCATGCATAGCTAATAGCAATCGTCATTTTTTTAGGTGAAATTCCTCAAAGGCATCAAACGGTGTCTCCACAAGAGACTGCCTTGCTCTCGTCGACACGAAATCGACCGGACGAGCGAGGAATTTCATCTCCTCAAGGAAGTCATCTTCAAGCGCACTTTCCTCGCCGGCTTCCTTCGAGCTTCCCCCTCCAAGAACACCTCTCCATGCGAGTCGTTCAATTCGCTGATCAACATGTATGCTCCCAAGCGCATCTCCAGGTTAGCAATGAATAAGGGTGGACTATCGCAATTGGGCGAAACATCGAATCACCATTTCCTATGATACCTATTCAGCAAGCCCCCCATCTACCACGAGAAGATCAAGCTCGTGGTGTTGCACTGGAACACACTCGCAGCGGCAGATCAACTCGGCCTGAGAGAGGAGAGGTCCTCCTATGTGAGTCGAGTGAGGGGAAGAGACACTCTGGCAGTGAAGCGGAAGAGAAGTGACGTAGATCACTACTGGAGGAGAGAGGTTCGTGTGTATTCTATATGTTAGATAAGGTCATTACTGTGATCTATCATAATCTTTTTCTAGCAGAGAATCACCGGTGTAATTACAGGTGTGGGAGGAAGTGGAGGGAGTGATTCGAGAGAGAAAGGACGTTGCCTTCCTCAAAAGGAACGGCATCCCGGACTCGAATCAATTCGTGGCAGCACTCGCTGAGGAAGAGATGGAAGGACGGGAGGATGACGAGGGAGAGGAGAGCGACGTCTCTGTCGAGTTGGGATGAGGCGAGTATGGAGACGAGGTGGACTCCGACTCCAACCCCATCATGGAACCAATCCAGCGCAGTGATGGAGAGGAGCAGCCGGAGGGAGAGGAGGAGGAGGAGCCGCTTGAGGAAGAAGAGGCAAAGGCAGACTCAGGCTCGGAGTGGGAGGATGTGCAGGAGGATGAGGTGGCTGAGAGCGGAAGGACAGCCAGAGCTCGCGGGAGAGGAAGGGGAAGAGGAAGAGGGGAGAGAGGGGGGAGAGGAGGGAGAGGAGGAGCGACGGGCCCAGTGGCGTCGAGTGAGGAAGAGGGAGATCAGCCGAAGAGGAGAGGGGCTCCAAGGAAGAAGATGAAGGAGGGAGAAGATGGAGACGAGGGAGAGGGAGAGGTAGATCAGCCCAGGAAGAGAAGGCCTCTGAGGAAGAACCAAGGGCGAGCGGAAGAGTCGAGCGATGAAGACTATGAAGAACCGGTGAAGAGGGGGAGAAACGGGGCATAGAGGGCCGAGGGACATGCAAGGGAGCATGCTCTATTGTTAGTAATCATGTTGCCATTTTATTTAAATTGACTCACGATAAATTGTTCCGCATTTCCCCCGTTCGATCGTCTGTACATCGATCTGAAATTATGTAATATGTTGACCTAAAGTAGTCGGAAATAAATTATGCGTCAAAGTTTGCAATGTGTAACTAAACATTATGACTCATCTCGACCTTATTTCTATGTCGACTCTCATTGTTCATACCATTTCACCTATCGGATATACACCTTGAAACACATACCTTCCAGTAGCAGAATTATATCAACTACTCGTTCCTTGGAAAGCATGGTATGAGCAATTGAACAATTTAGTCAGTGTAAACAATAGTATACCTATCACATTGATAAGGTGCCGCCTGTGGATGTAGAGGTAGGGCATCGAATCATCCCCGTCCTTGAACTGGTACAGTCGCCATCTGAGAATATGATATTATAGCGATAAAAATTATTATTATTATAGTGCTGAATATTAATTACTTCAAAATTGTCTATTTTCTAGGCCCAGGGAGTGCAATATCAAAAAATGTCGAGTGGTTGAAACTTTAAGTTGTGCATGAAACTCAATAGCACAAAGTCGATTCCAACTAGTACCCAACGTTGTGCAATGGAACGATTGAAAGGAAATGCTTACGGAACCTCATATTCTATGAACAACTTTTCCTAGCATTCGTGAACCTCAATAGCATCAGGCCGAGTCAATTATTAACCGGGCGTTCTCAGCGATAGAAGCTAACTGACAAAAGTGGAGCAGAATGTAATGTTAGAAGAACGTATATCACCCATTACTGTGGTAGATCACAAAATATAGGATTACGGTACCTCATATTCGGGACCTTGGCGTCCTGGGGCTCGTTGTACTTGATGACGACGCCGTTGAAGGTGTTCGTGTCCTGGGCGAGCGCCCCGGAAGTGCCCAGATTCAACTGAACTAATTAATTATTATAATTAAAATTAAAATATTTGATAAATTTGTGTGTGACAATCTATAGATTTTTCGACAGAAATATGTTAACAATGCCTTCCTTGTTTCACTAAACCATCCAAAAGCAATGAGATCGTATTTCTCAATGCCTCAATGAATCGCGACGACTAAATGATATTTATTTATTTTAATTAAATAAATATGAGTAATTTGACATAAACAGGGGTACCAACAACAAGAGCCAACAACAACACCTTAGTAGCATATGATATATTTTAACCAGACCTGAAACCGATTGGGAATGGAAGAGCAGAGGAACTTCTTCAAGAAGCAAATACTCACCGATCATCGCGCCTCCTCTCGTCCCTGTCGCGCTCCCTTCTGTCGTCGCGACGCGGCGAACGCCGACGGTCATCTATAAATATATTTAAATCATACAATTAGCAATTAATATTTAAAATCGCAAATACACGACTAAATGAGCAAATTAGGCGAAAAATGAGTGGAAACTACCTCGGAATCGCGAGGGCGGCCAGGCTTTCCGCTTGCTGGACGGCGAAGATGACCTTCTCGCCTTCTTCGAGGGAACAGCCTCTGGAATATTAATATTAGGGCCGAGAAAGCATAGCAATAATCGAAAAGACGAACCAAATTGGCCGAAGAACAAGAGGGAAAGCACTATTTTCGAAAATACCGGCAGTATTGAGTATTGGGCGCTTACCCTTGGAGCTGTTTCTGCTGGCCGAGTAGGAGCCCGTGGCAGAGGACGAGGAGTCGCGGCGTTTCCGGGCTGGCGGCGATTCGGAACGCGCCATCTAGCAAATACGGGCGTTATCGATATGATATTCAGTGACCAGGCAATCAAATAACAGTTATGTGGTGAGGAAACGATTAAACGCAAGTGTAGCTACGAAATGGTGATAAACTATCACACAAAACAGGCAAGAAAACAATACTAGGAGAAGTACAAGTCCTCATTTCGTCACAAATGGCAATGTTATTGGAGGAAGTAAAATACGAACCGATGGACGATGGTGGGCGTCTTTCTTTGTGTATTGGAGAGGACGATCTCCTTCAGCTACTGGAAAAAGTGCAATAGATAAAGTATAAGAACCAAAGAGACGAGAAACAAATCGAAGAAAAGTAGGAGAAACTTCGACTCACCGCAGCAGTCGGCACCATACAGATTTTCTTGAAATTGTAGGCTGGCGCCATCGTGGTGGACCCAAGGAGAGACTCTGATGAGAAATAAATGAACGAAATCGTCAATGAATCAATAAACAGAAGGAAATGCGATGAAAAACAAAGAAAAACCGGAAAGCGTGACCGGCAAATCGACCAAACCGACAACGCCATGAATGTCGTCAAACTACCGTAACCACACCGGGTAGTTCAAATTCACTCAATTTTTTAACTTCTATTTAAAAATCAAGTATATTTTAATTTAATTTTAAACTTTTATCATGATTTTGGATCAGTCATGTCTGTGGATTTTCAAAATATCAGCAATAATAAAAAAATAAAAGTTTGAGGTCACTGGATCCCTTTAACGCTGCGAAAGTTTCAGTGATAGCATCTTCTCCACTACGAAGAACGGAATCGGATCTAATGTAATTGACATCATATCTCGACCATATTTCAGTGAAGTTGTGCAACTTTTTTTTTCTCTGAGAAAAATTATGAATTACGAAAAAAATGCAGTTATGTTATAGTAATCGCTACATAGTGTCGTCAGGTGTCATGTAAATATTCCAATTCCGAAGAAAGATTAGACATGTCTCTTTATTAGCTCATATATTTCTCAGCACAAGGACAATGCTAATATTAGTAATTATGGAATATTCGATTCCATTTTCGTCAATTCGTGCATTGATTTATAATTCCCGATAGTCGGTTGAGGACCCTAATGAAGCGGCGATTGACCAAGTGCAAATGAATAATCAGAGATTTGTATCTGTCGATTCTCCCGTCAATCACTTTCCCCAATCCTGCACGTATTCAGCTAGAATACGCGTAGTCAGCAGGTATTTTTCATTACAGTGGGCGGCAATATAGATCATGCGAAACTGCTATACTGGCAAGAGCGCACAACGATAGCGCAGAGAGTGCTTAGGGGATTGTGGCCCAAGTGCACCATATTGGCGTGCGCACTCGCTTCTTCCCCTCCAGCTGCCACGAGGCAGATGATAACATGGTGGTTAGTAAAAAAAAAACACCACGACTGGGGGGCATTGCTGTGCGGAAAATATTTTTTTCGGAAAATCGGAAAACCGGTTTTTCCGAAGAATATTTTCGGAAAATTCGGAAAATTATATTTTCCGAAAAAGTTCGGAAAATCGGAAAATTCGAAAAATCGGAAATCAGAAAATACCAGCCCTGCTGGGGGGATTGTGCGGCCTCACGAAAAGGTCACGTGCTCGAGCCAGAGAAGAGACAATCGTCCTCTCTCAACTGCATCAACAATGTCTGCACTAGATGCTTCAATGGCCACTGCGAGACCATCTAACTATGACCTCCCCCTCCCCACTCTTAACTCCCCTCTAATTAGATTATGATAAAGAGAGGAGAAGTGTAAAAAAAAAATTCATTGCCCTCTTGTCCAAGAGTGAGGGCCGGTCGGTCTCCAGTTTTCTCCGATGGCTCACGTCTAACCGCAAGTCACGTGCGTCTACCGATCGATAACAACAGCTGAGAGTTTTGTGCCGGGCTCAAAATCTTCCCATGGCACTATCAGAGGTTACCCATTCTGTCTCTACGTGCTCGCTCCCCGATTCTCGTACACCTCAGCCTCAATCGCCCGCCGCCCGATTCTCGTCGTTCATCACTCGTTTCACAAAGTCAACGGACGATGCCATCCCTCTCCTGGATCTCGTTCGAGCCATGAAGGTCTCAATGGATGCAATGAACGTCAAGATCGAAAGCATGGAGTCAAGTAATCGAGCAGTGAGTCATCGTGTTTCGGAATTGGAGAAGAGCCACGAACGATTGTGGGATGAGAACAGAAGACTGAGAGAGCAACTGATAGAGAAGAAACCCGTTCCCCTCCCTCTTCCCTCTCAAACTCCTGCTCCTTCCGCACCAAAACATTCCGAGACACTCGCACCCACCGAACCCCCCTCCCCCATTCAACCCAAAATGATTCTCCAGAATTGTGAGAGTAGAATGAGAGATGTGGTTGAGGACGTTGAACGGGAAAGGGCGATCGTCCTCTACGGTTTGCCTGAGTTCGCATCAATGCCCCCTCCGAATAGGGCATTGAACGATCGCGCGCAGGTCATGGACATCTTTTCCCACCTCGGAATCCAGGCTGTGCCGACGTCTGTCTTCCGCATGCCGGTGGGTGGAGCGCCCGACTCCAAGGGTCGTCTTCTCAAGGTGATCATGCCCTGCTCCAAACTGCAGCGCCTGGTCATCTCAAGACGGCACTTGTTGGCCAATTTCAACCATGGTCGAGTCTGGCTGCGTCCCTCATTGACACGCGAAGAGAGGGCGAACTCGACCGATAAGCCGTTCTCGTATAACATCCCCAATCAAAACAGATCATCAGCGGCCACGGTAACGAGGGGAGCGCGGAGTCAGGGTGTTATCAGTTTCTGGAACTCTACGATGCGTGCTCCACTTCGGGGTTCGGGTCGTGGCGGAACCAAGATTGATGTCACCCAGCCTTCCTCGTATCTCTCGTCCTATGGTCGCCCTCCCCCATCCATTCAAAACTCACCCACTCCTTTTTGAGTGGTAGAGGTGTACGCAAGTGTGCTGAGCCTCCTAAAGTTACCGTGATATATGCTAACATCCGATCTATCTTGAATGAGGTGAACCATAGTAATTTGAAGTCTCAACTTGAGACGAATGAGTATCTCGTTTATTGTTTCACTGAGTCATGGCTACGAAAATCAGACCCTGATGGAGTGGTTCTTGGGTCACTTTATAAAAACTACTACATTGTACGGTGTGATCGTGCGAGAAAACGTGGTGGTGGAGTTTGTATGATCATTCACTGCAGCATTGATTTCAAGTTGATTTTCGCTGAGTCCAAAACTGAATCACATGAACTACTGATTGTAGATCTGCGTGTTGGTACTCAGAGTACGCGAATTATTCTGGTATACAGAGTCCCTGCATTGTCTCAAACTAATAGCGCGTTTATCTGGGAGAAATTAGATCACTTCACAAAATGCACACATCCAACAGTTGTCGTTGGTGATTTCAATCTCCCTGAAGTGAAATGGCCACTTGATTATCAAAAATACAATGCTGTCAACACTGACTTCATTGATTGCTGTACTGAAGTAGGACTTCAGCAGCGTATCACATTTCCGACGAGAGGAACTGACAGATTCCGACGGAATTGTCAAAAATCTTGAGCAGTTGCCGAACTATGGCAATTCAGTTTTTTTTTTCAGTTTCAGATCATAAAGCATTCACATTCCAATTGACGATGAAAACAGAACCGCAAAAAGCTAGATATGTAAAGAATTTTCGAAAAGCGGACTATGCTGCGATAAATTCTTTGTTTTCTAGTATTGACTGGCTTCTGTTTTTCAATGTGAGTGAAACTGTGAATGAGAGGTATGAGAAGTTAATTCATCTACTCGAGGAAATAATCGAGAAATCTGTCCTCTTGATGAGGCTAGATTCAACTGGGAAACCACTGCCTGGTCATATTCATAGACTCTCCAAGAAACGTCACGATGCTTGGATAACATTTTTGAATGACGGAAAACCTTCGTCAAAGAAACGTTTTGAAAAGCTTCATGCCGAATATAACCAGGAAGTGACTAAGTACCACCACAATTACGAGAGAAAAATCAAAGAGACTAAGAACCAGAAGAAATTCTATGGTTACATAAAATCGAAACTTTCTAATGCATGTACTTCTGCTGTAGACTGACTCATAGATGAATCAAACCATCAAATTGAGTCGGACAGCGATAAGGCAGAATTACTGGCAGAGACATTCTCAAGGGTTTTCACCAAAGACAATGGTGACACCCCATCTTTTTCTCATGAAAGAGAGAAAGTTTCGATTTTTTATGACGACCCCTTCTGTCGATTTGAAATTTTTGAGCTCATTGAAAAGTGGAAAGCATCATCGTGTCGAACTCCAGATAATATATCTATGATTTTCATTAAAGCAACTGCAGTTCCTCTCTCTGCTGCTCTTGAGATCATTTTTCGAAAGTCGTATGAATTATCACAAGTTCCCGACCGGTGGCGCTCTTCAACAATAACACCTCTCAAAAAGAAAGCTCCATTTTCAAACCCGTCAAACTACAGACCTGTGTCAATCACAAGCTTCTTCTGTAGGGTATTTGAGAAATGCCTTGCTAAGCAAATGATTGCTGACTGTGAGAGCTACGGTCTCTTCCCTGACACGCAGTTCGGCTTTCGAAAAAAACGCTCAGTTGAAACACAAATGATCGAAGTGGTCAATGAATGTCCAAGGCAATTGATGAGCACAGGTGTGTCGATGTGATATACTTTGACTATGCCAAAGCATTCGACACAGTGAGCCATCCAAAGTTGATTCAAAAGATTTCCAAAATGGGCTTTCCACTGCTGACCGTGAGATGGATTGAGGAATACTTATCAAACAGAGTATTCAAAGTGAGAGTCAAAACGACATTATCGGAATCAAGACCGGTCATTAGTGGAGTCCCACAAGGATCAGTTCTGGGTCCTCTCCTATTCAATCTATTTACTGCTGATTTATCGCAGGTTATAGAAAGGAATGGGTGCAAAAGCTTTACTTTTGCAGACGATCTTAAAATATTCCAATCATTCGAAAAAGATGAGTCAAGTGGTCCTCTGAAACTTCAGCAATGTATTGATTCCATCCTATGGAGCAGAAATGGTAGCGATATGAAATTCTCAAATTTCCAGCACATCGGCAACCTGGAGGCGCAGAACGTGCAGCGAGTGCGATGAATGCCCCGACTGGTGGGTGATCAGTAGGCATTCTGCAATGGCGCGGCTCTGACTTCTCGCTTCTCCAACCACGTCGTTGTTCGTCTCATCCTGATTATGTAACCTTTGCCAAAATACAAAGCGCAAACCATTCGTTCCCTGAGTGAAGATGCGGAAGAAAGATGATTTTCAGCCATCTTTTCCACTTTCTCAGCCTCTTGCTTGCAGTGATGACGGTCCTGCCTTCTTCCCCTCGTCCTACCACCACCTCTCTCCTCCCCGTCTCCACTGCCATCCAACCTTCTGCGCAATCGTGCGAAATTTGTGCCGAGCCTAACATGGTATCAATCCGTTAAGAACAGCCTTAACACCCTCAGCGTCTCCCTGAACTGTCCACACCCGATTTGTTAAAAATCATCTAAAAGCTCGCATCTTCGATGTGAAACACAAAGTGGAGAGGCAACGTGCAAGAGGGGGGGGGG
This sequence comes from Pristionchus entomophagus, assembly GCA_036245825.1. NCBI lineage: Eukaryota > Metazoa > Nematoda > Chromadorea > Rhabditida > Neodiplogasteridae > Pristionchus > Pristionchus entomophagus. Next base: position 37,243,530 of record BTSX01000006.1, read on the forward strand.
GGTGGAAGATATGGTGGGGGAGGGCCGATCAACGGACCAAATTTCGTTGAGACACTGAACGCAAAGATAAGCCACGAAGCAAAGTTGAAAAAGAAGCTTTCCTAAGCTGGTGATAGTGAACGAGAAACCACTCTTTTTCTTTTTCTTTTCTTGTTAGGCTTGCAATGGACATAAACAAAGAGCATGTATGTTCAAATATCAGCAATAAACTTCCATTTGAATATTTAAATACAATCAAAAACATCCAATTTCGTTTTTTTTGGATTGTAACAGCGGTTTTATGATGGATTTGTACCCATTCTGTTAACAGATTAGTAGACTCACTGGGGAATATTACTAGAAGTGAATTCCAACCAAAAAGTGGAAAGAATTTATGGGAGAGAATCCCGCCTGGGCACGTGAAGTAGAAGATACATTGGAGATGATCTAGACTGAAATTAATATTACTCATGTGGTTAACTGTATTCTCGCAACATACATAGCGACATGCAAATACTATCATTCCAAACTAGGGGCGAAGAATTAGATTTACCTAATGGCCTATCTCAGGAATCAATTATTCTTCTTTCTCCGTTCTTTTTTCAATTCTACCCACTGATTATCTTTCAATTACCATTATGATTCGTCTTCCTTGGTATCAAGAATATTACAAGGTAGAGTTTACTGCGAAAGTCCTTCCATTTGAGAGCGGAGAAATAGGGGGGGGGATAAGAGAAAGTTGTCGCATCGCGCTAAAACAATGTAGTGGTGATATGAATGTATTATCTACGCGTCCACTATAATTTTACGACGGTAGGTCAATTTTTTTCGGAAAGATGCTTGCATGCTTTCTGCGATAATTTTGATACCATTAAAAAGAGCTGGAAAAATATTGCCGATTTCCGTGAATTTGGAAGCTCATAGCACTGAGTTTTTCATACCTGTTTTGTCTCCGATTTCGGACCATTCGTCGATTTTGCGAGATCTGTTACGGGCCGGACCATTTCTCATTCCCGTCCTCGCGCGACCCGTTGGAATTAACCTTCCCCGATTGCGAACTCTAGTGTATTTGCTAGCATTTTGACCCGGCTGGAAACGAATTTCTAGCAATGGGAGCCACAAGCTCATACTCGAGCATTTAGAGGGTCTCGGTACCTTATCACGCATGTCGCGTGAGGATCGTATAAACGTTGGTGTATTAAATTTTACGTATATACATTTTACTCGAATCTTAGGTGTTATTAGTCCAAACATGACTCATTTGCCACTGAATACCACTGCATCGTTGCCCAATCCTCAGCGGAATCGTCTTCGCACGCGACCGTAGTTCCTTACGGTTTCAAACTCACTTTTAAAAAATTAAATCAGAGAAAATCTGGCTAGTAGTTACTCAATGGTTCGTTTGATTACTTACACTATTCAGCACCTGTTGGAACTAGACGTGCGCATCCCCCCCTTACAACCTCGTATCGGAAGCTGTGAATGATCGACCGAAGGAGCGAGCTAAACTCAACATAGGATGATTCGAATTTTGGGAGCTACGTTTGCCGTACATATTCACCCATGCAAACGATCTAAGCAATAGTTGGATTGTACATATACTCACACGGGAGCGAATACTTGGCTAAACCGAGAGCGCTGAGGACGACGTTCCCAGTACAATGCTTGCGTATTCTAAGTGTGATATGTACCTATGCAAACAGAGCGAGTCGTTCGTGTGGTTTGTTAGTTTGTTGAGCACCCGATAAAAGCACCTTGCAAACCACATGGGCTCATTCTCATATTCTTCATTATTGAGCATGAGCTCACCGTCGGGCAACGTCGTCATTGTGAAAGGCGAGTAAACTGACTATTTCATTCAGCCAACGTATTCTTCGCAGATTCATCAAGTGACATCGAACGAGCTACAGTCATATTCTTCGCGAAGAATAGTGCAAAAGCGACGATCACCTTCAGGAGTGATGCATCGGTTAGCGTTAATTGCTCATCTAGATTCGTGAAAGCAATTCATCCATTCTTCAGGAGGCCAACCATCAATTCCGGCAGGATAGCACTCAAAACAAGAACACCGTTGATGTAACAAACATAGCGAAAACAAATTAACTATTTGCATAACCTGAGTCGATAAATCAATGTCTAGTGAAATAATTGGAAAAAAATAGTATCATTCAGTTTACGTGTGGTAACTTAACGATTTCTAAAGAAAGCAATGATGGAAAAAGTATTTGGTGTTACATTGGTCGTATTCAGCCAATCGTACAAGTGAATAACATATCTAATTATTGCTCATCCGCATTATTTGATAGTCATACTGTTGATTTTTCAGAAATAAAATACTTTATACTATCACATGTTTTCTCAAATCCGCTGTTTTATAAGTACGATATCTCAGAAGATGAGACACAGCAATGATGGTTGTCTTTTTTGTCTCTTTATTAAGTATTTATTTAATTTGTCTGCTCGCATCCTATAAATCAGACAGTGAATCTCGCCATGACCAAACTTATTCTAAGGCCGATCACACTCATTTTTGAATTCGGATATGTATTTCACAATTTGAGTTATATTTTATGCTAACGGAGCTAAGAGAATGGATGAGTTATCTGCTATGTTAAAATAGCATACATATTTCCCTTGATTCTGCACGGAGCATAAGACAGTGTCCAATAATAAGATATTGTGCACTACTACAATTCCTAACTAATCAAGTCCACTCCTACAAATACTGTTAAACAAAGATCGAAGTTGGAAGTTCAAGATGGAATCCTGCATTGAGTGCACTACTACAATTCCTAACTATCCCATTGTGAAGGTCCACTATCCTTTCAGGAGTTCATTATTAAATGCAATTGAGTCCAATACTACAATAGCTAACGAAACCAGAGGACTTTGCACTTCCAACCTAATTGTGGCTGTGGAGTTCATTTTAAGGAAGTTCCATGTACACAATCATATAAATGCATACCTACGTTGTTCTTCATTTTACAACGATCGTCCCCACACAACTAACCAAATTATCCCGAAAAAAATAAATTCTCACAGTGGCGGGAGTTTAGTGCTTCATTCAATACGACAGATGATTGAAATGTCTAAATTTTGTGTTCCAACAGTACGACCACAAAATAAAAATAAATATTCATGGGAGGGCTGCCGTACAGCTCCTTTGTACTGGACAACAGTGAGCCCCAAAACTGCAAATTGACCTCGTTCAAAACTATCAAGATTCTTTCGAGGGAGGGTGTGTCATTTTAGAACTCTCATTTTTGAACTGGTCGTTTTATAACTCTGAAAAGTAACCTTAGAGTGAACCTAAATGCAGAACTTGTTATTTTAAGGCTTATGACGCAGGTTCACATTAGAGTGCTTTAGGACCGTCCTTATGCCTTACCATTATGGTTTCTAAAACGACCCGTTCTAAAATGAGAGTTCTAAATTGTCCCCCCCCCTTTCGGGGATTCATGAGTCATGACGAACTCCAAAGTTTTAAGACGCCGGATCGTATATTTCAGCGCACTTTTCACCTTGTCTGGAACCGCTGAGCGAGGAATGAGCATCACTTGTTCAGTCTGAGGTAGGAGAGTCTTGAACTCATTGTATTAAAAACATTCCATTGCCACTTCGGAACAGGAATATACATGATTTTCAAGGTAAAATGGACTAAAAATCATATTTTTTCAACCAATTGGGTATACCCATTTGTCTTTTGCGCTATTAGCTGTCAGAACCCCTATGCTGCACATTTGCGTAACGTGAGAAGGAGATGTATGATCTTCCATTTTTTTATAGATTGAATTGACATTTGTACTCGGTCTTTCCCAGTGACTCATGTTCGGAACATCATTTTGTAGTGAAAGGCCAGATTGTGATCAGCGAAATTAGATCTCATAATCTCTTGGTGGTATAGCAGGATAGGTACACAATACGCTAACCATTTGTCATCGCACTACCCAAATGGTCTCACCATCCGCACATGGCCACAACCACTTTTAAAGGAGTGCACATATTGGTTAATGGGCGGTGCCACGCCTTTTAAGACCGCAGCCGTAGTTCAGCGAGACAGGTTAAGGATCGTATATAAGGACTAGAATGGAAGGATTACAGGTACAACTCTCCAATCGTCCACATGTTTAATAGTCCTGTGTTTTCATACCATCCATCTACCGTACGCTTCAACGAGTGTCGGAGTTTATTCTTTTTTTTTCAATTGTCGCACGAACGCTGTTAGATCCACACTGGCAAACAGCTCGTAGCGTTATAATTGCGCTCATCTCATTCAAGCTTCAATCTCATCCGGGAAACATGCGAGATCTCTTTTCAATTGCCGCACAACTTTTGTTCGCTCATTCATCTCACCACACTCTTCCCACTCCCTCATACTCATATGCATAGTCTTCTCACCAGCCCATGACATTATTTTTTTTACAGAGTCCTGGTCATTCCGCATGGGTACCGCAGCCAACTCTACCGCCTTCAATACGGCGGCCGGCAACAATATCTCTACACCACAGGCAGCAATGGGTTTGTTCGTTCTGATCTTGAGAGTAACAAGTTCGGCACTGTTTGCCGGGCATTCGGTGCCTCTTCACGCTCGTCATCTTGCAGGCACCAACGTGCTCGCTGTGGAGTGATCTGTCCGGGATCCGGCATCACTCAGGCCTTGATTGGACCCACTTCGTTGCCCTACACGCAATCTGGGTGGTAATGGTGGCGGGGGGTACGGTGTTCAGCAAGGGACGCCTTGGCCATCTGTCCGCCTTAAAATCCTATCAGGTGCGTTCCAGTTCGAGGGGAAGGATACGTTGACATGGACCGTAGGACTATTATCCCGATTAGGAGTTTATCCCGAAAACCGGATAGCTGGAGGGACGAAACTTCACGCATAGCACTCGCCATCGATGCATCGAAGCCCACGAAGACTGGACACAACTTTTTCATTGATATTCCATATTTAATCGCAGAAGTTAATGGTCGGCCGGCAGTCCCGTCTCTCCGTTCTCGACATTCTGCGTGTGATCGCCATCTTGTGGGTGATGATGAACCACACGGGTACCGAGGGGCGCAGACATTCTCGAACGTCTGCCTTCCGCCGACGCTTTCAAGGTACCGTAGCTGGATTACCATGGATTAAGCACCGATATTATTTTTCTTATAATTCCATTACGGTAATGCAATCCAGAAGGCCGTTCATGAGCACCCGGTGTTCGGGGCATTGCTTGGCAATTCGGCGCTAGGCGTGGAGGTGTTTCTGGTGATGTCGGGCCTGCTGGCGGCGCGAACCTGGTAGAGAGAGGCACACGTGAAATTCCTGGTGAGCTGCGCTCGGTATGATAATGTCTAAGGCAAACGGACTCTCCTTGCAGCAGTACTATTCTCGCTACGTCTTCCGCCGCCTGACCCGTCTCGTTCCGTCCGTGACAATCTGCATCATGCTCGCATCCTCACCCCTCATGAGATCGATCCTGCCCAGGAACACCCATCGCTGACTCGACATATCGTAGTACATCTTGCATCTTGAAGATTCACTGCTACGATGACCTCAGCATGCGGCGCCAAGGGACTACTCGCGCACATATTCTTCGTTGGAAATTGGCAAGAGATACCTACATGTCTAGGCTATAGTGTTGCGCAGGTGATCTTTTTATTCCCGATCTATCACTGTTAAAAGTTCGTCCGATCATCGCAAAATGAGCGACCCGAAATGCGATCGATCACATTCGCGAGAGAAATGATAGATCGGATTTTGAAAGATTATATTCAAAGTAAAAAGTGATCGATCGAATTTTTAAAGATTGTGTTCTAATTGAAATGTGATCGATCAGATTTGGGAGTTTGTTTTCGATACGGAAGGGCGGAAAGCTCATTTTGATTCGATCTAGATCACTTTTGCGGTTCACGTCGAAATTGTGCAAAAGTTATCAACAAAATCATTGCCAAGAAGTGAAATTGAATCCAAATTGATGTCAAACATAATAAATGATTTCAGTACTTTGTTTTTTTTAGAACTCTTGACCCTAACCTTAGGCTTGGACCACAGCTTATGATTTGAGGTATATTTTTAAACCCTGAAGCGAAACTTATCGTTATGAACTTTAGGCAGGACTTAGCGACCTAAGGTCGGTCCTTAATAACATAAGGTCAATCGGAATTTCTCGTAGTCCGACCTGCAACGCATTGATCGACTGATGCCAAAATATGATCTACTAATGCTAATTTAGCAAAATCACTTTTTTGAAAGTAACTTAAGATTTTGTCCGACCTTAGTCATTCAACGCTTCTAAAACGACAAAGTCAACGCTTCTAAGACGACAAAGTACTGAAATCATTAAGTATGTTTGACATCAGTTTGATCTCAATTTCGCTTCTTGGCAATTATTTTATTGATAAAGTTTGCACGATTTCGACGTGAACCGCAAAAGTGATGTAGATTGAATAAAAATGAGCTTCCCACCCATTCTTCGAAAACTATATATCGAAAATGATCGATCATTTTCGTGTCGAAAACAAAAAACTCCCAATATATGATCGATCACATTTCAATTCAAAAACAATCTTTTCAAAACCGATCGACTACTTTTACTTTGAATATGATCTTTCAAAATCAGTTCGATCATTTCTCTCGCGAATGTGATCGATCGCATTTCGGGTCGCTCATTTTGATATGATCGGTAAACGATCATATTTGACATTTTAGATCGATTGCGCAACACTAGTGCCCCCCATTTGTATATGGTCCCGTTCGCCAAAGAGTTGAACTATGCCTGAAACAGGGAAAAAATTGGGTATGTACTAAAATTGGTCCCACGAGTAACTCTAGACGCTGAATCGATTGGTGCACTTGATTTCACAATCGGACTCTCTGGATGCCGGTATGGCGCTGCCAAACTTTTTTTCGATTAAAAATCGTCTAAAGTTGATCGAATAGGCTGGGAATCTCGCAACTTCAAGCAGAATTGCGAGCTCTATCAAACGGTACTATTGCCATGGTCTGGTGATTTTTCGTTTTTTTTTCGGAAATTCAAATTTTTTGAAGGCGGTCCTCCTAACTCGTATACCATTTGATAGAGCAACCTTTCCTGGTCATTTTGTTGTCAAATGTTAAAGAATAAACCTACGTCGCACTGGTTCACATAGGTTAGCTGGATCACATAGCTGGATGACATATCCATATGGATGTCGGAGGTCCAATGAACGGACAGTTCAACTTGATCTTTGTAGATGTTCACAGTAGATGGCCAGAGGTGGTGACGATGGGCATAATCACGCAACTGTGTGAGCAGTGAGAGAGTATCGAGATACGGTAGTCCAGAAACGATTGTGTCGGATAAAGGTACTCAGTTCAAGTCTGAGAAAATGAGACTATTCTATGCGGAATACGGTATCTGCAAAGTGTTCTCACCCCGTACCATCCCCGGAACAATGGACAAGCGGAATACGTTGAGCGCTGGCGTCTGCCTGTGTATGTCCGCTATTACGAAATCGCAAAGTCGTAAATAAGAGAGAGTGTGGAGAGACGAGAGAGTGCCAGACGACGTGAGAGCAAGTGAGAGAGTGTGAGCAAACAAGAGAGATTGCTTCTTGCGAAAATTCTAGAATCATCCAGAGAGTCTACCGTAGTCCAACAGTAACCCGGGTACCGTACCCCTACCGTAATCCTACAGGGAAAGGGTGAATGAGAGAGATGAGGAGGGGATAGGAGAGAGGAACTTCCAGAACGTTCAAATCCTTTCAAAAGCTTCTAGAACATTCCAGAATTTTCCAGGCAAAAAATATTGTATGCTCTAAAAAAAAAAAATATTGTATGCTCTAAAATTGAATTTTGCAGGCAAAAAATATTGTATGCTCTAAAAAAAGCAATGAGTGGACATAGAAGTGGTTCGACCGCTCCTTCACCTTAACGGATTGTTATAAGTACATGCTGAATTGGCATCAAGAAATCACCTTTCGAGTGTTCACAATTATTGCGGTGTCCGAAAAGTTCTGTCGTTTATTTTCAAAAATTATGTGTTCAACTGTTAAGAACCTTATCGATTCCTGCTAAGCGGCGATCGATGAAGTGACTTTAGATCTTCTGTTTCAATACTTCAGCCAGTGAAATCATTACAATTCCGAAGAACTACGGTATGTAGAACATCTGAAAACACCCATTCTCAGTTTTTTTTTGCGAACAGATAAAAATCAGTTTAATGTTTCCCGTAAATAAAAAGTGGTCAATACACAATATGCCCGCCTTTCCGGCAAATTGCATCATCACTATGAAACTTGAAATTTCCCACACATTTTTCTAAAATTCTTAAAATTCGAGGCCGGAAATCGCTCAAAATATTTTCAAATAAATCAAAATTTTGAACTGTAGGCAATTGAGCGCAAACGAAGGGGTAAAAAATAGACAACTTGAAAATCGACTAAAAAAATTACCATGATTTTCAAATATTCTGACTTATTTCTGTGATCTCAAAAGGTATTTCAAGTTTCAAAATTGTATTCAAAAGTATGATACCTCTGACTACTATGGTATGTGTTTGGACTTCAACATGTCAACCTCCTCTGATTTACAAAAATTCAAAATTTAGGTAGAAAAACATGCATTTTCATTTATTGCTTCACCACTACGCAAGCTCGTGATCAAATCGAAGCTGAATAAATTAGTGCAAGAGTACTGGCAAAAGTTAACAGTCAGTGAGGAATATTGCGACTTACCCTTCTGTTGAAATAATTGAAAGAAAAACGGCGACAGAACTTTTCGGACACCCTAATACATATATGGGGGAGGCAATAACGCTGTTCAGATGTCCAAACTATAAAATAAGTTAGGTAATGGCTCAATTTTTGAGGGCATTACAAACGCTTTTTTTTTAACACCTTAAAATTGTAATAGGTTAAATTTTGATTGAGTTACACCTGTTACATTTTTTTATGGTATTACACCACTTTTAAGGTATTACGTTTTTACCAAGTGGTACCAAGTCCGTAAAAAGTGGTTCCAAGTCCGTAAAAAGTGGTTCCAAGTCCGTACCAGGCCCGAACCAAGTGGTTCCAAGTCCGTACCAGGCCCGTACCAAGTGGTTCCAAGTCGGTACCAAGTGGAACCAAGTCGGTACCAAGTGGTACCAAGTGGTTCCAAGTCGGTACCGAGTGAAACCAAGTCGGTACCAAGTGGTACCAAGTGGTTCCAGGTCGGTACCAAATGTAGATTATCATTACAATTCAGTAAATTATCGGTTTTTCTTTTAAAAAAAAAGAGGTTTTAGAAGAGTAATTTGATCTCTTGCAGCGCCGTGCTTTCGGGTGACAGTCGAAGAAACAAGATGTGAAACCAATAAATTCTGCCATTTTCTCACAAGCAATTGCGAAGAGACAGTTGAAATGGAATCAAAGACGACGGCTACTGAGATTCAATCATTGTAACATTCAAGATCAAGATAAACATGTGTTGTAATAATCAAATAAAAGATCAAGATTTATCTATTTATACTAGTCTTACGTCAAAGTAAGTGACCAACAAAGAGAAGGCTACAAGTAACAATAATGTACGCTACAACATAAAGGTAAATCAAAATTCTAATGACGACCACCATTATCTTTCGATTAAGAAATTCCTCATAACGCGTCTGTTGAAGTCGTAGTAGTCGCTATTAGGTAGAAGAACGCAACCGAGTTGTGCCTGAGCGGTAAAGCAAAGTGAGGTGAAGTCACACACCCTATCGACTAACATTGACGTCATTGAAACAACAACCCTTTCCACAACTACCAATTCCGAGACTATTTCGATAATTCCTCACATAGTGTTGATCAATTAAACATACCGCTTTGATCGATGCCTCCTCATGTGTCGCGGTGAATCGTCAAGAAATCGCGACACGATGCCCGGCTCCCTGCCTTGTAAACTTCAAGAGCCTTGGCAGGAAGGGGAAATAGTGCTAACACACCTTGACTCTTGATCCAATCGGTGATAGTTGTCAATTCGCGGCGAACTTGTCCGTGACGAGCGCAGCATGGCCGAGTCCTGACATATAAGTGTATATCAATAACAACAGAAAGGGCACGTAGAACGCATTAGTTGCCGTGAATAGAACGAAAACGCGGAGTGCCCTATAAATAGAACAGTTTTCCATGTGCTCTTACTGGTTTTTACACGATAGACGGGAGGAGGCAATAAATAAATGTTTTGTGGTGAGAGCTAAATAAACGACACACCAAAGAAGTAGTAGACGTAAATGGAAGACGTTAAAACGCGCGGGACAAAGAAACTCGCGAGAATGTGCCGTTCACATGAAATGAGGAGCGTAATGTGCTTCCAACTTATTCAAATATTTACGTTTCATACCTAAATAAAGAATAAATACATGAAATAAACTTAAATAATAATGAAGTAAACAACTACACGGGAAAATAGGAGAGGAAGAGGTGCCATTTTTGCGTTCTCTAATACTCTCTCATTTCACACAGTCTCTCTCGCTGAGTAACCACGCAAACACGCGCGCTTTCCGCTGGCAACTGGCGCAATTCAAACGTTTGTTTCGTCGTTTGGTTTTATTGTGCGATTTTTTTTCTAGTTTTTGCTATTATTTTTGGTCTAAAATGATAGTTTATGAGTGCTCTCACCAGCGAACGTCTTTAGTATGTCAAGACACGTGACGCGCACGCAACGCGCCGCGTTTTCTCTTCTCTACCCCGTCTCTCTTCTCTAGCTTGCTTTGCTTCTAGTTTGTGTTATTGCGCCTGTATGATGTTATTTCTAGCTTCAGTGCGACCTGGGCATGTCGCTGCATGCTTCTGTCATTATATTTCATGGCGAAGAGGGCTTATATTCACGCGATTTGGCAATTTGGCTCGAGCAATAATTCTCTTTACAATGACGCCAACTATTTGCTCCGTATTTTCGCTCTTTAATGATTGTACTATTTAACAGATGGAGCTTCCGCCGTGCCGCGTTCTTCCGCACAGCACGCCGCGTCTCGTTCATCCACCGTCAGCTGCGTCATTGTAGAAGCTAAAGTAAGTCCCTTCACTAGTCTTTTAAAATATTGCTTGGCGCCACTCTTATTGTTTCAATGTAATAATTTATTTCATTGCCGGGCTTGTAAACCTTACTTTCTATAATTTGATAAATTTATTATCATAGTTATGGAGGGTAGACACCCCAGCTGACGCCCCTCAAAGGGCACATATTTCGTCTTGATTCTTTCATTAAAGGACTAATTATACTGAATAATTAACTAGTGAAGATATAACTTGAGTTGGTAACTATCCTTATCTGATCTACTTTAATGATCTAGCTTGATCTACCTGTTACAGAAACATTGGAAATGGAAGATAAATTCACATTATTTTTCGTCAGCGTGCTTGAAATCATTTCAAAAAGAAAATGCGGACCGTAAAACACATGGTTTTGGTTTGAATAGTCTGATCAAAGAGTCCGGGTTACGGTAGTTGAACAGTAGTCGGATACCACCTTACTGAACTGACAAGCTATCGTGTTCTATCATAACACGACTAATTAGATGAAATGAAGAATTTTAATGCTGCTCCTCTGCCGGTTCTAACGGTTATATACCGCCTTCCATGTATCTAGTTAATAAGATACTTATCAGGTAGCAACTGGTTGCGTCCTGAGAGGATGTCGAGTGGATCTGCTCTAGAAACTCCTAAGCCAACATAAACCTGGTCGAACTGTGTTTGACCGACCCCAGCGGGAGTCGGTTTAGCGTCATCTTGGCCAGGTTGGGTCCATGACCAAGATTTCATCGTTCTCACCGCCCTCGATAACCCATTGAATAGGGTCATGCCTAAAATGGAGGTCTTCTTTTGGATTTTATCAATCATGAAAGTTTGAGTTTCGTGACTTTCCCTCCCCCAGGTGACATTCTGACCAGAACGTAGCATTGGGATGGAGGCTCGCTGGACCGTGTCTTTCGTAAAGGACAGTCTGAGCACCCCTACCTTCGGCCCCGTTAATACCACAATTTCAATTTTTATCAATATTTATCTGTTCATTCTACCGGTTATCTACCGACTTCCATGTACCTGGCCTATTGGGATGACTTAGCTTGCTAATACCGTACTTAACTTATCAGAAAGGAACTGGTCGCGTTCTTGTGTCGTGGTGTCGTGCGGATCACCTCGAGATAAAGGTAGGTCATTTTCCGAACGAATATAGATCAAACTATGGATAGCGAGATCACCTAAAAGATTTTCATTTTTGTCCAAATCCTTCTCCTGGACCACTTTTTGCACTAACTTTTATCGAGATTCATGCCCTATATAGGCCAGTGAGCACCATTACCACTTTCGCAGCACCCACGACAACCCAACAAACCAGGTCATGCCGAAAATGGCGATCTCCTTTCGCTTTTATGGCCTTGAAATTGCGAAAGATGTGTATCTTCCGCTGCGTTTTCGGTTTCTGCGCGGGCTCTAGTATTGGAATGGAGTTCCTGTGGGGTCCCAGGTTCCTCTAGTTCTGTCCCAGAGAAACCCACCTGCGTCAGTGTGTAGAATAATGCAATATTCGAGCATCCACTTTCGACCAGCGATGTCAGAGAAACGGCTTCAGTGGAGGTATTTTCGAGACAAAAATGGATTTGGTACTTTTTTCGTCGGATCGACTTAAAACATGTCTCAATGAACGTACCATCGCGTCAGGATCACGATGGTATGCTCATTTGTCCATAGAACCCATTTTTGAGAAAAATGTATCGTCTCACTTGGCTTGCTAAATCCGATATCAATGTGCTTGATTCCCGATCGTGGAGCCCATTTAGTATTGGATTCATCCATGAAACGAGCCCCATCTAAGGCTATGAGCACCATCACATTTTTCTCAGCGCCTTCGATAACCAGTTGAACTAGGGCATGCCGAAAATCACGGCCTCTTTTCGCATTTATGGAGCTGGAAAAGTCGATAGATGTGAACCTGCCACTGCGTTTTTCTTTTCTGCGCTGCCTGTAATATGAGAAGGGGGGCCTTCTCTAGCACACCAATCCAGACAAACCCATCTGCGTCCTGGTGTAGAGTGTTCGTGGATTTGAATATCCACTTTCGGCCAGCGATGCCAGAGAAATTCCTTCAGCGGAGGTATTTTCGAGCAGACAATGAATTTGGCACCATTTTCGTCGGATCGCCTCAAAACAAGTCTAAGTGAACGTAGAATAGTCTCAGGAACACGGTAGTATCCTTATTTGTTCATATAAACGATTTTGAAGATTTTTCGAAAATTGACTCCATAATCGAGACTGACCAGACCTTCGAAAATGTCATTTTTGATGAAAATTTTATTCTCATCCACACTTTCAAATAAGTTAGCCGGCACTCAGGGGAACATGTTAGACCACTTTTTGAGCGCCACATCTTCTCATTCAGCCTAAAAAATCCGATATTAATGTGCACAATTTCCCTACGGTGAAGCCCAAAGAGAGGTGGATCAATCCATGAACCGAGCCCATCTGGGACCATGAGCACCAGCATCTTTCTCAGCGCCTTGGATAACCAGTTGAACTAGGTCATGCCGAAAATCACGGCTTCCTTTCGCCTATATGGAGCTGGAAAAGTCGATAGATCGCGTCGTTCACCCTCCACCTAGTGCCACTTGGTGGTGTTCTAACTTGGATAGAGATGCCCGATAGGGTCCGGGGTTCATCATACATCGCTCACAGCTTCATATAGCAGGCCCTAATGTATCAAACGCCCGTTATGGAGGTTTCCATTTCGAGCTGCACTCGAGGATAACATAAGGAAAAATGCTCAAACTGGTAAAAAAACAAAGTTTGTACTTTATTCGTCGGATCGGCTCAAAACATGTCTCAATGAGCGTAGAATGGTGCCAGGATCACGGTAGTATGCTCATTTGCCCATAGAACCCATTTTTGAAATTTTCGAAAATTTCGACAACCCCCTAAATTTTTTTCTCTCAAACTTTCATACAACCTATCTGGCACCCAGGGGAACTTGATAGACCACTTCCTGAGTGACGTATCATCTCATTCGGCCAGTTTATCTGGTAGAAGAAATAGGATTGATCCTCCCCTCGTGAAGCCCATTTAGTGGTGGATCCATCCTTGAACCGTGATCCATCTGGGTCTGTGAGCATCATCACATCTTTCTCAGTGCCCACGACAACCCATCCAACCGGACCATGCCGAAAATTGGGATCTCATTTCGCTACAGTGAAGTACGAAAGTTGTGTCTCTCCCATCACGTTTTCGGTTTCTGCGCGGGCTCTAATATTGGAAAGGAGGTCCCGTGGGGACCACGGTTGCTCTAGCGCCACTCCAGACAACTCCCCTGCGCCCTCGTGTAGAGTGTTCCTGGATTTGAGCATTCATTTCCGAACCGCGGTGCCAGAGAAACGGCTTCAGTGGAGGTATTTTCGAACCAAAAAGTTGGTACTATTTTCGTCGGATCGGTTCAAAACATGTCTTAATGAACGTAGAACACCCTCAGGATCACGGTGGTATGCTTATTTGTCCATGGAAATGGTTTTGAAATTTTTTCGAAAATTCACCTCAGACTAGTCCGGCCGGATCCTAAAAAAATCGTCATTTTTGATGCATTTTTTTCTGATACTTTCTTACAAAGATGGGGGCACCCGGGGGAGCATGTTAGACCACTTTTTGAGTCTTCCAGCACATCATAAGGCGGCGCATTGCCGGTCGAAGTGAAATTCTCCCCCACTCGGTATCGATTTATCATTAACTTTTATAGGGATTCGTGCACCATCTGGGTCAGTGAGCACCATCACATCTTTCTCAGCGCCTTCGACAACCTATTCAACCGGTTCTATCTGCTTTCAGCTATCTGCTTTCGTTTTTTTGGGCCACGAAATTGCGAAAGTTGTGCCTCTACAACGACGTTTTCGGTTTTTGCCCGGACTGTAATATGGGAATGGGGGCCCGGTTCGATCCGGGCTCGCTCTAGCATCACTCCCTACAACCCCCCGTGTCTCCCCGTGTTGGGTATTCCTCTATCTCGGTATCCGTTGTCGAACTGCGAAGCCACAGAAACGGCTCAAGCGGTGGTAATTTTTAGCCAAAAAGTCAGTTGGTACTTTTTTCGTCGGATCCCATCAAAACATGTATATATGAACGTAGAATGGTCTCAGGATCACGATGGTATGCTCATTTGTGCATAGAAACGATTTTGAAGACTTTTTCAAAAATCCACCCCAGACTTCCAAAAAGGTGATTTTTTCATGAAAATTTTTTTTCTTCCATTTTTTCTCACAATCAAGCTGGCATCCCGGGGAGCACCCCAGTGCACTTTTCGAGTCGCGTAGCTCATCATAAGGTCACGTAATGCCGGTCGAAGTGAAAACCCGCCGCAGGGGTGCCACTTAGCACCAACTTTTTTCGAGATAGCGGTCCCTCCAGGGCCGGAGAGCCCTCGTGAATCGCTCTCAGCACCCTCGACAACCCCTCCACATGGGTCATGCCAAAATTCCGCGTTTCCTTTCCCTCAGATTGATCATGGAACTTGGCGAAAATGCGTCATTTCCCTCGCGGGGATGGACTTTAGCCGGACAACTTTGGAAGGGGGGCCTGATGGGGGCGGAGCATGGCCTGGCAGGGCTCCCGACATCCTCAGCTGCGTCCCAACGTATCGCATGCCCAATTTCTGATTTCCTATCGACCGGAAAATCGATTGGAAAGTAGGTCAAAAGTGCCCTAATTTCAAGCCGACAACTTTTTTTGCACTTTTTTTCCAAAACGTCTCGAAAGTGGTTTGGATGAACGCGCAATGATCCCCGCATCACGGGCGTATGCTATTTTCCGCATATAATCCATTTTGGAGATACTAAAAAACACTGAAAAAAACGCAAAAAATTTTTTTTTCGGCCGGAGAGCCTCAATTTAGCGCTCATTAGAGAAGCAGGGACGCCCGATTCACAGAAATCTTACCCAATTGCCGATCTAGTTCATTATACCATGTAATATTAGTTCGAATTGCAGGTTCGATCTCGATGTTTCCAACCATTTCTACTCCATGACCGTAGCGACGACTTCAAAAAAGTGATGAAGATTGTGGCTGTTATGGATGAAGACCGATGCAGCAATCACAGCAATGTTCAGGCTTCATCAGTCGATAATGAGTAGCGCCGTAGAGCTGCGTTTTCATTCACTTCACTTCTTTAACCATTATCCGTTCCATTAATTCACTATTGTCATTGTTAATTCCTCTCATGTTGCGTTCTACTTCTCTCTCATTGTTTGCCTTTTATAATAATTAAGCTGTTCCGCAGATTATGCATCCCACCCCCTCCCTTTCTGTAGTGTGTGTTTCTGAGTCGATAACGACATCAAAACATTATTAATTGAGTCTTCAATCGATAAATTAGAAGATAAAAACGTGTCTTGTAACAATTCGCATCCGTCCGAGGGGTTGGTACCACTTTTTACGAACTTGGTTCCACTTGGTACCGACTTGGAACCACTTGGTTCCACTCGGTATCGACCTTGTTCCACTTGGTACCGACTTGGTTCGACTCGGTACCGACTTGTTTCGACTTGGTACCGACTTACTTTTTACGGATCTGAACTACTTTTTACGGATCTGGTATCGACCTGGTTCCACTCGGTACCGACTTGGAACCACTAGGTTCCACTTGGTGCCACATACCACTTGGAACCACATCCTGGAAAATTTTCCATTAGAAGCGTAATAGCTCAAAAATCCGATATTAAAGGACCGTCAAAGTCACTGCGTCTTACAACGAAATCCGCTAGCAATGATGACAATATACTGTAATTCAGTTCGTGATAGTTTGCTATCGCGAACTGAATTACAGTGGTAAATGCAGTAGTACCACTAGCTCTCGTCGACGCGAGCTGACGCTCCCTGTTTTGCTTTCATTTTCTTAATTATTTTATGTGTAATTGCTCCAGTTCTGTTCCTTTTCGATACGCCTATATCCCCTCTATGTATTTGATCGATGTGACGCGAATAGTTTATGTTTGTGAGCGAGGAGTGAGAGTTGAACCTAGTATTAGCCAAAGTCTCGTTTGTTCCGTCTTGTTCTTACACGTTTGGATGTTCTATACTTTGTAATGAGCGAGTAATCAAGAGAGGAAGCGTGTATCTAGTAAGTGAAACCGATATCACTCCTTTAGCACTGCATTTCGTGTTCCAAATGTCTTTCAAGCAGTTGTCCATTCAACTTGCGCTGTTTATCACTTGGCTCCTGGCTTTATCACTTGGCTCCTGGAATATTCTCGCCGCCTATTTTAGATTTGTTGTCTAAACCATTCTGTTCGATGCTCTTTGTGAAATCATTATGTTAGCTTCATCGTTCTGATTGATTTGCTCATTGATTTACTGAACGAACAACAGACGTACGCTCCTCTTCTCCTCTCCTCCTAACTACCGACCGAATCGTTTCATTTTAATAGCTATTTAAGTTTAAAAATAACAAACAATCGTGAACCATTATGATCGCGTCGCTTTCGCACCGTATCGCTTGTTTTTCACCATTCGCAGCCCTTTCTTCCAGGGAGACGCAAGATCTGGGAAGAGAAGCAAGCCCACAAGGCGGTACTGGAGCAGGACATCAAATGAACAGGTAGTTCCTCTTCCCTAATGTTTGTCAGCGTTCTCTGAAGCAGGCATAGGCGTTATAAGCTAGAGAACTTGTGAAGTTGTGAAAGAGAACGGTGACTGCTTATATTTGTTATTTCAATAGGCAACAATTTATCAATTCAACAAGAAAAGAAATAAAAGCTAATAAGCTTTCTATACAATTATCGATTATATCGGTTTGTTTAAATATCTACTGAACTATAATAACAATAGACCATCGTGTGTCCTTCCATTCTTGTCGTTGTGACCTCTCATTCTTCCTCATCCTCTTCATCCTCAACGGTCTCTTCCAGTGCCGGGTACTCGGCGTCTACGTTGGCCTCAAGCGATTGGAGGGGATTGAGCGGAGGAGGTTTGATGGCATCGTCCTCATCCTCCTCATCGCTGCTCAATTCCTCCTCCAAGTTGGGATCCGCTGCCCACGGGACGGGTGAGTCTCTCCCATTCTCTCTAAAATACATTAAAAAATAAATCGTCTAGTGACGACAAATCGGCATTCGAAAATTTAGGAGAGTCGAATGCCGATATGTCACTACTAGTAGCGTCCTTATGCGAACCTTGTGCTGTAGTAGATCGGCCTTTCTCTTGTTCTCAGTACACTCTCCAGAGACAGCGAATGCCAATCCTTCCATTCGGAAGGAGAGGTTTCGCTGTCCCTTCTGGCATTTGTTGCACTGCCGGAGGAGAGTAAGTAGCGAGTCCTTCAAAACCATGAGGTATTCGGAATCAGGAAGGTTAAGGAACCACTATGTGTATTCTAATTTAATCGTTGGACTCTGAGATAATGAATAATACCTGTTCAGGGCGGCAGCAGCACGTGCAGCAAGGAGGCGGGAGACGGCTGAGAAGAGGAGGAGGACGATAGGAGGAAGAAGAGGGGATAGGCGAGTGAGGAGGGATAACGATAGGCAGGATTACGGTAGATCTCTGAAATATATTGTAATCAATATTGTAAATAATGTAATTGTAAGTATTTCGTAAATATTGAAATGAATAATTTCTGAATGTAAATATGTTGATGCTCACCACAAAGCAGGGGACAGCTGTATTACGCAGAACGAATGTGTTCGGGTGAGGTTTATTGTAGTCCGAAGGTGAGAAGTGGCTCGAGCAGATGTAAGGGGTTACTGTAGCATCCAGTTTCCGATAGAGCTCGTTCTTCTGTTCGGGAGTCTGACACACCGAATCAACCCATTTGACTCTCCTGTCAGGAACTCGGGTGAATAAGTGCATTTTCTTCTGAAACTCCTTTACTCCGCAGACAACACATCTCCTCTCCATCTATTAAATGGTAGTATTACGGTGGGTTACTGTACTATGACAGATAAGGTAGCATGAATCAGACATGATAGCGACTATTAGATATCGGTCCATGATAGTTCACAATTACTTTATCAATTAATCATCTAGCACATCACTGGGTTTGAAACCAGTGTAGGAATGACTAGGCCATCTCTTGCGCACTTCGGAGATGATACAAGCGGGTAGTCTAACTCGAATACCGCGTCCGAGTGGTCCCATCACGGTTGCGATAATGAGTCGGTAGCAGGCGAAACTGCGAGATCTGGGTAGGTCATAGTTGGTACAAGTACGATTAAAGAACCGATGAGTCTAGGTTACTGTAGCGTGATTCAAGGTTACGGTCGCTATCAATTTGTTTATAAAAGACGCGACCAGTTTGGGTTACGGTAGCCTCGTATCTCATTGAATATGACTCACCGGTTCTCATCCATATCCACCGTGCCTGTTTCGTAGTTGCGAAGAGCGACTGCTGCATTGGTTGCCTGAAAGATCAAAGATCAAATGTGAGAATCAATGAATAGAGAGACTTACCGTATCCGTTAGCAAGAAGTTTGAGAAGAGTGGATTGAGGCAGATGCAGGGAGTGGAGGGATCTCTTAGCTTTTCCTTGAGTCCCTCCCTCAGATGCTCTCCGTTCTTTCGTAGAGGCAACCGAAAGAGGTATTGGCAGCAGTAGTCATACTGCTCCTCTTGACCACGAGAGGGACAGAGAGTGCAATGGCACACTGCTGCCTCTTCTTGATCCACTCTAGCAGAGAAGACCTGCTGGTCTTTTGCTTCCAGAGAATGCATTCTTGACAGGATTGCCTCGGCCTGTTTGAGGTCCGGAAGGTGATCCATACCGGAAATAGGCAACTAAAAAAATTCAGCAAGGTAAGAACAAAAAAACGGCTAACAAATACATAAGAAACTACTGAAATTGTAGGTGAAACCAATGATGATAACGGCACTTGTAAACTGCGCCTTCACATGCGAAACGCGCCGTGCCCGTAGGCATCGTGCGCACATTGCGACGAGTGAGCAAAGTAGATAGACAAAATTGATCTCATAGGCCGTGGCTATCGAACCAGATGAGCTATCTGCATGAAACTTGGCATACATTCAGATCACCATGTATAGCTTCGATCTCCATTTCCACTTCTCCGTAAGTTTAAAAATGATTGCATTGTGATGATGCAAAAAATGATCTACCTCCATTTTGTTTAGTTTGTTCTCAATATCTTTCGTTCTTGGCGAGTAGAAGCCTTCACATTGGACACGTAGCATCAGCAAGTGTCCGGGTACCTGCCTGATAAGTTTCGGAAAGATCTGACTGTTTGAGAGGAAAATCGATAAAGTTACAGTATGCGGTCTTTTCAAGCAATCTCGAAACGCAAGTATGCACTTGGAGATTCTCATAATATAAAGCGAAAATTCCGGCAAACATCCCTACTACACATTGGAATCGAACTTTAGTAGCCACTCTTCCTACTTTTTTATTGTCAATCTGTTAGTGCTCGACAGAATCGACACGCGCGAGGACGAGGGCGAGGGAGAGCGGCAGGGGCGCGCTCTGTCTGCGTCTCTACCCTCTTCCCATCGAGAGTCTCTTGCAGGCCCTATTGTCCCGGAGCCCTGTAGAAACTCTGTGCGCGGATTTTTCGGCTCAGAAATGACCAATCGCTCCGAAATTTTGGATTTGTAACGTCGTTTTCTTAGCTTTCTAAAATGCCATTTTTCATTACACTCCTTAATTTTATAAAACGCAATTTTTCATTTCCATCACTGCGCCTTATCCCGTGAACGACCCAACTTCGTCGGGTAGTTCGAATCTCAGTCGTACGTCGCTGATCCGGACGTCATTTCTGGTGCTGAACAGGGTTGGGCACCGGTAAAAACGGTAAATCTATTATAACTTTTGTTGTGCTTAATTTCTTTGAATTATTTTTTTAGTAGACGTTGATATTCAACGTGCGGATATAAAGACACCTGTAGGTGATATATTATCTTAGTTGACAGGAAGTTATTCAAATTTTTAACGAAATTTTTAACGATTTTAACGAAAACGTTAAATGGGTCTGACTTTTTAATGGTTGAATATTGATGACACTTTAGGTGTATCATTCGATTCGTATTGCGATAATACACACGATAAGGTACTATTAAAAACCCGAAAAACTGTGAAAAACGAGATATGATACACTCGTTAAATTTGCCGCCAACCCTGGTGCTGAAGTAGATTACGAGGCCATCGAAGCCTGGTAAGTATATTTTGACGGATTAATTGTTGTTATCAGGATATGCAAACCCAGCAAGTATCTGTCTAACTCTCTGACTCTCGTGTATCTGATTAGCGAGAGAGAACGCTAACTTCGACCAGGGGCGCTTCTACACATCACCTGTAGAGGTGGGAGTGAGAAATGGGCAAGGGGAAAATGGGCTTTCCGGATATGTACAGATGCGCCAAGTTTGCAATCGCTATAGTGATCTCACCTTCCGAGAGGGGGATTTATTTATTTTATTTATTTATCGTACACCACTGAAGGTGCTTCAATAAGTACAGGATGTACGAGATAATCAGAAGATAGTCAGAGGACAATTAAGGGGAGGATGCGTGAGGAATAAGGGATAAGGGTCGGGGAGGGGGGGGGAGGCGGGATCGATCTTCTCATGGAGTCATACAATTGGAATGACGAGAGGAAGCGGTTGGAGCTTTCCGCTGATCCAATATATGTCTGATTGGATGGGGGTGTATGACTTGACGACACAGATCGAGTTGGAAGGGGAAGGGTATGGAATGGATGGGGATGGAATGGGGGGTAGGTCAGAGATTCAATACTTCTATTCCCAACGAACGAGGTAAATCGGGGTATTTGAATAGATGAATCTTGATAGTGGGGATAGAAAATATGGGATTACAGATCAAGTGCAATTTATTTAATAGGCGAGCTGGGATGCCCATGCTGGCTAGATGAAAGCTCGACTCCAACCTGATAACCGCATTTTACTTTTGTTATTTAATTGGGATATCGGTTCGGATACTCTGTAAGCGCGCTTGTGAATAAAACAAAATTCGAAATACGATAACAAATTAGATCGATGAAATACGTTTTATATGTGCAATTGTCCACTGTCCGATTTTGATTTGCCGAAAAGCACTCACATCAAATCGACTCTCTCTTTCTCCACTCGACAAAACCCAATGCGAATCGATTCCTGCCGTTAGGTTCTCGGGTTCTGTCATAGAAGAAAAGGAACCTGTGAGGTGACCTGTCCCAGCTCTGTCAGCCCATCGAGTCTCCTCACTCCCATTCTAGCTGATTCGCGCGAACCATGCGGAGAACCGTCGCGAGCTTGGATAAAAGCCGACACTTCAATCTGTAGAATTTTGGAAGCGATTTACAAATTTTAATAACATGAATTTTTTTTTAATTACAAAATAATGTTAGCAAACGATCCCTCATTTTCCTTTTTTTCTATCCGTGTTCTCGAATTAAAGAAGAATAGGAAAAAGTTTAGTTACGAATCATCGGTCGAAGACCGTCGATTATCCATCTACGAACGCCAATCGACTGGAATGTGATCGCGAATTCAATGGTCACCTGCTCCATTTCATCGGCCTGCGTATGCGCGAAATAAAAATCGGGGAATCTCCCAGTGATCTCTCGTGTGGTGAGAGATAATGTGAAATGAGGTGAAAATGATCAATAATTGAACAAAAACACAAGTTACGTTTCGGCAAATACCGCTAGCCTACTGAGCTCGATCTGCTGCTTAAAGTCGGCCTTCTCCCCTCCTTTCGTACCACGAATGCTCACACAGTCGATGGATTGAGGAAAATGCCGCTTCAGAAGGGGTTGTGATCCAAGAGCAATTGCAATCAGCACTGTGACTGTGATATGAATGTTCGCGTACGTCCACCCGTTCTCGAAATCGGATCCGTGTGAGTGAGATGAAACTATAGTGAAAAGTTGATCCTAATACTTTCTCAAGCCGTTCTCGACCACATTATTCTTTTATATCAGTGATGTTAGCAACGGCGCGCTAACAAATCCCACCACGCCTTCCCTGTTCAAATTGTAAGCAAACGGCCATACTAAACACAGTTGAGGGCGGTAATGGAACGTCTAAAATTTTTGAATAAAAATAGATAATAAAATATATTTTCCTGGTAGTAATCTCTTTTCTTCGTGTTTGTACTTTTCTCACTACCTTTTCTCTCTGTCTGTTATTATCTCAAGAACGAGAAGGCATTTTTTTGCGTATTTCCTTGTGGATCGATGCACACGATGCGATTCAGATGTTTTCTTAATTCTCTCGGCGGTGGGACGTACAAACGAGCGTGTATAATGGATAGAGGTAAATGATAATTTGCGAGACACCAAATACATTGTGCCGAGGAAGAACGAACCATCACCTTCCACTCACCGGGAAGCTGTTTTAACCACTAGACTATTTGTGCGTAATGCTGCTTACCGCCACGTCTAGCGGCAGATCGGCATTGGGGAGGAGAGTACGTGCACTTCCGATGGTAGGGCAACCCCTGTAAATTATGAATTATCCCCAGACTGAAGGAGGACGAGAAAGGAGAGGCCCACCTCTACACCAGCACTTGCCGACCTCGAATGCGTATGCGTCAGTCACGATGGCCGCAAGCCGTAAACACAGCTCAAATAATTGTTTCAAATAATATCCATTCCTCCAAACAACTGAAACATCCAGCCTCTCACATTAGACACTATCTTTATCAAGTTTTCTAAACAGTTGATCAGGGATACTAATTTTCTAACGCTAAAGGGTCGTCAATACTCTCGATTCTCTCGCGATTCGTCTCTTAAGACATTGTGCAAAATCAGTGGATGATAGGAATTACAAATAATTATTAAAAATCCACGTTTTGAGGGCAAAGGACTATTCAATTAATTCCTTTGTCTTCTCTGTTGCCAGACGTGGGTTGTGAAACGAGATTGCCAACTCGTTCCATCACCCAAAATCGCCGCTTCGTTCAGCGAGCCTCGACTCCGTCATCTATCGTAGGTGCTGTAGCCAGGTGAGCGATTCTGGAGCAGGAGATCCTAAATGTGAAGACCGTAATACAGCAGATGGAACAGCGGAAGGCCCGCGAACTCGAGCCGAAACATAGCAGCAACATGCGGAAATACACGCCCGCTTTGGTTAGTGCGGTAGGAGCACGAAACGAGCCAAGTGGTTTTTTCCCGGGATATACGGCAAGGAAGAGAATAGAGTTGTCAAACGAAGAGCAATTGAAATAAAATATACTGATGCAAATACCATGGAGGGTTAGATATGATCATATGAGAACATTTTTGACTTCTATTCAGAAAACATTATGTTTGTTTTGTAAAACAATTTGGTCAGGCAACATGCCTCTATTTTCCTACCCAAATAAAAAAAAATGGAAGAAAAAATGACCAAATCGCAGGTTCTGCATGCAGCGTTTGACATTTATGATTCGTACAAAAATAAAAGTGTTATAGACAGGTTTCTAAAACAATAGGATTGAACTCTTCACTATGTCTCCCATCTCATTAGCATACTATAGTCGATCTCCGAATGAGAAAAAATCGAGAAAACGCTCTGCATTTGACAACCCTAAAATAGAAGGTATTGAAGCGGTGATTGATCATGTACCTTTTCAGATCGGATCACTGGAAGTTCCAGTCGGGGAATTGACAAGGAAACGGTCCGTTCATCCCGAATTACAGATTCATTGTGTGTTTATCCAATTCGTGGCGACTCGGTTTTCAAAGTTTAGCATCTTTTTGTCAGTAGAGTCGAGAATGTGATGGGAGAAAGCGGGCCAAACTTCATCCACATTTGAAGTTGCATATCAGGACTTTGGTGATCGATCCCAAAAAATCGATTTTAATTCAATTTGCAAACCCCCTCCCCTGGAGTTAGTAATGTCATTTCGGTTGTGCCCTCTCGCCATTCCGCACGCTCTTTTACGAGAGAGCACTTTGAAAGAAGAGAGCTGCAGTCGAAATGATATCCCTAGTAGTGATGCCAACTCTTCTGATTTATTGTTCTCTCGTTTATTTGATCGAGAAAGCACGTGAAATGAGGAGAGTCCTGGTCGATTTGTCATAACTAATGTTTGGTGCCCAGAATGCGCTCGCTCGTCGTTCTCGTTCTCCTGCTTTTCCCTGTCGCTTTCTCCCTGGAGACGAAGTTCAAATTCTTCAACTACTGCACTACCACCGTCAAGGTTCGTCCAGAGGACGTGTTCTTTTGCTTATATACACAGATTAAGCTAGACAGTAGGAATGGCAGTGTTTGCTCTCGAGCATGAATTATTTCATGTTCCACAAGAGAACCAGCTTCCACTTCAGGTGACTACCGATCGCAACGCTTCGACGATCGTTGACCTCGTCCCCGGCTCCCCTGCTCTCCATCTCACCAGAAACATCAAGCACTATTACGAAATAGCGCGTTCGCGATAGCCTAGGTTACCGTAGTACTGGAGAGGAGATCGGTGAGGAGCGGACAAACTAGCACAACCCCGTTATCACGGATCCTATTAGAGATTGAATTGATTGCATGACGATGATTAAAAAAGGGAGCGATGTACCACAAAGTTTGAATTTGAGGGCCATCGATTAATATGATCCCTTGAATATTTTTTCCCGTTTTTTTCGCATTGCCACGTTGGTTTATCTTAATTTACTTTCAAATGCTGATAAATGACAATACAATATGAATTTTGGATCCTCCTATTACTAAGCCCCTCAGTCCCCTAGGATCCTTCATGAGGTTATAGCTCGGCCTCACAGTTGTGGTAGTTTTTCGTCCGTCGTGCGCTTTCGAGTTCTTGGCTTTTTGAGTCTTCTAGCGCTCGAATAATATCATGCTCGCTGTTGCAGTAATCGTAATTTTTGGGGAGGGCAGGCACCCACGAGATGGGCTGGACACTGATATCTACTATTGATGATTTGTAGGAGGTTAACTGAGTGAGGCAATTTGAAGTTGTTGGTTACGATTGATGCCTTGGAGTGGTTGTAAAGTGTATGCGTGCTTGATTGGATTTTGTAAAGGTGTGGTAGTGGTTGTAACTAACGAGTGGCTGCCGTGACACCGGCCCGAAGTCGTAAGGCCACTACAATGCCAAAGACGATCAAAGCGCAAAAGGCGACATACTTTGCGATTCTGTCGGCATCTAGTGTTTCGAAGCGCGGTCGCAAGCAACAGTGACCTCAAACTGAAAATACCTGGGCCAGGTTTTTCGATGGGATCAGTTTAATCGATGGGACGCAGACACAACGTGATACCGAACCCACACTTTTGCGAACATATCTGTACTTAGATTTCTTCAAAAGAACCACATATTTATTTATTAGTTGAATGATCTGAAGATTTATATCATATTACACTATTATTATCCTAGTTGGACCTCCTATCCAGTGCTCACGTGCAGAAATTCGACTTGTGCCACGAAGGACTCCCATGGCATCGCTGGCCTGGTTAGTAATCATTTTGATTTTTTGTCTCTTATTTTCTATAATACACTCTTTTAAATAATAAGAAAACATATTTCGTGAAGAATGATACGATTTCGTACTTTCAGTACGCTTCTGGCCCCGTGCCCCTCTTTGGCACTCAGCAATTCAACATCGACTTCTGTCCTCCTACCTAATCTATCGGCAGCGAGATAAACCCTTCTGTGTCAAAAGACTGTAACGGCGACCTAGCCGATGTGAACAACGACGTTCCCCTGCTGAAAATGCGAGAGTAATATTTCACATGTTTCGTACTCTTGTTCGTATTTCTTCGTGAAGTGTCTATTACGACTTACGATCTTGCCCCAACTACCTGATATTTACAATTTATTTCCTTTTTTATTGAACTCGATTATCGTGGTGGCACCGTTCACGCGCAAAAAAATGCTCGATCTCCGATCAATCAAGATTACTAATCGAATACACCATGCCAAAAACGAGTTGATAGATCCTATATTTACTAAATATTCACGTAAAGTATTGTATCACTGCTCATCATAATTCTTTTTACGATTATATCCTCACATCCCCCTTCTTTTTAGCCCGACTATTTATAATTGGCTAGATATTTAATCGTTATCGAACATCCACTCAGTCGCCCTCTCCAACCACCACGGAGAACAACTGATTCGATATCATCGACGGACTCGTTTCATGCACTACTCATCTTGTAAATTTCACTATGAACTGAATAAATGATGGACACTTTATCATCGATCAAATAAACGCTCAACAGATACGTGCGCAGATTCAGGAAATGATTATGTTCGTCCTTGAAATAGCGACAATGGTCGACTACACGCGAACGCAACACTGCTTTATTGCAGATTTAATCCCTTCAGGCAACGGTGCAGAATAATTACTGAGAATCGAGAAATGTTGGAAATGCGAGTCAAGGTGAGTTAACTGTGTTATTTGTTGAGATAAGGTAAGAGGCAATTTTAAATTTTCCTCATCATGTCGAAAACAGCATACACAAATACGTTTGCGAACGTCTTTTTCCTCAAACTCACAATTTCATAAGACGGACATGTAAAATGACTGAATACGAGTGAAACATGTTTCTTCACGAATGATTGTAATCGATTGCAAGACCGTTTCACAAACGTATTTACAATACGATGGATCTGCAGTTGACGAAAATAGCAATATTCGACTTCGTATTGACAGCCCTTCGTGGAACTCATCTAATCTCTTGGGGCAAATATATCGTGATGGGATCCATCAGATCTCTTGGGACCCATCAGATCTTTTGGGACCCATCTATCCTCATGGAACCCACTACCCGGACAGAGCCAGCCGCTTTACCCCTCATCTTCTTCTCGCCGTCCGTCATTTCTCTCACTCTCGTGGCAGGATGTTTTGTTGATTTTTTTGTTTCGTTGATTTTCTGCGTCTCGTATTTCTTTTTTCTCTCGAAAGGTTTATCTAACCAACCCTTTATATATCA
Source organism: Pristionchus entomophagus (assembly GCA_036245825.1). Classification (NCBI taxonomy): domain Eukaryota; kingdom Metazoa; phylum Nematoda; class Chromadorea; order Rhabditida; family Neodiplogasteridae; genus Pristionchus; species Pristionchus entomophagus. The sequence continues at coordinate 37,271,326 of BTSX01000006.1, forward strand.
ACCTTCGGACTATGCATTATTTCTTCAATCACATATTTTTAAACTCGAGTAAACGAGTAAACGGGATTGCGCTGAATCTTGATGAATATTTCGTTCAGTTGGTATCGTATTCAAAAACGCATGTAATGACTTTATCGAAATAATGACTTTCAGATTTTGCACAACTCGAGCATCACAATTTAAAAAAATATTGCTCACGGTGAAAGGCCAAACTATTATGCCAGACAACAATATCTCTCACACAAGTTGAACCATTACATTGTACTGATCAATCGCGTGTTTTTCCTTCATATCATTTAAAAAAATTGTATTTATACGATTTAAACCTACCGATGTTGTATAACTACGACCGATCTGCATGAATGCGGGATCTTGCAATGCATAGGCTGGTGGCGCCTGATATAATCAATGCCTTTCAAATATACTAATTTATACTCTGATTACACACATTTACGTAGTGACATAGATGTAGACTTGAACGAAGGAAATAAGGAACTTGCATAAACTCACGTCACGCGACGATGGAACTGGAATGATTCGACACCGGTAAGGATTGGTCCGAAAGGTGATCTCGCCTCTGCAAAAGAGACAATCTAATGTTGTTGTCAATATGAGTTATATCGGCGCTAGTTAATACAAAACGGCCATTGCAGCTCCGACGTTTTTCATGAAGCCGGCTTCAACCTTAGTCGAAGCCAGCATAGCGAGTCCGTTTTTTCAACCCTTAATTGATACTCATTTGCGCTAAAGGAAACAATCTAGAAAATAAACATACTCACGCCTACTTTCTTCTTCTACCTCATCCTCTTCTTGCTCTGTCAGCTCGTCCTTAAAGCATAAATAAAAATATGGGGCAATGTACACTGCTGTTTAATTCGTTTGATCACCCTGAAGTAGCAAACCGCAACGATGAGTGAGCAGATAAATGCAGCCACGAGAAACACAGTAATAACATACACGTCGTCGTCGAGAATCATCATCTCAAGTGAAGCGTTTGAGTGGATACAACTGTTGATATGCATTGATATCTTGATCACACGTACTGGTGAATGTCAGAGCGAAAGCGTATCAATAATGATAAACGATGTTCGATGACAATTACGCTAAGAATGCTACAGTAGCGCAACATATCAAAGCGCAATTGGAAATGGGCAGGACGTTGGTCGAAAAGAGACACAAAATAGGCTAGCATTGCAGTTGCTTTTAAGGCATCGAAACATGGGCGACTACGTGCTAAAGTGTGTGAAAAAATGAAAAGAGCGAGTATTCACGTCTATCAGCACTTCTCGTATTTCTTTCGCTGTCTGACCGATTCTCGTCAAAACGAACCCCTCGTCTAAATGAGTTCACATAGTAGTCGAGCTAATCAGCTGCAATCTATAATGTTGAGAATCGGACCACTCCGTGACACAATGGTAGCTGCTATAACGATAAGGCGGCGTGAAGCGTAGACATTTTTAAGAGAATGACTCGTAGGGAAAGATAGCGTGATATTTGTTTAGAATGTATATTCGCTGAATTAGAAACGCCGGACGGACTATTCCAACAATTTTGTGCTGCAATGTCACTCTCACTATTCACAGCGTAATACGTGGTGGAAATATGGTTTGACGCTTTATTTGGCAGAGTTGCGAATTTCTTGAACCAGTGGTTTCTCATCGTCGTTGTGTAATAATAATATACTATACATAGTTATTAATACAAGTAGAAGCAATAAAGCCGCTCGCTCAATCTGCATAACATCAACAGTACTCTACGAAGCGGAAATATGGTCACTTCGCGTAAGCAAAACGGAGCGACTGAGTGCGACCCAAATGTAGATGGAGCGATTGATTGATTGGGATATTGAATACACGAATTGGACGCACACTCATAAGCGTGACCCACCGACGTCAGTGCGCTCTAGTTGAACTCGATTTTGTATTGCAAGTCCTCCATTTGTCGTTGTTTGACACTCATTTGAATACCCCCCATTCCTGATTTTCGGACTCGCCTATTTCATGTGACATATGTTGTTTGTGTCAGTCGATGCTCTGTCCCCCGTCACGAGGAGTACTCGCTTCCCCTCTCGTGAAGAAGAAGCCACTAAGTTTATTCCAGTTTTCTCCCCATCTTCTGCACAAATTTCTGCCACCTCGTCCATACACGACTAAGTGAATGGATAGTATACAAACCGGCCCCGGGCCCTGTGAGGTGTATATAAACCGGACACCGGGCCCTGAGCCCTAATATTCTCGCCATTAAACTATAATCGGTTTCACTTGATTTTGTTGTTGTTGTTTTGTAATTGCTATATCATGTTCTGGTTGCTACCACTGGTGGGAATGGACACAATGCATGCAATTTTGCATACAATTTTATTTTATTGACTCCTTCCATTTTCAACCGTAGTTATCAACCAGAACCTGAATATAGCAGTTAAAAAGCAAACAAATCAAGTAGAACACATTTTATTTGAATGGCGAGAATATTTGGGCTCAGGACGGGGCCAGTTTGTATACAATCCCACTAACCACTAAGGGAATCCCTTCGCACTGCCCACAAAGACAAGGAACATAACAAATGTGTTTATCACACGACTGGTCATGCACGTGAGAGTGAAAATCTCACGTACGATCTTGACCAGACTGGTTCCGGAAGGTAATCTACTCATCGTCACGGCGTCTAAGTCATCATTTATTATTAGTTATTATAGTAGTCGTCAAGTAGTCGTCGCCATAGATCTCGATCGCTGTTACATAAGTGTATTTAGTTTCTTGTGAAATCAATATCTTTATACTTCCGTCATTTATCAGGAGCTACACTCGCCGAATAAATTCATTTCACAACGAGTTCGAGCTTTTACCTAGTGCAAAGACTACTTTAACTGAGCCATATAGTCGCTCATAAAATAGATAACGCCCTTGCAGAAAGAGTGATTACTTGACCAGAGATGAGCTACGCATTATCATACTGTACTGTTCTTTGTCTTAAGCTTCCACGCCTTATCAACGATATTATAGTTGACGGTTGATTATTAGTGCGGTAACGTGTTCCACTGTTCGATTTAATGTTGGTGCATGATACCAACGAACACAGGACAATCGTGGATTATACTGGCGAATAACTCCGCATCATATTTTGTAAAGTATTTTCTTGATAATCAACTAGGGAGATGGTGTATTTTTTCTTCATAATATTTACAGCGGATCGTCACTTTCTTATCATGCATATCCGCGCCGAGCTGTTTTGTTTTGTATCCGCGCAAGTAATGGTGCGATAATATACGATTTATAATTACGCTTAGGCGCCTCACTACCTTTTTTTGCTGATCTTCGATAGCAATAGATGATAATGGCTATTTTCCGGTGGCTCATCAGTATACTAAGCTCAGGCTTAATTAGATGACCAATACCTCATGGGAGGGGATATGGTTGTAGAGAGGCGTTGTTGGAAGGCGCGCATATAATCGAGTTGTCTACTCTTCTTCAGCGAATTTAACGCATATTTAAAAATTGAAGTTGACCAACGAAACATTCGAAGTAATGATGATAATCGGAACAAATATCATTTTTCAAATGCAAGTTTTTGTGTTTTGTCAAACATGATCATAATGGACGCGAAAACTCCAGCTAATATTCTCTCACACGTTGCGGGTACACGTTGAACCCATTGTATGACTAATCGCAAGCTGAATTCACTGGACCCTCACTCCTCTCCTTCCTTCCTTCTATCTCTCATCTATTCCATCCCCTTGAGTGTGTGCGGGGCCGCGTTTTCGGTATTTCAAGTATAACTTCTTTCTTTCATGTTTTCGTGAGCTCTAACATCGAAATTCGGAATCAGTGTCCAAAAATACACCAAAATTTCCTATAGTCATATATTTTGGAGATAAAATTTTTTTCGACTATGACCACTTTTTCACCGTGTTTCACCTTTTTCACTTTTTCACGAATTTGCTAACTAGAGCTCATAAAACTTCGAAAGAAAAAAGTTATGTTATACAGAAAATCTCAGACAAATTTTGTTTTTGATTTTGGTCATAACATTTTTCTTTCGAAGTTTCATGAGCTCTAGTTATCAAATTCGTGTTCTACGCTCAATCATAATCCAGAAAATCCTTTAGGGACATGATTCCGAGACAAATTTTCGACCCAAATCGGACCTAAGGAAAAAAAAAAGTGAAAAAGTGGTCAGTCGAAAAAATTTGTATCTCGAAAAAATATGACTATAGGAAATTTTGATGTATTTTTGGACGCTGATTCTGAATTTCGATGTTAGAGCTCATGAAAACATGAAAGAAAAAAGTTGCGGACAAAACAAAAGTGCGGGCTCTTTTTTTCCACCTCCGATCTTTCTGATATAAGAGAGGAATCGCGAGAGATTCGAGAGAAATGGGCATACAGCGGCGGTAGGAATTTGTAAGTTAAAATTAAGTACTTAGATGATGCTCTTTCAAACTACGTTTGCGGAATTTTGATATCTGGTCTCATCTCCGAGTATTGTTAGGTCAAAGTTGGTACACTATGAAATTTTACGACAAATTCGACTCACAGAAATGAGCATAACTCGCTTCAAAATTCTGCTAGAAAAATTTCCAAAAAAGCGTTCGAATAAGGAGGCAGAGGGCTAGATTCGATATGTTGATGATGTCATTCCTCATCTATGCGCTAGATCGGGGCTGTCGGTTATCCAATAAAGTGATGTAACTTTCCTAATACCGATTTCTACAAGAAGCGCCGAAAAGTGATTTGAGAAAATCCATTCACAAACTCACAATTCAAAAATCGGCAAGATCGGAGTATAGGAAAAAAATGGAGGCCATCCAAAAAAAAATCCAAAAAGAGTTTTTCGAGCATAACTGTTTTCTTTCACGTTTTCATGAGCTCTCATATTGAAATTCGGAATCAGCACGCCAAAATACACCAAAAACTCCTATAGATATATTTTTTCGAGAAATTTTTTTTTTTCGACATAAAAATTGTTTCGACTGACCACTTTTTCACCCCCCTTAGGTCCAATTTTGGTCGAAAACTTTTTGTCTCAGAATCATGTCCCTATAGGATTTTCAAGCTTATTTTTGAGCGTAGAAAAAGAATTTGCTAACTAGAGCTCATCAAACCTCGAAAGAAAAAAGGTATGACCAAAATCCAGAGCAATTATTTTTTGATATTTTCGTTACAGCATAACTTTTTTTCTTTTTCTTTCGAGGTTTGATGAGCTCTAGTTAGCAAATTCGTTTTCTACGCTCAAAAATACCGCAGGGAACGCTTGACGGAGACTAGTGGTTGGGGCGCGCGCCTTTCTCTACCTCTTGCAAAACATCACCTGCGGGCGGGCGTCGAACCTGCCTGCGTCGGCATGCCAGTCAGACACCATGCCCATTAGTCAGACACCATGCCCGCGGGCGGGAGTCGAACCTGCCTGCGTCGGCATGCCAGTCAGACACCATGCCCGCGGGCGGGAGTCGAACCTGCCTGCGTCGGCATGCCAGTCAGACACCATGCCCGCGGGCGGGAGTCGAACCTGCCTGCGTCGGCATGCCAGTCAGACACCATGCCCGCGGGCGGGAGTCGAACCTGCCTGCGTCGGCATGCCAGTCAGACACCATGCCCATTACTAGTGGTTGGGGCGCGGGCCTTTCTCTACCTTGCAAAACATCACCTGCGGGCGGGAGTCGAACCTGCCTGCGTCGGCATGCCAGTCAGACACCATGCCCACTGGCATGCCGACGCAGGCAGGTTCGACTCCCGCCCGCAGGTGATGTTTTGCAAGAGGTAGAGAAAGGCGCGCGCCCAAACCACTAGTCTCCGTCGAGCGTTCCCTGCGGTAGGGCATGGTGTCTGACTGGCATGCCGACGCAGGCAGGTTCGACTCCCGCCCGCAGATGATGTTTTGCAAGAGGTAGAGAAAGGCGCGCGCCCCAACCACTAGTCTCCGTCAAGCGTTCCCGGCGGTATTTTAGTAGGATTGCATAAACCACTTCGAAGTTTTTGCGGGACGAATTTTAAAACGCATGTTGGCCTGCATACGTGATTAAAATGACATCAAATTGGTCATCCCATGACCCTCACCACTCCCTCTCTTGATGGTGTTTGATCGGCTAATGGTGTTTGGTCGGTTATGCGCAGCCCTCATTCCGCCCGAGGGAAAAGTGCGGATGAACTTCGTTCGTCGTTTACTGACACATTCTTATCGCAGACGGGAGAGTTGCATCGTTGCCTAGACAGGAAGTGGCTATCCTCAACCTCCCGCGGTCACGAGATGGACAGATCGATTAGATAGTTAGAGCGTTATCTATCGCCAACTCCCACTTGAATTGGGGCGCATACGCCTAAATGTAGGCGAAGGGTTCAAAGCATGTTTACAGCTTATTCTCGCAGTCGTTTATATAATGGTAAAATAGGATATTTAAAACGTGATCAGTTTGTGACGAGATTTGTCATTTGCCATTAGCAATTCGTAGTGTTCACGTAATCGATATCTCTTTCATCGTCCATGTGAATTCAATAATTGCATAGTGCGCCCATTCAATCTCACACGTCCCATTTCCTATTAACATGCGAACGTTTTCTCACATATCTTCACTATGTACATGATCGAACGTAGCTCCGTTGTTCCGTATTTTAAATGTATTTCTCAAATCTGGACTTCTGGCAATATGTTTTCTTAAAAACAATCAGCCCGTGTCCAATCAACTGTACCACATACCGTATCCCTCACGCCTACGGACACCTAGCGTACTTCTCCTCTCAGCCACCTTTCTCTTCTAAAATTATCCCTTCTCTATCAGAGCTCGCATAACATTCATCATCAATTTGTCGGAAGCGCTGAAATGATAACACAGTGACAAAAAAACGTCTCGTGATCATTATAAGGTCTATCTGATTACAGTACCCCATTAAATAATGGGAAAACACGAATGTGAGCACTTCAGTAAAAATAACACATTTCCATTATCTTATCTAGAGATCTCCTAGCATCACGCACATTGATCGGAAAATCTGATAGCCATTCTGTAATTTATAGTTGTGTGTGAGCTGATATATCCCTCTGTGATTGACCCTTGTCAAACAATAAAACCAAGTACGTGCAAATGTTGTATCGATTACAGACGATTGGTCCCAACTCATTCCAACAGCGGCCGCAGCCGCAATCAGCCCTCGATGCCTCCACAATGGCAAGGTCTGCAGCCGATGCAGCTCATCGGCTAAAACGGCAGGGTCAGCCGCAGCTTCCGCAAGTGGCCCCGGGTACTGCCGCCGGCATTCCGATGCCGCCTGGAGCGCCATCCGCAGCGCAGATCCAGCAGATGGTTGGAGGTGAGCGCGCCAAAAAATATATTCAAAAACATTATGTAGCCGCATGTTCCGTAGTAGTATCTAAAACATCGTTTTTCACCACAACTTCAACAAAATTAATGAGTTTTACGTGCTTTTGGACGAAACAATCAGGATTTTAATCACCGGCATTATTATATTTGGTTCCGATTACATTTCAGTGGTTATGAATCTATACATACACGCAGTCTGGGCATATTTAGTGTATTTGCAATAGATCCTTCATGTTTCTATGGTCGTGTCAGTTTCATTGATTAGTTAAATTAGCACCATCAGCGTTACATCATGTTACAGCAGCAGTGCACAATTTTTGGATTTTGGATTTTAACACATTTATCAAGAGTAGGCTCTGATGTGCATGGCGGGCCATTCATGATTTCTTGCTTGTCTCAGGAATGTAGGTCCGATAGTTCGCATGAAGAGATCGTTCCATCTTGTGGGCGGTCTTCCGCGTCCTCGCTTAGGCCCTCGTGGAGTCCAATCGATCACAGTTCTGCTCCACTTCAAGTCATGATCATTAGCAACTTTATGCACCCAGAGCCACTTTCTTTTCAAGGCGGTACGAACAACGTCTCTGACCTGAGTGAGTCCACGCAGCCTTTCGTTCGAGACATGATCCAAGACAGTGCAACCGACCATCCAACGCTCCATGCGTCTTTGGGCCACCGATAATCTTTCACTTTGTGCTTTGGTCAAGGCCCATGTTTCACATGCGTATAGGAAGGCGGGAATGATACAACCATTGAAAAGACGGCGCTTATGAACCATTGGGACAGATCTATTCACTAGGAATGATCTATGCTTGTGGAAAGTCCCATATGCGGCCTGAATTCGCCGGCCAATCTCCCTCTCCTCCTTCCCATTGATAGTAATGATGCTTCCCAAATAGACCACCTCTTTTCTGATACCCACAATCTTCCCCGCAACTCTGACATCCCTGGGATTACCCTTCGAAGACATTCCCACAGTTTTATCACCGTTAAGATGAAGCCCCACCCTTTTTAATTCCCTCTCCAACTCTATTGCCATCGATTGAATTTGTCGCTCATCGTGAGAAATGAGCACTGCGTCATCGGCAAAGAGAATATGAGAGAGGAATCGCCCATTGATGTTAATCCCTTTTCCCGCCCAGTCTAATTGACGGAATGCCATATCCAAGACTGCTGTAAACAGTCTGGGTGACAAACAGTCTCCTTGTCTAACCCCTCTTCCAACATTGATTTCCACTTCCTTTCCATTCACTAAGACTGCACTTTTGCTACACCGAGAGAGGGAACTTAGGAATGAAACCACTTCCGACGGAACACCTTCCACCTCCAGAGCCTTATAGACAGCATCAACATAAACCGAATCAAAAGCCTTAGAAATATCCACGAAAAGTAGATAAATGGGCAAGCGATGATCAATGCAGTTTGTGACTACCGTTTTGAGAGTGTGAATAGCATCTACCGTAGAATGTCCCTGTCTAAATCCCATTTGTTCCCAACTCCTACTGCTATCCAGGATAGGTGTGAGTCTCGTATTAGTGCACAATTAGGTCGATGCAATTCTCTAAAAAAACGATTAGATCAATCGAGGTGTGGTGGGGCTCGCCATTCGAGAACGAGCCGTAATATTGTGATCGATAACTGGTTTGGATTTGCTATCAGCCACGGCATTCCCATGGAGACCACGTGACACTTGCCCACGGGCCACTGAGGGTCAAGGTTGCATCATCATCCTCCATTAAAACACGTTATTGGCCGAACTACATGAAAGACAACAATTCCGCATAATATCACTGTGATTTGTAGATAACGAAAAGACGAATCGATTAAAAAATGTCCAAAAAAGCGTTTTGAAGTGGTAGATCCGCTCAATATGAAAATTTGTCCAAATGAAGTATTGGGTTGAGGAATAAGTAACGCTCGTTTTTGAGCATCGTGTTTGGGCTCATATATCTCCCGCCAATCAAATCTAAACGAGCTGACTTTATAGCATTTTTTCAGGGTATGCTCGAGTATCATAGCCGTTATTATTAGAAATATCACGCTTCCTGTGTAGGAGAGAAATTTAGATTTCAATGTACCAGATAATTTTCGAAAATTTTAGATTTTTTTCGAAATTGTATAATTTAACGTGGAAACTGTTCGGTAAATTCACACATTCTCAGGTGAGCAGCCCGATACTACACCTCTTTCATGGTGAAGTGAGAATGGTGCTCGATTTATTGTTGTATTTTTATAGACGTTTCAAGGGGAACGTTCGTGAAAAATTGCAGTTCACTTAACTTATTTGTCTACCTTGAAGATCGAAGGTGCTGGCCTATACACTAGTGCGCTCCAGTCACTCACTATGGAGCTATATTATCACTATAAACATTTGGTGCTACTTATGCTCCTATTTGAAAAATAACAGTTTTCCAAAAATATTATTTTGTGACGGAATCAAAAGAAATGCGTGTTTTGAGGACTTTGGATTAAACCATACCCAAGACATAGCAGCCATTCTATAATTGTGGCCACTTGGTGCATGATAGTGCAAAAGTTGCTCGTCCATTTAACCATCTAAGGCCTTACATTCAATTAGTAAGGTTTACAGGAAATAGCAATAAATGTCGATTTCGAGGCTTTTTTTTCTATATCGGACTTACGAGCAATTTAACTCATAAAGAGAATGCTCCACACTTAGCAAAATTCGTCCATATTTTCAACAGGAAAGGTACTCCACATTCAAGCATAATTGAGGTCTTTAGATCTATTGCTAAGAAAACGCGGCTAGCAAAACTTCTTTCGGTCAGTAACTGAAAATCCTACACTCTCGTTAGGCGCATATCTCACACAGGCCTTTACTTGGATATTCCTCTGAATATCATCAGTGTAATGTATAACCATGATACTTTACTACTGCAGCTTAATTGTGGCTCAATAATTCTTCTTCCCTCAGTGCTGACCTGTCAAAATCTCAGGGTGAGGTGCGACAACTTTGAATTGAGCCAGCCATTGTGATCGCCTAAATGATCGGAGATATATGATATAGTGCGCGCTAAAGAGAGTATCCAAGCCCTTATCGATCATCAAAAACCGGAATACAATTGCACAATTTAGAAAGACGGGAGAGGTCATAATCTGAAATTGGAAAAACGAGCGTTACTTATTCCTCAACCCGATAGATAGGCGTTCTACCCGTCCTCAATTTAGTCAGTAACATTAGTTTTATAGAATTCGGAGGCACAACATTGTTTCTGTTGTAAAACCTCTCGGTTGTCATACAAAAAAAAGGAAAATCCGTGATATTCAAAAAAAACTTTCTATCAAAAGTACATTTTTCTCTCAATATGAATGACTAAATCTAGACGGCATCATGCGGAATTTTCACATAACGTAGTTTTAGAGTACCCTTTGAGCTTCTGAATGCGCACTTCGGATCACACAAAATCGAAAATCGAAATCGCGTCCATGCCCATCTTTTGCAGGACTTGCGTCCATGCCCTGGCCTTCGCACCGACCTGCAGTCAACCTACCCTTCTTCTAGTACGAAATGATCAAGGTTCGGTTGGCATTTACAATGGTTTGTAAGCAATAGCTAATTTTTGTTTGTCGCAGAATGTCAAGGACATCGGTCTGTCAGCGCACTCTGGCGGATTGGACCTACCTTTCAATGACATTACCACTCTAAGGTTGGTGTCAGTTTGATGGGTTGTCGAGTGAAGCAGAAAAATATATCAACCACACTTTCGCATGACATTTATGATATCCGTGAAAACAAGTTTACATACTATGATGAGCCAAATACGGGGTAGAGAAAGATCATCGAAACACGATAGATTGATGCAGCTTTCAATGACACTGCGTTGCAGGTTCTTCTTCAACCTCGGCGTGCAGCAATCGCGTGTCATCCTCCTCTCTCTTCACTTTATTTTTTTTCACTTTCTCTACCTCTTGCAAAACATCACCTGCGGGCGGGAGTCGAACCTGCCTGCGTCGGCATGCGTCGGCGCGCAGGGAACGCTTGACGGAGACTAGTGGTTGGGGCGCGCGCCTTTCTCTTCCTCTTGCAAAACATCACCTGCGGGCGGGAGTCGAACCTGCCTGCGTCGGCATGAGTCGGCACGCAGGGAACGCTTGACGGAGACCAGTGGTTGGGGCGCGCGCCTTTCTCTACCTTTTGCAAAACATCACCTGCTGGCGGGAGTCGAACCTGCCTGCGTCGGCATGCCAGTCAGACACCATGCCCATTAGTTGGGTTGCTAGGCCCAACTGTTATGATAGTGGGGGTGCGTGGAAAGCAAGGGCTAGTTGTAAAGGAAAGGTATGTAACTAATGGGCATGGTGTCTGACTGGCATGCCGACGCAAGCAGGTTCGACTCCCACTCGCAGGTGATGTTTTGCAAGAGCTAGAGAAAGGCGCGCGACCATGTCGTGACCATGTCGAGGACACTCACTCTCCCTTTCAGCTCCCTTCTTCAGATTCTTATCCCGATAGTACCTCGTGTCACTGTACCCACCGAGCCTTCTCCCGCTTTCCAATAGGTCACTAGATAGCGAGAAATCTCGCTTAGGGGAGGAATGAGATCCGATCTACACCTTTTCGAAGAAAATCGACAGAGACACGCGTCATAGCTTGCAAATGCAAACGCTCTGTCCGATTCTTTTCAAAACATTCTAATTTCGTAATTGCAGTCCTTGGGCTAATATCCATATGGAATTTCGAAGACAATCGATTTTTATCGACGATTTTTTTCGAAGAAAATCGACAGAGACACGCGTCATAGCTTGCAAATGCAAACGCTCTGTCCGATTCTTTTCAAAACATTCTAATTTCGTAATTGCAGTCGTTGGGCTAATATCCATATTTTTTTCTTCGAAAAAAATCGATTTTCTTCGAAATTCCATATGTATATTTGCCCAACGACTGCAATTACGTAATTAGAATGTTTTGAAAAGATTCGGACAGAGCGTTTGCATTTGCAAGCTAGGAACAATTTGCAAAAAGTTGGCACGATCTCATTCATATAATTATGGGTGAATACCTAGGGGACAATCGGTTGGTTCCTTTATATTCGCCGATACGTATCGGAGTGGGTAGAGAGGGTATATTGGAGCGTTGCACGCACGCATCAATTGTGCACGCAGCAATCTTGCTCAGGAGAGAGGGGACAGCAAGGATTATCCCCCTATTGGAATATCGACCTTGTAATCCTTATCCTTTATTAGTCTTTTGAACAATGCTGATATCGTACTTTGTAAATAAAAGCGAACAAGTGAACATTTTTTTTCTTCAATTTGTCACTTTTTAACAGTCGATGGGCATACATTTAAAAATTCCAATTTTTTTTGGAGAAAACGAGAGGAAACAATATTAAATTTGAAAATAAACCAGGGATTATCCTCGGGGCATACATTTAAAAAGTCCAATTTTAGCTTCATATTTTTTGCCCATCCCGATTTACGGAAATCGATCGGGCATGTCACGGTGAAATATTCCTTAAAGTGGAGAAAACGAGAGGAAACAATATTAAATTTGAAAATAAACCAGGGATTATGGTAGGATTTACCTACCTTCTCGATACTACCGTAATCACTGAATTTAAGCGCTCGTTTTGCTATATTTTGAAGGAATTTTTCACCGTGACATGCCCGATCGATTCCCGTGGGTAGACAAAAAAACAAGAAAAAAATATAATTTTTAATTGTGTGCTCATCGACTGTCAAAAAAAATTGTTCACTTGTTCGGTTTCGTTTTCCAAGTACAATATGTATACATTTTTCACGCATCTTCCGAGCTTTTTCATGACATCGATACCACTGCGGCACAAAAAAACGACAATCTCTTTGAAACTATATACATACAGTAGCCGGCAAAAGTATATAACAGCGTGTTTTTCGGCGATAAATTTTTCTCAAACGTATCCGATGTTCCTGAAACTTTGTTTGCACAAATATTTTAGATTCCCAGCACCAGATTTGTTCGCTCTGGACGAACTTCAAAGTTGAAGGTATGCACTCAAATTCTAACTTCCACAGTAAACAAATTATTTTGTATTAATGAATAGCGAAAATGTGGACAAGATCGAGCAAAACTACTCACAGAGTCGCCATCTAATTATATTTTGCAGTTGATGTCACCCTTTCTTGTCATGATGATAGGGTTGATGGTACTGATCAGCTTTCTCATCGTCTATGTATACAACGACGTCTCCCAAATCATCATTCGAGATCTCGCTGATGCGGTAAGCTTCCATGCAGGGGGCATTATGCTGATAGATTACTCCGCAATTGGTGCTTCGAATCCGGACGATTAATTTAATTTAACAAGCAAAACGTAAGCAAGCAAAGGCAAAAGCAAGACGTAAGCGACTATGCTATTTAGATTTATATTATCAAAATGATGATCAATAATGCATTCAGGATCCCAATCCGTTCGCACGACCTGCTGCTGACGAATACCCTTGCTGAATTCGGAGGAATTTGCTGGCTATAGTAATATCAATAGCGTGTTTATTTCGGCTTCGTATTGTCATAATGGTTCATCTATGGATACGTCCATATTGCTTTAAATAAATAATATATTTAAATGGACGTGTGATGATGTGTTTGATGAACGTTTCATTCGGGTCTAGTTTGCTTTCACACCACGATTTTATTCCCCGTTAGCATTTCTCCCTACATTATTCTCCGAGTTGGGTAATATGCCGGCACAATTTCAGCGCAGTTCCCTTATCGGTCCAAGCGTTGTTTGGGAGAGAAGATGCAAATTGCAATGGTACAGATGATGAATGGTACAGAAGATGAGTGCGCTGATAACTAGAGCACGAACAACAGAGGGGGGGGGGGGAGCGTGCAGACTCGTCCCCTTTATCTGTGCACGTATTAGCGATACAATCTAAACCCACGACGCAGGCGCCTCTCGGGAACAATATATTTGATATTTTAAAAAAAACTCATCATTGACGATGAATAGGTTTGTCTCGTGTTCGCGCGGCAGAAGAGTCTATTCAAATTTTAAAGATGCTAAATTTTTCCTTCCCAAGACAGTTTGCGCTTTCTTCGAAATGATGGCGTGGTCGTAACTTTGAAGATAACACCGATACACTTTGTGCGCGCTAATCTACGAGGAGGCCCTGTCTGATGCAAGTTGTTTCGACGATGCCCAGCTCCACTCTGTTGAAGACATCATGTTTATAGGGAACTATCGAACCAAATGTTAGCAGCCATCAGAGATATTTATTCATCGGATGCACTCGAGACACATATTCCTATATGAGCAATGTGTCGATGCTATGCGATACGGTTGGATGAAAAACACCGGCTTACAAGATCTTGGGAAGGTTTTCCTTGATGGTCGGGTTAAAATCAGGCCCGCTCAGCAATGCATCAATGTCGAGCTGAAATGTATGGAGAGCATCGCCGATATATTTGCCAATAGTTCGATCAGTGTTCAGATTTTTGATTGCTCATCAGGGATAGCAAAAAATCCGGCAAATCGGCTTTACCGTAGAAAATAACATCTTGAAGTGGGCTTTAAGCCGGCATGAACACTCCACTTTGTCATCACTAATGCTCACCTCGTCGGATGCGTCTTCGAAGAATTCGTTGAGCGTGTCGACGTACTGCCTCATCGCCTCCTCCTTGGACAGATCCCTCACAGCCTCCCACGCATCCCTGCAACGGAGCGAATGGGCTGAGTGATCGATCTCGATTTTGCGGGGAGGGGGTATTTTCGGAGTGTAAACATGCCTAATTCTTACCACTTAACTCTCTCGATTGGCGAGAAGACTCCGGGTCGGCCCATATATATTTTATCTACGCCCGGGGGCGCAACGAAATAATGGAATATTTAATAATATGTGAATTCTAAAACGACTCTCAATGCATAGGAAGGAGGAATGGGAAGCGAGAAAGGAGTGGGACGATAGAGAAAGAATCTAATAGTCTGGTCTCATCTTGTCTTCTTCTGGTTGTTGTCTCATTGAGGAATTGAGAGTGGGGGGGGATTTCCGAGTGGAGGGGGAACTCGGTGTAGATCAGCTTGAAATGGCTCCGAATGTAATAAACAAGCATGAGAAAATGACTAATGATAAATGATCAGACTAGAAAGGTCTAGTTCGAGTAATCTCTTCTTATACACATCAATACTCGATGAACAATGGATATATGAGGGCAACTCATTCAATATTCTAGCTATTCTCCTAGAGAAACAATGAAAACGTGGGGTAGATTTAGTGAATTCTATATGTATTCCGTATGTGTTTGATCTCTCTCTAAGGGGTTTGAAAGTGAAGAATCTATTACGCTCAAGGACCGTATCGCCATTCATTAATCTACGGGCGAAAACTAAATCGAAGATGACCCTCCTCTCCGAAAGCGCTTGAAGACCAAGAAAAGACAGACGTTCGGGATAGGAAGGAAGACCGAGTGGATATGAGGAGGAAGGAAAACAATGATAGAATAGAATTCGAATGAATTTTTCTTGGACCTTCTCTAGTGTTTGACTATCTTTCTTGATGTACGGATTCCAGAATGGACAAGCAAAGTCAAGATGAGGAAGAACATATGTGCGGTAGCATTTGATGAGGATTTCAGAAGAGTTAACAGACACAGCACGGAGCATAATGTAAAGTGTAGTCTTAGCTTTGCTTGCACGATCGACAATAGAAGCGTTCCTAAGAAGGGAAGGGAGAACTTGGACACCTAGATCACGTTGAGGGTATTTACAATGAAGAGTGACATTATTGATTTTATAAATAGGTGGAGAAGAACCGATGTGGAGGTGAATGCACTTAGATTCAGAAAGAGACAACTGATTGACAGAGCCGAGGGTAGCCTGCTCAAAATCGGACAATTAGTCAGGACAGATCGGCATTCGACTATCCTCTGAACGCGCGCTTTCTTAGAGAAACGAGGGAGTACGCATATTGAGGAGAATTCTGTTTCGAATGGGCATCACAGCTTTCGGTACGTGCTTGAATAACGCGTAGAACCTGAGCTTATCCTCGGTGGAAGTCTGCAAGGGTCCTGCAACGATCTCCACTGAATAGAGTACTCGCATATCGATTCCCCGACTGGAGCAGCTGCTGGATGATATCAACAGCTGCTTGGAACTTGGCTTCCATACTAGAAAACGACAAATGATGCGTTATGATTGGAAGGCATTTACAGAGAGCGATCGAAAAAAAAATCTTGGAGGACAAACGTAGTGACTTGATCATGAAATGCCCTTTGTCTCAAAGCTTCCTCCCATTCTTATCAGTGATGATGGTCTGGGAGAAAATGGTCGCGGATCGATGCTGGAGACACTGGGCGGTTCCATGAAAGGTACGGAATTCTCAAGGACATATTGGCTCTGTTTTAGTATCGGGGTCCCATGAAGATATCGGGGTCCCTTGGCGATATCCGGGTCTCAAGTCAATATCGGGTCCCAAGATTACATCGGGGTCCCACATCTATTATATATCGGGGTCCCAAGTCGATATCGGGGTCCCGTGAATGTTGCAGCACTACCAGTTCGATATCGGGGTCCCAAGATTTTTTGATATAGTAAAACGGTGAAAAGTGATTTCGCTCAGACCCAGTATTGCTCTTATTCGTAACCTCCAATACTGCTGTGCTTTGATGCAATCTCCAACCGTGCAGACTCAATGCAATAGCCATGAGAAGAATGAAGAGTGCAAAAATAGTTTCCTTATTAGTATTGCAGTTTAATCTATCTGTTTGTCGAGCCTGTTCATCTCAGCAATTATTTTGTAATGTGAAACAGTGCAATAAGATTGTATAATTGTATTATATCACACGTCTTCTGAGAGATTGCAGAACTACTAGGAACTAGGAAAAATAGCACAGTTTCGACAATAAATACTAGAGTATATTGGGGTATATGTATACTAGAGTATTTATTGGAGTTTACGAATAAGAGCAATACTGAGTCTGAGCGAAATTACTTTTCACCGTTCACATGATTTAATAAAGCTAGCGTAATGCACCAAGAATGCTGCCAAAATGGCTTCTGTATCATAATACTATATCAAAAAATCTTGGGACCCCGATATCGCCATGGAAACCCGATACTAAAACAGAGCCAAAATGTGTTTCTTTGGACCAATAATTGAGTAATGGAGATATCGTTCATTGCCCCAACATTGAACAACTAATAGAATATGTTTTGACTATACATTAGAACTGGTATTTCCGAAAGTCTGTATGGATTGGCGCTGTTTCAGTTTAAGTTGATAGGTCGCGTTATCTCATAAGACGTAATCGTTGAATGACGATTGTGCCACTGCTACGGATGTGTTTCTAAGATGCATCACTCGAAGTAACATTAGAGTGTGCTTGATACAATCGGGGCTCACTAAACCATCGATAATTGCATACATATATTTCATTCTTTAAAACGTTAATTATTTTACAAGAATTGTTAATAATTCCAATGATGATTCCTTTGACGATGAGGTCAACGGTTGACTTCGATAATATCAGTAAGATCTGCGCTAGTTCGATATTTTGCCCTATTCATTGCGCACGCATCATAGAAACACTCTTTGTACCGTAGTCTAGCTGAAATCAAATCATAATGTGAGAAAGAGATAATAGTGTGACAAGCTCATGGAGTGGTTTTTAAAGATGTGTCGATTGAAAATATTTTATGTATTTGATCTATTTGAACATAGCAGCTTAAAAATGGTACAATTGCTAATTTCGAAAGACAAGCTTTTCCACTGTCAATATTGTGATCGTCAGCGGAGTCGACTGATAGCGCACGAGCTAACTCACTTTAAGAGACGTTCCACGGTATTTTGCACCTACCCCACTGATCACTTTTTGCAACCTATGCCAATAAGTTCAGGTTGAAGTCCCCATGCATAGAGCTGATAGCTGGCCCAATATGAGATGTTGGGGTGCACCTCCGGGAAATGCTGTGCATGTCCCAAAAAAGTCCTAAATTTCATCCCAGAAAAAAACGTTCTTATAGGTGTTTCAGGCGTATTTTGCAATGAAAATAACGAAAACATACTTTGGAAGCGAAAGGACAACGATAAAATGTCGAAAACTAAAAACTTCGTCATTTTCGTACTACCGTGAAAAAATATTTTCGCCCTCTGCATTTTTTATTGCGAAAAGTGGGCACTCCGTGCTGAATTAGCCCATCGAATCACACTGGTCTAGCATTGATCGCCCGCGAGCTCAGTTTCGAAGTCGGGGAATGTACCTCAATGATGCATTTCTCCCAGTTGAACAATGACCCCACAAAACTGATCTACGCCGGCGATAATGAGATCGGCGCACTCGTCGTAAGGTGCGGATCAAAGGGCGCCTGGATCGCCGCACGTCTTCAATATGGAGTATTCAACGGCACCGCGGGCAGCAGTATTGGCGACATGATCACTCAAGCGTATTGCTATTGACAATATCCATTCTCTATCTCTCCCCCAATCCAACAAACATTTTGGTGAGGTTTCTCGATTTTTCTTCCTCACTTGTTGACCCTAACGCAAACACGGCTTCATGTACTCGTTTCGGGTTTTCGCTGCGATTGGTTTGTTGGATTCTGTTCCGATACTTACCGAGGCATCGTTGAAGGTTCTGTGAGTAAGAAAGAGAGAAATGAACATGCAAGCGTTATCCGTGTCTTCCGGGTTTTCTAAATGGCGTGTGAACATCCTTCAGATCGGAAATTAGCGGAAAGTTTATTCGTATTTCATTGTTACTTTGATCTAGCACCATAATTGTGTCCGCGTCAACTACCAGTTCTCATTCAATTTTTCCCTCTGAACAAATACCGTGTCAGAACTCCCATTATTGAACAAACACGAACGAGTCAAATCTGCCTTCTACTTTGTTGAATGCACTTCACTGCCCGTACAGTCTGCCTCTCTTGGGTGTTTGGTGTGCGTCTCTGATATCCAGGCGAATATCAAACACTCCAATTATAGGAGGTGTCAAATATTCGCATAACCTGAACTGTTATATATGCGAGAAATTTACATCCTCTTCGTCTGTTAAACCTTGTTTTTCGAGCAAAACGCACCAAACGTTCTCAATTTGAGAAATAAAAGTGGCATTCGACTCAAAGTGACCAATACTTTCAGTGAACAGTAGCTACGTCACAACCCCAATTTTCGCCATCAGTATTTCGCAATGTCAGACGCGTTTGTGCTCATATCTCGCTCGAAATCCAACGTAGAAAATTAGGGGAAGCCTCAATCGGACTCACGTCAGTGTAATTCACAATCTTCGGTCACGACATCAGTATTTCAGTATCTCAAGCGCGTTTTCGCCCATATCTCGCTTCAAATGTAGCCTAGTCTAGTTAGTCGCGTTCATGGTACTCGCACAAGCGGATATATTGTTGTTTGAAAGGGGCGGAGAGGCGTTGTTCCTTCTTCAGTCAACGTTTCTTCAATCATCTCTGTTCATGTATACCTCACGGGTCAAAGATTGGAGGGAACGTCCAGAATTTAGAGAATTTATTATGATTGATCTTCGTCCATCATTGTAATTGGTTATGTTTATTATATCGCGGCTGACGGTTTTTACAGTCTGATGGTTTTGACGTGGTTACTTTTCGCTAAAGTGCATATTTCTCGTTGGTATATTTATTTAATAGTTGCATCTGATACAATTCATCCAGCGATACGGAATCTGATACAATTCATCCAGCGATACGGAAAAACTTCGAAAACATCATATTTGCAGTGCGGTTCTTCAATGGAGGGTGTCGACCCGAGGCAAACCTGCAGGTGATTAATGATGTAGACTCTCCCCGATTTGTGTGCTCTATCGAAATAAAATGCGTTAAAAGCTGTGACCGACCTCGATTCGGAAAAAATACTACTATTTACGATTGGAATTAAGTATGTGATACAGCGCTTTTTCGAAATTTTTTTCACTGTTTTGCACGTTATAACATATCCGAAAAATGAGAAATTCGATACTTCAAATTTCGATATTTCGATGCTTTGTTTCCAGGTTCACCGGCACTCGTGAGAATTACCTCCTGTGTATGTGCTTTATCATCATTTTTACGCTGTCCATGGCCGGAAATTCCCTCGTCATCGCCGTGATTCTCATGGTAATAGTGATATCGAATCGCGACCGACTGCCCGATTCGTGTGATCTTTCGCCGGTCAGAGAAACGGAAGAGCTTGAGAATTTAAAACATCTCGGACTCTATCTGGAATCACTACAACGTTTGGACTGCATTTTGGAATACAATTTCGAACTCATTCCAAAAAGTTCATCCTGAATCCCGTCTAAGTCGATTCCAAAATCCCGTCCAAACCACAGCATGATTTGAAATTCGTATGAACTTAAACGTATGAAGTTTGAAAGCTGATACCGTTCAGGGAGTAGCCGCGAATTTTAAAAAAAACCATTCCCTGAAGCGCACTTTAATTATACTTATCCGCATAAATCCATTGGTCCATTATTCCGCCCAGATCGATTCCACATTAGTAATAGGGCTTTCAAATGAAGAGCGAGAACGAAGAGTTCATTATCTTACACAAAGACAAGTGGAGAGGAGTCCTTCTTCATGAAGAGTGGGACGAATTGGACCCCTCTTCATGAAGAGGGTCTTTCAGAAATGGCTCTAATTCAAAAACCGATGAATATTTTTGTCAAAAGAGAATGACTTTCGTAGGACAATGCGAGGGAATCATCCAACTGGTAGTAATGCAGTTCATTCTCGTTTCTAGCCCTCCCCTGATCTACCCCCATCTTTCCTGTTCTGATGTGTAATCATTTACACGGTCCAAGGGGGTATTCTAGTCCATCTTTGCCTTCCTCCTCTGTAGGTCCGAGGAGTAGTGACTGGGAATGTGAGTTATCAGAGGGAGGAGGATGGAGTAGGTTAGTCGAAGGTTGGAACAGGAGGAGAGGGTGAGGTTCCAGAGGAGGAAGAAGGAGATATGTTGGGGGGAGTGCTAGAACAGATAAAGAAAAAAAATAACTATAAATAAGTAGATCGTACGCGGTTGGCATAGCAACGACGACCGCTGAAACGTCGAGTTACGGTACTCGACCACCGTAAGCTTGCATCAATACCCTGTTTGCATTAATATCCCTTTCTTAGTTAGAAGCTAGATATTCTGTGAAACTTGGCTAATTCAATCAATCATCAGAATAACACCGACCCCTGAGTGAACATCACTGAAAACCATGGTTCATTGGTCGTCCACTGTATACATTCCTGTCCGGAACGACCGCTCTCTTATCTCACTCGAAAGATAAATGTTCAAGAATGAAACATCCACTGACGCTGCAGATAAGCGAATACGCTCTCTTATCTCACTCGAAAGATACATGTTCAAGAATGAAACATCCACTCACGCTGCAGATAAGCGAATACGTTGCAGAAGAAGTCGCCGAACATACAGCAGGACATCACCATCTGTGGGGAAGGTAATGGTATGCGTTGTGCACTCACGTATGCACTTTCGTTCAGATAAATAATTCGGAATTCGTGCTCAGATGTATCTATGATGTATCAGATGTATCTCAGATGTATCTCAGATGTATCTGGCTGAAACCTTTGTTGATTCATTTCCGACTACACGTTCGTCGTGTTTCAATGGTCTACTCACTTTTAAAAGTGTGACGGAAACACTACATCGTCTACCCATCTTTCTCTTCATTTCCCCGATTGCTGTACTATAGTCGTCGTATTTATTCGAGTTTACAATGCATTTATGAACGATAACCGTCACTTATGTCACTTCTCTATCGATCGTTTTCCTGTCCTGCTAAGCTGCTTTAGTGTGTGTTTTAAACAGAGATGATACGTATATGCAGCTCACAATAAGTTCTGCAGTATACGGTAGAAAGGATGCAAATATTGTTTATGCAATACCAGTGCTGTATCGTAATGCGCGCTCGTTAGGCGAATAATTCAGCAGCCAATAAATGGAGTCATCAGCATTGAAAATCGTATAAGTTGTTTTCGTGATCGAGCAGTGTTCCTACTTGGTATTTCACATTGCGCGATCTTTTGGCGTTGGTTAAACTATATACTCAGATGTTCCTCGCATCGACAATGGATCACACAGTATTTGACGCCTACATGCTCCATCCAACAGGAGCAGCTGTCAATGAAGCAACTACCAGCTTCTCCGCATCCTTTGCTGAAGCCTATCTGCAGCAGCTGCAGCTGCTGCAAGTGGACGCAGCGGCCGCGGCTGGTATCTCGCTGCCGCTCGCCGGGCCATCAGAAGAACAGATCCAGGCAATGGCTGGAGGTGAACATTTGTCAACTTCACTCTTTGAAAGCATAGTAAAGACTCGATTTTTATTAATTTCGGGCATCAAAACAACAATCATAAGTGAACATTCCATTCATCTCCGACCTCCACGTCCCCATCACTCACCGCTACTGATAAAAAATGTCGAAAAGAATAGAAAAGCTCATAGTATTTCTCAACCTTACTTATCAGGAATGATCTACCATTGCAGGCGCCGTGTCAATGCGCTGGCCACTACACAAACCGGCAATCGCTGTGCCCTTCTTCGACAATAGCATTTACAAGGTACCGTAGCCGATATTTCGAATGTACACGATTGATAACTGGAGCAATATTTCGCTACAGAGCGTGAATCTGGGCGTTGAACCGTCACAGGTGCCCAGTGGAGTCGACCTACCGTTCAACGATATTGCCACGCTGCGGTAAGTGAAGATATTGGTTAGAAGAGCGCACTGCAAGTACCTGTGAGTATGAATCCGTCTGCGAACCCGTATTACAGGTTCTTCTTCAACCTCGGCGTGCAGCAATCGCGTGTCGTGCTGCTCTCTCAGTGCTTTGCTCGGATGCACAGCACAACGGCGTATCTGCAGTCACAGAAGCCGATGCCATTGCCGACCCTATCATTACCACCAGTCCCTACCAACCTGCACCAGTTGATTGTTGATGTACAGGAGCTACTGCAGCAGCAGCAGCAGCAGTCCAGACTCTGTGTCGTACCACGGCTTACACATATGTGGCAGCCATCTCACGCCCCCGCTGCTACTGAAGTGCCACAGAACCAGATAATCACACAAGAAAAAATTCCATAGCTACCGTTTCCATCAATATACTCAATAAACGTCTTCGCTTCATCAGGCATACTAATCGTTGGGAGGCACAAATACTACACATATGAAAGGGATTGATACACCATAGTGAGATCAATTGAGGGTAAGGGATACTTAGAGAAGTTTAGTGACAACAACAACGAATGTATCATGGAATTCGCCTCTCTAACGCGAGTCTTCCAATAATAAATCCTGTCTGACTGGGAGAGGAGTTGATAGCAGGCTTGCATCAGCGGGCGGTCGGCGTCTCATCCGCAGGCCCAAAGCGAGTGCAGATGTGGAGAGGAAGATAGACTCGGCCAGGATCGAGGCGCCACTGCTTCCGAATCTGCAATTGCAGAATTTTCCGTTGTCACATTATCAATCTCCCGATAATCACTGTAGGCATCTTTGCTCATCATATTTCATAGCAAACATAATGTGATAAAGCTGAACGGAGAGAACTACCGTAAAATGAGCACAACGACTCTTCAAATATTATGAGCCAAAAATCTGAATAAATATTAAAAATATGTTTAAATACCGTTCAAAAGAGTACGCAGATAGGATACGCGTGTATCGGTCTCGCTGATGATCTTTCCCTCTGGCGAAAGGCCGAACGCATCTATAAATGAATTTCTAAAATTGTATTCTGATGATAATGCAGAACGCATCGGAAATTGAGAGCGCTTGATAAGAAGGGTGGGGTGAAAGTATATTTCAACCTGGAGTCAAGAAAAGAATGGCCTTGGATAGCGCGAATGTCGCCGGGTCGAGACAGCATCTCTTCATGATATGTATCAATTCGTTCGGAGAACTGGAAATTAATATATTAGTGAGCCCTATTACGTGGACTGAAAGCCGGAACATCGCTAGCTTTGCTGCTCACCATTGCAAGTCATAATTTCTGATGTTCTAAAAAAAACTTAGGGAGGAGCAATATATAGAGATTTTAAATTGACCGTGCCGCCTCCAAACAGTACCCGATGCCCTCGACGAAGATTACTTTGACCCCATTCGAGTAGTGTAGATCATTAGTCTCCTTGGAATATGCGTTATAGGCAGCAGTGAAGATGAAAAGAGCGAGGTGAGTGTATTCTAGAAGAACGCTCTGGAAATATATTACATTATACCACTGCTCAGATATGTTTTGCAGTGTTTTCTTCAATATCTTTCCTAATTCATGTTTATGAACCGCTTCACACCATCATCCTCCCTCTAGACATGTTTCCTCACCTTATCACAATACCCGAGCTTCATGAATATTTCATTCGAGTGCGTTGCTCGGTTACCGCTCGGTCGGTTTTCATTTCGCTCCGCTCTCGTCTCCCCTCCCAAGCCGACTAGTCACCGTGGGAGCTGTAGACTATGCTCATGGCACTTCTATCGCTGGCTACTCTAAACTGCCTCTCGCTATGCAAGGATGCTAGGATTGTGGAGCTTGAAGACGCCCTATCCAAGATCAAGGTGGACATTATCGGACTGTCAGAAGTGAGAAGATCAAGTGAGGGAGAGAAAGATCGTGCGTGGAGTAGTGGAAGACTGTACCACTCTAACCGACTACCGAATCGAACCGCCGGAGTGGGTTTCATAGTGAGTGGGGAGGTAACACGGAAGGTGATCGGATTTCGCGTTTTGTCCCCCAGGATCTGTTTTCTTGATGTTGCGGTGTCGAAAAAGGTCCTGATACGATTATTCCAGATCTACGCGCCCGCCTCTAGTGACATGATCGAGTACGGTAACTTCATGCATGAAGTTGAAAGACAGTTTCACAGTCCAGTCGCGGGAAGTCATCGGTATCGATTCGTTCATAAAGTCATCCTGGGTGATTTCAATGGAAAAGAGGGTTGTTGCGAACCAGGGGAAGTTTCGGTGGGTAAATTCGGGTACGGGGATAGGAATCAAAAAGGGCAAATGGTGGTTGATTTATGTGAGAGGTTGCGACTTGGGGTGGGTAACAGTTTCTTTAAAAAACGGGGAATTAGAAAATATACATGGGTTTCTCCGAACGGGCGCACTTGCAACGAAATAGATTTTATCATGCTCCCAAAGGGAATTCGGGTACTAGATGTGGGGGTGGTTAATCGGTTTGATTTCACGTCCGATCACCGTCTGGTTAGAGCCACCATCTCCTTTCCTTTCCGATTCCGGCGGGACCACAATAGACCGGCACGGGGAGACTCGCACCTCCAAAATGACCTATTTCGATTCAGTCTAGGCTTAGAGTTGACGCGCGCAGGTGCGAGTCCAGATTACGGTAGCGTCGTATCTGCGGTGCAGGGGGCGGGGAAAATTGCTACTACTTTCACACCGCCGGGTAGAAGGGTCTCCCAAAAGACTCGGAAGGATGGGATCACGGGGGAAATGCTGCGTGTCGGGGTAGATCAACTGGTCCCTACTCTCACTACCATCTTCAATAGTATCATAATGGGGAATATTCCACATGGGTTTGGGGATTCACGTACAATTCTTCTACCCAAATCTGGCGATCCATCCCTCACCAAAAACTACAGACCGATTAGCCTGCTTCCTGTTATGCAGAAGGCGCTTACCGGGCTGCTCAATAGGAGATATGCGCCAGTTTTGGATAGAAATAAGGGCTGGGAGCAAATGGGATTTAGAAAAGGTCACTCAACCGTAGATGCAATTCATACTCTAAAGTCCGTCATTGCGCACTGTGTCGATTACTGGATGCCGATTTATCTGCTTTTTTTAAATATTTCTAAAGCTTTTGACAGTGTTTACACAGACGCGGTGTACAGGGCAGTGGAGGGCATTCCCTCAGAAGTGGTTTCTTTCCTCGCGGGTCTCTCACAAGGCAGTAGAAATGTGGTAATGGTTAATGGGAATGAGGTGGAGATCAAGGTTGGAAGAGGTGTAAGACAGGGGGATTGTTTGTCTCCGAGGCTGTTCACCTCAGTTATGGCATTCCGACAGTTAGACTGGACTAGGAAGGGAATAAGTGTAAATGGACGGTATCTCTCTCATATCTTATTCGCCGTTGATGCTGTTCTCATATCACATGGTGAAAGGCAGATTCAGGTAATGGCAAGGGATCTCAAGCGGGTACTGGCTACTGTGGGACTCCAGCTTAACGGGGATAAAACCGTTGGGATGGCTTCTAAGCTTTGTCCCCGGGTAGTCAAAGTGGCAGGGAAAATTGTAAAATTACAGGAAAGGGTGGTGTATTTGGGAAGCTCTATCGCTGTCAGTGCAAAGGATGACTGCGAAATAAAAAAAAAAAAAAATTACCCGACGTATTCAAGCTGGTTTCGGGGCATTCCATAAACACGGCACCTTCCTCATTAATCGGGGTATACCAATGGCACATAAACGCCGTCTTTTCAATGGTTGTATACTTCCCGCGGTATTGTATGGATGTGAGAGTTGGGCACTGACTAAAGCTCAAATGAATCGATTATCGGTGGCCCAGCGCAAAATGGAATATACTGTGCTTGATCATGTCTCTAACCAGCGGCTGCGTGAATCCACAAAAATTCTGGACTTCGTTCGCACTGCGCAGAAAAGAAAATGGTTTTGGGTACACAAACTCTCGATTGATGATTGCTTGAAGTGGAGCCGATCTATGATCGACTGGTTCCCACGAAGGAAACGAAGGAGAGGCCGCCCTATGAGAAGATGGAGCGATATCTTCCGCAAGACGATCGGCGCAAACTTTCTCAACGAAGCAAGAAAAGTCACATGGAACGCCATGCACATCAGAGCTCTCATTTGACCTTCCCTAACCCTCTCTAAAGGGCGAAGAATCGTATGACCTCTTGATAAATGTGTTAAAACTGAAACTGAAACATGAATACACCATGGGTCTTGGCGTATTCAATACTGATCGACAGTTCATAGTTCAGCCAATACATTTTCTATGCTATCATACCGGAAACATTAGATTATTCTCGATTGCGGGTGGTCTAGTGAGCATGTCAAGGAGGACACCTCCCCTGAATGAGCCACACCTCCTCTTCGCCTCCCTCGTGACGAGATCGCGAAGCTGAGAAATGGACTTTTTTCAAGAAAAAAAACAATATTAAATTATCGGAACATGTTATCAGTATTATGGTCTAGAACTTATTTTGATATGAAACGCAGCAAACCTCTTTTGTTTCGAGTAGACTGGAGTGGGTGTCGAATAGCGGCGAAAAGGGACTGAGTCCGGTGGAAGTGGGACAGGAGGCTGTTAGCGGGGTGCTGCCGCAAGTCATGGTTTCAGTCAGCATCTCATCCAGATCTTTGGAAGCGAAGCGCAACGAGGTGGTATCATTCTGATAATTTATAATCAATCTTATTTATTTTTACCATACATTCATTCACTTTATAATTTTAATGTTTGATACTGGCTGAACTATGAACTCTCAATGATTATTGAATACGCGAAGACCCATGACGTATTCATGAATCTCGGGTATTGTAATGCGGTGAGGGAAAAAAAGTCTAGGTGGATGATGATGATTGAAGCCGTTCATAAAATGAATTAGGAAATATATTGAAGAAATACTGCAAAAAATATCACCTGAAAAGAGCAGATGGTTGACGGAGTAGAATACGTTGAGCGTTGTGAATGTTGGATCTCTGCGAATTTGTGATGGAGGACCAATTTCGAAATGACAAAATCGAAAACAAGACAAAATCATTCATTTTACTCGAATACCATCCTTGTTCCCGAACATTTATCCAGCACAATCACCATTCCACTTAGCGATCTTCAAAAGCGGTGATAAAATATTGACTTTTCGAGTCCATGCCGGCAGTGAGACACATCTGGAACCGACATGCTCGGCAGCCGCATCTTTCTTCTATATACATCGAATATGGATGGAAAAGTGAACGTAACGGGAGAAAATTATCCCACACTCAGCGCTGTTTGTTTGTGACCTCGGGGTAAATATACGATGCGAGGGGAAACAAACACAAGCGGTTAGTCTCATATCATACAATGGGTGACATCCCGGACGGGTGCATTAACCGTTAATTTGATTGATGTATTAAGAGCAAAGTCCTATTAATATAGTAAAATTACGAACAATTCTCGACTGTATTGAATATGCCGATCAGCGATCGTTCAGGTTAGATAAACTGTATTCGAATCACCCAATTATTCAACCCTACTACGTACTCTTGTTCAGCTTGCACTGGCCGTTATTTCAGCACCTGTAGAGACGACTGCTGACGATCGTTCGGCGGAAGAAAGTCTTGCTGGAAAATACTTATTGAAAATTCTAAGCTCAACATCCCCTTACCAACCACCGTAATTGTTTTCTTCAGTTTTTTAAACGGTGAATTGCATCTGATACAACTTGCTTCGTTTATGATATAGTTTGAGTAAATAGTCAAAAAAAAAATTTTTAAACACTATAGAACCGTTATCGAGAGCATTCTTGAATGCGATTTCTTTGGCTCACGAAAAATTATATCACTGAAGGAGATACTACTTTTAATTGTTTTCGCTCAGTGAGCATATTATTCCGATAATACGTTTTCTAGTGTAATGAATGAGAAGGCCTCTAATCACAAGCATTCCGTGAATCCCCTATATATGCTGAGCGTCAACTGTACTCTGTATTTCACCTTTTTTGTCATCATATTATTTTTCTGTGAACATGACGCAAGTTCGAATTTTGTACTCGCGAAGACGGATCGTTCGTGTTGTCTAATTCGTTTCGATCATTTCGGCGAAACTCATCACCACTACGAGACGTCACCAACTCACCATCCATTGCAGCTCGGCACGGAATAGTGCAGTCCGGTGGCTCGATCGGCGCACACAACGCACTTCTCGTCGAAGACGCGCACGATCTTACGCGGCTTCGACTTCTTGACGCACGATTCCTCCGGAGTCGCCATCGAAGATGACGGCGTAATGTCGCGCAGAGGCGCCACCGGATTACCGAACGGACTGCTCACGAATCGCATTGGAGGAGATGACGGGTAGGATAGGAGATTGAACGGATTAGCATCAATCGAGAGCGAGGGGTACGCGCTCATAAGGCCAATGCTGTAATTGGGGTGGATTGGATATCAAAGGAATGCGATCGATGCTGGTTACGTACCACTGGCCATCTCATGCAGCTGCAGCATCATTGTGATTCCTTGCGTGGTGCGAGGTGGTTCGTGGTGCGTGTCTGCTGCCGTTATGTACACGAATACGATACAGGACTGAATTGATTGCTCGTGACACTAGATTCAGACTGGAAATGAAGGAAAGGACAAGACGAAAAGGAGGCGGAGATTATGCGAAAACCCCATAAACATGCATCACACAAACTCAAACATCGCGCGCAGCAAACAGAAAGAAGATGAGAGTCATAGGAGACGCGCTGAGCGGATGTATCAAATATCGCGTTTCCACGCTCCATTTCTATCATTGTCGGAACTCTACACATTAGTCAAAGCAATCGGTGGAGATATAATTACTTTGAATATTATTTTTTTGATTTGTCGTTTTATGAAATTTTCTATTCGTCAGAAAACCAATGAATAAGCGCATATTTGATCAGGAGTCAAGGGGTATTAGATATTGTTACTCTACATAACCAAAGGCGCGGAACTTGGGCCTAAACGTGCACTTACTTTAGTATTTTTTTAAAACAATAACCTAACTTTGAGTGCGAGTGAAAACGAATATAGAAGGAAGAGCGAAAGAGGACGGGGATGGGAGGAGAAAGGGGAAGAGAGAGAGAGAGAGATCAACGAACCAACATCTGTTAGAGTGACTCGAGAGTGAAGATTGAGCGCTTCGCAATTCGGTTTTGAGCAATTTCCGAGCGCGATCACCTATGTGAGAGTGACGATTCCTCAGCATTGCGGAAGGATGAGCATTTGGAGGAACCGTTCAGAGTCACATGAAAAAAGATGGGAATCCTCGGGAGTGCCATCAGCAGAGGGTTAAATATGAACGAACAAAAAAAAATGTTTCATTGATCGTGCATTATTTCATCCGTCACCAAGATCCCATGACTGAGGCGAATTATGCGCACCCATAATAAATGACGGACTAGACGAGGTCAACCTCCCAGGGTCTTCCACATTAGCGTAAATCGGGGGAAAATGAATATATCAAAAGGGGGTGGCAGGGTCTCGAAACACACTCCCTTGGTCTGACTGCGCACACACAGACGGCGGACACTCATCAATCGATTAGTCTAGGAGGAGAAGCCGAATGATGTTTGATCATATATTGCGATTGTGTACAATCACATTATAAGGCGCAGATGCGATAATCCATACCAACAAAGCGATGGTCGTGGGGGATGACTAAATGTTCCTAAGACAGCGAGATTATCGAGATACTATCGAGATACTCGAGATACTCGAGAAGGAAAAAGCACGACTAAAGTCTGTATTTGAGAGTGAAATCATTTATGGCTGTTTTCGAGTACCAAGACTAGCAACTACGAACTTTAATCACAAGCTAAGTAGAAGAATACTACAGATCAATCAAAATCATTGATTGTGAGACACGCAAGATCGTTATCCACTTCACTAGGAGTGACGATGGAAGGAGAGAGAACGAGTTAGAATACGACTGAGCGCAGGAGCCTGCCACATTGCGTGCGCTGGGCAACTAGCTACAATATTGTCAATCAGTCCTTCTAACTGCTTTAGAACTCAACGTGAAAAGTTGATCCAAGGGTATAATTTTGGTGGGAGTCAAATTTTCCTTGTGCGGCTGTATGTCTCGAATTTCAGATAGTGTCTCATATATTCTTAACGTATGCACTCAGAATCCGACTTTTCTCTAAAAAGTGGAGTTTTCGAAATAATGAATGCCGAAAATTTAGACACAATTTGATCGAACTCTTTCATAGCAGAGTTGTAAGAAGAATATTTGAGCTTTCGAAACCACATGTTCAATCAATCCAAAGTTGATTTTCGGCGTCGCTTCGGTAGATCAAATATACAGTACTTTCCGAACTCATGAAGCTGTAACTCTCTTCAATATAGTCTGATCAAGCTAAAACTGATAGGGTAGGGTATACTAAAGGTCTAGAAAAGTATAGAAAAGGAAACAGATTAGATGCCCTTATGAGAGGAATCGCGAGAGATTCGAGAGTTTTGGGGTATTAGCGGACTTAGGAAATTGTTTCCCCGATTCCGCTGAAAAGTGAAACTTAAGTACTTCGAATGATGCTCTTTCAAACTGCGTTTGCGGATTTTCGATATCTCCTCTGATCTTCGAGTATAGGTAGGTCAAATTAGGGACACTTCGAAATTTACGACTAAAATTTCGTCAGAAAAACAGCCATAACGACACAATTCCAAAAAAAAGTTCGAATAAGGAGGAAAAGGGGAACATTTGTTATGTTGTCATTTCTCGTCTATGCGCTGGATCAGGGCTGTCGGTTTTCCAAAAAAGTTATGTAACTTTCCTAATACCGATTTCTCCAATGAGCGCCGAAGAGTGAATTGAGAAAAAAACATGTACCAAACACCACCTCTTAAATTAGAAAGATCGGAGGTGGACAACAAAGAAAGCGTTGATTTATGTCCAAGAAACCTAAAAAAAAAAAAAAAAAGATTTTTGCAGATTTTCCAGGTTTTCCAAGCACAACTTTTTCATTCATGTTTTCATGAGCTCTAATATAGAAATTCAGATTCAGCGCGAGAAAATACACCAAAATTTCTTGTAGTCTTATTTTTTCGAGATAAAAATTTTTTCGACTCTGACCACTTTTTAACCTTTTTAACCATCCGATTTTGGTCGCAAATGTTTTGTCTCTGAATCATGTCCCTATAGGATTTTCTGGCTTATTTTTGAGTGTAGAACACGAATTTGCAAACTAGAGCTCATGAAACCTCGAAAGAAAAAAGTTATGACCAAAATCAAAAACAAAATTTTTCTGGGATTTTCTTTCGAGCATAACTTTTTTCTTTAGAGCTTTCATAAGCTCTAGATAGCAAATTCGTGTTCTATGCTCAAAAATGAGCAAGACAATTCTGGAGCGACATAATTCTGAGACACAAATTTTTCGACCAAAATCGGAGCTAAGGGTGGTCAGAGTGGAAAAAAATTTTATCTCCAAAATATATGACTATAGGAAATTTTGGTGTATTTTCGCACGCTGATTCCGAATTTCGATATGAGAGCTTATGAAAACATGAATGAAAAAAGTTATGCTTGAAAAAACTTGAAAATTTGTAAAAATCGCAGGTTTTTTGGACAGAAGTGCGGGCTTTTTTTTTTACCACATCCAATCTTTCTGATTCAAGAGCTGGTGCTAGGTACATGCTTTTTCTCAAATCACTCTTCGGCGCTTATTGGAGAAAAAAGTTACACCACTTTTTTGGAAAACCGACTGCGCCGCTCTAGCGCATAGACTAGGCATGACATGATCAACATATCGAATCTAGCCCGCTTATTGGAAAAAAAAGTTACACCACTTTTTTGGAAAACCGACTGCGCCGCTCTAGCGCATAGACTAGGCATGACATGATCAACATATCGAATCTAGCCCTCTGCCTCCTAATTCGAAAGCTTTTTTGGAAATTTTTCTAGCAAAATTTTGAAGCGAGTTATGCTCATTTATGTGAGTCGAATTTGTCGTAAAATTTCATAGTGTACCAACTTTGACCTAACAATACTCGGAGATGAGACCAGATATCAGAATTCCGCAAACGTAGTTTGAAAGAGCATCATCGAAGTACTTAATTTTAACTTACAAATTCCTACCGCCGCTGTATGCCCATTTCTCTCGAATCTCTCGCGATTCCTCTCTCATATCAGAAAGATTTCAAATATTCCCCTTTGCCTCCTCATTCGAACTCTTTTTTGGAATTGTGTCTAGCATTATTTTAAAGCGAGTTATGGCTGTTTTTCTGAAATTAATTTAACCTACCTATACTCGAAGATGAGAGCAGATATCGAAAATCGGGAAACGCAAGTTTCACTTTTCAGCGGAATCGGGGAAACAATTTCCTAAGTCCGCAGGGCTCTCGAAAATCTGGCGACTCCTCTCTTATAGTGGTAGTTAATATTGTGATTCTACTTTGATTGATTGACAAAATGAAAAATTTATATTCATCGGAGTTGGAAAAATGATGCAAAAGAGCATGTCCATGGACGGAATCGAACCCCCGACCTACGCTTTGACAAGCGAGCACTCTACCACTAGACCACTCAAGAATGCGATCGGAGAATGCGATTGATCAGATCAGATTGTGTTTTCAATTTTCGAAGTAACCTTCGGGAGAAATATTTTATTTATCAAACATGAATCACGGGTCAGATGAGACCCCATGAATCGTTAACATATGGGGGTATATATCTCAGGAATGGGAATAAAGTATATAACTTGAATCAGTCGAACCCCTTTGGTGAAAGACGCAATAATCACAAATCAATCGATGTATACACCCTGGATGCAAACTCAGAAGAATCGAAACGACATCATGTCTGCGATTGTACCGGAGAACGGATGAAAGAACAGATACGGATGAAGTGAAAAGGGTAGGAAAACGGTAATGCGACTCAGAGCACTTCCAGAAGCGCGTCCTCATCATCTTCTGACACATTATTGGCGTGTTCTAAATAACGAGACGATTAAACACTAAAAAACTTTTAAAAATATATTCTACTGTTTGCAACTATCCCTCCTGATTACTTGAGAAGATGATCTCATTTGAGAGTTTTTTTTTTCGAAAATCACCCAAAATTTAGATACTTTGAATATATTAACTCAAACGATCTGTCCGTGCACCATCGTATACGCCCCCGATCATGCGTCGCGTTGTCGTTGCCTGAAAGGCAGTGTCGTCTCTTCGAAAGAAAATCAGATACCGTACCTCGCGAATATCGACTGGCCGGCTTCGGCCTGGTGCCGCGTGGCTATGTGGCGAGTCAGCACGTCTTGGCGGCGCTATTTATATTAATTTGTCGGCGAGATCAGAAAAATACATATAACCAACAACACGAAATGCAAAAAGCTCACCGCAGCATAGCTACACAAAGAGCGTGCGTATGGTTTCACGTCTGCGTGCGTTCTGGAAAATATTCCATCACGGGATCAGGTACCATCCAATCTCGGAACTTTCTGAATTTGAGGTTCTGAGTTTTTGAAAAGTCCGTGGTCTATTTTTGAGAGTAGCATCTGAATTTCGAGACGATAGCTCATACATCCTGAATGCAAAAATTAGAAATTATACTTATAAAAAAACTATATAACTTCTGGATAAATTCATAAATTTCTGGGGAAAGATCAGCCCTCTCATCTCACCGCCGATGCGTGCTAAGATGGTCTCTTCTAGAAAAGTATCTATGACAGCAATCACACTGGTACGGCTTCTCCCCGGTGTGTAGACGCATGTGTCTGATAATTCAACCTTGAAATATCTTGATTCGACCTTGAGGGGCGGTCTCTTTCTTTCACACGCTCTCATAGTTGTTTTTCTTAATTATTCACCGCAATGGTTAAAGTTTCTCATTCAATATTTATGAATACGGTGGTTTGAACATTCACCTTGAAAGCATATCTGACCGTCGGAAGTCCTTTTGGCAGCGATGGCACCAAAATTTCTGTATGTTCGGATCGGAATCCGAGTCATCCGACTCTAAAAATCCATTATCTTACTCAAAAAAATAACGATACGATTTTGATAATGGTGGCCCGTTTATTAGCGTTTAAAGTGATTATGATAGTTTTTATCTCAACAACTGATTAGCAAAGCTAATTACCAACCGAAAATTACGATAAAAACAATATGTTTCAACCTAAATTACGTTAACAACTCACCCGAGGAAGCATGTTCAATTACGGTTTGCGTGTAAAACTCTATGGGGTTTTGATTTTAGTATTCCACAGCTATCACAGCTATTTCACTCGTGCATCGGGGATCATTCGAAACCCAGATGCTGGATTTGTCAATGATCCGCTAGCCAAATTCTTAGACGTATTTGATTGGGGGGATATAGGCAGACAATTTAGTTCAGCCACTCCTCTCTAGCTGAAACAGGGTCAGCCTAGGGTTCATCGAACCATCTCAGCCACGGGTTCATCCAACCAAACATCGAATCGAAAAGTGTCTGGGGTGGGTGAGAGATAGATATGCTGTGTGCGGTTACGGCCATACGGCATCCGATATTTTCCGATATTTTGCAGATATATTTTTAGGTTCACAATAATCGGGACAGATGGCTTTTACCGCCAGAGAGAATCGTGGAAAGGTGGATGTGGGTGGGGGGTGAGGGAGGGAAGCTGGGATCTTGATATTGAGCCTATTCAAAACTGGATTGAACAGAGCTTTTCCCTGATTGACATTGCATTCGCGGTCAGTAGAGACGAATCCATGTTGTTCTCAGTCACCGCGATTCGAAAGAGGGGTAAAAGGAAGTGGCTGGCCGATTTGCACGCCCGCTAGAGAAGAAGGAAAGAGAAAAGGGCAGGGGGGAAAAAGAGCGCGGCTGAAATTCGTACTCTACGTCAAGAGTTGAGCCTAAGGGGATTTTTATGGGAATTATAGCGGGGTGTGTGTTTCGTCACTTTCTTTCTCTGATTCATTGATATTATATGTAGTACCATGATCGAATCATCAACATCCATGGAAGTGATGGCGGATCGAGACTAAGATCTTGTCGATTAGAATGTTTTCTCGATTTTCGGACAGGTGAGAGAGAACGTGAACTGAGTTAGGAGAGAATTTTGATGATAGTATCGAATCAACCTTCATCAACCTTCATGGCAATTCATTTTCCCGTAAAATAACGGATGGGTGACAATTCCGCAATCGCTATTTAAAAAATAGGAACATTGCACCGGATGGGGTATCCAGGAGCATTCCTCCTCAGCTCACCGTGGTACACACGTTGTGAACAGTTCTCCCGGAACTGGCCACACGAATAAATTAAAGAGGAAAACTGGAAGTTTACTTTATCGGGATTTCATTGCATAACACATTATTTCGATGAGCCCTTGTAATAGATGGGAATATTTTAAGGTTTGCTGAACGCATCGATAGTCTTTGTTTGCGTTATTCGCATAGACACCGTGGCTACGGAAGTTGATGACGATCCTTTACAGAACATCCTCATGATAACGCGACGAATCGATTGATTAGTGATGAGGAGCATCGGTGCGGGAGTGAGGTACCTGCGACCCCGCATTAATAACACCGAATCGGAAACAAATCTCCTAAATTATCGTGCTCTGTCGTCGGTTAGTGAAACGAGACGAGGAGAAACACGAATTGAGGAGTGTTGGATAGATAGCGCCGAACGTTTAACAATCTAGAGAACACTCACTTCAGATCAGTCAGCCATGGCATTTGAAAGTAAGCAAAAATGATCGCGAATGGATCATTACCCGCTCCGCTGAAGTTAACATAGAAAACTATCTAAAAAAAAAGGTTGAATTATCATACACTAAAGTCACAATATAAGATCTATCAAAATAACCAGTCGAAAGCTCACCATCGCTAACATGTAGGGTAGGCTTGAAATCATCGTGAGAAAACCGACCAGGAATAAGTTACGCTCTGCGGTATGATTCCTGAATCGAATACTCATTCACAGTATAGTCAACAAAATCCATGGGTTATGAAGTCACTTATGTAAAATTTCAACCGATATTTTTGTACATAGCGTGGAATGTACGCATTAATATATCTTGCATCATAGTTCCAAATCATACGCTCCTGCGTGTTATTGCCTAGTTGAACCAAAAATGAGGAACCGGTGCCCTTTCGGCATCTCCGACTAGATAATGATAATGTACACGCGCGTGTACACGCAAACCTCGTCTGAGAAGTCGCACAGAGTCGTATTAGGCAAGCACCGTAGAGGAGGAATGATGCGAAGTTGCAAACCACAGTCACAATCACCATATTGAGCCAAATCGATTCCTGAGTTTTTGATGGCTCGGAGATAAAATTCTGAACAAATATGTATTAACATGATGCCGCCTCGTAAATTTTGATAGATTCTGACACTCTTCAACAAATTCAGTACGCGCAGTATTATTCTCTGGTTGCACCACTAATATTGGTCGTTGGTGCAACCGGGAAACGATCAACAAGAGTACTTAAACTAACAACGGAGACTGCGTCTACTCACCTCTTCCGTGTTGTCCTCTGAATACAGGAAAAAAATCGTATACGTTTCTGCGAACATCATGGAAAAGTACGAATTGTACTTGAATAGATGTACAACTGGCGCTAGTGAGAGGACTAGGCAGACTGCGATGCCCAAGAGCAAGGTTCGACGCCAGATCTGAGAGATTGATTTATTTATTTAAAGAGGCACAATTATCTATTCGAGACCCGATTCTATTCAAGTCGCTTGATCATTGCTTTATCTAACAGGGGAGAGCGCACGCTGATTGATGAGATTCGGTTTCGAATGGACATCACTAGTTCCCGTTTATATGGATTCAGCAAGTGGTGGGGTCGCGATTGGCGGATTTGGGAGGCTGCCTCCCTCTAACCTGATCGTGTCGCACAGGGAAGTATACAGCTGTGAAACGGTTGGAGGCAAGAAGCACATGCAGAAACTCGGAGAGGCAGTTCAGATAGTAGGCGCCACTGGCATATCATATATATATAACACCAGTATCACGACCCGGGAGAGCAGTCCAGGAACAATTTTCTTAAAAATCAACTTTTAACCTTCCATATTATTATGGGTGAACAACCTGGGGACAAGTTTTCGAACTATCCCGGTTACGTGTCCCGGAGCCGGCTTTTAGGAAATAACCAGTCAGAATTTTATTCTATGATATCATAGAGTAAGATACTATGTAGGTTATAAAAATATGAAAACTGCATTTGGTCATGCTTGGATTTCGGAATTTTAAATTGAATGCAAAAAAAACTTAATTTTGCTCAATAAAATTATTTAACTTTTTTGTTTCACTTTTTCATGAACTAATGCAGAAATTCGAATTCTGCACACCAAAATACACCAGAAATTCCTTTAGTCATATTGTTTCGAAACAAAATTTTTGTTTCGAAACAAAACTTTTTCATGGTCATTTTTTGGTGAAAAAGTCGAAATCTCAGAACTATCTCACTATAGAAGTTTCTGGCGTATTTTCAGTCGTAGAAACCGAATTTTTATACTAGATCTTACCAAAATGCGAAAGGAAAAAGTTATGCTCGAAAAACGAAAACTTCACGAGTTTTTGAACCTACCTTTTTTCTTTTTTTTTTTTTTTCTTTCGTGAGCTCTAGTGTAAAAATTCGGTTTCTACGAGTGAAAATACGCCTGAAATTTCTATAATTTGATAGTTTTGAGATTTCGACTTTTTCACCAAAAAATGACCATGAACATGAAAAAGTTGAAAAAAATTTGTTTCGAAACAATATGACTAAAGGAATTTCTGGTGTATTTTGGTGCGCAGAATTCGAATTTCTGCATTAGTTCATGAAAAAGTGAAACAAAAAAGTTAAATAATTTTATTGAGCAAAATTAAGATTTTTTTGCATTCAATTTAAAATTCCGAAATCCAAGCATGACCAAATCCAGTTTTCACATTTTTATAACATACATAGTATCTTACTCTATGATATCATAGAATACAATTCTGCTACAGTCTTTTGCATCATGGAGAAAAATATTAAAATGTTAATTTGATTGCACTTTTTCGGTCACAACTTTTTTGTCATTTGTCCATTCCTTTCACTTTCTTCAGAAAAGTTTCTTATCTTATTTTTCTGCGTATTTTGAGTCCTACGCCAGCTTTCTAGCTTAACGGGGTGCTGAGATACGCTAGAGCCGGAAATGAGACTGGATATTTCCTTTGAAGAAAATTTTTCGCGAAAGGGCTATTTTTGCGATACTGGTGATAAATACATAAATCAGTCCAGTTGCTGATGTCTTTTCTCCTATTGCAAAATCCCCCTCTCTTGATTGCAAAATAATGTTCACCGCGAAGTGGGGGGGCGACGTATGAGTTGATATCGCTAGTTTATTAAAAATTAATTCAAACAAATACACACTCACGAGTAAGAAGCAGTCAACCAGGCACTGTATCCCGTCATTTCGTCATATAATCTGTTAACAACAGGAAATAGTGGCAGGCGGAACACGAACCATACGAGAAGGCAAGCAGTGATATTCTGGGCGATGAGATAAAGGTGGACAGTAGTGGTGGCAAAACTGATTTTTCTCATGCTAAAAAAAGCTGACCACGACAGCCAGCACACTGAAGATACTGTAGAAACTTGAGCTGAAGGATGTCTTTCTGTGCTTGAAGATTGCGGCTAGTTCAATGAGATTGATGAGTATGAGTAGAGGACAGTAAACTGTATAGAGGAGAAGAGGCCAGTCTTCGCTACTCATTGTGATGAACATGGGATTGAATTCCAATAGATATGATTATTGAGAGGAGATGTTAGGAAGACTTCCTGAATCAGCGATACATCTTGTGAATGTTATGAGGCGTATCTGTCGAGATTAGAGTAAACGTCATGATTCTCAGACGTTGACTGAACATAAAGAAAGCACACATACCACACTAACACTAAACTAAAATTCACACGAGCCAGATAATAATATGAAACTCCAAATGTGGATAGAATTTGCGAATGGAACACAGATAACTTGAGAGGCATGGGGAAGTTGAGATTGATGTTCCGCGAAATGTAACCAATCACTGGACGCGTGCGACTACCCTGGACATCCTACTACCATTCGCGCCATTGTGGGCCATCTGATGTGATAAACAATTGCATTGAATTGATGTCATACTGTGATTTTTGCACTTGGAGATGCATGAACTTGTGTATTCCAACAAGACAAGCATTCAGGTGCACGTGCACTTGTTCGTAAGCATCATTCGCAGACATGGATGTTTTGATTCCCGGAACTGAGAGTACGTTGTTGCGTGTGAATTTGAATATCGAGTAAGGGAATATGAACGAGCGCTGAATATAATCCGTCTACTCTTTTTATTATGTGGATCTATGAAACGTAAGAAATAACAATGTAATTATCATCACAATGAGCACGATCAGAGTGAATTATGACGTGTATCAAACTTTTCAAATTTCATCGATGCCTACCACGTTGGAGTGTCAATTATGAGAGCCATCTGAGCTAGTGGACCGTAAAATAAGAAATCATTTCCTTTTCAATTATTCTCTGGCAGTGCCACCAATCCGTTTCGTAATAAACTTTTCGTTTTCTTTACCATGATTTCCAGCTCAACAACGAGTGTCCCGTCGCGGCTTGCGTGGTTGCGTGTCCATACAACACCGATGGTTTGGCGATCGTAAGTGTGGTCGTGACGCTCGCCGCATTGTCCATCACAAATCGGCCGCATTTACGCTCTCACTCAGCACACGATGAGTCGCGATGCAGCCGCTGGGTTTTTTTTTTGGGTTTTTCGTGGGTTATTCGTTGTTGGATCAGAAACAGTCTTGCGAAAATGATGAATGGACTAATATTGGACTTCCGACGATTGCGCCGTCGCAGTCCACTTTTTACAGAGGATGGGAAGACACATGGACGATATTTTAAACGTAGTGACTACGCTACCTCTCCCCATTGCGTAGCGCAGTCGCTACATCGTTGTCGTATCACCAGAAGTAGAACCAACGGTCGGCGATTTCCTTGCAGACCTTCATAATGATGGTTTGCATGATGATTCCTCACATCGTCAGCCTTACGCTGTCAATCTTTAACATCACCATTCCAATAATCACCAAGACGACGGGCTTTGTGATGTCTGTCTTTCCCAAAGTTGGCGATCGTCGATCAAATGAAGCCAAACCGGTACGGATTGTCGACGATGGCGACTCAATGGAATCAAAAGAAGCAACAACTCAAGCACTTGTTTGTTCTGACTTTCACTTGGATTCTAATGCGGTTCAATGGTGGACTTTTAGTTTATTCCTCTCTGTGTTTCGTTGATGTCCTCAATCTAGTTTTCCGTTCAGTAAGGAATTCACCCGATCGAACTTTCCCTTGTTCCGCTGAGGTATTTAGCGTCCCGTGTATAGTGAAACGCTTCCCATCCTGTTTTTCTCGCTAGCTCACATTCTTTTTTGGCATGGGGCGATGCCATCTTTCAATTCGATAAAAACACGAACAGCGCAAGTGTTATGTCATTTATCCGATCAATTTATCTATCATCATTTGAAGATCGCTCCGACCAATTATCTTGTGACGACAGTTGATATATCCAAACATTTCGCACTTATTTATTGAACTACCGCATTCTTCACTATAGATCGGTGTAGTAAAGAGTGCAACGGATGAGCACACCATACACACAACTAACTCTTCCTGTATTCCTTATTGAATATGGTATTTCAACACAGTAATAGTGTAATGCATATCGTTCGCAAACCGTGCGATATATATCATTTAGTTATTGGAATTGCCATAGTACATGGAAACCTAACCAGGAGCCAAGCGAGTCTGGAAAAAAATAGAAACACGAATCTAAAGAAAGTGAGAGCGCTGTGCATGGTACCTGATAGGGTTTGAGAATGCATTGACTGCACTATCCTATCCATAGCAATTTAGGGTAAACAACCACTTCTCTCTCATAGTTTTCTGTACTCTTCAGCTTCCTTCTTATGAATTTGCATCACTATAGTCGTTCTTTACACGGACGACAGAGCACCGGTGAATGTATTAGGTTGTTCAGAAACTTCCTGATAGGTTTTCTTTCACACAATTCCTACTTGTTTTTTTTCATTCACTTGCTTCCATCTCCAACATATCAATGTTTGGGGGTGTACTAGGGCAATATAATAATATGTTCTAATTGAATCACATCTGCGTAGAAAATTAAATAAATAATATTAAAGCCAAATTAGAAGATTTTTCGCGAATTTTGGTACTCCAGTTACTGACTACTCCTACCAACATTCGGAATCACACAATTCTGTCCAAGAAATAAGTGGCAGGGCCAATGTTGATTGTTTGTTTGACACTAAAATATCAGGCCTTCTGACTGTGCGAATAAGAGGAAACATCGATATTAGTGTTTTAATCTCTAAAACACGCTTCATAAAAAATCCAGTTCTTATCCGATGATTCGTATATTCTCACAATTTGTATATTAGACTCGTATTACATGGAACGTGGCTTTATAATATAATTGAGAACTCTAGGTATATCGGCCTGAGAATAAGAAAGAAAATTATATTTTCGTTTTCGTCTAAAATCAGCAGATTTCTGTTTTGACGCTTATCTTGAGAAAGCCAAAAATGACCCAGCTATCGTACTAACTATATTAGAATCACCACTCACCATACTTCACAAAAGTGCCTTGAGTTGGGCCCTATGACTCTTTTCTAAAGAGCGCCGATCCAATTACAAAGTGTCATGGTCGGACTCGGCGAGTTTGGCTTATCATTGTAGCCGTCTTGCTGATTAATAAGCACTGATTTAGTGTGCGCTATAAAGCATATTTCAGCCCTCATCCATTATAAAAAAGACTTGTATAGATAGCTCAAATGCGAAGGACAGGAGAGCTCAGAAATATTAAAAAATAAAATCCTACCAGAAACTTTCCGAACAACCTGATAGGTTGTTCGCTCCCCGCTCCCTTCCGCTCCTTCTCTCTCTCGCTCTCATTCCGGGTAACTATTGCTCATTCGATCGATTTATTCTTCACGTACTCTAGAAAGGTTGTTCATTTGTATGTACACAATTAGTTAATTTTAGTCGTAAATTTGATAGTGTCCCAACTTTGACCTAATAATACTCGAAGATGAAACTTGATATCGAAAATCGGCAAACGCAGTTTGAAACAGCATCATTCGAAGTACTTAATTTTTACTTTTCAGTGGAATTGGAGGAACTTTTTTTTTACTACCGCCGCGGGGTAGTCGAATATCTCGCGATTCGTTTCTTATACTGGTTGGGGGAGGAGGGGGAATAGCTTAGTAGCTGGATGCCGCGTTAACCGAGAGTCATTCTCGCCACCCTACTAGCAGCCAATAAAATCAAACCTTGCATGCAGTTGTTTGCAACCAGCGATGAAGGTGCGAACGAGGCCCGTGTCGAATACTAAAATAATATACGTTCAAAATCAGAAAACAATAATGTGGTGAATGCGAAAATGAAACGTGACATGCACTGTTCTGCGCAAACGTGCATGATTCAATCGAAACAGGAGTGAAAGGTGGCTGCAAGCGGTTTATTGCATTTTAAGTACTGTGCGAGTTTTTATTTTAGTAGCGAGTGATGGTCATTCACTGGTCGATGACGCTTCGATATGAAAGATTAACCGTGATCAGAAAATCATATCATAGAGCAACGATATGAAACTTTATCTCGTGGATCTCACAGACGAGTGAACAGCAGGATGGGTGATACAAATACCTACCGCCGCGGGGCTCTCGAAAATCTGAATAGAACGGTATCATCTGTTCTGATGATCGGCGTTTCTTTGATTACTCACTCCCGCCTAATCACTAGTGCACAAACACGTCATCACCTTTTCGCGTGTAAAACGTGTTCCAGACACATTCTAACCTCGGGAATACTTGTATCTGCGTTATGAAACAAACAAAAGAAATAATTTTATGATTATAGGCAAATGATTATCAAGGGAGCTACGAAGTGAGCGCTCGGTTCGTGTTCTTTGCTATGTATACGTTTTTCATTGTTGTTTGATATACGGAAATGATTGTAAGTTCCCGAGAGAGTTTAAAATACGTTATCGCAAGCCTAAGCCAATCTGTATTCCCCCCTTTTCTCGCAGCAGTTCATAGAACACGTTCTAAGATGAACGTGGCTTGCATTCCGTGTTTACGTGTCTAGGTTGTGGCGAAAATTACCGATCCACACTCTTCAGCCGCGCTAACAACTCGTTTCGTACAATTCGATTTTTGAAATGCTGATAAAA
Source organism: Pristionchus entomophagus (assembly GCA_036245825.1). Lineage (NCBI taxonomy): Eukaryota > Metazoa > Nematoda > Chromadorea > Rhabditida > Neodiplogasteridae > Pristionchus > Pristionchus entomophagus. Next base: position 37,315,475 of record BTSX01000006.1, read on the forward strand.
CAGCTTCCAGAGAACGACTTTTGTTTAAAACGGAATGCAAATATTCTGATCGAGATGGCTAAAATGAAGGCATTCTTCATTCGATAAGTAAACATGACAAGGATAATTCATTGTGAAAATTTATCATTTATCTGGTCAAGACCAGAGTTTCAGCATTCATTCCTATTTCGACTGTTCATGCGGGCCAGTTCACATGGCGATATAAAAGTCCGTGCCTGGAATGGTAACCATCGGATGAAGAATTTCACGAGCAAGATCATTACACCTATTATAAGTTAATCGTGTTCGTCAAATTTCTTGTGTATCTTCTATTTCGAAAAATAATTTCATGAGAATGACCTGTCGGCCGTGCAGAAAGTGGCACTCCGTAGGTGAGAAGAAGCAATTGCGGTCGTATCTTGAGACGATCCGGTTGACAGTTAGAAGAGTGATTCTATAATCAACATTATTTGTAAGTGTTTCAAATATTGGGTTGAGGAATAAGTAACGCTCGTTTTTGAATTTTTTTTCACTTTATCATAAAAACTTTACAAAGCACGATAGAATCTAAAAATATTCTCCATGCGCATCGATGACCTTCTGCCATCTACCAGGCAGCTTGTGGATGCCCTCGTGAAAGAAGGACTGGGGCTGGTTCTTGAAATAGTTGGTCAGTACGGTCTGGATAGTGGCTCGGTCTTTGAAGCTCTGTCCCTTGAGGAAACGCTGGAGGTCTGAGAAGAGGTGGTAATCGGAGGAGGCAAGGTCGGGTGAGTAGGGAGGGTGGGGGAGGACAGTCCAGCCATAGCCCGCCAGCTCAGCCTTGGTCTTTCTTGCGACATGCGGGCGGGCGTTGTCGTGCTGAAAGTAGATTCGAGCGTCCTTCCCGCGTGTTCGTTCGACAGCGAGTCTCAGCTTCCGTAGCTGAAGAGCGTAGACCTCTGCAGTGATAGTCGTCCCCTCGGGTAGGAGTTCCCAGAACTCCACTCCTCGCACTGACCACCAGATGCACAACATCACTTTTTTGGGGTGCAAATCGGGTTTGGGGACATCTGCTGGCTTTTGGTCCTCTCCGACCCACTGTCTCATGCGCTCATGGTTGTCGTAGAGCACCCACTTTTCATCACCTGTGATGACATTGTCCAGCCAATCAAACCGGCGATGCAGAGTGAGAAGAGTCGAAGCCATGTCCACTCGGCGATCCTTGTCATAGTCGGCCATCTCCCGAGTTTCCACTTCTTTCCAATCGCGTGAAGTCCATTCACGGCAGTTTTTTGGTCGACCCCAAGGAAGTCAGCAAGATCGCGCGTAGTGAGATACGGGTCAGCCTCCACCTCAGAACGCAATCGATCGAGGTCCAACTCCATGGGGCGACCGGGTCGGTCTTCATCTTCGAGGGAAAAGTCGTGTTTCTCGAATTTGACTACCCACTTTCTCACGGTGGTTACATGCGGGGTATGTGTGGGGTAAACCTGCTCCAGTTGTTCATGAATGGCGGGCGGTTTCAAGCCAGATAGAAAGAGAAAGAGCATCACGTTCCGAATGTGAATTCGGTCGGGGACGAAATTGTGCGGCATTCTCGCCTGGGAGACTAGGGAGAACTGAATCGAAAACATGTGTGGAATGCCCGAGGGGCCCTCTCTCCAGTGTAAACAGGGTGGCAGACGGCAACAAAAAAAGAGCGAGCACGAGGGTTCCAAAGTCAGAGAGAAAAAAACGAGCGTTACTTATTCCTCAACCCAATATCTCGGATTAAGGCTATCATTCGACCAGGAGTTAATGCTTGAAGTGAACAGGAGAATCGGAGGAGCTTGGAGAGCTTTCAACAAGTTTCACTATTTTCTTACGAGTAAAGGAGTGGAGATGACACTTAAAACAAGATTCTTTCGGATGTGCATTGAGCCAAGTTTCATATACGGAAGTGAAGTTTGGAGCCCTACAAAGAAAGAAAGAAATCGATTGATAGTTGCACAAAGAGCAATGATCAGAAAGATGGCAGGAGTAAGCAGGCTTGATAGAAGAACTAACGAATGGCTACACCAAAAAGTGCCTTTGATTGATATTCGAATTCGAGCTATGTATAGAAAGTGGAACTGGGCCCGAAGATTAGCAACAATAGAAGATGAAAGATGGGCCAAAAGAATTCTGAATTGGACACCGTGGGATTGGCCGAGACCGCCCGGACGACCGAAAATTCGATGGAGAGATGAGATAGTAAAGAAAATAGGAATAAATTGGGACACTACGTGCAGAAGAAACCCCCATCTATGGAGCGACTGTATCATTCAACAGGCGACCCACCTGAAGCTTGAATAAATATTGATATTGATTTTGATATTGGTCATTGATATAAATTATGAATAAGAGCGGACCGATAGCCGACCCTTGAGGCACCCCAGATTTAATAGACACAGGTGGGGAAAAGTAGTCACCAATGAAAACGCGTTGTGATCTACCAAGAAGGCAAGATTCAAACCATCTCACTAAATGGTTAGATACACCCAGTAACGACAGCTTATGCATCAGAAATCTTAAATCAATAGAATCAAACGCCTTCTGGTAGTCAAAAATATAGTATCAACCGATTTTTTTAGAACTCAGAGCTCTTGTGTAAAAGGAAAGAGTTTCACAGAGAGAGGAAGTAGTGCTTCTACTCTTACGGAAGCCCGCTTGTTTAGTGTCAAGAAGAGAGTGTTGATCTAAGTAGGAAACCAGCTCATTGATAATAATTTTCTCGAAAAGTTTAGAAGCAGTTACAGTAAGAGAAATGGGACGATGATTCGTGATACCAGCATTACCAGCTTTTTTCGGGATAGGTTTAACATGAGCTGTTTTCCATTGGGAAGGGGCAATACAAGAGGAAAGAGAGATATTAAAAATAAGAGAAGAAGAGAAAGTGGTGAAACAATAGAAAATTTGCGTTTGGTGTAAACCAAATTAGGAATGTTGTCAGGAGAGCCATTTATTTTAGGTACTAGTTGAGAAATGGCTGAAAGGATTTAACCAATATTAATAAAAGAAAGATCGAAAGATAAGGTAGAACGGACTGCGGGAGGAAGAGGGGTGACCATGGGAGTTGTTTGAACTTTAGAAAAGAATCTAGAGAAGGCAGTTGCCTTGTCTTTGGTTGTTAACAAAATGGACGCATTACTATCAACTATTCCTGGGAGAGAAGATGAAGCAGGTTTAAAACGAGATTTGCAATTATGATAGAATGAGTTTGGGTTTCCAGAGTTTATCGCATTGCTTTCTCGTTTAATCTCAAAAGTCTTAAGAGCTCTGTTAAATCTCTCCCTCAGGGAATGAGTTGAATCGCAATTGGGTGCCATGTTGTGGAATCTTTGTAATAATCTATCATGCAATTTGCCTAAATACTTGGGAAAACCAGAGTTTGTTTTAGGGGTCTTCAAAGGAACGAACGCATCTAAAAGTGAGTTGATAAAATTACTAAAATAGGAGTAGGCTTCTGTAGCCGTTTTGTTAGATAGCGCTATAGTCCAATCATGAATCGTGATTTCCCTATTTATCAGATCCCCGTTAGCAAAGTTATAGTTTCGAGAAGGTTTTACAGACGCATTGATTGAAGTTTCAAAAGAAACTTTGAAAGAAATCCCTACATGGTCAGAAAGAGGAATGTCAGGCATAACTTGGGTGATACTTGGCGAATTACATAGAAGAAGGTCAAGGATGTTTTTCCCTCTAGTAGGAAACTCAACGTATTGGTTAAAGGCTTTGGTAGTTATAAAATCCAAAAAAGGGGTTAAGGAAACGGTTGGCGAGGAATATGTGTACCAATCGATTGAGGGGCAGTTCAAATAACCCATCAGAATGGACGGGTGCGGACAACTGGTTGAAAGGTTTAGATAATCAATGAAAGTGGGGGAAGAAGAGAGGGGATAGTTAGGCGCGCGATAGATATTAACGATTCGTATGCAATTTGTGGCATTGGTCTTGACATTAGAGAAAATGTCGATAGCAATACATTCGAATCCAGGAATAATGAGAGAAGAGACATAAACAGGAAGCGTAGATGAGTGTGCATAGATCAGAACACCTCCACCTCTAGAGTCTACACGATCTGCACGAAATACAAAGTAGTCACTCGCGCCACTCAACAGAAACGCTTCACTATCCGTATCACTCAGCCATGTTTCAGTAAGAGCAAAAATATCAAACTTTCGATGATTCAATAAGAAGGTTACAGTATCGATAGAGTTCCTAACACTCCGGCAATTTGCAAAATAGAGGGAAAGGTTTTGCCTAATAGGGGTACCGTAAGATGAGGGGGCACAATTAGAAAAGGGGGTCGAGAGAGGGGGGACACTCACAGAACTGCCACACAAGTCCTATTGTTGAGTCACAATTGCCCGTTCCTCCTTCGCATCCGCAATACCACCACCTGAAGAGAGAGAGGGGATGCGTTGGGATTTTTCTTCTCTTCTTTCTTTGATTTGTCTCGAGTAGTGATGAAGGAAGTGGAGGGAGGGGACACAGTGACGGGAGGAACTGGAGCGGCAGAACTGACATTGGAGGGAAGAGAAGTAGAAGGAACGTCAAAGGAAGAGTTGGGTTTCGGAATTGTGCGAGGGCGGGAGTTCTTGTCGGAAGGAGTACGGTAGTTGGGAGGAAGAGGACGGTAGGTAGGTCCCTTGAACTCAATCAACTCGCAATGGCGAACTCCCCAGCGAAGGTAGTTAGACTCCAGATTTCTTGCTCTAGCTTCATCACGAGCGACACGCTCTTGTTCAAGCTCACTAGGCATCAGATCCCTTCTGAGGAACATCGATGGATCGAAAGAGGTAGGGCGACCAAAGGAGCGAATGGAGGAGAGGAGACGATCTCGGAGTACGGTAGATGGTAGAGAGATCTTCATGATCCTCTTTCCTGGTGGATTGTTCTCGGGGAAACGCTTGTGGGAAAATCTGACCAGCCTCGTAAGCGACCTTCAACTCCTTGTCATTCGTCTTCTCGATGATCACTTTGAGGGTCTCCTCATCGTGTCGTGCGGTTTCTTCGGTGGATAACTTCTCGGTGGAACCAACCAGGACAGCTTTCGTCGACTTAGTCTTGATCTTCTCAGTATCTGCGATAGCACGGACGACTGACGCGTAGGTCGCCTAGGAACTGGGCGGGGTTACGGTAGAGGGAGGAATGACATACGGTAGGCTTCCAGCTCCGAACAGCTTGTCAATCTTGATGTGGAGTGACTGGACGAGCGCCGTTAGTTTGTCCACAGACTCTTGAGTCGCCAGGGGAGGCGAGGAAGGAAGCATTAGACAAGGAGGAGGGAGGGAGGGAAAAGCACTAGCGACCACTCTGCGGTGGTACTAATCGAGTTCGCAATAGGATTCAAGGACAGTGGTCATCAGCTATACACAATTATGAGGTACGTATGTATGTACCAGGGAATGGAGCATTTCCGTGCGATTTACACATGTAAATCACCTACCGGAACAGATTGTCGATTACTTGCATATTATGCATTTGCATTCAGTCTGACCAACTCACTAGTCGTCACGGGCAAGACCACGAACTTCCTGTTGTTCTTAATCTCGTCGAAGAATTTTCGCGATAATTGTTGTTCCCTCGTCAATCGCAAGTTTCCAATGGTAAGATAATGCTGTCATTTCCAGCAGAAACGAGAGCCACCTCTAACTCATTTTAAGCATTTTTTTCAATAGCAATGTTTTAGCAATTATACAATGAAGGTTTTAGCGGCATCAGAAAATCACGTCAAATCGAGCAACGAAGTAAGTCGCGCTAATGCTTTCCAAAATAAGTGATATGTGCGTTTCACTATCATTCCAAAACAAAATGAAGATCGGTCATTGCATAAATGATTCGTATCTGATAGCATTCCTTTCTAAAAACACGAGAGAGCATCACGCAACCTTTCAGGCTGGATACCACGCAAATCCAGTTGTGTCCAGAGTAACGCCTACACCGCCGGCCTCACTCGAGTATTCGTGAACAAGTGAATCGTACAGCTTCGTTATTCTGGTTGATTGCCTATCTATCGAATGCGAATATATGTGGACAATCAAATATTTCCTATGGAAACATTGAACGTGAAACGAAAGCTATGTATTTTCTGGTATACTTTAAATATAGTTTTAATTTTCACATCATTTTTTAACTTTCTGAATTGTACGAAAACCGTGATAAAAGCATCGAATTTGCTCGACATGTCGAGAGTGTGAAGTCGTTCACTATTGTTTGTATCGAAGTCGGCAAATGAAATAATTACGATAAGGAAAATCCGAAAATGAATTTGCGATGAATTTTCGGTGAAAGTATCCACTTCCTCAGTGCTCACCAGAAGTGGAGTTTCCCACAGACATGCATCTCGGCTTCGCGGGAGGGCATGGCCCGTTCAGGCAATGCATCTGTAAAATGCATATCGGAAATGTTACGAATGACGCTGAGCTCACAGTGTCCGATAGGCACTTCTGTCCGGAGGGACATGGAGGCACACACTCAGTGCTGTCGGAGACACACGTGGGCAGCGGATCGCACGGGGGAGCGAAGCATTGGACCTGCGTTTAGGCTTATTTAAAATGCACCTTTTATCGGCTTACAGTCTGCATTACGCATCGCTTCCCCACCGGACACTCATGTCCATTGCACGATGGCTGAGCGATGGCGATGGCGAGAGAAAGGAGCGTTGCCTGAGTATCTAAGCCGTGGGGGGGGGGGTGCCTGCTAAAACTCACGAAGACAATGGCGAATTGCATTGTTCAAACTTGAAGGAAGGGAGGTAAGCGAACAGTATTTATGACGAACGCTATTTCGATGGAAAGGATAGATACAACTCACAAGCTCACGCGCTTTTATAGGTTAAGATGAGTCAGAAGAAGTTTACCAACGAAGAGCAACAAAACATCGAGGAATTAGAGAGGGGTAGAGAACGATAGGAAAGGATCACTTGGAGTTCATAATCTTCAATCGTCAGGTAGTTTTTTTCAGAGCAATTCGTTGCGCATTTCTTGTATTTTTAGTGCATTATATCATCAATTTCATATTAATAAATAACGTAAGCCAACGAAGTAGCTAAATTGTTGTTATCACTATTTATAAAATTCTAATATGAGGTATTCCCCTTCTTTCCTCCTCTGTTTCGCTGTTCAGTCGTTCCGTAAATATTTGCGGTTTCATCCCCATTCAATTCTCCCTGGGTGATGTATGTGTTCATGCGATTTTCAGCTCTGATTCGGGCTATTTTTAGTGTCAATTCGTCGACGAGACAAATCGCAATGAATTCTGCAACGTAATGAATGCAAGTATCGAGCAGTGAGACTGGAGTAATCTTGTTGACCACACTGGCATTGTGGAATCGAATCGTGCTGCAGACATGATCACCTCCCTCGAGCATCTCATACGATGTGTTGTTGCAGTAGTCATTGCGCTAATCGTCGTTGCTTTTCTAAGAACGAACGTGTGCCTAGTCGGCATCTGTTTGTCAGCCGATTTGCACTTACGCCGATAAGAGCAAAGTGATAGGTGCGTGCAGTGGCGAGCAGGACGGATTTGAGACAAACGGTGCTGATTATTATTACCATTTTCAACGAAGCATAGTTAAAGAGAGCGACCTTTGCATATGACAAGTCGCCCGTGAGATGATAGGATACATGTGTACAGTCATGGAACCGGGGAAATCAGAGATCTCATTGGCCATTTGATATATTGTAGCGATGAAGAGCAAGAGTTCACTTCACCAACATTCACGTGGTGTGCAAAAGTATGAGTTGTACATCTTTTGTGAAAATGTTTCGATACCATATCATGGGATATCGTACCACTGCGGGGATTCTATGAATTAGCGATAATATTTTTTGTAATGTAGTGTTGATGGATGATTACAATTCTGATTCGGTGATCTCTCATAAACATGAAACGAACAGCGCTAAATTCTGCAACAATCCCTGATTTATGCAGAACATATTCATGCGATGGCGACATGTTGTTTCAATGATGATCAGTGACGTGATACGATACCCACATGGGTAGAGAAGAAGAGCGTGGTTGATAATTCGAAAAATGCTTATCATGCCACGAGATGATATAGGTGATTAATTACGAAGAATTTCCTGTGTATTTTGTTCGTGAGAGTGGTCGTAGTGAGCCAGCGTGAATGGAAACCGAATGCAGAGTTGGTTCCAATCAAAATTGAATTTATTCAGAAATGAATTCCATTTTTGAACGGCTCACAATTTGTACTTTTTTTTTCTTAAAGGAACCTGGTCATGGTGGACGATTGTTGCTCAAAATGTGTGCAATTACCCCAAAGATCGATTATTAAAAATAAAAAAAATTTAATACAATTAATTAGAATTATTTAATTTAATTTAAAACTACTGTAAGAATAAATTGGTCCACGGATAGCTGGGCGCTTACGGATACGAGCCAAACTTAGAATAGCTGGGGGATGTCGTGATGTGACTGGGTTCCAGGGCGAGAGAGTGTGCGGAAAGCGGAGAGCGGGCAGAGCGAGAAAGCCAGAGAACGCGGCAACTCTTTCCTTTCGTTTTGCTGTTGTTTCTTGCCACTTTTTATCGGTTTTTTTGCTTAAATTTTGTATTAATCTTGCTGCTGTCGTGTTACCTGATTGCTGCAGCCCATCTGCCCACGAATACCATGCTCTTTTGCTGTCCTCTCACGCCCCTGATCCTGTTTCTTAACTGGGCATTTTCGTGAAGCGTCTTTATCGCAACGTTCACTGTACTGATTCGCTTCAAAGACAATGAAAACCATTTAATAACAAATCCTCCGCCAATGCTCTTCCCATCCTCTATCACTTTTTACCTGCGCTAGTGATTCTTATTGGCGGGAACTTGGCCTTTGTTCCTCATTATACAAGATGCTTTCTTACTTGCTCACTTTATCGCTATTCTTTTGTGCACTTGCGGAGCAGAAAGAAAATGGATCTAATTAAATAACAGAAATATTGGTTAGCACTGAGTCTTATTCGAATTCTTCCCCGCTTTCCTCGCTCATTTGCTTATCGCCCGTTCTTTCTTTCTCATGTATGACATTGCCGTATCTATTCCTTGTCCTACCACCAATGCCACGTTTTAAAGGATTAAATTTACTTTATTTGCCGCTTTTCAGACCACGCTGATCGTCATGGAGTACGACGGAAGCGTCGTCATCGGCACTAATTCGCGAACCTGCTGGGTTAGTGTTCCCTTCTTTCTTTAAAAAAAAATGTGCCGTTTATTGTCATAATAGTTTCGTTTTGTGGAGTTTACTCTGTTTTCGGGAGTGAGGGCATTATCTTTTAGTCTTATTAGCCTAATTCTGACCGAAATTATACCAAAGTTATACTAGGCCTACTGAAGCGAACCGAGCGATCCGGCCAAATCGAAGAAGTAATTGCTTATTTATTTGGTAGTTTAATTTCAGCTCGTTCATCTCGTCTCGTACGACGAACAAGATCACGCCCATCACTGGCCATTTCTCCGTCTGGCGATCGGGCTCGGCCGCCGACACTCAAGCCATCGCCGATATCGTCAAGTACTACATCGAGACGTATAGGCGAGCATCAGGGTAATTGTATTTATTTTATCCCGATTTAAAATAAACCGGACGGCTTTAGCTATTTGTCATGCTCAATTGAGTTTAGTGTTGGTGCAAGCGAAGTAGGGAGAACGAGCCAGTAACTATCTACCGTTCATCTCAGCTCTTCTGATCGACCTACGGTCTAGTCAGTTTTGGTTTTGGATTTCCTCCCCTAAGTAGTGTGCTGCGATCATGTTTAGATGGACTATTTCCATAATTGTTTGAGTATATCTTCGATTGTTAGGGATACCTCGACAAGGCATGGCGACCCAATCTCACCAAGGATGAGTGCATCGAGATCGTCAGGACCGCTGTCGGACTGGCTGTCTTCCGTGATGGGTCAGTCGCTTTACTTCCTTTTGATCTCTTCTCTAATATTTCTGTATTTCTCTCTCAACTATGTCCTAAACGTAGCAACTGTTCGAGTTGACGCTTGGATGGCATAGATTTATAATATTTGAAATGAAAAACGCGATCGCGTGCAAAATATTAAGGAATCTGTGTGAAACGTGATAAATGAAAGGGTGGACTATTCGACACGTCTTCCCCTCTTTCTCGACAAGATCGGTCCGTCTATCAGGATTGTCTCACTAGATAGGGACACTGGCCACACTCATTTTCATTCAATTGAAAATTGATACTGATTGCAGGCATGGCTGACATCGATTCGATGGATACCCCGAGGCAGTCTTCGCCGGTGAAGTCAACAAACTCAAGGAGGAGAAGTTCAAGCCTCGAGAACAGGAGGTTGCTGTCTTTGTTTATTGTGAGGGCTGATATTGAATGATATCTATGTGTGTTCAATGATCGTGATGAGTCGTTGCTTCCCTTATTTGGTTAGCATTTCATAGTGGCATGCTGCAGGTCACTCTCGAGCCTACGAGCACGATCACGCCGTCGTCGTCGTTGAGTACAGAGCAAGAGTCGGCAAAAAATCTTATTGTCCAAAAAATATAATTACTTTTGTTTCGTTATAACTTGATAAAGCATTTAAAAACATATTTATGTTGTTCCCTGACTCGGACTACGTGTGATGGACGACGTGTAGCAAGACCAGAAGGGGGGACGAGATCGGCGGGTATTTTAGTTCGCAGGGCTACGGTAGGCAGGCTGAGGGATCGGACAGGGATAGGCCGGTGCTAGAAAGCAAGCAATCACACATGTAGTCGAGCATTCTTAAATAAACACATAATTGGTTAGCGAGGGTTACGGTAGGAACATCAATCGGTAGATGGGCTGGTTTGGATGGTGGAGGGAACCGTCTTGTCTGTGCCGTTCCAAGTTTACAGAGAAAACAACGTTTTTTCTTCACAGCTGTTGTTCGATTAGCACATTTTGATAAAAATAATTTTTAAAAACCATAAAAATCAATAAAATACAGTAATAATGAAATAAAAATATTTTGAGGTTCGTGGTGTATTGAGAGTGCATCCAGGTCGACATTTGTGTCGGTAGCCCTCAGTGCAAAAGCCGGCTCTGGTTCCGATCCTTGAAAAAAAAGTATTTTTTAAAGAAAATTTTTCTAATTTTTTTTTATTTTTGTTTTTATTATCGGAAAGGTTATTTCTTTCATTTGAGCTTCAATCTTCTACGAGTGCCAGGTCCCTTTAATTTTCATCCCTGAATCGTACAATCTTGCCAGAAACAGCAACTCTTGCTCGACTCCAATATGCAAATGAGGGTTTATGTGCTTGTGCAATTAAGGTTTACAATGAGTGTCTGCATCACTCGAAAATATTATTACTCAATAAAAAATAAGGTGACGTGTACCTGCCATTGTATCATGAGGTTATACAACAATTATATATTTACGTCTGTGCAAATCCAAAATATGTCGGAGGAATGAATCATGAGTATTACGTTGCTGCGAAAGCGTTGTTCGTGTATACTAACCTACTGGGTGCAAAATAGAGACACAAATTGAACTTCTGCAGACACAAAGTGGACATTTCATGTGCTATATGACGCCGTTTGCCTTATTTTCGAGCGAATTCGGATAAGTCTGGCACAGGCCCAAAAAGTCGATCCTATGAAACTGTGCGTTTTGGGGGCATCGAGGGTGGTGAAGACGATGGGCATATCCATTTTGCCCCTAGATGCCTCGTTGGCTCCAGACGGCGTCACGTCGAAATCACCTTTTTAAGAGCTACTCGATTTCCGAGCGTGCTAATTTTAGGTGAACAAGTTTCCTGGGGTATATTTGAATGCGAACACGCCTGACTAGTTTTTTTTTCAAGATTTTCAAAAATAATTTTTAAAATATCAACTTCTCGTAGACTGAAAACAGCGCTTGCCAATGTGCACAAAGCGATCCAGCGTGTCGAGGGGATTCTAAATATGAGAGGCTTCGCGGTATTTTCGACCACCAGAGGGGTGTAGGCGGAAGTAGAAATTTGAAATTTAAAAAATTCTAAAAAAATAAATTAAGTAATTTGAATGATGCTCTACAAAACTGCGTTGGCAGAATATATATTTTTTAAAATTTCGTTTTTGAGTACGGTAGGGTCAAACACGTCGTGTCGAGACCAAAACAATAAAATCGGCCTTCGAAAAATGGTCATAACTTGCTTCAAAATTGAGTTAGAAATTTTTTCTTTTTTTCCGATTGAAGAGCTGACTGAGTTCTAAAACTTTTTTGTTGACAATTTCATTCCATCTCAAAACAGGTGGTCATTATGTATGAAAAAATTACGATTTTGACGGTTTTTCAAGCATAACTTTTTCCATTGAAGTTTGCAGGATTTTGGTCGAAAATTTTTAGTCTCAGAATGATGTCCCTTTATGATTTTCTGGCTTATATTTGAGCGTAGAAAACGAATTTGCTAACTAGAGCTCATGAAACCTCGAAAGAAACAAGTTATGCTATAATGAAAACACCAAAAAAAATTTCGTACTCGATCGCATCCATGACACCGCGCGACGAGAGAGCGTGGGGAATGGAGAGAGCGTGATTGAAAATGTGATTTCGACGTGACACCCGTCTGGAGCCAACGAGGCATCTAGGGGCAAAATGGATATGCCCATCGCCTTCGCCACCCTCGATAACCCCAAAACGAACAGTTTCAGAGAATCGACTTTTTTGGGTCTGTGCCAGCCTTTGCTCGAAAATAAGGCAAACGGCGTCATATATTAATAAATACAAGAACGTATATCATACAAAGCATACATTAAATATTATACGAATTCCAAACGACGCATATTGCGTCAGACTGTTCACTCAAGATGCTGGCACATCTCCGGAACCCTCAAACACGGGAACTCTCAGAGCAGTTGGCACGCGGGGGGAAGCACTCCCGCCAATGCGATTGACACCGATGGCGTGCGCCTCTTTCTCTATCGGCAGCTCTATTCTCAACGGAATGTGAGGAGGCTGGATGGCTCTGCAGCCGGTTCAACTCCATCAGATTGAGAATGAACTTCTCAATGTCGATCTTGTTCGCGAAGTGCGACTTGCCGAGAAGTCGTTCGTAACGCTGAAACTCCGATAACTCCAGTAGCGCAGCGCAAGCACGATATACAAAATAATGGGCATGGTGTCTGACTGCCATGCCGACGCAGGCAGGTTCGACTCCCGCCCGCAGGTAATGGGCATGGTGTCTGACTGGCATGCCGACGCAGGCAGGTTCGACTCCCGCCCGCAGGTGATGCTTTGCAAGAGTCAGAGAAAGGCGCGCGCCCCAACCACTAGTCTCCGTCGAGCGTTCCCCAAAAGTTGCCGATAACTCCAGTAGCGCAGCGCAAGCACGATATACAAAATTACGAACAAAAGGCGAAAAAAACTTTTTTTTGTTGTTATTAGTAGGTATGCGGAATGCGCGTTCTACTCATTTTGCACATTCTCTCGACTTACTGATCGGTGCGAGAAAGTGCAGCATGGCGAGAGACATTTTGTTTCAGTTGGCATCCCTAGTTATCAAGAGGAATATAAAAACTGACCGCTTGTGCGGCTGCGACTACCGTAGTCACTAGCAGAGCGGAAGCGAGCAGTCTGATCCTCATGATGAAGCTGTGAGATCGTGCAATTACCTCATTGGCTTTTATAGCAGATATTTTGAGAGTCACCGGCCATCGAAACAATCGCGCTGAAAACGAGATCGTGTTTTCACTTTTCCGAAAATGGCCGCTCAACTCCCGCGATCGAACACAAATCGGGGGCATCTATTAAAAATCCGATTTTGTGCTTAAAATTCCTCTAAAATACAGAGGAATCATATTTTCACTGTACAAACAGTGTGTTCATCCTAGAAAGTGCTAAATCCGATATTTTGGGGCGATTTTCTCGAATTTGACCTACTCAAAAATGTCAGATCCACTTTGTACAGAGCTCGTTCGATAGAGCATGGTCATAGCTACACAACAAGCTCTTGGGAGAATGATTTCATTGAGAATGAACTTTGTGTTTCTTCGATCTCGCTTTTGAGGGGAATTCTGTCGAGGGAAAAGGGGCGGGGCTGGCGGTCCCTAACCATGCGACCGATCTCCATGGTTTCGTTGATCCAGATTCGCCCAAATGCAGGGATCTCGTGTATTCCAACTTTTGTTCAAGGAATATATTTTATGCAATATTATATACCTCTGCGACTCAACATATTCTTGTCAGCCGGCGCACTAATTGGGGACGGCTGACAGGTCCCCCGACACGAGAGATAGTGTGGGAATAGAAGTGAGTCCATCTCGCGATCCTACACTGTCTCTCGTGTCCTGACCCAATTGGTACGCCGCGGGTAGTGTATTCCGTAGTATTTCTTTCGCGATGCTCTCTTTCCTCGGATATTTCTTTATAGTAGAATTAATAGTTTGTTCTCTAAAACATACTCTCATTCCACAATCATGACAGGTGAATGCGAATTATCTACTTATGCCTGCTTCTACTCATTGTCGAGATCTCATAGCAGGCTACTGCTTCAGATACAAAGGTTCTTTTGAAAAAAAAATTAATACGAACATGTGAATTGAGTCAATTGTCCTTTAACGTTGACACTATACTTCGAAAAGGAACTGAGGAACTAGTTTTTTTTACTAATCCCATGTGCCGCCATTGCCTCAAAATAGGGTGAGGAATGAAGAGAGCAAGGGAGCGAAAACGAGGGAGCGATTCAACTTGACATCAATTGCATCGTGCTTATAAATGCGTTGATATGAGAATCTAATTGATGATGAAATTCCGTCCAAGCGCTGACTGCTACTCTACCTTGGGGCACATCATTTTCAGTTTGAGTGATATAGCCGAAGAATCGAAATTGTCTAAACGACGGCTCTGGAAGTATAACACACAATTTTCAGATATTATAACAAACACTTCTAAGATGGTTTGTTACATTTTGGAACCAATGACAGTAATTTGCGTTAGGATGTTTTCCGAAGATCTAAATAATAATTGGTTATATGAATATTGATTTTTAAATGTTGTAGCCGAAATAAATTCACCATCGTCAATCTCCAAGTTTCTTCGCGATTTTGGTTAGAATCTCTTGATGTTTACACAAACAGTTTCGAAGTACTAAAACCTACTTCTCAGGAAATAAAGTGTTTTTCAAGTTAAGACCATCTAATCGACCATCCGTTCAGTTCGCTCTGCGTAAGAACAGCTTCGGATCCGTCGGAGATTTCGTGAATGGTGTTGATAACAATGCCTTGTATATTCCGAATTGATCTTTTCGAAAATACATTATAAATAAAATATATTTGCTTAAAAAAACTAATCGAGTGAGATGCCACCGACCTAGAGACAAATTGCAGCCTTGAGCGAACGCAGCAGTGGCGAGGAGAAGAAGAGAGAAGTAGTGATGAATCACGGATTGAGAAGAGGAGACCCCGATGATTTCTCATCGTTTTGACTCTAGTTTGTAGTGCATAAATGTTTGGGCTGGACACTCTCGCAACAGTTTTTGTATCATTATGAGGGCAGGCTATGCAATATGATCGAGACAATTAGCGAGACAATTAATCGTGCGCATGGAAAATCATGGGATAATCCACGCACTCATAAAGTATCATCTAGTGTAACGACATTAATAATTCGAAAGTGCTGCCCCATATCGCACATATGCGCGTTTTTTCCTCATGTTCGTTCAAGTATTTGCATTTTTTAGTTCGCGATTCCGGGCTCTAACATATCTCATCTTCCCGTATGTATACATATCACGGATTTCCTCTAATTTTGAGGAAACCCTGACTACAGAAAAAAAAATTTCGTGTCTCGGATTTCTATGAAACTGGTGTTATTCACTAAAGTGAAGACGGGGAGAACGCCTGTCTACTTCATTTCTCCAAATTTGCATATTGAGCCCAGTTGGTGACCTACCTTTTGAAATGCTCGATCATCTCGGTCTGTTTTTGACCTACAGAGTCCGATTTTTTTCCCATGGACTCGTATTTCCGAGATTTACAATTTTTTTCTGTGTTGGTGGTGTCATTCCATGTCTACGCGCTAGAGCAGGGTGGTCGGTTTTTCAAAAAAAGTGAAAAAGTGCTATAACTTTCTTAGAAGTCCTGTCCCCAAAATTCCCTCGAGAGTGATTTTACTACTAACTGGTACCTACTACATATCTGAAAATCAGAGGAATCGGGAAATAGAAAAAAAAGAGGGCGGGGTTTTGTCCGAAAAACCTGCGATTTTTGCATATTTTCGAGGTTTTTCAATCATAACTTTTTTCATTGATGTTTTCAAAAGCTCTCATATCGAAATTCGGAATCAGCGTCCAAAAATACTGCAAAATTTTATATAGTCATATATTTTGGAGATAACATTTTTTTCGACCATGACCACTTTTTCACCATGTGGTCCGAATTTGGTCGAAAAATTGTTGTCTCAGAAACTTGTCCCTATAGTATTTTCTGGCGTATTTTTGAGCGTAGAAAACGAATTTACGAACTAGAGCTCATGAGGCATCGAGATGAAAAAGTTATGACCAAAATAGAGAACAAAATTGTTTCGCGATTTTCTTTATCGCATAACTTTTTCCTCTCGATCTTTCATGAGCTCTAGTTAGTAAATTCGTTTTCTACGCTCAAAAATACGCCAGAAAATCCTATAGGGACATGTTTCTGAGACAAAAAAAATTTTCGACCAAAATCGGACCATGGTGAAAAGTGGTCAAGGTCGAAAAAAATTTTATCTCCAAAATATATGACTATAGGAAATTTTGCAGTATTTTTGGACGCTGATTCCGAATTTTAATATGAGAGCTTATGAAAACATCAACGAAAAAAGTTATGATTGAAAAACCTCGAAAAAATGCAAAAATCGCAGTTTGTTCGGACAAAACCCCGCCCTCTTTTTTTTCTATTTCCCGATTCTTCTGATTTTCAGATATGTAATAGGTACCAGTTAGTAGTGAAATCACTCTCGAGGGAATTTCGGGGACAGGACTTCTAAGAAAGTTATAGCACTTTTTCACTTTTTTTGAAATACCGACCACCCCGCTCTAGCGCGACATGGAAGAAAATGTCACCCCATGCCTCCTCATTCGAATGCTTTTTTGGGGATTGTCTCTAGCTTGATTTTAAAGCAAGTTATGGTACTTTTCCTGAAGCGAAAAATAGTGAAATTATCCAAAATTCCTAAATGTCCCGACTTTGACCTACCAATACTCGAAGATGAGATCTGACATCAAAAATTCCGCAAACGCAGTTTGAAAGAGCATCATTCAATGTACTTAAGTTTCACTTTTCAGCCGGATCGGGGGCACAAAGTTTCTAATGCCGCGGGGCTCTCGAATATCTCGCGATTCGTCTCATATGTACTTCAGCTCGACAACCAAGGTATTCTCATAGAGGGGTTTTGAGCTTTAGAAAAGGGTTGAAAATAAATTCCGGGACTGCTCTGTGGATTCTTGAAATCCGTGATATGCTTTTGAAGGAATTCGCACCCGATTCAAACTCACTAGTCGGCAGTGCACGTTATCGGTGCAACGCCCACTTTAAATGCACTTTTCATGATACTTTGATCAGACTGATCGTAGTGTAAACGAATTTTGACGCATGTGATACATAACACATCTCTATAGAAAACAACTCTCCAGGAATGAATCCTTTGAAAATAGAGAAGCAAGGACGAAAGCTGTGTTACTCGCAAGACCATTGCATCTCATCATTGTAAATACTGTATTTCCAAATACCGGTAACTATGAACTTATTTGCGAATGTTCGTGAAGATCATGTAATGAAAATTTATCAAAATAAAGAAAATAATATAGAACAAAAGATCGGCTACCGGAATCAAGGCGGCTACATTCATATGCACTTGATTGGTACAGTATCTCCGGAAAGTATATTTACTCCTTGTTTGTTTTTCTTGTTTGACTTTCTAGTGAAACTTTCGAGCTTAAAACGTATCTTGATAAAAAATAATCAGGACCTAGGCTTAAATTTATATATATATATATATATTTTTGCATTTGCCTAGTTAATATTAATTGTCATTAGATCATTTGTAATTGTTCGTAACACTAATAGTAATATTGGGCACACGGGCAGATATTTGTGTAGTTGTTTTGAATGAATCGATTCTGTCAGCAGTTGGGAATCTAATCATCTGCATGACAACACGACGAATGGCTCGATTAGTGATGAGGAGAAGTGGAGCTGGACTGAGATACCTGAAAAAGAACGATTCTCTGCAAAAGAAACTTTCGTGTTGAGACATCATTCAGATTTTCTCACTTATATCGCACCAAGCCTGTTAGTGCTCCCCCCAGATAAAGCCAACATTAGGTACTGATCTGCCGCAACAACTAATCGATTCAGTTAATGAATTGACCTTGACATTACATTGTCGTTTTGCAGGAATGAATAGTTCAAGTTGACTCACTTCAAATCTGTCAGCCAAGGCATTTGAAAGAGAAAGAATGCAAGCATGTACGGATCGCCGTCGCCGATTGAGAAGCTTCGATATATCACAACCTTTAATAATGAGTGAACTGAGTTTGTCCTTCGGAACGCTCTTGAAAAATACCATTGCTGCCATGTAAGGAAGCTTGAAGAGTGCGGTGAGAATACCGACCAGCAAGAGGTTGCGCTCGGCAGTCAAATGCCTGCATTCATCATTCATCGTTATTGAATCATCTTGTCAAAATATGCGGGAGTGATCAGGTTGGTGGTGTGGGAGAGATAAGTGGGAGATTCAAAATGAGCTTCTGAAAAGGTAGTTTGGGAAACTACACTCTTGAATTTCATTTTCTCATGAATTCGTCTAAGATAAACCGTACTCTAATGTCCAAATAAAATCGTTGAATGAAATACGAAAGAAAACAATAACATGCCTCCCCCACACGCGGATCAGACAGGCGCCATACAGAAGAAAGGATGCAATGTTGGAGATGACGTTAACGAGGGCGATGTTGAACCAGATCGATCCCTGTGAGTGAAAAATATGTCCAGAGACAGGGATGGGAAATTAGCCTGAGCGCAGCGAAGTGGATCATTACTCGCTATGGACAAGATCATAACTAGGCATATATCTTAGAATCAATGAAACCTCAGGGCGGGCACATCGATTCACATATCGAGCGGGATGTGAACCCTGATTCATCACCCCTTGTCACCTCGTATATGTGGTCTGCGGTATCGATATAGTAGAACGGAATGCCTTTTCGGGTGGTCTTCCAGAACATCGTTTTGTGATTGAGAAGAATAGTTATGGGAGGAACGGAGACGATGAGGCAGAGGAGGAGACCAATGGGAAGAGCCTTACGCCAGAACTGAACAGTTTTTTTCATGTGCTTTCATGCTCCGGGATTTCCAACGACCACTAGGGCATATTGTCTCTCTCACGACACAGCAAAATATATGCTGTTATAGGAACATATTATTTGCTTGTTTCCCAATCCAGGTTAGTATTTATAGGTAAATTGAATTGCTAAAGTTCGTAGCATGGTCGCCGTAATCAACAAACCCAACCTTCTCGTATAGCATGGGGAAGTAGAGTGCTGATGCGCGGTTGAATGCCATTAGTACAACCAGAAACTCCGAGAGACAGTTTAGGTAGTAGGCACCACTGAAAAATATACTGTCAGGCGTTTCGAAAGGAAATACTGCCCCATCCACCAATTGACCAATCTTCATTCTGCGATACTCATATAATCACTTAAACGCGTGGATGACACTCATTTGTTTTAAATGAAAGACACTGGCCCGTAATTTGATATTTAATTTTGAAAGTTACAATTTTGAAATGGTAAACTGACGCGTACGATGCAGTTAGCCATCCACTCGGATTCAATAAGGATTCATAGAATCCGTGAACGAGAGGGTATAGTGGCAAACGGAAGATGAATGAGGAGAGAAGACAGGCAGCGATATTCTGGAGATGAATATATGAGAGGAATCGCGAGAGATTCAAGAGTTTCGGGGTATTAGCGGACGTAGGAAAAGTTTGCGCTATTCCGCTAAAAAGTGAAACTTAAGTACTTTGAATGATGCTCTTTCAAACTGCGTTTGCCGATTTTGATATCAGGTCTCATCTTCGAGTATAGGTAGGTCAAAGTAGGGACATTACGAAATTTACAACCGAAATTGACTCACGAGTTCAGTCAGACACCATAACCACTAGTGGTCTCCGGGTCGAAAATCCCAAAAGGCGCAAGCCTTCTTCTACCATCTTGCAAAACATGGTCGATCGTGGGGCTCGAACCAGTGATATAGTGGAGTTCAGTCAGACACCATAACCACTAGTGGTTATGGTGTCTGACTGGGCGTAATGGGCATGGTGTCTGACTGGCAAGCCGACGCAGGCAGGTTCGACTCCCGCCCGCAGGTGATGTTTTGCAAGAGGTAGAGAAAGGCGCGCGCCCCAACCACCATTGTACGAGAAGTTCCCTGCGGTAGGCCGCCATGGCCTAATGGGAATGGTGTCTGACCAGGGCGGCCTACCGCAGGGAACGCTTGACGGAGACTAGTGGTAATGGGCATGGTGTCTGACTGGCATGCCGACGCAGGCAGGCTCGACTCCCGCCCGCAGGTGATGTTTTGCAAGAGGTGAATGGGCAGTCAGGGTGAGTTATGGACTGATCGACGATTATCGACACTGTTGCATGTTTCAGTTTGATCGCAGTTGGGACCACATGGTGAAAACTTTTGACGGAGACTAGTGGTTGGGGCGCGCGCCTTTCTCTGCCTCTTGCAAAACATCACCTGCGGGCGGGGGTCGAACCTGCCTGCGTCGGCATGCCAGTCTGACACCATGCCCATTTTGCAAGATGGTAGAAGAAGGCTGGTGCCCCAACCACTAGTCTCCGTAATGAGGTCCTATGGTGTCTGACCGAAGCCATCTTGCAAAACATGGTCGATCGTGGGGCTCGAACCGGCGATATAGCGGGCTTCAGTCAGACACCATAACCAAAATTTCAAATTGAATGTGTTGTATTTTTATAGGCTCGAGCCTTCTTCTACCATCTTGCAAAACATGGTCGACCACTGTTATAGCGGGCTTCAGTCAGACACCATAACCAAAATTTCAAATTGAATGTGTTGTATTTTTATAGGCTCGAGCCTTCTTCTACCATCTTGCAAAACATGGTCGATCGTGGGGCTCGAACCACTGTTATAGCGGGCTTCAGTCAGACACCATAACCAATAATGGGCATGGTGTCTGACTGGCATGCCGACGCAGGCAGGTTCGACTCCCGCCCGCAGGTGATGTTTTGCAAGAGGTAGAGAAAGGTACAGATGGTATGGTGTAGTGGGCATGGTGTCTGACTGGCATGCCGACGCAGGCAGTTTCGACTCCCGCCCGCAGGTGATGTTTTGCAAGAGGCAGAGAAAGGCGCGCGCCCCAACCACTAGTCTCCGTCAAGCGCTCTCACGTGTCCTCTAAACCTTTCATCTATTTCTCCATGGGTTTTTCACTTATATCGATTTCCCCAATTTTATTGTAAGTCTTTCCCCGATTGTGTGTGTATCCAACTGTAAACTGAGACTGCTGTCCGATAGTGGTGCGGGATTCTGTAGCCTGTGGCACCTACCGTACTACCCTGTCTTCCTTCCGGTTAATTGTTGTTTCATATTGGCAGTGTTCCAATCGATCGAAGTGACACCATAACCACTAGTGGTTATGGTGTCTGACTGAAATCCGGGTTCGAGCCCCACGATCGACCATGTTTTGCAAGATGGTTGAAAAAGGCTCGGGCCCCAACCACTAGTCTCCGTCATGCGTTCCCGGCGGTAGGCCGCCCTGACATAGTGGTTATGGTGTTTGACTGAAAGACATTGAAAGAAAAAAGTTATGCAAGAAAGAAAATCCCAAAAAAAAAAAAAAAAAAAAAAGCTTTGGATTTTGGTCATAACTTTTTTCATTCAAGGTTTGATTAGCTCTAGTTAGCAAAATCGTGTTCTACGCTCAAAAATAAGCCAGAAAATCCTATAGGGACATGGTTCTGAGACAAAAGTTTCGACCAAATTCGGACAAAAGGGGGATCACATGGTGAAAAAGTGGTCAGAGTCGAAAAAATTTTTATCTCCAAAATATATGACTATAGGAAATTTTGGTGTATTTTTGTACGCCGATTCCGAATTTCAATATAAGAGCTCATGAAAACATTAATGAAAAAAATTATGATAGAAAAACCTCGAAAAAATGCAAAAATCGCAGTTTTTTCGGACAAAACCCCGCCCTCTTTTTTTTCTATTTCCCGATTCTTCTGATTTTCAGATATGTAGTAGGTACCAGTTAGTAGTGAAATCACTCTCGAGGGAATTTTGGGGACAGAACTTCTAAGAACGTTATAGCACTTTTTTCACTTTTTTTGAAAAACCGACTACCCTGCTCTAGCGCGTTGACATGGAATGACACCACCAACACAGAAAAAAATTTTAATTCTCGGAAATACGAGTCCATGGGAAAAAAAATCGGACTCTGTAGGTCAAAAACAGACCGAGATGATCGACCATTTCAAAAGGTAGGTCACCAACTGGGCTCAATATGCAAATTTGGAGAAATGAAGTAGAGTTTTTTCGGACAAATGTGCGGGCCATTTTTTTCTCCCCCCTCCGATCTTTCTGATATTGGAGTTGGTGTTAGGTACATGGTTTCTCTCAAATCACTCTGCGGGGATTGTTGCGGTAATTCCGATTAGGAAAATTACACTACTTTTTTGAAAAACCGACGGCCCCGCTCCAGCGCATAGACGAGGAATGACATCATCAACATAAGAAATGTTCCCCTCACCTTCCGCATTCGAATCTTTTTCGGAATTTTCTCTAGCTTTATATTAAAGCAAGTTATGGCTGTTTTCGTGAGTCAATTTTGATCGCAAATTTCGTAGTGTCCCTACTTTGACCTACCTATACACGAAGATGAGACCTGATATCAAAAATCGGCAAACGGTTTCACTTTTTAGCGGAATCGCGCAAACTTTTTCCTACGTCCGCAGGACTCTCGAAAATCTGGCGATTCCTCTCATATGAGACGAATCGCGAGAGAATCGAGAGTATTGAGGACCCCGCGGAAATAGAAAATTTGTATCCCCAATCTTGCTGAAAAATATAGTTTAAGTACTTCAAATGGTGTTCTATCAAACTACGTTTGTAGAATATTGATCTCGGATTTCATCTTCGAGTATTGGTAGGTCAAAGTGGGGACACTTTGCATTTTTTGATAATTTCAGTATTTTTCACTTCAGGAAAACGAATATAACTTGCTTTAAAATCGAGCTAAAGAAAATTCCAAAAAAACATTCGAATGAGGAGGCAGTTGGTAACATTTTATGCGTTGGTGGTGTCATTCCATGTGGACGTGCTGAAGCGTGGCTGTCGGTTTTTCAAAAAAAGTGAAAAAGTGCTATAACTTTGTTAGGAGTAATTTCGCCAAAATTCTTTCGAGAGTGATTTTAGAACAAACACGTACCTACTCCATGTTCAAAAATCAGAGAAAGCGGAGAATGGAAAAAAAGGGCGCGGCCTTTTGTCCGAAAAACCTGCGATTTTTGCAGTTTTTCTAATTTTTTCAAGAATAACTTTTTTCTTTCATTGTTTGATGAGCTCTAGTATCGAAATTCGGAATCAGCACCCAGAAATACTATAGAATTTCTAATAGACATCTTGCATTGTTTGATGAGCTCTAGTATCGAAATTCGGAATCAGCACCCAGAAATACTATAGAATTTCTAATAGACATATTTTTTCAAAATACAATTTTTTTCGACTTTTTTTCACCATGTGGCCTTAGGTCACCCTTAGGTCCGATTTTGGTCGAAACTTTTGTCTCAGAACCATGTCCCTATAGGATTTTCTGGCTTATTTTTGAGCGTAGAAAACGAATATGCTAAATAGAGCTCATGAAACCTCAAAAGAAAAAAGTTATGACGAAAATCGAGAACAAAATTTTTTTCGAGATTTTCTTTCAACCACAACTTTTTCCTTTCGAGGTTTCATGAGCCCTAGTTAGCAAATTCGTTTTGTACGCTCAAAAATAAGCCAGTAGGGACATGGTTTAGATACAAAAAATTTTCGAACAAAATCGGACCTAAGGGGGGACCACATGGTGAAAAAGTGGTATCAAAATTCTGTAAACGTAGTATATAGAGCACCATTTGAAGTACTTAAATTATATTTTTCAGCAAGATTGGGGATACAAATTTTGTATTTCCGCGGGGCTCTCGAATATCTCGCGATTCGTCTCATATGTCTGTTTGTGGTATGATCCGGAAGGGTCACACGGTTCAGGAACAGGCGAAATTCGATCATGCACAATAGTTGTTGAGTCATTTTAATAAATAGTAAACAAATAACTCACCACAACAGAATGTAAAGTGAATATTTTGTAGAAGCTTGAGTGGAATAATTTCTCTCGGTGCTTGAAGATAGCGATGAGTTCAAGAACGTAGAGAACGACGAGGAGAGGCACGTAGACTGCGTAGAGAAGGATTGCCCAGTCGGAGAGGATCATTATGGTTTAGAAGTGAGTATGCACAGTAGTAGCCTACTATTAGAAGGGTCGATGAAACGAGTGGGATGATTAGAGAACACGCTTGTTTTGATGATTTGAGATTAGTTGCGATTAGATCTAGCCAACACGAATGTTTGATGATATGGCAATAGGTGCACGCACGCAGTCTGAGTCTAGTGAATGGGACTCTTTAGGATGTTAGTCATAAGAATATTCAGAATCAGAATCATTCTCATGACAGCACTCATGACTTCGTTCTCATGAAAGCACAAAAAACACTTTGATAATAACAATCCAACAAAAAGGCAGCAACACTCGAGTGCCACGCGGCGAGAACTCGCCAATTGCCGAGATAATGCTAGCATTTAAATAAGGAGTGGCAGCAATATTTTTTCGGGGAAGCTGAGATGATAGCACTATTGGTCCCTTGAACGATAATGGAAATCCGAAATTTAAACGTTGTAAGTCGTCTCTGAGCCGAGAAATTAGCGTTTGAAGTTTTAATTCGCGCGCGTGATAGGGCAGGGAAAGGGCAGCTAAATGTTTGCGCAGCACATCCCTCTCTCTCCGCCACTTTTCCGCCCTTCCCTGTCTTCTCCTTTTCGGTAGGCTGAAGAGTCACTTTTTCGATCTGAACCAGTCCCTCCCAGTGGCTGCATTCTGTACTGGAACCCCCATTCCGGTGATCTACCAAAACATATCGGTGTAAAAGAACTGTCATTCCAGCGATTGGTCGATCTCTGCGATGTTCTCAGTATCGCAATTCCCAGGGAGAGATCAATGAGAGAGACCAGTCGGTTCTATGGGTGCCCTGCTATAGATCGAGTATACGGAAGATGGGAGAAAGAAGCGCCCCAACTGTCCAAAGATACTGCACCGGTAGTCTAGACATGTTATCGTATCTAATCTCGAGAGTATCGTTATAGGAGGAGGGAATTATAGTTGCACTGGATGGCCAATACGACTCACCGGGGTATGGCGCCTCCAATTGCAAGGTCACGGCCTTCGATTCGTCCCTCGATCTCATCTTGGTTGCGGTCTCCCTCTCATTGAAGGATCCGGAAATGGGTACCCATGGGGCGAGTAGTAATTAATAGTATATAATACTATAGAAGGGATCTCGTCTCGAATGGAAAGTTATGGATCGGAAAGGGCTCTTGAGGAACTTATCGATGATGGTTTCAATATCAGGTGTTTTATTGAGGATAACCCAGGATTTATAACGATTTTTGACAACCCCTTCTAAAGATGATTAGCACTCGCGTATCTGATTCAAATGCAACGGTGGACAAGAGAATTCGTGAGAATCCCAAGCTTGGTCATATCATGTCTCTGTTATCTCTGCCGCGAAACATCGAAAGAAAAAGTTATGGTTGAAAGAAAATCCCAAAAATAATTTCTTCTGGATTTTGATCATAACTTTTTTCTTTCGATGTTTCATGAGCTCTGGTTAGCAATTTCGTTTTCTACGCTCAAAAATAAGGCAAAAATTCCTATAGGGACATGATTCTGAGACAAAAAATTTCGACCAAAATCGGAGAGAACAAATTTTTCGACTAATGATGGAGAGTGATTGAGGGAGTCGTGCGGTACCTCAGACACCATGCCCATTATACAATGGAGAGAATGTGGCTGGTGAATAGGAGAATGGGTCTTAGTTAGGAGCGTAAGCCTCTTGCAAAACATCACCTGCGGGCGGGAGTCGAACCTGCCTGCGTCGGCATGCCAGTCAGACACCATGCCATGCCAATGGGCCCAACCACTAGTCTCCGTCAAGCGTTCCCTGCGGTAGGCCGCCCTGGCCTAATGGGCATGGTGTCTGACTACCGCCACTAGTCGACTCCCGCCCGCAGGTGATGTTTTGCAAGAGGTAGAGAAAGGCGCGCGCCCCAACCACTTGTCATGGTCATTTTTTGGGTTGAAAATCGAATGCCTTCGGATTTTCGGTTGCCGCGGGGTGGAAAGTTATCCAAATGCTCTAAAAAGTTGGAATCGTATATTCCATGCATTTGCAACTAACCAGTCCAGGAAAGACATTTGAACAAAAATCGGTCTTGGAACTGTATATAGGGAGAGAAAAATTATGTGAAAAAGTGAAAAATTCGTGCCCTGAGGTCAAATTAATATCTATCGTTATCAAACTCTGGGACCAAAAAAGACCAAAATTGGGTTGAGGAATAAGTAACGCTCGTTTTTGAGCATCGTGTTTGGGCTCATATATCTCCCGCCAATCAAATCTAAACGAGCTGACTTTATAGCATTTTTTCAGGGTATGCTCGAGTATCATAGCCGTTATTATTAGAAATATCACGCTTCCTGTGTAGGAGAGAAATTTAGATTTCAATGTACCTGATAATTTTCGAAAATTTTAGATTTTTTTTCGAAATTTTGTAATTTAACGTGGAAACTGTTCGGTAAATTCACACATTCTCAGGTGAGCAGCCCGATACTACACCTCTTCCATGGTGAAGTGAGAATGGTGCTCGATTCATTGTTGTATTATTATAGATGTTTCAAGGAGAACGTTCGTGAAAAATTGCAGTTCACTTAACTTATTTGTCTACCTTGAGGATCGAAGGTGCTGACCTATACACTAGTGCGCTCCAGTCACTCACTATGGAGCTATATTATCACTATAAACATTTGGTGCTACTTATGCTCCTATTTGAAAAATAACAGTTTTCCAAAAATATTATTTCAAAAGAAAAAAAAAAAATTAAAAAAAAAAAAAAAAACGGAATCAAAAGAAATGCGTGTTTTGAGGACTTTGGATTAAACCATACCCAAGACATAGTAGCCATTCTATAATTGTGGCTACATGGTGGATGATAGTGCAAAAGTTGCTCGTCCATTTAACCATCTAAGGCCTTACATTCAATTAGTACGGTTTACAGGAAATAGCAATAAATGTCGATTTCGAGGCTTGTTTTTCTATATCGGACTTACGAGCAATTTAACTCATAAAGAGAATGCTCCACACTTAGCAAAATTCGTCCATATTTTCAACAGGAAAGGTACTCCACATTCAAGCATAATTGAGGTCTTTAGATCTATTGCTAAGAAAACGCGGCTAGCAAAACTTCTTTCGGTCAGTAACTGAAAATCCTACACTCTCGTTAGGCGCATATCTCACACAGGCCTTTACTTGGATATTCCTCTGAACATCATCAGTGTAATGTATAACCATGATACTTTACTACTGCAGCTTAATTGTGGCTCAATAATTCTTCTTCCCTCAGTGCTGACCTGTCAAAATCTCAGGGTGAGGTGCGACAACTTTGAATTGAGCCAGCCATTGTGATCGCCTAAATGATCGGAGATATATGATATAGTGTGCGCTAAGGAGAGTATCCAAGCCCTTATCGATCATCAAAAACCGGAATATAATTGCACAATTTAGAAAGACGGGAGAGGTCATAATCTGAAATTGGAAGTCCTTCTATCACGAGGGCATCCACAAGCTGCCTGGTAGATGGCAGAAGGTCATCGATGCGCATGGAGAATATTTTTTAGATTCTATCGTGCTTTGTGAAGTTTTTATGATAAAGTGAAAAAAAATTCACAAACGAGCGTTACTTATTCCTCAACCCGATATATTATAATAAATTTGATTTTTAAAAAATAACAGTGTGATAATTAAATATGCACTCAGCATCCAATCAATCGTCGGCGTGGACAACACAGCTGGAGGGATTATCGGGAGGACACTCTCCGTCTATATCGCAGAGGTCACAAATCCCAAAATCCAATGAGTCGTTTTGAAGTATTACCACCACATGTTTTCCGGTATCATTTACAAGAGTCAGTATCGCGATGGACAGCAAACTTAATCGGTGACCCTGCAGAGATGGACTTCTGTCGGTCTCATATGCCTGCCAGCTTCTCGGCGGGCTGCTCCTCTAGTGCAAGCCATCTTCGTCGCATTTCCCTCGACGATGTTCGTCCAGCACCTCTATTTAATAGATATCAACTGGAACTATGTGAGT
Source organism: Pristionchus entomophagus (assembly GCA_036245825.1). Lineage (NCBI taxonomy): Eukaryota > Metazoa > Nematoda > Chromadorea > Rhabditida > Neodiplogasteridae > Pristionchus > Pristionchus entomophagus. The sequence goes on from BTSX01000006.1 coordinate 37,343,882, forward strand.
GGTTCAGATCGTTTACTCGACATTAAATGAGTACCAATTTACACTTGTTGTTTAAACATAAGCGAACCTAAAGAAACTTTAGGAATCATGACTTTTCCAATGCTTGTAGGTGCTTGGCTTTTACGGTTCGATATTCTCTTTCGGCACCTACGCAATCTGCATGAACGTCTTCCTGGTGACTTTGCCATATTCGCGTTCCACAATACGCAATCCAAGTACAGCGAGTGATCCCGCCGACGTGCAGAGCCACAGCAACCGCCATCTACAACACATTCGGAAGCATCTTCGGAGACGCACCGGCGCCCTACGTCGTCGGAGCGGTGAGGGGATCGAAGCTTCTAGAATGTATCGACAATTCCTGATGAATGTAGTAAAGATGATGATGTCATGTCAACAGATCCGATTTGAAAGAGCGTCGTTGGTTTGTCCAGCCATAAAACAATATCCTATATACGAGTTAAAACTGTCTGTTGCTCAGATCGCCGAGTCATTCCGCGACTATTCTGCTCCCGATCAATCAGGCGATCATCTGGCCGGCCGTGTGCAGTGCATGTCTCTTCGTGGTCGTTTGGACCATCGAAAGAGTGAGAGAATGAGAATCTCCTCATATAAGTGTCTTTCGTGAAACTCAATTTTCGTCCGATATGCGTTATCTTAGAATGTGAATTGTGATCTTTAGGATGAACAGCGGTGCGTGCAGGTCAAGCGAAGACGTCTCGAAGACTCCGAGGAGGTTACAGAAGAATGTACCGATGAAGCAAAAATGTGTACTGATGAGGCACTGACATTGTCAGCTGAATGCAATGATGAAGTACTGAGAATGTAAGGATGTGCCCACGCAACGATAAATGAATCATGATGTTTTTTGTCTCAAACGTACATATTCTTCTGACACACTGAATGGCGAGGATATATCTGGATTAGATTGCATCTACGCATCTCTCATCAAATTCGACTTGTTGAACGGGATTCCCAGAGACTGTTTGGTTGATCGATGCGTGAGTGGTATTACCTACATAACACAGGATTTTCGATATAATTGAGATTCTGCCAACAGGGTCCGTACAACGATTTTGCAACCTATGCTCTATATTTATAGGCTCGAGCCTTCTTCTACCATCTTGCAAAACATGGTCGATCGTGGGGCTCGAACCGGCGATATAGCGGGCTTCAGTCAGACACCATAACTAAAATTTCAAATTGAATGTGTTGTATTTTTATAGGCTCGAGCCTTCTTCTACCATCTTGCAAAGCATGGTCGATCGTGGGGCTCGAACCACTGTTATAGCGGGCTTCAGTCAGACACCATAACCAATAGTCAAGAGTAAACTTTGGACGTAGAGTTAGAAAATCGACCTTAGAATGCCGTATCTTCAAAACCCCATTCCCTGTGGCACACTTTATACTGTGTGGTCGGTTTTTATATCTCATGAACGGCGCTTCGGAGACCCACAAATATATAGAAATTCTGAAAGATCTCGACGAGATACGATTTTTTACGGTTTGAAGTGAAGGCTAGCTCATCTGTGAAAAAAGTTAAATCCACTGAAAGTTTTAAAACTGTCACCCTGAAAATTTTTTGTTCTTGCCGGGCAAAATAAATTTTTTCATTAGATTCCTCATGCGATTTTACCCCCAGAAATATTCTTCTCATTTCGATTTGCCGGGAGGGACAGCTCCATTTCGGCGGCTGAAAGCCGATTAAAATTTAGTTTTTGAGCTAAACTTTCTTCTTTCGTATTTTCATGATCTCTAGTATCCAAATTCGGTTTCCTCGTGTAAAAATACGCCGGAAAAACCTTTATTCAGGTGATTTAGAGATTATGACTTTTTGACCAAAAAATGGCCTTGGAATTAGGGTCAAAAAGTGTGAAAAAGTCATAATCTCAAAATCATCTGACTTTAGGATTTTCCGGCGTATTTTGACATGAGGAAACCGAATTTCGATACTAGAGCTCATGAAACTTTTCGGCTTTCAGTCGCCGAAATCCCTCCCGGTAAATCGAAATGCGGAGAATATTTCTGGGGGTAAAATCGCATGAGGAATCGAATGAAATAGTTTATTGTGCACGGCAGGAACAAACAATTTTCAGGGTGACAGTTTCAAAACTTTCAGTGGATTTAACTTTTTTCACAGATGAGCTAGCCCTTCACTTCCAACAGTAAAAAGTCTTATCTAGTCGAGATCTTTCAGCATTATTATATATTTGTGCTTCTCCGAAGCGCCGTTCATGAGATATAAAAACCGACCGCACAGGGAAAAGCGTGCCACAGGGAATGAGGCTTTGAAGATACGGCATTCTAAGGCCGACTTTCGAACTCTACGTTCATAGTTGACTCTTGTGCCAAATTTTGAGCATAGGTTGCAACATCGTTGTACGGACCTATCTCGAAAATATCGAAAATCCTGTGATAAGAGGGACAAGTGTGTGCACTCTCAATCTCTCAGTTTGCCGCCACGAAATTTTTCACATATTTCTAAACAGCATTCCCATTTGGGAAAGATGTCTCGAGTTTAAGAGACCGGCTCCGTTATTCGGGAGCATATCGGCCCCTGCCCGGAACCGTTCCTCTAGCAATGAGAATCCCCAATCCATACTCGGGTGGTAGGTGGGCCTTGGTCCCGTAATACACAGCATACCACTTATTTGTCATTGGTGCCTCGGCACAGGGAGAAACACGATTTTGAAGTAAAAATGGTCGAAAAATCATAATTTTTCAACAAATCAAAATCGATCCAATTTCTCTTTTGCGTGAACTTGGGGATGCCCTGAGGCTCTGAAATATGGGGGGGGTGACAAAACTGCAACATACCAACTTCCCGCTCTATTTTCCTATCGAAATAATCAAAGCTTTGTTTTTTTAAAATCTTTACTGAAATGACGATGACATTTGAAATCAGTTTGTGGATTCTACATACTTGCAATAGGATGAGTGAGCTATTTGGTTGTTAAAATACTCATACTCAAGAAATGGCTATTTGATGCCGAGCAATGACATCGAAATGATCAAAAAAAATAAAATCATTCGAAACTGCAGTCACTTGGACATGTACTGAAACAATTGTACTGTGCTGAAGTCTGATCACAATGTTGAATATACAGCTATGTAGCCCTATGGATGCTCGTTAACTGCTACTGATTTCAGAAGTGAGCAACTGTTTGTTTAGAAATAGCAGCATGTCAAATTCGAAATTGTTCGCGGGAATTGTGTTTTCGAATCACTTTTTTTTCGGGCACTATTACAAACGAACGAGATACTCAAAGGAGACTAGTATCGTAGATGTTTTTATAGTACTCTAGAGTGGTGTTTAAATTGCTACTCATATCGAATTGAAGGTGCTGTTTGTGGCGGAGCAACGCTATGTTCAAAAAGTGCGGGTAATTTTGGCGCACCCTGTATGATATATATAGAAAATCGACAGACATCATGTTTGTCGACAGACTACTCTTTCTGGAGTTCACTCCCTTTACTGGGAGCTATAATATGTCTAATATTATCAATACTAGTATATTAATAATCAATGACTTCAAAATAGTATGTTTCTGTGCAAATAATGAGTCAAAATAGAAGGCAACATTCAGATCCTGAAAGTTAACTTTGACTAATATAATATGAGAGGAATCGCGAGAGATTCGAAAGTTTTGGGGTATTAGCGGAATTAGGAAATAGTTTTCCCGATTCCGATGAAATTAGAAATTAATTTAAGTATTTCGTAATATTTTATATTGTTAGGTCAAATTAGGTACACTATAGTCCGTGTAAACAATCCATGTGACTGTGTCTGAGTTTCAAATTGACTTTCTGTCGATTCAGTGCTCAGCGCCAAACAGTGACAGGGCCCAATATGTTTCATAATCTGGGAATATATGAGGCGAATCGCGAGAGAATCGAGAGAAATCGACGATCCGCGGACTTAGGAAAGTTGTACCTCCGATGCAGCTGAAAAGTAAACCTTGTACTTTGAATGATGCTCTACAAGACTTCGTTGGCCGATTTGCGATATCTAGTCACATCTCCGAGTATTGGTAGGTCAAAGTTGGTACTCAATGAGTTTTTTGCCAAAATTTTCTCCAGGAGAATGATCATAACTCGCTTTAAAATGATGCTAGAAATTTTTCCAAAAAAGCGTTCGAATGAGGAGAGATAGGGAAACATTTTGTCTGTTGATGATATCATTCCATGTCCGTGCGCTGGTGCGGGGCTGTCGGTTTTTCAAAAAAGTAATGTAACTCTCCTAATACCGATTTCTCCAACAAGCGCCGAAAAGTGAATTGAGAAAAAAAAAAGTATTGGTAGGTCAAAGTTGGTACCCAAAGAGTTTTTTGCCGAAATTTTTTCCAGGAGAATGATCATAACTCGCTTTAAAATTATGCTAGAAATTTTTTCAATAAAGAGTTCGAATGAGCAGACATAGGGGAACATTTCGTCTGTTGATGATGTCATTCCATATCCGTGCGTGCGGGGCGGTCGGTTTTTCAAAAAAAGTAAAGGAACTCTCCTAATACCGATTTCTCCAACAAGCGCCGAAAAGTGAATTGAGAAAAACCATGTGCCAAACACCAACACTGATATCAGAAAGATCTGAATATGGAAAAAAATAAGCTCGGCCTTTTGTCCGAAAAACTGCCTCAGAATCATATCCCTATAGGAATTTCTGGCTTATGTTTGAGCGTAGAAAACGAATTTACTAACTAGAGCCTATGAAACCTCGAAATAAAAAAGTTATGACCAAAATCCATAACATATTTTTAAATTCAAATTTCAATATGAGAGCTCATGAAAACACGAAAGAAAAAAGTTATGGTAGAAAAACCTTTCAAAAATGCAAAAATCGAAGGATTTTCGGACAAAAGGCTGAGCTTATTTTTTTCCATTATCAGATCTTTCTGATATTAGAGGTGGTGTTTGGCACATGGTTTTTCTCAATTCACTTTTCGGCGCTTGTTGGAGAAATCGGTATTAGGAGAGTTACATTACTTTTTTGAAAAACCGACAGCCCCACACCAGCGCACGGACATGGAATGATATCATCAACAGACAAAATGTTTCCCTATCTCTCCTCATTCGAACGCTTTTTTGGAAAAATTTCTAGCATCATTTTAAAGCGAGTTATGATCATTCTCCTGGAGAAAATTTTGGCAAAAAACTCATTGAGTACCAACTTTGACCTACCAATACTCGGAGATGTGACTAGATATCGCAAATCGGCCAACGAAGTCTTGTAGAGCATCATTCAAAGTACAAGGTTTACTTTTCAGCTGCATCGGAGGTACAACTTTCCTAAGTCCGCAGGGCTCTCGAATATCTCGCGATTCGCCTCATATGATAATAATAAATTTTCATAATAAATTGAATCATAATGGAATCATGGCTGGGAATCATAATAAATTTTTGTCTATGGTTCAGTGATATTGGGTCTAAACATGAAATTGGTCGGGAATTAATTCAAGTACTGATGGAATGACAAATGACCGATCATTCGCGAATAGAATCGATGAATGTATTCGGGAATGAGTTTCATTCGCGAGCAATTTCTGAGAAATCATTCGCATATGCTTGAGAAGGAAAATTGAATACGTTCGGAGGGGTATGGGCGTCCTGGGATGATACTAATTGTCAAACACTTGATTTCACTAAAAAACCTGAATGTAATTGCCGCGATCAGAAGGAGATTAATAAGGATGGCACTCGAGTCTAGAGTCCAGATCGCTCCGAGGTGAAACTTATCCGAGAGAGTGAGCATCGTTTTAGACCGTGTTCACTCGAAAATAACCAGCCAACATATACCGATATACTTACTTGATGCACGCCACACCCCCTCTCTCTCCCATAGCTGACTGAAAAATAAGCCAAAGAACCAACAGATAAGCCTAAGGCTTGAATGTCGCACTACTCGAATACCATAATAATATCGGTCTTGTTATGATTAATCACTATGCTCGTCTGTCTGTACTGTTAGCATCGTAACCTGATGCCTCGGAACAAATAAATCAGGATGTGAAAGAAAATTCCTCAGGTTTTCAAATTTTCGGTTTTCACCCTTCTTTCCCGTCGTAATTTACTTATCATCATGGGTCATTCTAAGATCGATGAGGGATGTGCTATTGGGCCATCAATCAAACCTAATCTAGAACAACGTGCTAAAGGTTGTTATGCGTCGAAAGCTTCGAGGAGCGATCAAATGGTGATAGAAAACAAATGATAACTGTGGGAAGCCGTACAACTGTTCATTGGCAGATGCTTGCGACGTGATTTGTTGATCATATTTGGAGTGATGAAATGAAAACGGATGTTCGTGAAAACTAGTCATCGTAAGTTAAAATATTCTGAAAGCCTTTAATGTGCCTGTAGGCCATCTGCAATTTAAAAAAAATTAAACACTGAGATAAAAATCGGAAAATAATATTTCCTGGGCCGGCGAGCCCTCCCTAGCACGGTGTACCGAGCACACGTTTGGAATCGCCATATCTTTACTCAGAAATATTTGCCGAGAAAAAACTATCGCTCGAACTCGAGAGAGAAACGTGTATGCAATCGGTTACCCTCTGGCTGCTGTTTCATTGTGGAAAATTCTTTCTTTTTTCTCTGATCTCTCGATCACCCTCTCATTATCCTTCTCTCACGTATTTACGCACACTCCGATGCTTTCGAGGGTGCCCTATTGACTTGCCACTTTTTTCTGGGAACAACAAAAAAAATCTGATAAATTTTATTTCGGAACTAAAAGACGAGATCATTTCAATGTGGAAACTTCACTCTTGAAACAATTCATTTTAGAACACTCATTTCGGAACTTTTAACTTGGAAACCAGGTCACAAAACCCTTTTCTGACAGTGACATGAAGGGCTAAATCGAAAGTCCGGGGAATGTCCGCGAAATGGCCGAAATGCTAAAAAAAAAATAACGGAGCCGGTCTCTTAAAATGTATCATATTAATCACGTTATGATAAGAAATACAATAACGATTGGGTATTTCAATATTTCGATGCGACTGAGACTCAGGATGAATGGTGCACACTTGCGACAGTCGACTGCATCATCACACTGGACAATACGAATACCGATTGGGTCGGTTTCGTTTTCCTGACCATTCCGATTAGTCCGTCTCTGAGGCATTTATATCGTGCTGGGCATTTATTGTATTATTCATTTATCCGATCTATACTCTAGATGATATCCAGTAACTCTGCTTCTTCTTGGCTAGACTTATTCAGCATGTCGTGAGCAAAAGGGAGGTTAATGACAGGGTACATTTTTAGTGATGTATGCTTTTAATAACTTTTATGGAAGTCTGAATGGCAATATAGTTGAATGACCTTATGAGGACACCCTTACAGAGGAGAACACTTCACGGTATTCCAGCTCAAAAAGGCTCACGAGATGCCATGGTACCGAACGGCATAGATGGGAGGGAGAGGACATGGCTATCTACTCTTCCTCAGCTCACCGGTAGTCCTTCATGAGCAGGATCATGATTACGGCGTCCCAGGCGGGGAAGCAGGAGGTGAGCATCATGCACGCCTCATCCATCGAGAAGATTGGCATGCCGAAGAAGGGGACGTTGAGGACGCAGCCGAAGGGAATGTACACGAAGACACAATGCATTGATCGATTTGAATACTGCAGCTGCGAGCATGCTGGGCTCTGTCAGGTAAAGCTTGGTTTTTACATCTGACACTTACAGTATCGTCCATAAGTCATGGGTCACTTTTTCATTCTTTCATAACTTTTGACTCTTATGAGATTTCTTGCTCATACTTGGTCATGACACAGCACACCAACCGAGTGTTAAGGTTATGCCATCGGGATATCACAGAGCGCCCTGGTTGTTGCGTAGTGATGAAGCAATCAAGCAATACTTTTTCAAACAATCAACATTCTTTCATGGATTTTTCCTCAGCCTTCCTACTAGGCGTGATAATAGAAGGCCTCAATACCTTTTCGATGAAAATATGCACTCATGGGAGGATGACGTGCAGTGGCTCTAGACTGTCTCAAAGTAGGGTCCAGAAAAAATGCCTTTTCGTTCTTAGACATGCTAGAGCCTCGTTTAAAAGGTCAAAATGATCCTTGTCACAATTCCTGATGATCCCCAAAGTTTGGTAACGATAGCTCTTAATTTGACCTCAGGGCACGAAAAAGACTCGGATTTAAGGTTGCCGCGGTCTCGGATTTAAGGTTGCCGCGGTCTCGGATTTAAGGTTGCCGCGGTCGGGAAAGATATCCTTATGCTCTAAAAAGTTGGGAATCGTATATTCCATGGATATGCTACCATTGTGTCTTGGAATGACCTTTGAACGAAAATCACCCTCAGAACTGTAAACATTCTAAATAGGGTTATGTGATAAAATTAAAAATTCGTCTTTTTCGTGCACTGAGGTCAAATTACGAGCTATCGTTACCAAACATTGGGGATCATCAGGAATTGTGACAAGGATCATTTTGATCTTTTAAACGAGGCTCTAGCATGTCTAAGAACGAAAATCCATTTTTTTCGGGATTCTACTTGAGCCAGTCTAAAGCAACTGTACATTATCCTCCCATGATTACATATTTTCATCGAAAAGGTATTGATGCCTTCTATTATCACGCCTAGTAGGAAGACTGAGGAAAAATCCATGTAAGAATTTTGATTGTTTGAAAAAGTATTGCTTGATTGCTTCATCACTACGCAACAACCAGGGCGCTCTGTGATAATGGCATAACCTTAACACTCGGTTGGTGTGCTGTGTCATGACCAAGTATGAGCAAGAAATCTCATAAGGGTCAAAAGTTATGAAAGAATGATAAAGTGACCCATGACTTATGGACGATACTGTACATATAAACAAATAATCACAATTGTTACTGCTGAATGTCAACCAAGAATATTAAATACGCAATGTGAATCTAAAATTCATTTCAGGATAATCGAAAATCACGAAAAAACATCATCGATAGGTGTCTTTCTCGGTCCTTGTACTTTCATCAGCAGAGATCTCTGCCGCGTCTGTCAAGGTGAGGGCATCAGATATCAGATGTTGCGTGCTCTGTAAATGTAATGACTGTGCGATTGAACAATTATATTTGTTTTGCACATGTATTCATAGACTGTCATAGCAATATGTCATTAAAGGAGGAGTAAAGGCAAATCTAAAATAGGTAAACTGGCGAATGTGCCCGATGGGGATCTTGAACCATGTTCCGAATCCGAAGTTTGAAGTGGCTATGTTGTCTTTGAGCCGAGATACACGCGCTCAAAGTTCCTACAGGGCACAGGGAAAATCAAGATGCGCGGTGCGACAGAGAAGGGAAGATGCTGATACGGGCAGATCAGGGAAGGGAAGGGGCAGAGACGCAGAGCGAGGGGAGAGGAGGGGATCATTCTGCTCGTCTGCCGTAGCGCTGACCCCGGTCACTGATCTACCGTTTCCCTATCCTTTCACAGGATTTTCGTTGTGAGAGTCTCCGACTTCCACGGTCCTTTAAGTTTGAAAGCGATCGTACAATTGCGGTATAATTTGCGTGTTCTGCAGGCCTGCATGTCTACCTTGTGCAGCACTCGACGATGGTCCTTCTGCTGTCCTTTGCTTACCGTCTCTACATCATCAGTGACATCTTCGTCACCCGACCTCCACCCACTAGATTCGTCGTCTGGCTGTTCTGCTCTTTGCCGCTGCTATTGACTGTGCCGCTCATAGTAAGACACGGAAAAGCACCTTTCCTAACGTAGTTTCCTAGACACATATCCAACCGGCATATATTGACCAATTCAAGCTTGCCCTTTGCGTTTTTAAGCTGGACACTTTAGATCTTATGCAAACTAAAATTGTTATGACACGATCCACCGCAATACCACATTCGAATCAATATATATCTCAGATAGGCTACTACTACAATCTTACAATCGTTCCTGATGAGGTACTGGACAAGTTTCAACTACACGGATACGCAACCTTTTGTAAGTTTCTTATTGGTATGTTTTTATTCCGAAAAAAGATCTAAATACATTTTCAAGATATGTTCGAATTGTATGCCCAAGCTGCAAGTTATTTATAGCTCCGATAAGAAACTTTTTAAAGAGTAAAATGCAATAAATATTTCCTTCTGCAGACTTCTCCATGTTCAGCAGTCAAGCGATGCCTCAGACAATTGCTGGAACTGTTATTTCACCAGTTGGGATGATATTAATTTTTATCGTTAGACGAAAGCTCATCGCGCGAATATCGCAAACTGTACGTTAAATATATCATATTTGATCAACTTCCAACTAACTCTCGTGCTGAATTGCATCTCTCATCTGTCACAAATCCTCCAATTCATGGATATTACATTACATATATATATTTCAGTCGGCTGTGGATAGGCGAACGCACGAATCGATAGCGAAAGTGGGTATTTGTATTATCAAAATAGTAATTACGAAGATTTTTTGTTTACTCGGTGCTAGAGCTTTTTGTTAACATTTTCGCCATTTTCCACTTCAAGGCACTGACCTACCAGATGATGTTGCCTCTCGGAGGAGCGATCGCTGCGTTTTTATGGTTGATTGATGTGTTTGGAATATGGGGCAACGAACTAGCGGAAAGAGCAATCATGATGGTGAGCGAGTGATGAAACATGTGGGATCACTTGTGCCATCCCGACCCCTGATTGATTTATTGATGTTTGTTTCGCGAAACTAACATATTCTGTAATAGAATTTGCATTCGGAATACTGTATAGCATGGTTCGTATAGCCTCATTATAATGACTACACTTTTATGGTCGGCTGCGATGACTAATGAATATGTTCAGAGTTCAATGAGAAACGAATTAGGACGACTTCAACGTTTTAAATATATTTTTTATAGATGTTCAGCGTCTTTGCGCTCGCCTCACCCCTGATCAACTTCACTATGCTGCCTCCTTATCGTGCATTGCTACCATATTCTCATTCTCAGAAAATCACACAAGTTTCAGCTATGAAGCCAGATTTCACCTCAGCAATGACAGGCTGAACAGCGGAACGCAAAAACAATACTGGTGTTGTGCATAGTTCCTCTGCATTGGCAATTTATATTTGGTAATGCCGATCTGATAAGCCTTGGGTTTCTTGTTTTTGGACATCAATGCATACCAACTCGTTGTATCTTTCAATGCTATTTTTTCTCCTGTAGTTCATTATATAAAAGTCCGTTCTCAAATATTACTTCAAAATAGCTTTTAGTATTTATGTTGTAAGATCAAAGCCCACTAAGGAGTGCTTGTTTCGGTCGTGTACCTTTGTTTTCAATCTTGAGAGTTAACACAGGATTTTCGATATAATTGAGATTCTTACAACAGGGTCCGTAAAACGATTTTGCAACCTATGCTCAAAATCTGGCCCTAGAGTCAACTTTGGACGTAGAGTTCGAAAATCGACCTTAGAAAGCCGTATCTTCAAAGCCTCATTCCCTGTGGCACACTTTTCCCTGTGCGGTCGGTTTTTATATCTCATGAACGGCGCTTCGGAGAACCACAAATATATATTAATGCTGAAAGATCTCGACTAGATAAGACTTTTTCCAATTGAGAGTGAAGGACTAGATCATCTGTGAAAAAAATTATGTCCACCGAAAATGTTGAAAGTGGCACCCTGAAAACTTTTTGTTCGAACCGTACAAAATAAACTTTTTCATTAGATTCCCCATGCAATTTTACCCCGGAATCCATCTTTCTCGTAGAAATTCATCGGGGGAGGCGAGACGTTTTGTACCTCCGAATGCCGGAAAGTCGTCAATTTTGACCAAAAAAGTAGTTTTTAGGGCTAATCTTTTTTCTTTCGTATTTTGATGAGCTCTGGTATCGATATTTGGTTTCATCGTGTGAAAAAACGCCAGAAACACTTATAGTCAGGTGATTTTGAGATTATGACTTTTTGACCAAAAATGGTCTCGAAATTAGGGTGAAAAGTGGTGAAAAAGTCATAATCTCAAAATCACCTGACAATAGGTGTTTTTGCCGTATTTTTACATTATGAAAAAGAATATCGATACTAGATAACGTGAAAATTCGAAAGAAAAAAGTTTAGCCCGAAAAACTACTTTTTTTGGTCAAAATTGACGACTTTCCGGCATTCGGAGGTACAAAACGTCTCGCCTCCCCCGAGGAATCGCTACGAGAAACATGGATTCCGGGGTAAAATTGCACGGGGAATCTAATGAAGAAGTTTATTTTGCACGGTTCGAACTGAAATTTTTCAGGGTGCCACTTTCAACATTTTCGATGGACATAACTTTTTTCACAGATGATATAGTCCTTCACTCTCAATTGGAAAAAGTCTTATCTCGTCGAGATCTTTCAGAGTTACTATATATTTGTGGGTCTCCGAAGATCCGTTCATGAGATATAAAAACCGACTGCACAAGGAAAAGTGTGTCACAGAGAATGAGGCTTTGAAGATACGGCTTTCTAAGGTCGATTTTCGAACTCTACCTCCAAAGTTGACTTTGGGGCCTAATTTTGAGCATAGGTTGCAAAATAGTTGTACGGCCCTATCTCCATTATATCGAAAATCCTGTGTTAATGCCCTATGAGAAAACATAATATCCCTCTGGGAAACACAAATGTCTTACTCTACAGAAAGGTTGTGCTGCACTACTCTAAGGACCGTTTTATAAATATCACGCAGTGAAAGGTGCCATAGATCAATCGCACGAGGTCGTATGGTAAACAATAATCTATTCTAAATATTCACACACAGAAGTCCAACCTGCACTCGTTAAAGAACGAGTGCAGGTTCACTAATCGGTTGCTTCATGGAAAAACAACAGCTCTTTAATGAAGAGATGGCCCTCTTCATTGAAGAGCTCGCCAATCCTTCCCGATCTTCCATGAATAGCGATCACCGAATAGCGCGCCCGTGAAGATGCGAATGTCCTCTTCATTCTGACATCCCTACTCGTGTTCATCTAATTCCGCCCAGGGCTTCCGCATATGCGGGACGTGCGCATGCTCGGTCTCGTATTCTACTATGAAATCGTGGCACCGATCTCCATGACTGCCATCTTCTTCGTCCGACGTCGCTTGCTGAAGTGCCTCGCCTCTGTGGTGAGTTAGAAGGGGGAGGGGGGTACGTGAGGGAAGGTGGGCTTCTTTTTGTGCAGTCAGCTTTTGATTGAGCATTTTGCCTATTTTTCTGCAGTGAGCCATTGCGAAGTTCAGAAACTTTGCTCACAAGCTGAAGCAAGTACTGTTTGATACGAAAATATTCATGTTTTCCATCCTAAAGATAAGTGGTTGCAGAATACGCGGGAGCGCAGTCATCACGACCGAATCGCAAAGGTATGAAGAATAGGGACAGTAATTCGGAAGCCGACTTTCCTCTTTTCGCGCTTGAATTATCGTTGCCCTGACCGGTGCGGTAGATTGTGTACAGCATGACGAGAGCAACTTCTGATTTGCTTTTCCTGCCTAGTGACTTGATAAACATGAAATAATAGGGATTATCTGCAGGCGTTGACCTACCAGACCCGATTTGGCATGTCGTCGGTGTTGTTCTCGTTGATCTGACGAAGATCGTCGACGACTGCGAGTGGGCACAACGGTCAATGATGGGCGTGAGTAACGCTTTAGCTTACTGCAACGGCAGATATCGCACAGGGACGAGGCAATTTAAAAATCTTGCTCACTGAAGGGCTTGCCAATGACTTGATATCGCGCTTGATAAGCGATTATGCTTCGTTGTCTTCATTATTGAATAACGCATGTCAGCGAATGACGCTTATTTTAAAATTACATATTCTGATTGTCACTCCACGATGGAAGAAGCGTCACAATACATCGAGCTATATTTACGCAACCTCTTCTCAATGCAGAGAATCAACTTCGTCTTGATTGCGTCACCTCTCATCAATCTGCTCTACTTATCCCCATATCGAGCCGTCTTCTCTTGTTCAAGGTCGGGAATAGTAATCCAGACCATCGCACAAGGCACATATTTTTAGATTCGCTGTATCGACAAAGGTTGTGAACTTCACGTGAAGCCCTTGAACTGAACTCATTATCGTCACGTGTGCGATCTCGGATATGCCTATGCAAAACGAACATGTACATCTAAGCGATTACATCCAAAAATCCCCAGAATATCTATTGATTTACATGCAATACTATTTATCGATAAATTCATCCCAGTTCGAGAATCTTGATAAGCATAGGGGATTGTTGACGTTGAGTATATTCCCATTAAACTTGAGCAATGTACTATCGATAAAATTCAGCATCACGGTAGGGACAGGCCTCCAGCACCTGTTCTCCATTTTTCAGAAAGCCTTTCCTCTTCCAATCTCGGTTAGTCCAAGCCACCTCAAATTAACGACCAACAATCGAATGAATTATTGAAGACCGCAGTGGGAATTATACTTGTTCTTTATCACATTTTGACCCCTTGCCCTCTCGCTGGCAGGGTGTGTTTGCTCACGTGTGAGGAGTGGTGGGGGGAAGAGCGAGAGACTGTAGAAGAACGAAGAAATTAATCTCTCGCCCACAATTGTATACATGTTGCTGTTCACATGCACATACGGAAGTTCATCAACGATCGTGTTATCTCGGTGCAGGATAGGAGAACAAGTAAACAAGCTGATTATAGGTAGACGGATTTTATACGAACATCGTTTCTTCCCCTTTGATTTTAATGATGGTATCCATAGTGAATAATAGATAAATGATAGTATCGCCAAATTCATAGAGACGCCAGGGCATGTCTCGATATCTGAAACAGATACTCAAAAAAAGCGAGAGAAACGCGCTGTAGATTGACATCGAACACAATAAGAGCAAAGATAGAGATAAAACGTCACACTCTATTGTGAACTATGATCCGGGCCGAATTTTCAATTGGGCATAGGGACGATTGAAAATTTCACACATTTTTTACATGGCCATGTCCTTTATCAACTCTTCCGATCGGTACATATCGATAACTGGCGTTTGCATTTGTATAAACTCATGAAAGAGCGAATTGCATTCCTAAACAGGCTATTGTTTTGAAATTTGTGTCGAAAGCACTTACACGTATGGCGTGATTTAGCGTCATGAGATTGCCGAGCCTCGTTGAGAAATCTGCGATTCCCATCTCCTTCGTGTAATAGATTTGCAAATAATTCTGGACGCGTTCTCTCATCTCATCGATAATAGACATGGCGATATCAGATAACTCGTCCCGGGCCTCTAAAACACGACGGTGATCAATACAAAACCGCAAGGCAATGCTATTTTTTTGTTTTCACTTTTTGTTCAAACTGGCGAAGGTCACTGTACAAATTTTGCACTTGACTCACTGACCAATCTCGCAAAGAAGTAATGCAAGAAGCTTTTTTAAGAGGCTGAGGCACCATCAAACGGAGTTCTAACGGATTTGCAGCCACCGCGACTATCGAGTAATGATCGCACACACCTGCTCTTGCGGGCTCAACTCGGATAGCGAGGGAAGCGCTTCTCGAAAAAACGCCAATGTTTCGGTCATGCAGGCATTATGGGCGTGCACTGAGTAGTTGTAGCTTGCGAGATACAGTTCCTGCGGAGAATACATGTCTAATTGTTGACAAACGAATGAAGTTGTTCTGGCACGTGCACATCCTACTCTACAAGAATGTGTAACCTGATGCGCGTACCTGTGTCGGATGCGGGACGAGTTCACGGTCGTCGCTGCATCTCAATATGATCTACTCTTGCGCACGGCGCCGATCTTCCGAAGCGGTGAAATGAATGCAATGACACAAGGCTATTAGAGATAGTCGCGTTTTTTTTCTTAACACGGACTTAACGCGTTTCTTCTTAAAAAAAAACAGAGATTCTCGTGAAACCTTAAAAACACTGACTTGAACTCTCGTCCGATCCTCTCTATCATCAATTCCGTCGCTCCATCTGATGGTGATTTGCGACTGTTCACCGAGCTACTGCTGCCGGGGATATTCTGAACGTATATACGCATTTTCTCTTCTTCACAGTGAAGCGTAAATTAGTAAACATAATATCAGGAACGCTCACGTGCAATATTCGCTGAATAATGTGTTTGTTTTGCGCACGTCTATCCCGGGTTAAAATCGCAAACGGACTCAAATCGTCTGTCCAGGTGTGTATCAAATGCTACTTTGATAATTGAGAAATGGAGAAAGGTGGGGTACCTCTGCCCAGTCATTTTCCTCTTTGTCACTCGGCATTGGGCGCATCAAAAAGGCAACGACTCTTAGCCTAACCTTCAGAAAAAATGTATTATCCGTCGGTATCCTACTTGGATCAATAGTCGTTTTCCAGTCAATACATGATATGGTGGAATCAATTCACTGACCAGTCGTAGTACTAATTGCCGAACCCCGATTCTTAGCAGATTAAGGGCACTCTTTTGATTCCCCATCTAATTTTTAGGGGGTTCGAGCTAAGGATCGACCACAATTTGTACCACGGCACTATTGCGAACTCTGATGTCTGTGTGCGCACACACACAGCCCATCAGAAAGACATAGTAAACATCCAATTACAGTTTCCGTGAAATAGACAACCGCACGATTGGAGAAAGTGCGTTTAACACACTACATGATACCCCGCAATCGCTCGACAAATTAGGAACATAGCCTGGAAACGCGAGACTGGACAGCGGAAATCGAGATAGAGAGATAACCAAAAAACAACCAAGAAGAAGTTGCAGCTGAAAAAAAAACCCGCGGTGAAGGGAAGAAACTCGCAGTGCAGACACCTTCCCGGCACTTTCGCTATGATCATTGCGCGTCAATACGCTCATACGGACCGCTGATGTGCAGGTATAGGTGCCTGCCTAGTCATGAGAATTGTGAATATTGCAATGAAATCACTTTTTCTGGTATTTGCTGATGAGATTTTCGAAATTCAAACGAAGATTAATTTATTCATTTTTTAAATATATTTTTTGCACTAATTTGAAGAGAATCCACATAAAGTATAAGTGATTGTGTCATCTCTTCTTACTGACATTTCATGGTAAAGTCAGTAAGAAGAGATGACACAAAACGCGAAATAAACAAACGTAAATAATATGCAACACAAGCATCAGGTGCCTGCCCAGTCGTTTGATTACGTTTTTTAAAGATCCAACCGAAGTGCTATGGCAGATGAAAACCCCGAGATATGACAGAAACTGAACTGAGTAGTATGAGGATTTTCAGATAGTGAACTTGCAATGAAAAAAAATGAAAATGAATTAACTCGGCCACTGTGGAGTGGCTATGATGCAGCGAAATCGATGAAGATGTTGCGAGTGAATTGGGCAGATCCGGCTGAGAGCATGTCGCAGTTTCGTTAGAAGGGTAAAAATGCTGATCATGATACACTGACTACACTGATCATACACTGATAATCTGAAGAACGACTTATATATTCGGAGCGGTGATGAGACTCCTCCCATGACACGTGGTATGATGCTAGGAGGTCTCATCTTAAGGGACAATGGCCCGCGTTAATGTAATATTAATGAGGAATGCCAAACATTTTGAAATACCCATTTTGAAAATTATTTGCACTAGATCTGCAAAAATGAGCGTGAGAATGACGAGTTCATACTCTTTCACAATGACGAGAGGAGCTGCGTCGCTAATCACGTAGAGAAGGGGGGGGGGGGGGTGACTCGGACTTTATAATGCACTATTTTTATGAAGAATTGTTTAAATATCTTACTTTCAATACCAAGTATTATTTGCGTTTGCATGTGTTGGGCGCTAGGTGTCTGAAAAAAATTCTTTATTTAAATTTCGTGAAACTCATATCGAAAGATCGATCAACTACCCTCTTCATTAATCTAATTTCTTCATTTCACTGTGCTATGGAAGTATCAAACAATTGTGAAAAGCCAAAACTGATTCGACCAAAAAATCCGACCAAAAGCGGAAATGATTTACAAAATGTCACATGAATTTCGCATCACTAACCGGGTACGGAATATTGGACTACTTAAATGTATCTTTATAGATACATTTAGTTTTGCTAAACGGGTGAATAATTTGTAGCCATTCGATGCCTTTCCGGATATCCACTTTTCGCATTAAATGATTACTGTGAACACGATTTTGCTAAACAACTACGTCAACCAATGTAAATACTTTCGTACTAATGATGCAACTTTTCTTGAAAACATTAAACAAGAATATAAAAAACTTATGCTTGACGACATGCTTTTAAAAATATCATCCTTAGGTTATGCAGGAAGCACAGCGAACAAGCTTTTTTTTTAAGTATGGAGAACCCATGCCTCACACATCCGACTATTTTCCAGTTCTCAATACCAGGAGACACTCCACCCCTTATCTTATTGAACTTTATGTGCACAAAGGAGCATCGATTATAATTGACAACATGATAATATCATGCATTCATTATTTTGCGGTAAGAAAAAGTATCATAAGAAAGCTATGAATCTATGCTTAGTTCAATGGCCAAATTAACGACGTCACATACCGTGATGAATAAAAAATGCATTCGATGAATAAATAAAGTGGTTACGAAATGAATTGGATGTTTTTACATAATTACTAAAGTATATTCGCGCTGAACACTGTGTTTCACTGTTACAATAATAACGATAATCGGAGAACCAGCATAATGTATGAAGCAGGGACACTTCAATAAATGCAAATCGAAATACAGTACCGCCCAAAAGTCTCGCACCAAAATTCAAATCGATGTAACTTTTTCTAAATTGAGATCCACGGTTTGAAGCATTCGATAGCAAAAACATCCTAGAATAACCTGATTCTGTTGTATTGGTTGCGGGCTGTGTTGTCAGGCCCGTTCAATTTCAGGTAATTTCAGGTACTTCATTTTCCTTACTCTTGGCAATTCTCGCATATTTCATCCAAGAGTTGCGCCTTTGCTAGCAGTTTCAAAATTCTGTTATTCAGAATTTTAGGAAGTCACGCTCACTTTCCGTTTCACATTCACTTTGACGGTGACATGAGGATGTTTTGATGGTTATGCCACATCACAAACTCGGAGGGAAGGAGGTGGCATTGGAAACTGGCAACTGATCACCCTTTCACTGCTAGAATATTTGATGAGAAACCTGAAACATCTATACTCTATACATGCCCTCAACTCCCTTTCTCTAATTCTCTCCTCTCCAAAGCTCGTTATCATTCCTCTGCGTATCTACTCCTCATTCATCGTGCGAGTGCAACAAACATATGCAACTGTGAGAGGGTGTCAGAAGTCGATATATCTCTGGAGAACAGAGATATATATTTAAGGTAGGGCAAGGTAAGCAATCAAGCAAAATTGTTGCCAACAGGTTCCCTCCCCCACGCTCTCCCATACATAATTCCAGTTGCTCTAGCTACGGGTATAATATCCATTGCTAGCAGAGAGCACGAAACCATCTCATGCCACATGTAACTCAAATATTGTTGTAAAAAAATGGGAAAGTGAAAGGAAGCATGCGTCAATAATGTTCCAATAATATTCATTTAAAATTCCGGTTGAGTATGAGTGAGACCGTTCTCCAATTTCGATTGTTTGCTCACTACCATTCCTCGTTTTGTTGTTATTCTGTTATCCTCGCCAGCCTCGCCACGATCCGTATAAGCCGGATTCGCCACCACTTCGCGTATCGTGTGCTTATCGTTTTGCAGTGACTTTCTTTTCATCTAAATGTAACACAGCAGGCACTCGGAACTGCATCGCAATGTTTTTTCACTTTTTTTTTGTTCGTATATTATGGAGCTATTTGCCGTATCTACAACTATGCCCGCCAAGACTCAAATCAATGTCACTGTGATGGCACCCGATGTCGAACGAGTAGACGACACAATACAGTCTGCTCCTAGGCAGGTATCATTATGCACTCTACTATTTTCACATGTATTGATCTATTGAAGCCCGCCCGACCTATCGCTAACCGCACGCTCTCATGTCGCAAGTGCGAGGGACACGGCCTGCTGGTACCGTGTCTTACGGTTGATTGATACTTCTCTCAGTTATCAATCGCAACCTGCCTTTAATTGAGTCGTTTGAGGTAATACTGAAGGGCCACGCTTCCGCGTGTCCTTACAACAACTGCACTTGCAAGAAGGTCAGCACATGAATTTCGTTTGAGGTATTGAGTCGTTTGAGGTAATACTGAAGGGCCACGCTTCCGCGTGTCCTTACAACAACTGCACTTGCAAGAAGGTCAGCACATGATTCAATTCAATTAATTATCCACCAAGGTAAAGCGAGTGTAAGGTAGAAGCGGTGATATTTGCTCTCATTTGCTCGAGGTTCGGGTGCCGAATCGTCGTTGTTCTCCAATTTCGATTGTTTGTTGAATTACTCCTGAATTACTCCTGTAAAGATCAAGCCATAGTCATTGCAGTGCGCGAATGTGATGTCAATGCGTGCTAGTGCGATCATGCGCCGCTACCGCACTCGCCCCACCGAATGTGGGTTCGTCATCAAGCCGGTCCACTTTCAGAACGGAAATACCCGATTTAGGGTCTTCCCCAAGTTCATCGATGGTGGGCGATCAGAATACGATTCTAGTGTAATCGTATAGACGTATTCATCCCCTAGGAGAACGATCAGAGAAAGGATGTATGTTGAATGACATTGCTCGGGGGGTTGTATCGATAGTTCATAAACCGTCATATCGGAGAAATATGACAACTTGGTTTGTTAGACTCCGAGCATCACAACATGATCCTTGTCAATGTTTCTATCAGGTCATACGCGAAATATTATTTTCCAAGGTATAGTTCAGCTGTAAAAAAAACAGTTATTTTTTCGAAATTGTTCTTACCTTTGCTAAATTGCCACAACGTTGCGCATATTGCGGGCAGTAGACCATTGTCAATCGAGTAATTGCTCAGAAACGGACGGGGAGTGCGTGCTGATTCCGACGTATGGACATCCCCTCCGGATGACGGACACTCCGAGACAATCGCTCCTTGATCTGCTTCAGTCTCCCTCCGGCAGCATCGAATGCAAGCGGTACGCGGGCCAGGTGAGGAGTAACATCGGATATTATCTGACAACAAAATCGTGCTCTGGACATTCCTGGAGTGGTCATACGGAGTCCTACCGCATGAGAGTGAGCACACTATTATGATATTTAGGAGGAGCGCTGTTCCGGCAAGCGCCATCATGACAGTGACGATGAGAATGAGTCCGCCAGAAGCGATCAACCACCCCTCATCCCGGACCTGTTCGAGATGCGACTACAGCAGGCGCAGCAGCAGAAACGTATAATGGAAACACTGCCCACTGGTGTGTGGTGAGTTTTCACCTATAGTCTTGTTCTCGTATAATAAAACTGAATCCCTCTTCGATCTCATCACTGATCTCTTGCTCGTCTTCTGATCTACTATCTCGACTCTCACAACACTCACCGATTAATTCCTTCTCTACTTGTCCAGCCGCTCCTACCTCTTCTCAGTTTTGCTCATCATCATCTGCACAAGCCAGTTCCAGCTCCTCGGAGTCTGCATTTTCGGTAAGGATTTATGTAGAATACATAACGTGCTTACTGATTATTAAATGATAATTATGAATTCGAATGAATGATGATTTTGGCAGACTGGACATAGGCCGTAACTTGAAAACCGGTTAGGAAATATAAAAAAGTATAGAGTGGTTCATGTACAGATTCGATTGAGTCTTACTTTAGGTGGATTATCCACCCAAGTTACGACTAAAACCAGAGCATCTTCAGCCATCTAATGCGGCAAGACTATTTTTTTTAGCACTTATTCAATTTCTCATCCACTTCAATCTCTGAATATCTAACTTGCCCCGCCTCGAGATTGTGTTTTCTCAATATTGAAGAAAACATGGCTCTCATTAGTGATCAGAAGCCTGCGCCCGAAATAGTCTTCAACACTTCTAGTAAGCAAAGTTATAATATTATTTAATGAATTGGTCATCTGAATATGGTACGAATTAATCATATCCATTGCAATATCTCTGATCATTACAGCTCCTTCTAATGATCTACTCAATATGGTCGATTGTTCCGAGTCAGTGGATCGGAAAACATTCTCGACTGATGAACGTCTCACTTGCAATCCCGGAATTTCCGCCGATGCTGATCGATCGCATCCCATGTTCTGGCCCTTCATGGCGACTATCCAGCAACTGGAAGAGTCAATGCTATACTCGAACTGCGAATGATTAAATACACTAACGCGCCTTTTATGATTATTGTTCCATGTCCAATTCACGTCCTTAAGTCACTTATTTACATGTGCTCTTAGCCGGATGTATGTAAAAAATATCGTGTCATTCCGTTCACACTCGTACCCAAGAATTATATGCACGAAAAATATAACACCGAAAATGAGTTTAAAAATAAAACAATGACAATGGCAACGACAGTGTTTATCCAATCCTCAAGGCAGTGAGCCTGTAGGAGGGTAGCTTCCTTTAGGGTGGTGTCGGTATCGTCGATCTTAGAGTGTTGTATGTAATAGCTTTTTGACGTGAAATAAATCACTCAGCTACCCCTCTTTATGAGCTTTTCAAGACGTAATCGGTCAACTTTTGGAATGGTTCCATCTCTCTGTTCATTCCCTATCTCTGTTTTTTCTCTGTCTTAGGTCAATGGAAGATTATGTGAGTGACTGCTCTCCTACCCAATGCACATTTCATACTCGTGGACTAATCAGACAACCAACATTATCATCCGAACATTGTTTAATACCCAATCTTTACACTCCGTACAACAATACTCATTAGAGGCATTTATTATTCTTTCCCCGGTGATGTAATTATTTGATCATTATACTGTATTTGTTTAGGGACCGCAGCGGTGTAAACAGATGAACGAAATAATTCACAAGTTAGTCAAATGGAAGCTAACCTTACCCCATTGCAAAATAGTGGCAAAATAATGCTAAAAATAATAACGAAAATGGGTCGAGGGGCGACGCTTTCCCCCTGGGCTGAGTTCGATTGGAGCGCATCATGGGTCACACTCATTACTAATTTATCGCAAACTGAACGTAAACTGGAACTGACTTTTTAAATTATTATTTATCTAGATGATCTTCTTCTTCGATTTATTTCTCTGTTAAGCTCAGATTGTGATGGAATGTGCGTTTCTCATTCAGAAATTCAACGACTACTCTTTATCACGCACTATCTCAACACCACAAACATACATCATCTCACTTCAATCATTTCTCGAGTAAAACAACCGAAAACAAATAAACAATGATTTCTGAACAGTATTATTATTCACAATGGAATCGTCCTTGAATCAACGCAGCATTTGATTAGCTGCCTCTTCTCCCACAAAGAATCTTCTCATCGATTTCTCCATCGTATAATGTGCTGCTGCGGCGGCAATCACGAGGGCGATCTACAATGACGATACCGTACTCTATCGAAGTCTACAGTAATTTGTTACAGTAATCTATCATGATCTACCGTACATTAACTATTACGTAAAATTTTTCCACTAGTTTTTATAACTTTTTTGTTATATTTAGGTGAGAATGATGGAGTAGATATAAATCGACTAACCAGAGAGAAGAAAAGAGGGAGGAACGGGCCTCTTCTGATCTTCGGTACCGTAACTTCTGGAATGATTTTATGAAGATAAAGGGACCAAACTTATCGTACCTTCCGTTACCGTAGTTTCCTTTTCCACTACCGTATTCTTCTCAGATACGGTATCTCCCTTCGGTACTACCGTATTCTTCTTTGTTTTCTTCTTGGGAGGGCACTCATCTTCTGAAAATGGTTTGTCTAGATGGTAGGAGTGTGATATCAGGAATATTACCTGATATCTCCAGTGACGAGATCGAAGATGACGAACTAGTTGATCGACTTCTCTTTCTCTTTCTCCGTCTCGCACTCTCGGCTATTCTCACTCGATCTGGAAAGAGATACAATAGACAACTAGAGAAGTCGAACCAACTAACCGACTAGATCGTGATTTGTTGATACCAGCTTTTTGTTGGCTTCCTTGAACTCATTCTATAATTAGCACCATAACAAACTCAATAGGTCTCAAGAACTCACCAACTGGGTGTTCCATGCGATAGAATTGATGACGTACTCCTTCTCCTTCCTCTCCACTTCCAATGTCTTCTAAGCGGGGGGTCATTAATCGTTCCGCTAGTACCGTACCCGATTATAAAGTACGAATATCGGCCCAAAGGTACAGTACTCAGATAATAACTACAGTAATCAACAAAATCAACCGTAATCGATCGATAGTTACGGTAATACTATTTTTAACAGCAATTCTCGTCAAATACATTTAAAACTTAACTAGGAAAGACATCACCTTATCTGTGTCTCTCTCTCTTCTCCAATCGATCCCTTCTATCGTCCAATCTTCTTTCACGCTGAGAAAAGGACGTTCATTCAATATTGTCACCTTTGCAATACCTCAGTCGCGTTCTCCTCTCTTCTCCTCACAATCAATCTTCTTTCACGCTGAGAAAAGGACGTTCATTCAATATTGTCACCTTTGCAATACCTCAGTCGCGTTCTCCTCTCTTCTCCTCACAAGCGTCACGACTTACTGTAGATGCAATTGGAGTGGAGCAGCTTGAGGGAGGGAAGCAGGGAAGAGGGAGGGTGCTACTCCCACGGCACGGAACACACTCCGCAGGTCTAAATCACCAATCGGGGCACTATTATCATAGCTCCTACAGTACAACAAATTCAATTGGATTGCAATTCAATATATGGAAGAGCAAGAGGTACATTCACTTCCGAGATTTGTGCACGAGTATCATTGAGATACCAGAGACTTTGCGATAGGTATAGAGTAGATCATTTTTTATCTTTACGATAACAAAATTACTAGTGTCTAACATTCCTTCACAATTAGTTATACAAATATGGAACGAAAACAACAACAACAACGAAAATTGAAGAGAAGACGTAGGACGAGAAGCGAGAGAGACTGGAAAAATGAGATTGATGATGGAGAAGGACATGTGATGAGAAGAGTGAGGATACAGACAGAAGATCCAGTCTGCATCCATCGACTCTCCCATCACTTCTTCTTCCCCTTACCGAGGAATTTGGCATTTCCACTATCTAACTCTTCCTCAAACTCCTCCAAAAGGATAGTGTCTGCGTCAGTACCGTCATAAGTGATTTTGACGTACAGTATCCCACTGTAATCCTCGATTTCTTCTACCAATCCCTCGACACAAGTGTAAATTCCCTCCCTATTCCTCACGTATCTCTACACTCTCCTCCCTTTCTAGTCAGGTGCGACTCGTTTCCCAGAACTAGCAGCGAGATCGGCTCCGATCAATTCAACCACGACTCCCCTCAACCTTTCAACGGTAACAGGCTCTCCTTTAGGTCTGATCTCAAAGATTCCGGGGCGAGTGGGGGGCTGTTTTAGAGTGGTTTTCCTATACTGGATCTGGTAGGTGAGTGCCCTAATCTTGTCCGTCTTCGTCCTGATCTCCTCCAAAGCCTGATCCATTGCCTCCACAGTCCTCCAATATCCAGTCTCCGTTGCAATCACCGTGGCCAGAGTACTCTGCCGCTCGAACTCCTTCTGCTGCCTCATCTTCACCTCCTCTTTCTTCTCCTCCATGTCATCCCTAATCTTCCTAGCGAGTTCTACCTTCTCCTCCCCTCTCAACTGCTCCAGTTTCTTCCTCATTTCGAGTGCATTCGCCATCACTACAGCTTGCACTTGCAGAGGCATCTGAGCTACCCACTCCATTGTTTCGTTCATCCTACTCATAACTAGTCCTTCTCGTCTGTTCTCCCTACAGTTTGGCGACATGGAGAAAAGATGATCGACTATTCCGAACACCCTCTCCGCGTCCCAAGAAGTGGATGGAGCGTTGCTCAGAGATTCCATGAGAGATTGAGAGGGGTTAAAGTAACAGCCTCCTGGGAGGAAGTCTGTGTACTGAACCTCTAGAAACAGTTTGATCTCTGAGCAAGCTACAGTAACACACTTTAGGTCCTCGGGAGATTGAGCGTCAGCTACCGTAACCTTGAGATAGGCCGATTCCAACTTGAACATCTCTTTCTGGTCTCCTACCGTGATAGAGGGGGGAGTCAAGGAGATCATTCGAGCGGGATTATACTGACACTCTTTTAGATAACTCACCATCTCTCATATGTAGGTCGAAGTTGCAGTAATGTGTTCGGTGTGCTCACTAAGGCGAATCAAAGGACCAGTCACGAAACTGTCAACTAGAGCAGCAGTCTTAAGTTGACCAAGAATGAGGGGAGAACGGAGAGAGTCTCGAGTCTTACACATGGCCTCGTTTTCAGTGCAGAAGGTGGAGATGTACTCAATCAAGTATTCTCGAAGGAAGAACACCCGAGCAGCTATGACAAAGACTATGCAGAAGCGCTGACCGTCAAAAGAGGGGAGAATGCAGTGGGCCTTGTCTACTCCCTTACCATCTAGAAAGACCAACCACTTGCTCAACTGCTGAAACTTTCTGCTCCCTCTGTCCGAAAAGTGCACCGCAACTGTCTTGAGCAACTGCAGTAGCGAGCACTCTTCCCCACTCAGTCCCTCCATCTCACCCATTACTCTCATGAACACGTCCGTTAGAGAAGCGGCTATGTGGAGCTGGCAGTAAAGGGAGTGAACTCCAGAAAGAGTATCGCGTTCACTCTGAGTCAACTGATCCCAGTCCCCTCTCACTGATGGCATAATCTCCCTCTTGAAATCCTCCAGAATCCTATTGAATTTCAGCTGAGTGGAGGCCCTATCGGAGGAAGAGATCGAGGCCACAAACTTGTGCAGAAGCTCCCCGGTTACCGTACTACTAGTGGACCATTCCGCCCTATTGACTCGAGCCTCGAGTGCCTCTAACGATTCTGCAGCAGTCTTAGCGTGAACTTCCTTGATTCCTTGGCAGAAAACCTTGCTCCCTCTCTCATCTCTGTGGACACTAACACAGTAAGTCTGCATTTTGTGCCGTCTCTTGGTAGTTTCGTCAGAGATGAGAGTGAGGTCGTTCTCTCCTACTGCTCCTTCTAGAACCTCCTTGGTCTGAAGAATAGTGAGACCGAGAAGAGCAATCGAGTCATTCCGAATGGTACCGAGGGAAGGGTAGTCTGAGATTTCACGACCCACAAAAGAGACTACTTCCCTGATGACGCGACTGATCTTCGAGTCGGCGATGCCTAGAGCAATAAGGCGAACGAGGAGATAGTGGAAGGGAACTGTGAATTTTCCATTCACCTTAGTTTCCACTATCTTCTCAACGCACAGAGAGTCAATAGTTTCCTTCAGAGAGAGGTTCTCGAGTTGCAGTCCCTCAAGCTCCCTCCTCATCTCGTTCAATTCCCTCCTATGGCTACTGCTAGCGTCAGGCAAAACTCGACCACACTTCTTCTTCAACCCATCTACCTCGAGCTTAAGACCGAAGTTTCTCTGCCTCAACTCACTGATGGTCTTTCGTTTCGCACTGTTAAGTTTTTGCGTCATCAAGTGCCGACGAGTGGAAACACGAGAAATGGGAGTTGCGAGAAGTGGGAGGAACAAGGATAGACTTCGCAAAACTCGTAACACTACTGCTCATCAATTTCGAGATTTGTTCTTCTGCAGCTGACGGCAGAGTCACGCTAGGGGAGGGTTCTACGAAGGAAAGTGAGGCGTTTCCAAACACAGTTTCAGTCGAAAACTTGGTCGCGTAGAAGCTATCCCTCACCGCACCACGGCACTTTACGCACTTGGACTCTTCGCTGCGCAACGTGTGCATGAAGCGCCGAAACCTATCACAGATCCCATCGTAAACCGTTTGGTTAACCACACCAATGAGAGAGTGAACCCGAGACCGATCATCATCAAAAGACTCACAAGCATCCAGTAGAAATCCCGCGTTGGCCTCTCCCTCTTCCAATCGTGCTGCTTCCTTCCTCCGACTACTCCTCACACAATGAAGAGACATCGAAGACTGCGAATGAAGCAACTAATCGATTAAACGAAGTAACCGTATACGGCTGAGAGTGAGAAAAGTACGGTAGTTCCTTATGTCACATCGAAAATCAGATCTTCAAAATTCATTTCCTAAAAATGGGCAAACTGTTCACGCCTTCTTTTTTCACTAAAAATCCGTAGCACTGTTCTTGTTAACATATAAAAAAATATTGCATGAACAGTTTGCCCATTTTTAGTTATTGCGTCAAAACCGAATTCTTGCCGTGAAAATGCTAGACATTCGAGGCTGATATTTCGTGAACTGTTCTTCTAGCATTATTTGCATTTTGATAACTATTTTTTGTGCTGCCGAATCTATTGATAGTGTGAAAAGCTAGATCATACAATAAATTCTAAAAACACGCCATTTATTCATGGCCTTGTGTGACTTCAATGTTGCGTATTTCCTCTTCATGCCATGCTCCATATACTTTCATTGTGTTCTTTTATTCATTCCAATCAACGAAATAGCTTGATAAACAATAGAAATATTTCAAAAATGCTTCAGAAAAATATTAAAGATTTTGAAAGCCAAACTACGGTAGTTTGACGGGGAAAGCGTCGGAGGGTGTAGCCAAATATTCCGTACTCAAATATTCCGGCTGCGGTCCCTATATGTGTTCACTCTCTCTCTACCCACCCATAAATGTTTGAAATAATATGGTTGTTTGTGGAAACAATTCACCACCCCGCTTTTTAATGTCAAGTATATGTACCTGTCATTGATATGTTATGAGTCGTTCCACCGTTTAGTGAAGTTTTTGAGAGGGGTCGACGGATCGCTTTTCTGCAACCTATGCCAATAACTTCAGGGTGAAGCCCCCCATACATAGTGCTGATAACTTGATTGATTTTCTGTTGAAAACGTATCATTTGAAGCTCAGATACATGACTTATGAATTTTTGAAATTTAGAGATTTCAAAAAAGTTAATTTTCGACTTTTCACTTTTTTTTCGTGTTTTATCGATAGCACTTTTTTCTCGATATTGAATAGATTTGTCAACGACCGTACTATGATATCCCTTCCGCATTTCAGCATTTCTGCTTTCACTTTATCTGGTCCGGGAGACGATTCCTTTTCTTACTTCACTTTCGAGGAACGGTAGAAACTGCTCGCTTGTTGTGAATGTCATTCGTACTGGGCGTCTCGTCGTTGCGAATAGCTCATTGTAGAAAGTTTTGACAACACTTGACAACACTGTTGATTTCATATTTTGAGTTAGCAACAGTTCCGTCAGCCCTTTCTAATTGATTTAATTGAGTTCGTCCTAGCTGAGAGGATTGTATTGCCCGCTTTGTACTTTTTCCATATTCGACAGCCTTCCTCATTGTTTCCAAATGCTTTCGGCGCAAATCTTCTTTGATCGAAATCCTCAAGGCTTTTCCAGTCAGCGAAAAGATGATTCGAGTTATGGTATCAGGGGTTGCGTCTCGTAATCTTCTCCTTTCGAGAAATAGCTGTTTGGTTCTCGCCGAGAATCGTTCTTTTGCAGGGATTGGGATCATTGAATTTTGAGCAGTTGTGACTAGAACCTTGGTAATCTGTTCATAACTGGAAAGGTCTCTGTTCGAAACAGTGTGGATCGATGCAGTAAACAGCCTTTTAGACAATTCATGGCGTTGTGGAGCAAGATGAGGGCGAATTCGGAATCTTGAGTCAATTCTTATTTTCGCACCAATCTATGGTCTGTGCTCATATCAAATTTGGAAACATCCAACACTTTTGAGAGATCCTTTCTCATCACGTAGTCGATCTGGTTCTTCGTACTCATATTTGCTCCCATCCACGTCCATTTTCTACTTTCCCTCTTTTGGAACCGGGTATTGAGAAGATGCAATTTGGTTTCGGCGCAAAAATCGACCAGTATTTTCCCTCTATCATTTCTCTGTCCCAGTCCATGGCGACCAACGTAGTACTCCTCTTCCGACATTTTTGACCCAACCTTCGCATTCAAATCAACCAGCACAATCACTTCCCACTTTCCGCGCCCCGGTTGCTGAGCGCGACGCGCGGAGGCAGTCATGATTGCTCTGAGATCATCTAATAGCGCCAGATATTCCTGGTCAGGGTGCGATGAGGTCGGGGCGTACACATTGACCATGCGTAGTCCGAGGAAAGGGAGATCGAGGTAAGAAAGACGATCGCTCACAGAATGGAATGTGGAGTTTGACGCCCAATGACTGCCCACTAGGAAACCGGTGCCGTTGGCGGAACGAGTACCGTAACCCACTAACAGGTGATTGGAGCCTGATAGGGTGAGAGAGGTTTGGCCTGACCTTCTCAGTTTTTCCTGTAGGTTGACGATATCAAAGGGTATCTCACTCACGGACTCCTCCAGCTCTGCTACTCGATCGTCTGTTCTCAGGGTCCGCACATTGATTGTCCCAATCCGGAGGGTGACTTGCATCAATCGGACAGGGGGCCCACGAAGGTTGTCCAGGCGACTACGTGGGTACTCTCCCACTCGGAGGAGATTGGAGAGCGACCGCCTCTCAGCGGCGCAGGAGTGAAGAGTGAAGAGTGAATCAATGACCTACGCTCTTGTATTCCCGACTCCGTTAAGTACAATGTATTTGCGGATGATCTCAAAATTTACGCTACTGTTCCTGAGTTCAGTGCTGACCTACAGATTGCCATTGAAAATATTGAAAGCTGGTCTCGCATTTGGAATATGACTATTAGTGCTCCTAAATGTACAGTATTCCATCTTGGACGTCTTAAAACACGTTCTCAATATGTTCTTAATGGTTCAATTATTACTCCTAAGCAAATAGTTCGCAATCTCGGTTTTCTTTACTGAGAATTTACATTTCGAACACCATATAAATCAGATAACAAGGAAAGCGAGATCTATGTGCAATCTAATGCTACGCTCTTTCCTCACCACTTCTCCCTTGATTTTATTGAAAGCGTACAAGATTTACATTCGTCCCCTTCTCGAATCATCGACTATTATTTGGAACCCCACAGCTATCGGTTTAACGAACAAGCTAGAATCGGTTCAGAGAGAGTTTACTAAACGTGTACTAAAGCGCTCAAGTTTACCATACTTATCCTATCCCGACCGGCTCGAGTGTTTCCGTCTGGAGACGTTAGAGTATCGTCGTGCGACGAATGATATGTTCTTCATTTATGATTCTGTGCATGGATTCGTTCACCTAGACGCTTCTGATCTCTACTCGTTCTCTCCTCTTACTCGTAGTCTCCGTTCCGCTCACAGTTTACGCCTCGCACTTCCCTATGTCATGCCATTTTCTTTCTCCACTTGTGCCTCCCGATCCCTAACACTCTGGAACTCCCTTCCCAACACAGTAGCCACCATACCCCGTCTTTCTTACCGTACCACCATCAAGAAAACCCCTTCTTACACTGTCGAATCCTCCCTTATCAGATTGTAACACGGAAACTGCCACACAATTTCACCCTTTCAAGCTCGCCCGAGTTTCCAAAATACCACCTACCCTATAATGGGCACTAAAACCACCTGAATCATCCAGAATACAATCGTTCATTGTAGGACACGCACCAGTGCTGCGTTCAATATCGTTGAAGCGTACTTGTAGTATTTTGTGAAAAGCATAGGCTCGGTCAGCGTTCGCGATCCGAGCCGGATCGGGTGAGGCTGAAAAGACTCTGTAAACCTGAGTGACATCGATATTGTCATCAACATTCCGTGAAGCATGTCATTCCCGAATTCAAATGGTAACGTTCTACCACCTCAACACGTCGAATTGCAAACAAGACGAAGTAAGCGCACACTCGTGTCGCATTTCCTATGTGTATTCACGACTATCTATGAAACATTGTGGGTGAAATAGTGTTGGTCGAAAAGTGAAAAAAACTATCAAAGCGTGTTCGTTATTTGTTATATGCGGCTGAATGCAACTTTAGTTGTACGCTCAGTGAGCAAACCGTCAACGCATTTTGAATACACTAGCATAAATTCACTGTATTTCACTTAAATATTTTGTTAAAACATAAAATAACTCACATAATCGAATGAGGCCAGTGAATTGGGCGCCACCGCAAGAAGAAATGCGAGATCGCACAGTGAAGCGGTGGCGAGCTGAACTGTATATTTTATGCATGTTATGACCACACAAAATATAGTATGCAATATTCACAGAATATTTGAACAACGTGTTGAAAACTATTGAAACAGCTAGGTAGAACTTTATTGTCTCGGGAAATTAATTAGTGACTGGCATCGATCTCACCAGATCGTTGGCGATGTTTCTGGACGCGTCGTCTGACATCAACACGCATAGATTCATCACGTTCCCGAGCACGCCGAGTGTGAATTGGACAGGAAAGATGTAGCGCCAGATTCTGCTTAAAACCATCATCTGTTCATCGGGACATTACGTAGTCTCGTAGTTCGTGTCCGTTTTCGTCGTTCAGACTAAGCAACAACAAAAAAATAAGACCAGCACGAAGCAGCATAGCCATTCTACTCTAGAAAAGTCAAAATTGTGGACAAATTCACCTCGGAATAGGGTCCGAAAACACGGGCATTTGCTCATTCAGCAGACACATTGGGTGAGCGCGGATGGGAGAATCAGATGACGTCACACGTATCAAATGAAGCATCGTGCATCACCTTCAGAATCGCCCGACGTCGTCGATCACCTGCAAGTCGCCCGTTGCTGGTTTCGGCACCGAACATGCATTGTCATGCCCCGGTCCCATCCCACACACTCAGTTCCATCTCTTCCCCGGTTCTACACTAGACACTACACTAGTGGCTCTTTCCAAGCACAACACTTCCCTTCCCCTCTGCACACACTCACCCCTCCTCTCGCCTCTAACCACTCTCCCCCTCTCCCCCACGTCCCGCTCAGTCACTGACAGACTCCGACCCCCAGAGGTAGGAGCCTGTCCCTCCCCCTCTATTCTTCAGTCTTCCTCTTCTCTCGCTTCTTAGTTAGTCTCCCCTCCATTAGTTATCAATGCGATAAAAGGGCTATATCTTACCATCGGGTATGTTGGCAATCACATGGGAAGGGGACCGATGGATACAGTAGGTACTAGAGTCAGGCCAGGGACCGGCCGTTCATTCTCTGTCCTATTGCATGGAGTTTCCCTAGGGATTAAGGCATTTTTTTCGCCTTATTCATTTCATCTCTTATCCCTTTCTCTTTTCTGTCATTTAGTTCATTTTTAGCTGAATCTTGAGCGTCGTTCCTTTCCTTCCCTCCCCTTACGCCATTTCTTGACATGCACTCCTGTGAGAGAATTTTTTTTGTCGCACATTAACGCGGAATGATTGATTCAGTCCAGGGAAGGATTAAGCGTATTCTTTATTCAAATAATACTTGAGAAGTTAGGTGGCCACCGCTCGAGAGAGATCCTTTTCAGGCATTGTCTATTTGATTGTTTTGAGTAGTCTTAAATGCGCATAGATAAAACAATTCAACGACTCTTGCATGAACTAGACCTTCCTCCACTCCTGTTAGTATTATGCTATTTTTACAAGTCTACGTGCATTGAGCTGTAGTCGTCTATTATGCACACTTGCCTTTTTCTAAAACATTGTCTTATTTCCACAACTCTTTTGCCATAAATTGCTCACCGCTTAGGTGATTCTCCGTTTTATTTTATCTTTATTCATTTTATTGGCGTGTCTGATAATAGGCAGACTATTCTTTAATATCCAGTTCCTAGATATTGTTCCTGACTGGAAAACAGTCGCTTTTTGTGGAAAGAGTGCACTGTGTAAGAGCTCATCCTAATTGACAGATCTGAGAACCGTCGGCTCCCCTTTCCCTCCCCTCCCTTTTCCATTGACCCTAGTCACCCTCCTTCCGACCCTTCTTCCTTCTTACCTCACCAATTCGACAATAATCCATGGAGACTCGACTACTGAAGCAGAGATCAGGTTTTCTCATCTTTTACATCAAACCCGACTTGCTAGCAATTTCGCAATATCCGAAACATACAGAACTCGCATTTATCCAAAGTCTCACTATTTTCAAATCAATTTATCAATAATTTTCTTCTTAGTAATTCGAAAACAATTCATCTAGCAAGTCGGGGGTAATAATAATTCATTCATTTATCTTTCTTTGTTAATTTTCACGCATCCAATTCATTATGTTCTCAAATTTCTGGACTCTGAACTGAACTATAGTAACCATCTCTATTCATCCTTCTCTCTCATTCATTCATTCATGTCTCACACCTCAAATGTCGCGCATTATTATTATCATCAGATTCGCAATTTCCAAGTGTTTGCCACAAAATCGCAGGCTATTCCCAGCGCCCTCGCATTCAGAAACTCCCTTCTTTCCCTTCTCAGACAGCGCTTCCTTCCTTCCTTCCTCAATTCTAATAAATACATAATTCTCTTCTCATAAATACATAATTCTCCCTTTCTTCCCGTCGTGTTGCTTACTCTCGCCCATCATTCTCATTTGAGATTACGGTAGGATTGATCTCCGACTAACTCTTTTCCTCATTCATAGTTAATCGGACTCACATGATTGCCTCCTCAGGCATTCATAATCGTTCTTAGCCCACAGCGATTCAACCCTCAAGCGAACTCACAGAGACTCTTCCCCCCATATTCTCGCACAAAAAGACCCAGCGGGGGTGAAAGCCCGACCATCTGCTTATTAAGCCTCCCTTCTTCTCTTCCATATTTCGCTATAGTAATCCCAGCGCTCTTTTCTTCCCGCTTTTCAACGTTCTCAGCCCATTCATCTCACTGTAATGCCTTCCTCTTAGTTTCGCCAATCCTCAACCTCTGAAGGATCTCAACTCTTACATTACACTCTCTCTTTTCCAAGCTATCCTAATCTCTACTCGCTCCTCCTTGTCCTTTCACCCCCCCCCTCTCTCGTATTCTCTCCTCAAACACCACTATCCCTCGCCTGTCTCGCTCATCTCAGCGGACGGAGCGAACACCTACCGTAACCCACCCATCCCTTCCTGCCCTGTCTCTCACTTTCCCACACTCTCTAGTATGTCAGAACATTATGAGAAGACAGCGATCGCGCGAGACTGTTTTTAAAAAAAATGTTTCTTCCTTGTAATCATTCAATCAGTCTTAATAATTCACTATTTCTAATTCATTTTTCGCTATTACATATGCACTTTGATTTGTTCCTTAGCTTCCTTCTCTCAATATTGGCCCGTTTGATCTGACATCTGGCAGAAATTTCCGTCGCGTTGCAATTTATAGGGCAAATTGCAATGTGGCGTAGGGCAACAGCTAAGCATTGCAGCAACCCTCATAACTTGGATAAAATTGTACAATTGTACTGCTCCCGCGAGCCTGACCACCTCGCACTTCAACTTTCAACTGCCTACAAGAAGGCAGCCCTCACAGCGGCGCGTCAAGGATCCCAGTCTGCTATCGAATTCGGAAAGCAGGTTAAGAAGATCGGAGGATTAGCATATCCCGACCTGACGCAGCCGACTGTTAGAGAAGAGATCCAATTGGATGCCATCCTGAGAGGCCTCAATCCAAAGATCAAGACTGCAGTTAGAAGGCAGAAGCCTCTCACCATCGAGGCCGCGATTCAAGCTGCATCTATGGAAGAAGCCTTACTGGAGGAGAATCCTACGACCGACTCGTCCGACCTTCTTCGTGCAATCAACTCCCTCAACGTCACTTCGGAGGTGAATCGCCCAGGAACCGATCAGAGACAACCGCCTCCGAACCCGCAGTCATCGGCTCCATGGAGACAAGATGATCGCTTCCCGAGAGCACAAGGATACGGTAATCAATCGTACGGAGGAGGATACCAGAATACCAATTACCAGAATCCTTCAAGAGGAGGATTCTGGTAATTGGGTTTGTTTCTTGAGTTTGTCAGTCGTCGTGAGCGGTCCCTCTCCATTCTGCTCTGATGGAGAGGCGGCTTTCCCAACCCAGTCGTCTATCTACTGACCCTTCAATACTCAAGAATCCCTCCCCTGTCCCCGGCAAGACTTCGGAGGTTTCAAGCCACGGATCTCGAACAGAAGGAAGGAGACGTTTCATGATGGACATGATGGTATCGAAGGTGTCCTCTTTATCAACTTCTAAGGAGGACTGGCCATCCGAGATCCGGGATCTCGGTAGCGACTAGTCTACGGGAAGAATGCTGCGTGCCTAAGGAGGAGAGGCGATCCGACGTCATGCGAAGCTTGCCACAAAAGTGAAGTGTCACCGTGTCAAGCGAAATCGAACGGATCGAGTGAAAGAAAGAAGAGTCAAAAGATCCCAACTGACCAATTCTCCCTACTCGTCAAAGGCACAAGGCGCCAGAGTCCTTCCCCACCCATCCCCCCACTTATCGTAACACCGGATAAATATATTCTATTCTATTCTATATGGAGGAGGCTACCAGTATCCCAGACGGAACTACGGATCCTACCGTCCTTCAGGGTACAACGGCAACAGCTACAACAACAGTAGAGGAGGAAATCGATTCAATAACCAGAACCGCATTCGAGGAGGTTTTAACAACGGACCTCGAGGAGGTTTCGGAGGCAACAAATCGAGTATACCGCCGTCAAGATGGAGGACAACGAGGACGATTCAACGATGAGCGCAATGAGCGCAATGAGCGCACCGATGACTCCAGAGGCTACCGTGGTGGTGGAGGAAGAGGAGGAGAACCTCGTGTCTACTTCATGGACCGGCCCAGTTCTCTAAATGCTTCCGCAGCGCCGGTGGAGCTCTAATGTCCATCGCGACGCAAGTCAATTGCCTCATCGACCATTCTGAGGAGGAAGTATTCATCAAGGACATCGATCTCTGGACTCCCAACAGAAGCAGATACGACGTCGCAGCAGTCGCCTGCTATAAGGAGACGTACACCCGTTGCACATCGTCAATCCTCAACGTCACGAACGACTCATAGTCTGACAGGTTATGAAGCTCCCACGTTGGAGGAGTGCCGCCAGGTACACCGGAACAACTCGTTCCACGGAAGGGCAATGGAGCAAGATGTCAGAAATGCCCAGGTGACAAGATCCAGCCCGCCCAAAGATGAGACTACGTTCTGGTCTACATCATGCACTAACATCACAATGTTCGTGCTCGAAAGAACAAGGGTTTCCATCATCGAGGCTGAATCACCCGTAGTGGTGTCTCCAATGCTCTTCGATCCTACCCATGGGTGTGGAAAGAACGACGGTTCCTGTGTAACCAGCACCACTGCGTTATTCTGGGACGCCAGTCTATTCCCAAGTCAATGCTCTGTGGTACACCTCGGCACCTACCGAGCAATCATCCAAGGCAAGAACGTGCTGATCGAGGAAGCAACATCTCTGCTTCGGATGGACGAAGGCCAAGTCAGCACGTTCCTCCTTCCATGCTTCAAGGGAAAGACCCCATTCACCACTGCTGGAGGACCGTTCATTACCTTCGCAAAGGAAGAAGAAGTACGAAGCGTAGAAGAAGAGCATCGGGACCCGAAGAAACTCGTCCGGGATTTGAAAAATCATCTGCTCGAATTCGGAGTGACTACCTACATCCTACTGCCCCAGGACGAAGTAACCTCACTTGGATGTACATCCAAACTTGGAGAGTATGCCCTCACGTCTACGGTCTCGTCTCAGGAGGTGGAGTTCTACTCACGGCATTACCAGCACGATCGTGAAGAACTTTTGATTCAACGTCTACTCATTGGAACATCCAATGTCTGGAAGTTGCTCGGAACACTGGATAAACTGGAAGATTCGAACCCGAAGGAACACGAGAAGATCAAGGGTATCATCGAGAGATCCAGAGAGGATTTTCCTTCGATCCTGCACGCACTCTTCGACGAGGAAATTAATATTTTCCTTAATTCCACCTCGAGAGCCCAGATACACCCGAAGATGGACAATAAGACTGGCGGAATGGTGGATCGAGCGAAGTCCTGCCTCATCGCCTCACTGTATGCCCTGGTCAAGAAGGACGAACGACTCCTACCAGAAGTCTTCCGGGCTCTCTACAGACTCGGAATCCTGGAAATGACCACATCTTCATCCATGCCCACGACAACAACGTCACCCCCGGATACCATTACTACAACTACATTTCGCCCACCTACGACTGCTTCTACAGATCCAGCGACAACAGCTTCGAGTACTGTCCCTCCGACAACGACATCTACTGTCCTCCCTACGACAACGACCATTCCTTCCACTACCACTTCAACTTCTGCTCCGCCGACGACTACTCTTCCCACTACTACTTCAACTACTGCCCCAACAACAACCACTTCCCCCACTACGACGTCAACACTTCCTACACCAACCACTACCTCCACCGAATCCCCGACAACCACCCCGTCGACGACTACGACTACTTCTACCGTACCTCCGACAACCTCAATGACAACCACTACCCCGCCTATTACCTCCACGACCATTCCGCCAACAACTACGTCGACTAGTACTTCCTCGACGACGACGACCACCGTGCCAACAACAATGACGAATATTCCCACCTCTGACGAACCATCAATGGCCGTGCCCCTTCCGACTGACATCGCTAAGGGAGCATCGACCTGGCTCACTCGGAAGAAGGCACAGACAGAGGTGGCAACGTCAACCACGACAACGTCCTCAACTACAACCCCTGTTTCGACGATCAATCTGTCATCTACATTGACACCCAGCGCCGCTACTAGCGCAATCACGATCGAGCAGGGGACTCCCAGATATTTCGTCCTTCCACCCCAGGCACTCGTAGCTCCCGACCGTTCGATTGAGGTTATAACAAACCGATTGCCGAGGCAGAATAACACTACTGCAAACAACACAGCCACCCGCGACCCGCAGTCTGGAGCTGCCGGCGAACAGTTTAGATTGAACTACACTCAATCGCACCAATCTTACAATGAGAAGATCAATGAACACGCCGATCAAGTCAACCGGAACCTCACCCATGCGGGCACGAATGCCAAGCTCAACTACCTAGGCATGTCCTCCCAGAAAGATCTGAAGAACCACTACCGACACCTAGCAACGAAGACGTGCGGTCTGGCCCAAGACCAGTTGAATCTGTTCAGAGCCATCGTCCGTCTGTTCCCGACCACCGGAACATGTTGGGGAGGGATGATCTTACGGCATCTTTCGCTGGAGAGAATGTCATCCGAGTCACGGCCTGCCATCAAGTCACCGTCAAGGAGGTCTACCGTTCTCGCAAGATCAACGAGACTTGCTTCGAGAGGACCCCCGTGCTGACAATGGACAACGAGACCCTGTTTATCCAAGAAGGTAGCAGGGACCTCGCTGCAGAGAGCCCCACGATCGACTGCGAGTTCGTCCAACCCGAGGTCTTCCTGGACAAGGACGGAAACAACATCGAGAATGGGATGAACAAGAACGTGACGTCACTACTACCATTCGACTTCGGCACAAGCCCGACCCTCTCCCCACTGGTGTTCCAGAGTGGCGACCTTTTCGACCGTGCCAAGACGACGTCATCCAACTCTCTACTCCTGGCCATTTCATTCGGAAACCATCTCACCTCGATCCGTGCTCGACAGCCTTCCATTCTCAAGACTGTGACCGGTCCCTCACTCTCCGGAATCTCGAACTTCTTCGCCTCAGCGGGCCAGTCGATCAAGGACGCCCTCATCGATGGTATGATTATGCTCGGAGCGCCTATCATCGGAATCCTGATCGCCATCCCCATCCTGATTCTCTTGAAGTATCTCTTCATGAGATATCTGGCAGCCCGAGTCCTGAGAACGTTCATGCGCATTCCGCAACCGAGGATCAACTTCGTTCGGCGAGGCGAGGAAACTGAACTCAAGGACGTCGAGGCTGGCACGGAACGACCGAAGCGCACCCCATGGCCATCGGTACCTCTCATGGCAAGAGAATCTGACTCTGAGGAAGAATGTCGCTCAACAAGGAGAAAATTCAGAAGATACCCCGTCATGCCAAATGAAGGAATAGTGAGGATCAACACCATCGCATCAGGGACTGGAGAGGATCTCCCATACATCCCCATTACGATCCAGGGCGTTGCCGTCGTCGGGTTGCTGGATTCGGGAGCCTCAAGATCCTACGTCTCACAGTCGACGGCTGCCAAGATAGCCAAGAAGATCCGCAAGACGAAGATCTCCGGAGTAGCTGCTAACGGATTGCCAGTGAACTTCCTCGGCGAGGCCAGAGACTGCGAGATTCAGATCGAGAACGCGTACATCCAGCACGATCTTCTCATCAGCAAAGATGAGCACTGCCCCTGCCAGGCCCTCAACGGCTACGATCTCGTGAAGGCCATGACTCTGGAAGGGTGTCCCGTGGAGTTCACCAACGGATGGGTTGGGATCGGAGGCCGACAGATCAAACTCTCCCACGATCCATCTACGATGTACTCCAGCTCGGGTCTAATCATCAACGCCGTCGCCACTGGCACCTACACGATCCACCCCGGCGAACGCCTTGCGATCAGAGCCAAGGCGGCGGACGCGGAGAGCGATCCAAGAAGAGATCCCTTCTACCATCTCACTATCAAAACCGATTGGATGGAGATAGTCAAGGATCGAGGACTATATTCACCTTATATGTGGAGAACGACAATGGTAGAAGTCCAGACTATCACTGGTCGACCACTCAGAGTTGAGAAGAATTCAAAAATATTCAACGCTGAAGTATTCTACATCAGTCACATCAAGGAAGAAGACGGAGATGAATCAAATCAACTCGACTTCTCAGAAGAAGATCAAGTATACATCCCCGAAGAAGCCTGCTACGAGGACCGCCTTCCCGTGATCCCGAAAACCGCCGACGACTTCCTCGAGCAGATCTGCTGGGACAAGTCTCTGATGCAAGGCTAATGAAGATCATCCTGGCGAACAAGGACGCTTGCTATAATGAAGATAAGTCCATCGTTCCATTGGGAAGTTTCGGGGACCAGTCCAGCACACCATTGTTTTCAAACCTGGAGAATACCCAAAGCCCATGAACCGCCCAATCCCATACTCAAGAAGGCCAGCGGCCGAGGAGCAAGTGCAAGAACTCCAGGAAGCAGACGTCATCGCCACAGAATCGCCTACACGATCTCCCGTAGTTATGACAGCCAAGAAGGACTCCTCCTTTCGATTCACGGTCGACCTGAGGCAGGTCAATACTTGCACAGTCCCCACGTTCCTAGATCTTCCGAGCATAGACGAACTCGTCGTGGCAGCCGCTCAGAAGCGGTATTTCACCCAGCTCGATCTGAAGAGCGGCTTCTTTCAGATCGAGCTGGCGGAGGAATCCCGACCCTGGACGGCCTTCACTGTCGATTCTACCACGTACCAGTGGAAGCGCTTCCCCCAAGGGTTGTAGGGCTCACCCGGCTGCTTCCAACGGGCGATGGAATGGGTCCGAAGACATTGCCCAGTCTCGAGCACATTCGTCTATATGGACGACATCTTATTGGGGTCAGACACACTGGATGAACACTTCCACGACGTTGAGGCCGTGTTGAAGACGCTGAAGGAATTTGGCTTGAAGGTTTCTCTTCCGAAGTGTAGATGGATGACATCCGAAGTCGTATACTTAGGCTTCGTGATCGGCCAAGATGGAGTCAAGCCCAACCCCAAGAAGATCGAGTCAGTCATGAAGTTCCCCAGACCCAGGAATCAACGAGAGGCCTACAGCTTCATTGGCCTTGCCAGCTATTTTCGAGCCTTCATCCCGTCCTTCGCATCCAGCTGGACACGCCCGGCGAAGCGTTCCAGCGAATCCACCTGGACCTGATCACGCTCCCGATTTCGGCTAACGAGAATCGTTACGTTCTCACCTGCATCGACGCCCTGACGCGCTTTCTGATTGCTGTACCCCTTCCTGACCAGACAGCTCAGACCCTAGTGAAGGCCTTCGACAACATCACCTTAGTTTTTGGCTACCCTCAGACCTGTTTCACTGACAAGGGAGCGAATCTGACTTCGGAGATGTTCACCGACTTGCTGAAGAAGGCCGGAGTTTCCCATTTAGTCTCAGCTCCCTATCATCATTCTAGTAATGGAATCGTGGAAAGGACGAACAGGACTCTGGAGGAGACGCTGGTTCACTTCGTGAACGTCGACCATCAGGCTGACTGGGAAGATTATCTTCCATCCGTCGTCTTCGAGCTGAACAACCTTAGTAACAGCATTTCCGATCTTCCCCCCTTCCTGGCCATGTTCGGAAGATCGGCGAGAGTGAAAGAAGACGGACTGCTCGGGACTCCAAGGCCTGCCTACTTCGAGGACCCCATCGGCCGGAGCCATCGCATCCTCCAGAGCGTGTGGAAGGTTATCAAGGAGAAGAGTGAGAAGGCCAAACAACGTGAGAAATCTCAGTACGACGCCGCCAACAAGACATTCGACCACCGGGTATGTTGGCAATCACATGGGAAGGGGACCGATGGATACAGTAGGTACTAGAGTCAGGCCAGGGACCGGCCGTTCATTCTCTGTCCTATTGCAGCATGGTATTTTTCTCGAATTGCGGGGTATTTTTTTTTTTTTACAATTTGTTTATAGATGTTTGGAGAGTGGTGAGTAGCTATAAGACGTAAACCGAGAGACAATTTGTGCATTTGAGTGCAAGGGGGATGTTCAAACTTGCAGTGCAATTTGCTCCACCTGGCGTAGATGTCAAAAGGCAACACAATTCGCATTCTTTGGTCTCATCTTTATCCTTTTCGAAACGAATTTTGCAAGTTTCTGCTGCGCGATTGAAAGTGCATTTAAGCGCTACTTCGCTCGCATCAATCTCATATCATGTTAGTAGTTACTCGAGTATTTGAGTAGGAATTTCTCCAGAAATGAGCGTCGTCGCGGTCACAGACCCGCGTGTTGCCTCTACTCCTCGTACAATAGCACGAACACGACAGAATATGTATGAGAAAATGCGTTTATCTAGGCTTTATATACAAATGATGTGCCGAGCCTCAAAACACACGATACATAATGAGGCTCTGGTGGTTGAGTGCACTGCGTGGAGCATCTCAGCGGCCGAAAAAATACATAATCAGTATCACCGGGACGATGTTTGACAAATGTGTGAGCGTGATTCTTCAAAAATAGAATGCAAGACAG
This sequence comes from Pristionchus entomophagus, assembly GCA_036245825.1. NCBI lineage: Eukaryota > Metazoa > Nematoda > Chromadorea > Rhabditida > Neodiplogasteridae > Pristionchus > Pristionchus entomophagus. The sequence goes on from BTSX01000006.1 coordinate 37,386,755, forward strand.
CGCTCGGTTTTCCCGCAACTAAACGCGGCTGAGCCGCCCTTTCTCCCGAGACAGAGTTTCTGAAAAAAGCCCCTCGAGTTGTTTCGATGCTTTTATCAGAACAATGTTGAAGGCTCAAATACATCACTTAATTCGAGATCACCCTCACCTCCTCCCCGCTGTTGTTGTCGAGTAAGAGGATTCTCGAACATTACAGGGGGGGGGGATCCCTCGAGTTGTTCCGATGCCGCCTTAGAGCTGATCCGCGATCTTCAGATATATCAGCAAATGATTCGTATTAGCGCGATTCAATCCGAGACCATCACAATGTATTTCGCGATGTTTTGGTGATTCGATGTTCTCCGAAGAGAAAGATAGGGGTGCGGAGAAACACACACAATTATGCTCGATTGCGCGCAATCCAATAAATGCAACAGCTTGTCGCTCGTTTCGACAGCACTCGAAGTTGCGTCGAATGCACCTCGTGTATCACGGAAATGTTAACAAATCGGTATATAAATATCGTTATCCTGCCAAAAACAGCGAGAATCTTCCGATTGCATTGGTGTCGACATAACTAACCGTCTTTTGAAACCCTCCACTCGACCCCCTATTCATTTGCTAAAAGCAGATGATATGAACTCACTCGACAGCATCCAAGAACGATAGATTAATGTTAAACTTCACACATATCTTTTATTTGTCATCCTTAATCATTTTGCAAGACAGCGAATGTGTAGTGCTCGAGACGAGGATTGTACCTGAGTCTTCCGCTCACCATGCAGATGTTCTAACCACTAGACAACTCGGGCGTCTTGCTGGCTTGGTTTCTGGATAAGAGACATTCTTATCGATGCTGATATCACCAGAGTTTACTCAGAAACGATTCAGTCAATCAATTTCTTTTCAATTAATTTTCTCATTCCCCTTCTTTTCTCATTCCCCTTCTTTTCTCTCGTCGTGAGCGGTTCATTCCCTCCTCCTCTCTCTCTCTTTCCCCTCTTCCTCGTCTCTCTCGCCCCTCGCCATGGCCACACCACCCGCTGCAACCAAGCCAACGACGACCAAGACGGCTTCCCGCCCCATCGACCCCGCCCTCAAGGTGATTGCTCTGCTGGAGTCCCTTCACGCGAAGATCGACGCCCTTTATGTGAGTGTAATGCTCTTCGTCAGGAGATCGCTGAGGTGAAGAAGCTTGTGCGCACCCCCTCTTCCGTAACCCCCGCTGCACCTTCCTCCGACCTCACCTACTCGGTCATCAAGAAGGCTGTATCCATGCAACCACCTACGCGGAGAAGGCGTGTCATACTGTGTGGGTTGGCCTTCCCGAGTTCGCCTCTCCCCATGACACGGCCGCAGCGGACCAGAAGGCCATCGAGGAACTGTGCAAGGAACTCGGCGACAAGACTATCAGCAAGGCCCTCGAAGACGGCAAGATCACTCACAAGCGCCACCCGGAGGTGAAGGGTGATCGGAAGAACCGAATCATGAAGATCCAGTTTGAATCACAGAAGAACCGTGACCTTTTCCTCTCCCTTGTTCGCTCCTCCCGCCCGCCTACCGTAACCAAGAGCCACGGCAAGTTCGTCCGCCGTGACCTGTGTCCATTCGAATTGGACTTCGAAAGACAAGCAAGAATCGATGCGTGGATCAATAACTGCAAGGCCGGCTCACTCTTGTACGGAGTTCGTGATGAAAAGCTGATCAGATTCACCGGAACTCCCCGTCCCCTCTCCACTGGATAGGATACCTGCCCGCCCCGTGGAAATAACTCCGACAAGAGCCTGCTCAATCAATCGAATTCCACCCTGAATGCAAACAACTCCGTTCTCTCGTCGCTCACACCGATCCAACAGACAACAAAATCTTCTGCATCAAGTTCCGCCAACGGAGGGGTCCAGGCCTAGGACAGAAGCAGTGGTGAGGTTCTTGTGTCTTTTCATACTCTTGCGTCTGTCTCTCATCGTCTTTCCTCTTCCTCATTCTTTTCCATTCCTTTGTGTAATTCCTCAAACATCGAGCTTTTTGTTAAACGCACGTTCCATCAGGCGAAAATCACATTTACTCAATTTCGTGTTATTCTGCCTTATTCTGATCAGTGAGACTTGGTTGTGCGAGGATGACAGTGATGCGTATCTTCTGGGTTCTAACGATGATTTCGTGGCTTTCCGAAAGGATCGACCCACCAATGCTGAGAAATCTCAAGGCGGCGGTGTGGCCATTCTTTGTTCCCCATTTCTCAATCCCATTCTAGTCAGTTCTTTTACAACCGAATCCATTGAGTCACTTGTAATCGATATCCACTTTTCATCGCCTAATCGTTCCCACTCTTTCAACTCTATACGCATCAGCTTGATCTACCGCGCCCCTTCATGCTCCTCTACTTCCCTTGACTATTTTCTCTCTTTCATCGAGCCCCTCATTCGTCCAACTCCTTTAATTCTGTGTGGCGACCTCAAATTTCCAAATATCGATTGGCATAAACTCACGTCACAGACACAAAATGATTTCTCTCCTTTGTTTCTGATCACCGAATGACTCAATACGTGGATTTCAAAACTCGCGGAGAGAATATTCTTGATCTCGTTCTTTCTAATAGCCATATCGTTAGTAACGTGAGGCCTTCCCTTCCTTTCGCTGATCACACAAGTATTTCGTTCTCCCTTGGTATCCCCTCTCCCCCTCCACGCGAGTTCATCCTCTCTCGACTTTACCATTTAGCCGACTGGAACTCGATTAATTATCATATCTCATCCCATGATTGGACCCTCGCTTTATCATTCCTTGATGTTGACAACGCATTCAGTTACTTCACTGAATTTGCTAACTCTCTCCTAAACGCTGTTGTGCCCAAATCGACCCCATCTCCCTTCTCCCGTTATCCTCGCCATTTGAAAATCCTTTATGGTAAATTGAAGAGAGCAAATTCCATTGCACGTAACAGTGCCCTTGCCCTCACGCTTGCTAAACGATTCGAAAGAGCTTTGAGAGCGCATCAAGTGAGAGTTGAATCCCGCATCGTTCACTCCAAAAATCCCAAAGCTTTCTTTAATCTCTGTAACACTCGCCTTAAAGCGTGTAAATCAGCTACTCCCGGTATCATTGATATTGACGGTATTCAATTACTATTCTGTAGAGACAAGGCTTCTGCCTTCTCTAAATACTTTGCCTCTGTTTCCTCCTGACCCCTGCAATCACCCTTTCCTGTTCCTTCTCCCCCTCTCAACACCCCACTTTTTGACCTACCCTTTATTAGTATTTCCCAAATTCTCATTGCAATTAGTTCATTAGCTCCTAAATGCAACCTCTCTCCCGATTCTTTACCCAATATCTTTTTATTCCAAGTGTAAATTCTCAGTAGTCTCCCCTTTGTCGATTATTTAAAACAAAACCCTACTCACTAACTATATCCCTGATATTTGGAAAATAGCTATCGTGAAACCTATCCAACCTCATCTAACTCTATCAATAGTTTCAGACCGATTAGTCTTACCTGTTCTGTAACTAAATTTTTTGAGAAAATTCTGATTTCTGAAATTTATGAGTATTTGAATGGGAATAATCTCTTGGACTCGAACAAATCTGGCTTTCGGAGTAAACACTCTACCTGCACTCAGCTTGTACAAACCCATTCAGATTACTTGTTTTTCAAATCTCAAAGTTCCTCTTTTTACACCATTTACTTTTGCATTTACATTACATTTACAAAAAAGCATTCGATAGTATTGACCACAGGCTCTTGCTCCATAAGCTTTCTGAGCTTGGGTTTTCCGGCCACATTGTCTCATGGCTTACGAACTATCTCTCTAACAGATCTCAGCATGTCCTCATAGGTAATACTTTGTCAGACCCCACTACAGTAACATCTGGCGTCCCACAAGGATCATGCATCGGCCCCCTTCTCTTCATCTTATTCATTAACGATCTCTCTAAAGTTTTGCCTTCTGAGGTAAAGTACGGTATCTATGCAGACGATCTCAAAATCTATGCAAAAGTTCCACTTCACTCTCACATTTTACAACGTGCTATTGACTGTGTTTTCGAATGGTCTAGTGAGTCGAATCTGTCCCTCAACGAGACCAAGTGTACTGTTGTCCACTACGGATCTCTCTCACCGCGTACTCTTTATACGATCAATGGTATTCCACTGTCCTCCTCACCTTTCATAAAAGACCTCGGTATCATCATGAACCCCTCTCTCAAGTTTACTGATCATATTTCTAGAATGGTATCTAAAACGAGAGCTAAAATCAATATCATGTTCAAATGTTTCTTCTCTCCTGAGCCCTTTTTGTACAATCGCGCTTTTACCACTTTCATCAGACCACTTCTCGAATATGGCTCTGTTGTCTGGTCACCTCATACCGTAACCCTTGCTAATCAAATTGAAGATGTACAGCGAAATTTCTCGCGTCGTCTTTTTGCGCGTAGCCATATTCCCTATTCCTTGTATCCTGATAGATTATCCCTTCTTTCGCTTCAAACTCTTGAGCACCGAAGATTGATCTTTGATATTCTCTTCCTCTATAAGTCGATTCATGGATTCTACTCATATGGCCATTCTAATTTATAAAGATTAGCCCCACTTTCCCGTAACCTTCGTAGATCTCATAATTTGCGTATTTCACTGCCTTTCGTGCCACCAAAGTCTCACTCTACTTTTGTGACTAGGATTATCGAACGATGGAACGCGTTAGATGCCGAAATTGGTACAAGCTCGCCTGATATCTTCCGATCTCATATTCTCTCTCTTCCCACTGTTTCTTTCTCTACAGAATCGCTGTTGCGGTTCTGATATTGTTTCCGACCTACTGCTCTTCCCGAAGCCCCCCCCCCCTCCTTCCCCCAACCACCGATTCGCCCTCAAGACGACCGACCTCCACCAAAACGATAATGCAGATCTCCGTTATTCCAATCTAATGATACCCCTGGTGGATAAATAATTGAATTGAATTGAATTGAGTTGAATCAATTCTAAGTGCAGTACCTTACATTAAATTAGACAAGGGGCGCTACAAGTCAACATTAGTGATGTCCAATCGAGGCTGATTATCCTCAATCCGCGTGTTATCTATGTAGGTGGTCAGAGAAAAAATAAACCCTGCGAATTGGAGAGAGGTCAATCTCTTACCTTCCGCTAACAAAGCGACAAACATACTCGATATTGTTAGTTCTAGACTGTACACGACCCAAATGACCGAACCATCCAACCGTTACTATTGGAAGTATATGTTATTTCCTCAAACTGCAGTTCCTCTCTATTCTTCATTTTATGGAACATGTTGTCTTTATAATAATTTTTGACATTAGAGAGCATTCGTATAGTTTCGGTTTCCATGCTAATCGTGTTAGAGTCCACTCGTCATTGGTCTGATCATTGATGACTTTGCCAGGGTCTTTTTCGACCTCGGACACGCTCTGCTCGTGTCGCCCACTGCCTTCACATGTCCCTCAATATTCTCTACCAATTCTGAAATCACACCGATATGAGCGAGAAGGGCGGCGAAAAGGAAGGTAAAAATGACTCGGCATGGCCAGGGTTCGCGACGGCTTCACCATTGATTAGCCATCTCCGAGCCGGTTTGTAATGCCATTCACTAGCGAAGATCCATCAGAGAACGGGTGTGTCGCTGGATGAGTGGCGGTGATTTATTTGTGGGATCGGAACGATTGATATTGATATTCTAAGGGATAGCAGGCGCCTAAGAATATTTGCAGTGATATTCATTTCCAACTGGTGCCTCCTGTCGGGCAGTTCGAGTTCATGCTCAACAATCCCTCCTCCCATCGCGTGCACCACGGTCGCAATTCCTGAATATGGATGACAGAATGAAGAACGACCCTTGCCATTATGTATGCTCCTCTCGCCAGCTCTAGCGTCGAGAAAGTGTGCGGAATGAAGAGAGTCAAACTTCATTGAGTTGCGTGGCACTGCACGTCACCCATCCCCCACCCCCCCCCCCCAGAAAACCCTCAATGTTAAAAATAATTCAGGAAATCTCTCGAAAAAATTTCACAGACATTGTGTGGGGCGTTCACCACATTTCAGGTTACGACTGATCTAGAAATGAAGTCCCGCGAGCACAGACTTTCACGAGTTGTCAGTGATCTTGAACTCATCGTGATTTCGCCAAACAGTTTGCTGTCAGTTTTCTGTTAAATTCGATAATGCCCGATTACGTCTACTGGACGTTTGCTGTCTAGCCTTCTCAGATCTGTAACATCCGCATAAAGTGAGCAATCGACCAAAAAAAGGTGTATTCGAATTATCATAACGAATTTGAATCGTCTCCATTACTCGATAATCGCCTCGATTTACCTATCTCTTCTTTGGTATCTTGCTCTGTATCGTGAGCAACGAATTTGTCTCGGGGGTTTCGTGTACGAGTGATTCCACGAGTAGAATGCGAACATTATTTGTCAATTCTCGCGTCTTTGATAAAAGTGGGCTTCGCATTTGGTACACACTACACTTTCCGGTAGAACCAACACAATCACTCATCCGCTACACAACGCACAATCTCACTTATCTACTACAAAAATTCTCAACATTTGCATTGTTTCGAGTAAAGATCTCTGATAAGGGGTTATCAGGCCGCTATATCAGCTCGAGACGTGAGTGAGCAATCCTCATTTTTTAGTCATTCTGGTTTTGCTTTGAACAAGCTCTTTATAGCGGAAGAATGTCTTTTGGCGAAGCTCCCATGGGCATCTTAGGAACCGCAGTCACTTGGGCCGCTCTGGAGAACTACCTCAGGTACGTGGTTACATTATTTATGTTGCTTTGTTTCACGGTGCAAAGACGCATTACGCTGTTAGTATCACCTAAGTCATGTCTTTGAGATGTGCTTAAAACGTGTTATAACTTATGAACTTGTAAATATAAGGAATATTCTTCCTAAATTGTGATCAAGTCATTTAGAAAAAGCTCAAACAATAGCTCCACATCAGCTTCCATTTCTGGTTTGCCTAGATTAATTTCTTTGTCACTTTGTTGCGGAATCGTATCTCATGCTACTAAAAAAATAATGATAAATATTATTATAACAACTTCAGAGCTGTCTTCGGCACAGACGCGAAACTAGGCGCAAGCAAGTCCGTGGTCGACATTGGCGATGGGGCTGTGAGTCATCTTCATATTCAATTCGAGCGCATATTTCTCAGGGGTTTTCGTCGTGCTGCGGCCTAATCACCTACGACTGGGTCGGTGCTGCGCCAGAGGAGAAACTGCCGAATACCGTCGTGATCAAGGTTGGAAGATGCACCTGGTTTTTCATTGAAGTCTTCCTCCGGCTTACACCGCCACGAGTGGTGGTGATCAATGGGCACTAAGCTCTGCTCGATTGCTCTTCCGTTTCGCTGAGCAATGAGAAAATTCGCGAACGGGATAGAGTTCCGATTTGAAATCAATAATGCAGAAATACACACTTCTTGGTGATACATCATTCCGCAGATTCCCACAGCTCAAGCACTGCGCAAGCTGAACGACGCTCAGGCAGTTGGCCAGCGAATGTTCGACTACACAGAAGAACAATGGGCTGTGATGGAAAACAATTTTTTCCAGGTGCTGCGGTACCTCCTGATTGGATCATTTGATTTCCATTTAAAGTACCGTGAGACTCTCACAACTAGAAAATCCTGTGCAATGATAGGGAAACAGTAGCTCAGTGGAAGGAAGAGACAGGGGTCACCGCGACGACAGACGAACAGAGTGATCCCTACTCTCCGCTCGCTCTGCGTCTCTACCCCTTCCCTTCCCTGATCGGCACATATCATGCCCTTCCCTGTCGCACCGCGTGTCCTGATTTACCCTGAGCCCTGTAGAAACTTTGAGCGCGTGAATCTCGGCTGAAAAACAACGTAGAGACTTCAAACTTCGGATTCGTAACATGGTTCAAGATCCCTATCGGGCGCAATCGCCAGTTTACTCTCGCCAGATTTCCTTTAAAAAAACTGTTTTTTTTCTTCAAAAAATAAGTATTAATGGAGCAAGGACATGGTATGCAGGTTCATAATACGGAAGTCGCCACGTACGACTTCTTTGATGAGTTCGAGGGTCTCGCGATGCCGAGAAAGTACTACGGGAAGGCGGTGGTCGCAGAGGTAGAGAGGCAATTGAACGAATGATAATATCAAGGACAAGAACGAAGTGTGCGAGAACGTGTATCGAGAATGCAGAATGAGAGATTGCGTAATACTCAAGGACGAGTTCGATGCATCTAAATGATGGTTACGGTAAACGAACCGTAATGCCTATCCGAAATGGTTCACGCGTCCGAAACCCCATCTTTCTCCTTTCTCAATCAAACATCTGAGAATCAACTATTTTTGTGATGATATGAATACTTTTTCAGGATAAGACCTACCAGTGCTTTCGTAACTCAACACTGATTTGAGAAATACTATTACAATCAACTGGTCTGATATTGAGACTGGAGAATCAGGAAATCGAACTGTTTGAGATGCGCTAATGCTTGTCGGATGTATTCGAAAAATAGGCCAAAAAACCGTGACGTATGTGACGTTCGTCAGGCCTCATTCCTGATGATATGCATACTGGGAACGTGCTGATCGATAAGGACACTGGCAATCTTGTCGCTCTCATTGACTGGCAGGTATCGGTTCTCTCGGGATTCGATTCATTGTGAAATGGTGTAAAGGGAAAATATCGAGATTGCTTGTGCAGTGTACGCATCTCGGCGTGGGTGTCGAGGATCTGCACCGAATCACCCTCACCGCACTGACTGCTGAGGAGAGGTGAGGTGCCGAGAATAGTGGACAATGCACCGAATTGACAACTGATCTTGACTATAGACAATAGCCCAATTATGATGTTTCAGACGAGCGCATACGCCTATGCTCATTGAGGAAATGTACAATAGCATTGTGCTGAATCTGGATGGCACTGACCCGCCGTACACACTGGAAACGGTAGCTATCGGGCTTTCTCATTTTTTACAGTGCAGACGAGAATGTCCTTATGGCCTAATAAATTACGTATCAGCTACTGCTCCTGTCCGACCTCCTCTACCCGCATTGTGCCCTCTTCTTCGCTAGCGTGTTCTCCTCACTTATCACCGTACGATTCAGAAGCTATTGGCTCCGTTTTGTATCATATCTATGTAGAGACCATTCAAAAATGCGTCTAACAAGATAATCCAAATTCAGAAGCAGGATCAGGACCAAAGCATCAGCGCCGAAGAGAAGATCACGAAGAAGGAAGTTTCGCTGAAAAAGGTGATCCAAAGACCCTTATCGGTTTTGCTGCTAAGAGAGAACGCCCTTTTTACATCACTGTTGGTGCCGAAAAATTCCCTTGAGGAGGAATAAACAAGTGTCCATATGTTTGCAGTTGCTCGGATCTCTCGAGGACATTCTTGCCATCGACATCAAGAACAAGGCGCACATAGGAAATCTCAAATTCAAAGATGCATGAGCGAACCACTATTGTCATCTATAATAGCTGATATCGAATTGATAAACTTATTTTTTGCAAAAAAATTGATTGCCTTAAATTGTTTTTGTTCACGTTCAATCAGGTGGCTTTTGATCAGAACGTTCCATCATCTCGCGTGATGTAAACGAAGCGCAAAACAAAGCCGGACACTATCAAAGAAAGCAACTCTGATCAATTCTAGTGCCAAACAATGTGCTCACGAACGTGCGCTTTCATGGATTAAATGCGAGTAGAAAGACTTGCTTGTGCATAAATCTCATATATGTGTCCATTCTATTACGCTCCCATGAGAAATGGATGATTGATAGTTGGTTCTAATGTTTTACCAGGTGCATCCTATTGTCTGATGTGTTTCGTTGGCCGCACTAATGGTCCCATTCTGAACTGCTCCACCTCATAGAGATGTGATTGATTTTTAAACGCCTTTATAAGATGTATTCAAAATATTTGTATGCTGGTTGTTCCGGGAGAGGATATGTTTTATTCTCTTGTGGTAGGGATTTGACAGGGGATTGTTCGTTGGCTCTTCTCTCAAAAGATCAAGTTGATATTTTTCCTATCTTTATCTCATTCTATATCGGTTCTGCCACCTTGAGTGAATCACTGCATAAGATTATTATGTTGATCTCAGTGAGGTCAGCAAAGTATAATCGAGATATAACCCCTCTCTCTTTCCAACTCTCGTTTCAGCACTATAATTGTGATTTGAGCAGGGAATGCCCTGATTGCAGTGTCAGTGTCGCTGCATGAATGAAATTGCAAGGGGTTGACTAAAGGGATCGGTTGCATTCATAAGTCGTCCAATTGCTCACGTCTCGCGCGATCTCGACGTTCGTTTCCTTAGAGCGCAATTGCACTCAGCTCATCAGATGTTATGGATGAAATCGCACGTGCCAAACGAGAAGAGCGAGCGGGTAATTGAGAGAGGGCGGGGGGAATTCCTCTCGCTCTCGCTCAGCACTCTCCTATGTTCTCTCGCTTAATGCCCCCCGCGGTCATTCCTCATCCGCACTAGCATCACTATTTTGTTTTACATGTGCCTCGCGGATGTTTCGTCTCTTTGCTTGTTTATTAGTGCTAGTTTCACGTACGGTTACACAGTTCCAGCAAACTTAACATATTGTTAACGAGTCAGAGTGTTTCCCATTCGTGGTTTTCTAAGACCAATACTCTACGAGTTGATTAACTGTTCCGATCGCTGTAGGAGGTGCGATCAGGTCGCCGTCGCCGCCGTCCGATCCGACCCCGCAACATCCTTTCCCGACAACACCCGGTGAGTACGACCCTCCCAGTGTGTCATTCCCGCGGTTCGCGCATATCGCTCTAAGCAATCGCATTCACTATCTCTTGTGACGCACAAACGAAAACCGAAATTGAAAAAAAGAGATGTCCCCCGGCTCGCATGGTATTTCTCGATTCCTTGGCGAACATGGCGCAAGGGTCAAATAATGAATAATAACAATGCCATGTTGAGTGGATCGTGTTTCAATGGTGACACACCGAATATTATTTGCTGCTCTAAAATCTCCGCAAACAAAATACTTTATTCTACCAGGGATCTCAAAATATAAATAACGATGTTTTCAACACTCGAGTAGTTTGATCTATGATTGTTAGCCCCATTGATTTGTGTGCACCTACTAGAGGAAATTCAAACCCACCATTCCGTAGAACTGTCTTCCTGCTCGTGGTGTAACTTAAGAAGCACCGATCAACGGAACTCTTCTCAAGTGCTCTTAGCCCGTTGCACGTGCTGATGCTCTGAGCAATGAAACAAAAGGGAAGAGCGAGACATCGAAAAGAGAGAAAGAGAGACATAGAGCAAAGAGTGAAGGCGTGCGGTTCAGGCATTTCTCCTTCTGTTCTCACGGTCCACTCTCTCTGCTTGCAGTTATTATTATGAGGCACAAATCGCCGAAACAAAAGCCAGTTCTGTCCTGCATTATGAAATACTAGAAATGTATTTGAAATCCACGGGCGTTTAACAAAACAAACAAACTCTGACATACATAGTACACAGTTGTAATATTTTTGAAGACAACATTTATAATAGGGAGGAAAGCTTCAATAATGATTTTCAAAAAGGATAACTATATATTGGGTTGAGGAATAAGTAACGCTCGTTTTTCTCTCTGACTTTAGAACCCTCGTGCTCGCTCTTTTGTTGTTGCCGTCTGCCACCCTGTTTACACTGGGGAGAGGGCCCCTCGGGCATTCCACACATGTTTTCGATTCAGTTCTCCCTAGTCTCCCAGGCGAGAATGCCGCACAATTTCGTCCCCGACCGAATTCACATTCGGAACGTGATGCTCTTTCTCTTTCTATCTGGCTTGAAACCGCCCGCCATTCATGAACAACTGGAGCAGGTTTACCCCACACATACCCCGCATGTAACCACCGTGAGAAAGTGGGTAGTCAAATTCGAGAAACACGACTTTTCCCTCGAAGATGAAGACCGACCCGGTCGCCCCATGGAGTTGGACCTCGATCGATTGCGTTCTGAGGTGGAGGCTGACCCGTATCTCACTACGCGCGATCTTGCTGACTTCCTTGGGGTCGACCAAAAAAATGCCGTGAATGGACTTCATGCGATTGGAAAGAAGTGGAAACTCGGGAGATGGATCCCCCATGACCTGACCGACTATGACAAGGATCGCCGAGTGGACATGGCTTCGACTCTTCTCACTCTGCATCGCCGGTTTGATTGGCTGGACAATGTCATCACAGGTGATGAAAAGTGGGTGCTCTACGACAACCATGAGCGCATGAGACAGTGGGTCGGAGAGGACCAAAAGCCAGCAGATGTCCCCAAACCCGATTTGCACCCCAAAAAAGTGATGTTGTGCATCTGGTGGTCAGTGCGGGGAGTGGAGTTCTGGGAACTCCTACCCGAGGGGACGACTATCACGGCAGGGGTCTACACTCTTCAGCTACGGAAGCTGAGACTCGCTGTCGAACAAACACGCGGGAAGGACGCTCGAATCTACTTTCAGCACGACAACGCCCGCCCGCATGTCGCAAGAAAGACCAAGGCTGAGCTGGCGGGCTATGGCTGGACTGTCCTCCCCCACCCTCCCTACTCACCCTCCCTTGCCCCCTCCGATTACCACCTCTTCTCAGACCTCCAGCGTTTCCTCAAGGGACAGAGCTTCAAAGACCGAGCCACTATCCAGACCGTACTGACCAACTATTTCAAGAACCAGCCCCAGTCCTTCTATCACGAGGGCATCCACAAGCTGCCTGGTAGATGGCAGAAGGTCATCGATGCGCATGGAGAATATTTTTAGATTCTATCGTGCTTTGTAAAGTTTTTATGATAAAGTGAAAAAAATTCAAAAACGAGCGTTACTTATTCCTCAACCCGATAGAACAAGCATTTGGCCAAATTGACGTCGCGTCGTACCGGGATTCAGAAGGCTCTGATCGAAAAACGGAATCAGCCATTCGATTCAGAATCGAAAGTTATAAGGCAAAAACTATAAGGCAAAATCCCAAGCACTATTTAGTATTAATTGAAGATGCAGATGATCTAAAATGTTCTATCTTAAAATTGCTAAAACATTGCGTAATGATGACGAAATACGCTGAAATGTGTGTTTTCGGGCTGTATATTCGAAATTTTCTATCTCAGTGGAGGATTTCGTTGGGAACTCCGGATTGGAAACAAAGATGAAGAGCAGTCTGTATTATCAAATAAAAATTGTAAATAGAAAATACCTTAAACGATGGTTGAACTAGGTCCTGCCTGCGTCGGCATGCCAGTCAGACACCATGCCCATTAGGCCAGGGCGGCCTACCGCAGGGAACGCTTGACGGAGACTAGTGGTTGGGGCGCGCGCCTTTCTCTACCTCTTGCAAAACATCACCTGTTTCATTACAATGTGCTCGGTTTTAGCGTTTTCGCGCAATATCTTAACGAAAGTCAAGGAACAGGTAAGCGAACAAACTGAATTATAAAAAAATTGTGGAAAAGACGATTAACTAGAGAATTCTGAAGGAATATCAAAAAACTCTTCCTAGATAACGCGGTGGATCTTTCGATCCTTAGTATATATCGAATATCCCCACGATGGGTGAATAACTCAACATAATATGGGAAGAATTTCAAGCCCAGCTGATTTATGCAATGAGCAAGAAATGCATTATTTGCGGTTATCTTTCATTTCAGAAAGCGCAGAAGGGAGGCGGCAATGATGAAGAACGACGGTGGTAGCTCACAGCGATGCAGTATGACGCATGTGATCAGCGTCGGCGTCGCCAGTGAAGGCATTGATGCACCAACATGAGCGGCAACATCAGCAACGGTTGCTGATGAATATTCTCTCGCTATTCAGCAGCGACATCCGCCAATGTTCCGGAGAGATTCTCCCTCAGATTTCTCGTAGTCCATTGTACGATTTGTACGGCTAATTAGCGTAGATGATTACCGTACGGCGTGCAGAGATATGGTACCACGATTGCATGCCCGAATCGCCTACGCCCGTGACCGCCTCGCAATGCCTGCCGATCGACTCTATCGCGCAGCTGCAACAGCAGCCGCAGCCTTATACATCTGCAGCATTGCTGCGTCGCCGCCGCTACTTACCAACTCGCAGCTTGTCGCACACGCGATCGCGTTAGAGCAGCAAGCGCAGCATTCTGCCGACCATGCGGCAGCTGCTGCTTGCTATCAGAAGCAGATCGTGTTGATGACCATGGCGTCCCCGCTAGCCGTCGACGTTTCCATGGCGGATGCGCTAGTGCAATCGCCTACGCCTTTGATCGCTGCGCCAATCGTTCGCGTTGGGGAGGTGATCAACGGCATCTCTTCCAACTGTCCGCAGTGGGACACGGTTCCGCCTTCAACGCCGTGACTTTCGCAGCAGCATCTGGAGCAGCAACTTGCAGCAGCGCCAGCGCTGCCCGGTCGCTGCTGCTGTGCGTGCAAGTGCGGCAAATATCCGATCGGCCGCACAATCGTGAATCAGGTATGCCGGACAGTGCTACGGGATTAAAACAACATTCGTCCTTGAAGGCCCGATCGGAGTGGGAGACGAGCAGACGTCCAACGATCTCCGACACGACCACAGGATCGCCGACGCAGGCAGGTTGACGCAACCGTCTACACCCTGGTCAGTTCTCGTTCGTCCTTCCTGAGCTAGTGTTAAATGATTGAATAATTTGGTCTGATTCTGTTCTCTCATGACGGTTGACACGGGATCTCTGAGGTTGCGTTACATTATATTATCTACAGAATAAGTAGATGTGCGAGTTGTTCCCCGAGCTGAGCGAGCTGAACGAATACCTGTGCTACCCGCACGTCCCGCCGATGCAGCTGCCGTTGGGACTCAAGCCCGTGCGTGAGTCTTGGTTGAATAGCCGAGCTAACCAGCGACCCCTCTTTCGAAGTAGTGATGTCAGTATCAGTCAATAGTCAATGCGAAGCATCAGTGGTTTGATCTTTGATCTCAGCAGTCGATCGATGCATACCGTTGACGACGATAGTACAAAGTCCGTGCACGACGCCAACCACCACGTCCAGCGTCTTCTAGCCGCATCACTGCAACCGCCCCATGATCCCTCGATTAGCTATCCCACATGTTTGCAACATCTCTATGGAATTACTGTCTTGGTCTGCATCAGAGCGGCCGTAAGTTGTACAAATATGGCTTTATTCACTCCTTTTATATTTCCCACTGCGATAGTGTATAGATAATAGAGCAGCATTTAAAACTTTCAAAACTGTAGAACAACTTTGTTTTGTGTTTTGTTCTGCTAGTGTAATCACCGAAAAATCGACAAGTAGACAGTTGTGATAATTTTGGCATGTGAAAGCATAAGGAAAAGTAAGAACAATTGAATTATCGTCACCAAGATATTCTTGAAATTGTTCATTTAATTACCCATCTCAAAAAATTAACACTACTTTCCGTCTATTCTCCGAGGAGTTTAACACCACATAAGAATACTCTGTCACATAGAGCTTACATAATTATTGCTTATTGGATGTCCCTAGCGGTTGTTCCGATCTATTGAATGTATTTTGGTGCTAATAGCATCCGATTCCCGGGTTTGTAGTGCAACTTTGCACCCTTCCAAGTTTGAGAATCCTCCTCAACTTCGTCATATGTGACGAATCGCGATAGAATCGACTACTTCTGGCAGATGGCGGCGGTAGGAAAAAAGTATTTCCAATTCTAACAAAAAGTGAAATTTAAGTACTTTGAATAATGCTCTTTCAAACTGCGGTTGCCGATTTTTGATATCATGTCTCATCTTAGAGTATTATCAGGTCAAAATAGGGACACTGTGAAATTTCCGTCCAAAATTGCCTCTGGAAACAGCCATAACTCGCTTTAAAATTGTACTTGAAAAAATTCCAAAAAAGCTTTCGAATGAGGAGGAAGAGGGTAACATTTCTTATGTTGATGACGTCATTCCTTGTTCATGTGCCGAAGCGGTGCTGTCGGTTTTCTGATAAAGAGGTATAAATTTCCAAATCGGAGTTTCCGCAACTTGTGTTCATAAAATTTTTAAAGTGTCTCCATGTACCTCAAACATATCCAAAAATTAGAGGAATCCACTTATGGCAAAAAAAGTAGGCCCATTTTTGTCGATTTTTTGCATTTTTTCGAGGTTTTTCATGCATAACTTTTTTGTTTCACGTTTTCATAAGCTCGCACATCGAAATTCGGAATCAGCTCGCCAAAATACACCAAAAACTCCAAATCTTATTTTTTATTTTTTATGACTTATTTTTTCGAGATGAAAATTTTTTCGACTCTTACCACTGGTTTCATGAGCTCTAGTTAGCAAATTCGTGTTCTACGCTCAAAAATAAGCCACAAATCCTATAGGGACATGATTCTGAGACAAACATTTTTCGACCATTTTAGAAAACATTTTTGTCTCCAAAATATATGGCTATAAGAATTTTTGGTGTATTTTTGCACGCTGATTCCGAATTTCGATATGAGCGCTCATGAAAACATGAATGAAAAAAGTTATGCATGAAAAACCTCGAAAAAATGCAACAAAAAAAAGTTTTTCGGACAAAAATGGGCCCAACTTTTTTTGCCATAAGTGGATTCCTCTAATTTTTGGATATGTTTGAGGTACATGGAGACACTTTAAAATTTTCATGAGCACAAGTTGCGGAAACTCCGATTTGGAAATTTATTCCACTTTATCAGAAAACCGACAGCACCGCTTCGGCACATGAACAAGGAATGACGTCATCAGCATAAGACATGTTACCCTCTTCCTCCTCATTCGAACGCTTTTTTGGAATTTTTTTCTAGTACAATTTTAAAGCGAGTTATGGCTGTTTTCCTGAGGCAATTTTGGACGGAAATTTCACAGTGTCTCTACTTTGACCTGATAATACTCTAAGATGAGACATGATATCAAAAATCAGCCAACGCAGTTTGAAAGAGCATTATTCAAAGTACTTAAATTTTACTTTTTATTAAAATTGGTACTTTTTTCTTTTTTCCTACCGCCGCGGGGTAGTCGAATATCTCGCGATTCGTCTCATATGAGCCCGTTCGCCTAATAGTCAGTAAAAGGTCAACACCCTCGGGAAAAAAAAAGATATGCTCAAAAGTTGGTTCCAGGGGTAACTTTTGATTCTGCATCGACTGGCGTTTTCCGTTTTTCGCTCAGTTGCTTCTGAATCCCGGTACGACCCGACGTCAATTTGGCCAAAATCTTTTTCTGCGATAAAAACTGGTCCGGAAAGGGTCAAAATGGCCACAAATCTCGTGCACTTGACCAGAATTTTGGGCTCGATCTGGTTGGTCAGTACGGTCTGGATAGTGGCTCGGTCTTTGAAGCTCTGTCCCTTGAGGAAACGCTGGAGGTCTGAGAAGAGGTGGTAATCGGAGGGGGCAAGGTCGGGTGAGTAGGGAGGGTGGGGGAGGACAGTCCAGCCATAGCCCGCCAGCTCAGCCTTGGTCTTTCTTGCGACATGCGGGCGGGCGTTGTCGTGCTGAAAGTAGATTCGAGCGTCCTTCCCGCGTGTTTGTTCGACAGCGAGTCTCAGCTTCCGTAGCTGAATAGTGTAGACCTCTGCCGTGATAGTCGTCCCCTCGGGTAGGAGTTCCCAGAACTCCACTCCCCGCACTGACCACCAGATGCACAACATCACTTTTTTGGGGTGCAAATCGGGTTTGGGGACATCTGCTGGCTTTTGGTCCTCTCCGACCCACTGTCTCATGCGCTCATGGTTTTCATAGAGCACCCACTTTTCATCACCTGTGATGACATTGTCCAGCCAATCAAACCGGCGATGCAGAGTGAGAAGAGTCGAAGCCATGTCCACTCGGCGATCCTTGTCATAGTCGGTCAGGTCATGGGGGATCCATCTCCCGAGTTTCCACTTCTTTCCAATCGCATGAAGTCCATTCACGGCAGTTTTTTGGTCGACCCCAAGGAAGTCAGCAAGATCGCGCGTAGTGAGATACGGGTCAGCCTCCACCTCAGAACGCAATCGATCGAGGTCAAACTCCATGGGGCGACCGGGTCGGTCTTCATCTTCGAGGGAAAAGTCGTGTTTCTCGAATTTGACTACCCTTTTTCTCAAGGTGGTTACATGCGGGGTATGTGTGGGGTAAACCTGCTCCAGTTACTTATTCCTCAACCCAATCCGATAAAAACAGGTCCGGGAATTGCAAAATTGGCCGAATTCTCGAGCGCCCGACCAGAATTTGAAGCTCTACAAAATGAGCTTTTGGGCGTGGCTCTATCTTTATTCGTTTTCGAGTTATAGTCGTTTTTTGTTCCACTGGGCATCCGGCAAAAAAACTTTCACATTAGAAAGAACATGTTTTCCTGATCATTTTGGTATATGGGGTGAAGGGGTTTTCTCTGAGGAAAGTATTTTTATGGAGCATTTTGTGGGCGCAACTCGCTGTTTTTGAGGTTTTTCGATTGCAACTTTTTTATTTAGTCGTTTTATGAGTTCTCATATTGAAATTCGGTTTCTACGTACCAAAATACGCCGGAAAATCTACTTGTATGATAATTCTGAGAAAAATACTTTTTCTACCCTAATTTTCTGTCAAAAAGGTAATTTCAGGAAAAAAAAACTAAGTAGTAGATTTTCCGGCGTATTTCGGTACGTAGAAACCGAATTTCAATATGAGAACTCATAAAACGACTAAATAAAAAAGTTGCAATCGAAAACCCTCAAAAACAGCGAGTTGCGCCCACAAAATGCTCTATAAAAGTACTTTCCTCAGAGAAAACCCCCCATATACGAAAATGATCAGGAAAACATGCTCTTTCTAATGTGAAAGTATTTTTGCCGCATGCCCAGTGGATCAAAAAACGACTATAACTCGAAAACGAATAAAGATAGAGCCTCACCCAAAAGCTCATTTTGTAGAGCTTCAAATTCTGGTCGGGGAAGCGAGAATTCGGCCAATTTTGCTATTCCCGGACCAGTTTTTATCGTAGTACAAGAATTTGGCCAAATTGACGTCGCGTCGTACCGGGATTCAGAAGGCTCTGATCGAAAAACGGAATCAGCCATTCGATTCAGAATCGAAACTTACCCCTAGGACCAACTTTTTTGCCTGTTCTCGAGCTTGTTGAAACTTTGCTGACTCTTAGGCGAACGGGCTCATATGTATAATTTCCAGCTGAAGTCGTCAAAAATCTAAAAATTTGACAAATATTTAGCGAATTCTTCTGGAAATATCCTCTTGAAATTACATGTTGATCGACCGCATTTGAGAATCATTGGTCCAGAAATCAAACCGTACAAAAGCTGCCTTGCTGATTTGCACGCTTCTTTTTCACGATGGGTCTGTGTAAGGAATGCGAGATTACCGTAGTTTCATTGATCACTGCATTCTCCTTCTTCTCAGATGGATTTCATCATTTCATAACACACTCGACATATGAATCTGTGCAAATTAGACGCATCGTTTAATTTGCGCAGATGCCTATTGCCAAATCAACCTTTTTTTTCTTTTTTTTTTTTTAAATATTTTCAGAAACGGGAGATTTTTTTCTCATGAGCTCTTCTAAGAATGTAATCATGGCATCGTCACCGGATTAGTCTTGTCCAAATTGTCGACTGATGGATCCGTAATCGTCACTGATAAAGAAGCAATATTTCGAGTTGTCTACGTCATACGATTCTGCATATTACATGTGTTGGCATTTAATGCAGATCATTGACGATTAACGGCGAAATCTGAGAGTCCATGAAAATTTAGCATATTAGTAAAATTAAAAGGGAGGAACATCTCAAACCAAATCACTGGAAACCAAATTAAAATGGAAACATGTTGACTGTTGATATTTATCAAATAATCCCTTCCTCTAAGTTTAATCATCTGAAGGTATACAGTTGGGAAAAGGTGTCTAAAGTAACTCGAATGCGTCATTGAGATCACTTAATAGGAATTATTAGTATCTAAGTGAAAAAAATGAAGAGTTTTGAGACCTATCTATATCGATCTATTTCCTCGATTTTTTCAATAATAATAATTTTCAAGCTCGTCAAAGTTTACATCTGAAATCGTTAAAAATCTACAAATGTAGATCTATCTCAAGCATTAAAATTTTATCAACGTCCTCGCCGAAGCCTAAAACCCAACCAACATCAAATGCATAATTTCGAAATGGACACTAGGACGGATGATCACCGTTGGATGATAACGAACTGGACGAGAATCGATCCCAAAAGGATGATAACTATGCGGATGATGCATTAACGGGAATAACGACTTTACAATGACTTCATTGCAACTCAGATTATTTCATTGAACACTTTAATTCAACTCTTTGGATGTGTTCAATAGTTGGATTATTATTGTATTTCAAACATGAGGAAGTGTACTTTGTCCTTTCTCCGATCATTCGTAAACAGGTTCGTGAAGATAGTGTGTCTGATAGTCATTTCGGTTAAGACAACCGGCAATCTACCAACACATACTAAAGTAAGCAAAGTGAAAAAAGAAATATCAAGATATTCTGAAACACCTTTGAAATATTTCATTTGGATCGTTGGTTTTATATATCCTCTGCTTTGTGTCTTACTCGATTGATGGCTCATATGAGCATTAACGCTATGAATTGGTACAGTTAGTTATCACTTCCGCGCTATCATCATATTGCCTGTACTATCTCACTGAGGAGTGGCGCAGGGGAGTGTGTGGGAACGATACTTCCCGCCCTCCTTCTATCCGCACATGTGCGTAGTGAGCCCCACCCCTCCGCAAACCATACTTTCAAACAACGCTGCGACGTTGAGTACTTCTGTCTTCGCAATCATCATCGTCTCTGATTTGTGCCTTATCTCTGTGCGACGTAGTCATCGTCGCTCCCCGTCCGGTCAATGATCCCGGAGTTTCCCCTCTCCGACGAAGCCGACCTTCTCCATTCCGTCCTCCCTCGCCCTCCCATCTATGCCCGGTACTGCCCGGCCAAATTGCTACCACCAACGCTACGATCCGACCTGTTCACAGGTACGGTGACTCATCCTTACGCAAGTTGTAGATTGCGCTCTGAAATGAGATCATTACAGGCTGGTTCAATTCGGAAAATCGTAAGTCAACCCATGTATTTGTGCCATACCAGTATCAACGGGTTTCCGCATTCTCGACCGTCTTAAGGCGCGCCTGCTGTCGTTCTTCCATTTGCGTAGTCTTCTCGGCATTCATTGCCAATTCGCACATATGTTTACTCGCTTTACAATGACTGTGCTCTATTCGCCAGATCTTTCTGCTAATATTCTCGACAAAATCGATCATCACCTCTTGGCACGTTAGTAGGCTCAATTGTTATCAAAAGTTAAATTGATTTATCAGAATTTGTCCTATTTTTTCAACGAGTACTTGTAGTTGTTTCTAAAAAAAAGTCTATAAATTTTTACTCGCAATGTCAAGAGTGGATAGGCGACCGAATGTTTGTCTTTCAGAATATATGTGCATGAGAGAGAACTGCGCACGTGGAATTGGAATTTTGGAACCATACAACTATCATACTTGAATTCACATTATGTCATATTTACAATTGAGGAATTCGCGACAATCGAGAGAAAAATGTTCACATCCGTTATGCTTACACTGTTATGTGGAGGACAATGACATTCCTGCCTTTTGTTCACACACGATAAGACACCGATTTCCGCCCTGGTGAGCACTAAACCACTGGAGAGTGGAACAGCCGAGCCTGCACAGAATGCTATTATTTGAGATTGATGAACAAAATAATTCAGTGGAATGGATGTTTTTAGTGCATTCTTCATCATGCTTTTTCATCTGCCTATCACCTGTCAATACCAAAAAAAGTTTTTAAATTTTTTTTATCTGTTTCCGTCGGGGTGCATCATGCTTACAGAACTGACGGAAACGTTGCCGACCGGCCTTTAAATTATGTCATTAAGACGGCATCTCGCTAATTTGAGACCACCCCCGGACACGTTGAGCTAACAATGAGAATCAGAAGCCCATGCTTGGGTGCTAGAAGGGTCTCGGGGCCATAATGCCCAAACTATGACTTATTCGTTGTTCCAACCGCGGAGCAGGGAGAAACATAATTTTCAAGGTAAAATGGTCGAAAAATCAAATTTTCACAACCGATCGAGATATACCCAAATTTTCATATGCGTTACTTTAGAGGTGCCCTAAGAGTCTGAAATAACTGTTCTGATCGATTACTGCTCATTTCATAAATCATTTTTTGACATGATGTTTCGTTTTTTCGACCATAATGCCCATTTTCGAGAAAACAGTTGGTGATCATTTCGAGAAAACAGTTGGCGATTTTGCATCGAAATTTCCTAAAGACTGGATCCAAATTCATGTGACTTTTAGTTTTTTATTCGATTGAATCCCAAAAATGGCCGATTTCGACAGTTTTTGAATCATAACTTTTTTCTTTCATGATCTTATGAGCTGTAACACCTAAATTCGAATTCTACACAAAAAGTTACGTAAGAATAAAATATGGTCATATTTTTCGGAAATGCAAAATTTTCCACTTTTTTCATGACCCCGGGTTCATGGTCATTTTTTGGTCGAAAAATCGAAATCTCAGAACAATATGACTATAGGGGGTTCCGGTGTATTTTCGTCTGCAGAGATCGATATTGCTGGTTAGAGCTCACCAAAATGTGAAACAAAAAAGTTAAGGACAGAAAACCTGAATGTCGCAGTTTCTCGATCATACCTTTTTTGTTTCACAATTTGGTGAGTTCTAACCAGCAAAATCGATCTCTACAGGCGAAAATACACCAGAAACCCCTATAGTCATATTGTTCTGAGATTTCGATTTTTCGACCAAAAAATGACCATGAACGCCTGCCTGCCTGCGTCGGCATGCCAGTCAGACACCATGCCCATTAGGCCAGGGCGGCCTACCGCAGGCATGGTGTCTGACTGGCATGCCGACGCAGGCAGGTTCGACTCCCGCCCGCAGGTGATGTTTTGCAAGAGGCAGAGAAGACTTTTCGGACTCATTGGGGTCGTTGACCCTCGACTCATAGGGCCCATTAGGGCATGGTGTCTGACTGGCATGCCGACGCAGGCAGGTTCGACTCCCGCCCGCAGGTGATGTTTTGCAAGAGGTAGAAACTGTAATGGGCATGGTGTCTGACTGGCATGCCGACGCAGGCAGGTTCGACTCCCGCCCGCAGGTGATGTTTTGCAAGAGGTAGAGAAAGGCGCGCGCCCCAACCACTAGTCTCCGTCTCTCACCAGTGAGAGAGCGTTTCTCTACCTCTTGCAAAACATCACCTGCGGGCGGGAGTCGAACCTGCCTGCGTCGGCATGCCAGTCAGACACCATGCCCATTACTAGTGGTTGGGACGCGCGCCTTTCTCTACCTCTTGCAAAACATCACCTGCGGGCGGGAGTCGAACCTGCCTGCGTCGGCATGCCAGTCAGACACCATGCCCTAATGGGCCCTATGAGTCGAGGGTCAACGACCCCAATGAGTCCGAAAAGTCTTCTCTGCCTCTTGCAAAACATCACCTGCGGGCGGGAGTCGAACCTGCCTGCGTCGGCATGCCAGTCAGACACCATGCCTGCGGTAGGCCGCCCTGGCCTAATGGGCATGGTGTCTGACTGGCATGCCGACGCAGGCAGGCAGGCGTTCATGGTCATTTTTTGGTCGAAAAATCGAAATCTCAGAACAATATGACTATAGGGGGTTCCGGTGTATTTTCGTCTGCAGAGATCGATATTGCTGGTTAGAGCTCACCAAAATGTGAAACAAAAAAGTTAAGGACAGAAAACCTGAATGTCGCAGTTTCTCGATCATACCTTTTTTGTTTCACAATTTGGTGAGTTCTAACCAGCAAAATCGATCTCTACAGGCGAAAATACACCAGAAACCCCTATAGTCATATTGTTCTGAGATTTCGATTTTTCGACCAAAAAATGACCATGAACGCCTGCCTGCCTGCGTCGGCATGCCAGTCAGACACCATGCCCATTAGGCCAGGGCGGCCTACCGCAGGCATGGTGTCTGACTGGCATGCCGACGCAGGCAGGTTCGACTCCCGCCCGCAGGTGATGTTTTGCAAGAGGCAGAGAAGACTTTTCGGACTCATTGGGGTCGTTGACCCTCGACTCATAGGGCCCATTAGGGCATGGTGTCTGACTGGCATGCCGACGCAGGCAGGTTCGACTCCCGCCCGCAGGTGATGTTTTGCAAGAGGTAGAAACTGTAATGGGCATGGTGTCTGACTGGCATGCCGACGCAGGCAGGTTCGACTCCCGCCCGCAGGTGATGTTTTGCAAGAGGTAGAGAAAGGCGCGCGCCCCAACCACTAGTCTCCGTCTCTGACCAGTGAGAGAGCGTTTCTCTACCTCTTGCAAAACATCACCTGCGGGCGGGAGTCGAACCTGCCTGCGTCGGCATGCCAGTCAGACACCATGCCCATTACTAGTGGTTGGGACGCGCGCCTTTCTCTACCTCTTGCAAAACATCACCTGCGGGCGGGAGTCGAACCTGCCTGCGTCGGCATGCCAGTCAGACACCATGCCCATTAGAGACTAGTGGTTGGGGCGCGCGCCTTTCACTACCTCTTGCAAAACATCGCCTGCGGGCGGGAGTCGAACCTGCCTGCGTCGGCATGCCAGTCAGAAACCATGCCACGCTTTGCTGAGTCACTTCTCTCGAGGCTCTCCGATGATTTTGAAGCGAGTTATGAGCGAAAAAGTGAATACACATCACCTGCGGGCGGGAGTCGAACCTGCCTGCGTCGGCATGCCAGTCAGACATAATGGGCTTGGTGTCTGAATGGCATGCCGACGCAGGCAGGTTCGACTCCCGCCCGCAGGTGATGTTTTGCAAGAGGTAGAGAAAGGCGCGCGCCCCAACCACTAGTAATGGGCATGGTGTCTGTTCTCCTCGCCGATAATTATCAAAGAGCTGTAGAACAAAACAGTAATCAGAAAGATGTGAATCAAATACCTGCGCTTTTGTTTATGGGCATGGCGTCTGACTGGCATGCCGACGCAGGCAGGTTCGACTCCCGCCCACAGGTGATGTTTTGCAAGAGGTAGAGAAAGGCGCGCGCCCCAACCACTAGTTTCCGTCAAGCCTCTTGCTAATGGGCATGGTGTCTGACTGGCATGCCGACGCAGGCAGGTTCGACTCCCGCCCGCAGGTGATGTTTTGCAAGAGGTAGAGAAAGGCGCGCGCCCCAACCACTAATCTCCGTCAAGCCTCTTGCTAGTGGTTGGGCATGGTGTCTGACTGGCCTGCCGACGCAGCCAGGTTCGACTCCCGCCCGCAGGTGATGTTTTGCAAGAGGTAGAGAAAGGCGCGCGCCCCAACCACTAATCTCCGTCAAGCCTCTTGCTAGTGGTTGGGCATGGTGTCTGACTGGCATGCCGACGCAGGCAGGTTCGACTCCCGCCCGCAGGTGATGTTTTGCAAGAGGTAGAGAAAGGCGCGCGCCCCAACCACTAATCTCCGTCAAGCCTCTTGCTAGTGGTTGGGCATGGTGTCTGACTGGCATGCCGACGCAGGCAGGTTCGACTCCCGCCCGCAGGTGATGTTTTGCTACTAAGCCGAAGCTCAAAATTGAAGGGTAAAGTCTAAAATTATTCTTCAATGCAATACGTACATCCTTGAAGTTCCACTCATACCTCTGCAGGAGCATCTCCATGCCTCTTTCGTCATGAAAAAAGTGGAAAATTTTGCTTTTCCGAAAAATCTGACCATATTTTATTCTTACGTAACTTTTTGTGTAGAATTCGAATTTAGGTGTTACAGCTCATAAGATCATGAAAGAAAAAAGTTATGATTCAAAAACTGTCGAAATCGGCCATTTTTGGGATTCAATCGAATAAAAAACTAAAAGTCACATGAATTTGGATACAGTCTTCAGGAAATATCGATGCATAATCGCACGGACTACAAAAAGTATATAGTGATCACCAACTCGAAAATGGGCATTATGGTCGAAAAAACGAAACATCATGTCAAAAAATGATTTATGAAATGAGCAGTAATCGATCAGAACAGTTATTTCAGACACTTAGGGCACCTCTGAAGTAACGCATAAGAAAATTTGGGTCTATCTCGATCGGTTGTGAAAATTTGATTTTTCGACCATTTTACCTTGAAAATTATGTTTCTCCCTGCTCCGCGGCTGGAACAACAAATAAGTCATGGTTTGGGCATTATGTCACCGAGACCTTTCTAGCACCCAAGCATGGGCTTCTGATTCTCATTGCTAGCTCAACGTGTCCGGACAAAGGCCATAATGCTTGCAAATTACCGAGCCGTCGTCTTAATATTTGTATATTATTACAAATTGTAATTATAAAAATGAGAATAGCAATTGCAAATAGAGGTATGGGGGTGGCGTTCAACAACAGAAGCGCTTGATATTTGTTTTGCCCAAAAAGTGGTGTTCTTGGTTTCAATAGTGTTTTATTTGTAGCTGAATCATTGAAATAATTAATGAAGTATAATATTATGATATTTTCATTGAAAACCCTCACAAAGTTGGCGTTATCGTAGTCTTCGAAGCGCAAACGGTATCCGTCGGGACAGAATAGCACGCACTTCTTGGAGATGGTGTTGTCTGCAAAGTGTTCACTTTTCGACCATTCGTGACTTCGCCACATACCTAATACCTTCCATTTTGACGATTCATGCGAATGAATAAGGTTTCATATTTGTCAGAAGTCGTAAGATATGCCAGCTTGGTTCTTTGACTTGCATTCTTTGATTTGGCAAGAATTCAGAAATATAGGCATTATCCGATTGTTACAGAAAGGAGTGGAAAAAGTGGTAAGCGTTCTTCGTTTTGTACGTTATATTCTCAGAGAATACAGCAGTCCACCTAATGTAAATGAATATCACGTCTCTCACCTAATATTCGACATAGAAACTCTGATTCCTGTCAGCGACTTTTTCGAAATTGAGTTTTCGATGGATTTATGCTCTACTAGGGTCCCCTAGTATCCCTGTCAAAGGATTAGTGTCTAGGATCATTCCTGACCGCGCGGCTGCATCGTTCGGGTGGAGCTTGCCATCGTTGATGCCACTTAACTACCCTTCAACTTAGTCCTAGAAAAAACTTTTCTTTGTACGCTAGGGCTATTTTTCGATGCTCTATCCACCTACCCAACTCGTTTTTTGATAACTCTTCTCAGTACACTGCTATGAACCGCGAGCAATATCGTGAAAACCGCTCGATAAACTAAAAATGTGTTCGAGTAGATCTTGTGACGACTATTGGCACGACGTGGGCCTCCGAGGTCCTTTCTGCAATTGCGCACGAGGGCGACACAGAAGTGCTCAGGCGGATTAAGATGGAGGAGCGCGTGTGCTGGCTGGAGTTAGATGCCAGCAGGCTCTCACCGAATTCCATCCTTCACTTACAAAACATGAGCCACGCCACGTCATCGGCCAAGAAACGAGTCTGGTTCACCCATCTTCCTGTCGAACATCTCCCACCGGCGATCCTCGAGGGAAAGTGCAAGGTGCGCTGTTACTTTTGCATTTTTTTTTTCATTGATATGTCAGATGCTGTACGTGGCGCGCAACCCGAAGGACCAGGCGGTGTCTTACTTCCAGTTTCATCGATCGGCTACATTTCTCGGGAAGCAGACAGGTGTGCAGTAGTTACGGAGCGGATGTATCTAGGGCAGCTTGCGAATCGGTCCATATTTGACCCCGCGGCAATTCAGATCTAACTTTCAATGAATTCGTCCGTCTGTTCTGCTCTGGTTTCGTTTGCGTTGGGAGCTGGTTCGAACATGTTCTCGGCTACTGGAAATTCATTCAGAATAACAAGCAGGTTACTGATTGAACGATACTATGCCGTGACGATATCGGTATTGAGGCCAAATTCATCTGCTACGAGGAGGGATTTCATGGCGGAGAGGGTATCGAAGGATTTGTCGGCGTTCCGCTCTCTTCTTAGCAGCGAGCTGCGGTCTTCAAGCATTGCTCGTTCCAATCGATGAAGGTATCAGGATCCATGAAACAGAATGTACGGAAACGCCACATGCGCCACATGCACTCACCGACATTCTTCGTCTCGATTCTCTGGTACCTTTATTCAAAAGCCCGGACTATCGATATCAAGGGATAAGTGTAGCGGGAAGAAAGATAGAAGTGTAGTGAGTGAGAGTGGTTCGCGTGGAAGATCAAGAGGAAGGGAAGAGATAGAGCAAGATGAGAGTTCAAGCTGGAAACGAATAGAGAGAGATAATCCGGGTGCGACCAGAGTTCAACCTCGTCTAATAGCAGAAGTGCAGTGAATCAATTCCCATTGATTTCCAATCCTAGTTTTTCCATCATTTGGTTACTATCGGGTTGAGGAATAAGTAACGCTCGTTTTTGAATTTTTTTCACTTTATCATAAAAACTTTACAAAGCACGAAAGAATCTAAAAATATTCTCCACGTGCATCGATGACCTTCTGCCATCTACCAGGCATCTTGTGGATGCCCTCGTGATAGAAGGACTGGGGCTGGTTCTTGAAATAGTTGGTCAGTACGGTCTGGATAGTGGCTCGGTCTTTGAAGCTCTGTCCCTTGAGGAAACGCTGGAGGTCTGAGAAGAGGTGGTAATCGGAGGGGGCAAGGTCGGGTGAGTAGGGAGGGTGGGGGAGGACAGTCCAGCCAGCCCGCCAGCTCAGCCTTGGTCTTTCTTGCGACATGCGGGCGGGCGTTGTCGTGCTGAAAGTAGATTCGAGCGTCCTTCCCGCGTGTTTGTTCGACAGCGAGTCTCAGCTTCCGTAGCTGAAGAGTGTAGACCTCTGCCGTGATAGTCGTCCCCTCGGGTAGGAGTTCCCAGAACTCCACTCCCCGCACTGACCACCAGATGCACAACATCACTTTTTTGGGTGCAAATCGGGTTTGGGGACATCTGCTGGCTTTTGGTCCTCTGCGACCCACTGTCTCATGCGCTCATGGTTGTCGTAGAGCACCCACTTTTCATCACCTGTGATGACATTGTCCAGCCAATCAAACCGGCGATGCAGAGTGAGAAGAGTCGAAGCCATGTCCACTCAGCGATCCTTGTCATAGTCGGTCAGGTCATGGGGGATCCATCTCCCGAGTTTCCACTTCTTTCCAATCGCGTGAAGTCCATTCACGGCAGTTTTTTGGTCGACCCCAAGGAAGTCAGCAAGATCGCGCGTAGTGAGATACGGGTCAGCCTCCACCTCAGAACGCAATCGATCGAGGTCCAACTCCATGGGGCGACCGGGTCGGTCTTCATCTTCGAGGGAAAAGTCGTGTTTCTCGAATTTGACTACCCACTTTCTCACGGTGGTTACATGCGGGGTATGTGTGGGGTAAACCTGCTCCAGTTGTTCATGAATGGCGGGCGGTTTCAAGCCAGATAGAAAGAGAAAGAGCATCACGTTCCGAATGTGAATTCGGTCGGGGACGAAATTGTGCGGCATTCTCGCCTGGGAGACTAGGGAGAAGTGAATCGAAAACATGTGTAGAATGCCCGAGGGGCCCTCTCTCCAGTGTAAACAGGGTGGCAGACGGCAACAACAAAAGAGCGAGCACGAGGGTTCTAAAGTCAGAAAGAAAAAACGAGCGTTACTTATTCCTCAACCCAATAAATGAGCGAGTGTGGAGAAAGCATAAGAGAATAGCTTTATCTCAGTAGCCACGACTAGTGTCCAACACTACTATCTCTTGTTGACTCTCCTCTCTTCCTTTGTACACAGCTGACTCTCCTACTAACTCAGTCCAGGCATAACGGTACCGAAAGTGCTGAGAATGTGTTTTTTCTTCTTCATATGGATGGAATCCAGCACTCGTGCTCACATATATTTTCATAATCAAAGACATGCCAAATTTAAGGACAATAAAATGACGAATAGAGATGGACTACCTATGGTCGATAATAAGGTTTCGAACTTCATGAGAAAGGTGATTTAATTATGATGAAACTACCCCAACAGTCACTCTCAGAAGTAGCAGAAGGCACAAAGTTCCAAATATATTAAAGAAAAAACATATCAGGGCGTAGTCGGAGTCTGCAAGAATCACTTCACCGTCGCTCCGGACTAGAGTTCGAGTTCGAGTGACGCGCTCATTGCTACTCATCCTTCATTTGTATACATCTAATTAGCTCCCGTTTTCTCTCTCGCTCTATAAATAATACAAATCATAGTTCGATATTTTTTATAATGCACAACGCAATTTATGGTCATATGCCACCCACATTTTATCAACTGCCCTCAACAAATTTGTATTTATCGTGATTCTTGATCAAAGACAGTCAACGAAAAGTTTTTCTTATTTTGCGTCCATCCTTTTATTGGCGGGACATGTCTGGGAGAAATATCCGAAGAAAACAGAGAAACACAACAGACCGTAATTGTATTGGGTTGAGGAATAAGTAACGCTCGTTTTTGAGCATCGTGTTTGGGCTCATATATCTCCCGCCAATCAAATCTAAACGAGCTGACTTTGTAGCATTTTTTCAGGGTATGCTCGAGTATCATAGCCGTTATTATTAGAAATATCACGCTTCCTGTATAGGAGAGAAATTTAGATTTCAATGTACCTGATATTTTTCGAAAATTTTAGATTTTTTTCGAAATTGTGTAATTTAACGTGAAAACTGCTCGGTAAATTCACACATTCTCAGGTGAGCAGCCCGATACTACACCTCTTCCATGGTGAAGTGAGAATGGTGCTCGATTGATTGTTGTATTTTTATAGACGTTTCAAGGGGAACGTTCGTGAAAAATTGCAGTTCACTTAACTTATTTGTCTACCTTGAGGATCGAAGGTGCTGGCCTATACACTAGTGCGCTCCAGTCACTCACTATGGGGCTATATTATCACTATAAACATTTGTTGCTACTTATGCTCCTATTTGAAAAATAACAGTTTTCCAAAAATATTATTTTGTGACGGAATCAAAAGAAATGCGTGTTTTGAGGACTTTGGATTAAACCATACCCAAGACATAGTAGCCATTCTATAATTGTGGCCACTTGGTGGATGATAGTGCAAAAGTTGCTCGTCCATTTAACCATCTAAGGCCTTACATTCAATTAGTACGGTTTACAGGAAATAGCAATAAATGTCGATTTCGAGGCTTGTTTTCGATATCGGACTTACGAGCAATTTAACTCATAAAGAGAATGCTCCACACTTAGCAAAATTCGTCCATATTTTCAACAGGAAAGGTACTCCACATTCAAGCATAATTGAGGTCTTTAGATCTATTGCTAAGAAAACGCGGCTAGCAAAACTTCTTTCGGTCAGTAACTGAAAATCCACCACTCTCGTTAGGCGCATATCTCACACAGGCCTTTACTTGGATATTCCTCTGAACATCATCAGTGTAATGTATAACCATGATACTTTACTACTGCAGCTTAATTGTGGCTCAATAATTCTTCTTCCCTCAGTGCTGACCTGTCAAAATCTCAGGGTGAGGTGCGACAACTTTGAATTGAGCCAACCATTGTGATCGCCTAAATGATCGGAGATATATGATATAGTGTGCGCTAAAGAGAGCCCAAGCCCTTATCGATCATCAAAAACCGGAATATAATTGCACAATTTAGAAAGACGGGAGAGGTCATAATCTGAAATTGGAAAAACGAGCGTTACTTATTCCTCAACCCGATAGCTCTCTTTTCAAAAAATGTTCTATTATTACTAATTATTACTAAAGTCTTATCTCGTCGAGATCTTTCAGAATTACTATACTTGATATATTTATTTATTGTCAACCATAATATTAGCAAGATAAGTTTCGTCAACATAATTCAAAATGAATGCTCGAACAGTAAGTTGGGTCTTGATAGAAGATATAGCGTACATTTAAGCACACGCTGAAATATTGAATCTAATGACGAGGGTGAAGATGTGGACTACTAGTGGCTAAGATCAATGTTGAGCAGTCCTTCAAGGTCGCCAATCTCTTGATCGATGTTATGAAGATCCATCTCTTCTTCACTCTTCTTCCCTTGTCCCGAGCGGTCGCTCTCTCTTTTGCTCCGGGATTAGGCAAATCCAGCCCTCCCCCCTCTCGCTCTCCTCCGCCTCTCGCTCGACTGATCTACCTCTGGTGTTCGCTAGTCGGCAAAGTGGGAAGCCGACGAAGGTGGTCGTATCCCACCACACCAGGTACGGTAGTTTCCTCACGCTTCATCCCCCCCCCCCGCGCGATGACTCCTCCAGCTAGTTCGACCCCCAAGGCAACTCTCCCGGCCGGCGCCCGCGACATTCAATACGCCACTCAGGTGAGCGTGAATGCCTTGACGAAGAAGGTGGACAAGTTGATGGAGATGGTTGGCGAGTGGATCACCATTCAGAAGAACGCCCTGCCTCCTCCCTGCCTCCCCCGGCATGCCTCCTCCCTCCCTTCCCGTTCCTCCCCCTTCTCTCGACTCTCTCGTCCCCATCCTGGAGGACGTGACTCGTAAGGTGTATGAGAGTTGCTCCCAGGCACTCAGCGACAAGCAGGAGTATGAATCGAAGGAGAAGCGAGTTGTCATCATCGGAGCTGAGGAGAAGAAAGATGCGAATGATCGATTGGCGAGTGATCAGCATCTAGTTCAGTCACTCATCGCGCACTCCGAGGATCCTGATGTGATTCAGGCATGGGATGATGGAGCCATCACTTTCCATAGACACCCCAAAACCCGTGAGCCCGGAAAGAGACCTCTAAAGATTGAGCTCCCATCGAAATCACTTCGCGATTCCCTCCTTTCCTCCATTCGCTCTAAGCCTGGCCGACCTCTCCCTGCACCCGCATTCCTCCGTAAGGACCTCACGCCTCGTCAATTGGAACTTGAGAGATTGGCCAGAGAAGAAGTCAAGACCAAGAATCTCGCTGCCGGAAAGATCGTTTATGGACTGCGTGATTTCACCGTAATTACCTACCGTATCCCTCGTGATCTACCACCCAACTATGGCACTCCCCGCGCGCCTCCCTCGAATCGATCTGCCGAATCTCGTTCAGGCGTCGCCCCCATCATTCCCTCGTCTCAGTATGGTATCTCTCGTCCCTCGGATGCCTCTGCCCTCTCTAGCCTGGATGCCACTCCTGTGCCCGCTCCGCCCAACTACGTCAACAACACGAGGAGACACTAGGTACGCGGCAGCAAGGGCACCCCCACCCCCCTCATGTCTCTTTCGTTACCTTTCTCCCCTCGTTCCCCTCTACCAGTCAGTCAATCGATAACCCAATTTGCATCTCCCCGTCGCAAAGTGCACGCGCACCCCTCTCGTCCCGATCCCCCAGTCTCTATCTACTATGCAAATGCGCGCTCGATTCGTTGCAAGTCGCCCCAGCTTTCCTTTCTCCTCTCTAGCTCTCTCTATCGTGTAATTTGCATTTCCGAGACTTGGCTTAATCCTTCTGATAGCGACTCATTTCTAGTTTGTGGATACCCTGAGTATTTCCCCTTCCGATGTGATCGCATTATGACTGAGGATTACGGTAGAGGTGGTGGCGTCGCCTGTTTAGTACATAACTCACTTAGTCCCGTGCATATTTCCTCTTTTTCCTCCGTTCTTATTGAATCCTGTATAGTAGATCTGAACGTGCCTTTCACTTCCTTATTTCCATTTAGAAAAATAAGAATTATCACTGTTTATCGCTCTCCCACCTCCCCCACTAACTCTCTTATTGCACTCCTTTCTCATCTAGAAACGCATATTTCCACTGCATTCCCGTGCGTCATTCTTGGAGATTTCAATTTTCCAAGTATTGATTGGACAACCCTCTCTTCTCCTGTCCACAGTGATCTTCTCGATTTCATTTCCGACAATCATTTTACGCAATATGTAACTTTTCCATCTAGACTACACAATTATCTTGATCTTGTCTTTAGTAATAAGGATTTAATTCGTAATGTATCTCCTTCCACACCACTTAGCGACCATCTTTCTGTGATTTTTAATCTCTGCATCCCCCTTCCTCCACCCAAACAGTATGTCCCATCTCGTCTTTATAAATTTGCTGATTGGAACTCAATTAACTCAGTAATTTTCACCCATGATTGGACCCTTGCATTAAGTGGATTAGACGTTCATCAAGCTTATGAATATTTCGTTTCCTTTATCAGTAATATTCTCGATTCCTTTGTCCCTCTTTCAGAACCCTCCCCTTTCTCTAGATACCCTAAATCCCTCAAGATCCTTTACAGTAAGAGTAAACACTTAATCCGCATCGCCCCAAATAGCTATGCCTCTTCTAAAATGACAGATAGATTTAACACTGCCCTTAACCGTTTCCACTGTACTCTCGAAAATCGCATTGTAAATTCTTCTAATCCTAAGCTCTTCTACAAATATTGTAATAGTAAACTCACCGCTCCCAAAACCACACCATCTGGTATAATTGATTCTGACGGAACCCTATTGTTGACAAATAATTTAAAATGTATTGCTTTCGATCGATTCTTTTGTTCAGTCTTCACTCATCCTCAGTCTTCCCCACTCCCTCAGCCTTGTCCCTCTATTATTTTTGACGTCCCGTTTGTTTTATACTTAGATATTATCTACGCTCTAAGCAAACTTGCTCCTAAGGTTAACGTTTCTCCTGATCATATCCCGAGTATAGTCCTCACTAAATGTCGAGAATCCATTATCTCTCCTATCCTTATTATTTTCAATAAGTCTCTCCTCACATGTCAAGTCCCCTCTCTCTGGAAACACGCACTTGTTAAACCAATTCCAAAGAAATCGAGTAACTCTATCTCTGATTTTCGTCCAATTTCTCTCACGTCTTCTGTTTTTAAAGTCCTTGAGAAAATACTCATTGACAAAATTACCACATTTCTTGACCAAAACAATCTTTTTGATCCCCATCAGACTGGTTTTCGTAATTATCGATCTACCTCCACCAATCTTGCCGAGACTTATTCCCATTACCTTCGCATATCTAAGAAAGGCTCTTCTTTCGACACTATTTATATTGATTTCCGCAAGGCATTTGATTCCATTGATCACAGATCACTACTGCATAAATTGTCTAATCTAGGGCTATCTGATCATCTTGTCTCTTGGATCCATTCTTACCTGTCCAATAGAACTCAATCCGTTTTTATTGACTCGTCTTTCTCTCCCCCTTCATCAGTTAGATCAGGCGTGCCTCAAGGCAGCTGTATCGGTCCCCTTCTCTTCATCCTTTTCATTAATGATCTTTGCTCTCAATTCCACAAGTCTATCTATTACTCTGTATATGCCGATGACCTCAAATTATTTGCTGAAGCCCCACTTCATTCCGATCATTTACAATCTGCTCTAGACACTGTTGCTGATTGGTCCTCTCAGTGGAATTTAGGAATTTCTGAGACTAAATGTCATATTATGCATTATGGTCTCCATAATCCCCGTAGGCGTTTTACGATCAATGATGTTGTCCTTACCGAACCAAGTAAATGTATCATCAAGGATCTAGGTGTGCATTTTTCCCCATCCCTTTCTTTCTCTTTCCATATCTCTAAAATTATCTCTACTGCTCGTTCTAAAGCAAACCTCTTATTTAAAACCTTTCGAAGTAACTGTCCCGATCTGTATCTGAAATCGTTTACTACTTTCATCCTGCCTAATATATAATATTGCTCTATTATCTGGAACCCAGTGCACAGTGTAGATATGACTAGAGAACTTGAAAGAGTTCAACGAGATTTTACACGTAGACTTTATTATCGCTGTTCTCTTCCGCCTGTTTCTTATAAATCCAGACTTCGCGATTTGAATTTGTCTACTTTAGAACGTCGTAGATGTATTATGGATATCACTTTTCTCCAGTCAATTGTTAATATCCGATATTCTATGGATGTTTCCTCTCTGTTCACTTGTACTCCTCTTACTCGCACTCTTCGTAATTGCCACAATTTTCGTATCTCTTTG
Source organism: Pristionchus entomophagus (assembly GCA_036245825.1). Lineage (NCBI taxonomy): Eukaryota > Metazoa > Nematoda > Chromadorea > Rhabditida > Neodiplogasteridae > Pristionchus > Pristionchus entomophagus. The sequence goes on from BTSX01000006.1 coordinate 37,422,506, forward strand.
CCTTTTATTCCGCATAACTCTTCTTCCACCCTTGCCTCAAGAACCATTTCAATCTGGAATTCCCTCCCACCCGAAATTGTTAATACTTCTCACAACGTTTTTCGTAACTATATTCGTTCTCAACCCCCCTCATTCTACCCCAACTCAATTATTGGTAACTGGCTTGATCTTTAATCTTTCTTCACCCCCCTCCCCCCACCCTCACCCTACCCAACCCTTGCTGCCCGGCAAAAAACCGATTCGACACCATCGACGGACCTCCGTTTCTTGCACTCTTCTCGATAATCTCTTGTACATTACCAAAATCAACGGAATAAATGAATGAATGAATGAATCTTCGAATTTTAAAATCACAATTTTCAAAGAAAAAATATTTCCGCTCTTTCAATATAGTCGTTAACTTATGAGAATCGACGAGAAACTTACGAGATACGAGAATAGTTTGATTTATATTAAAAATTGCATTTATTTCGTGATTCACAATGCTTAATATGCAATGTGTTTATTTGGTTTATTCTGCGGGGAATCTGTGTGTGGCGACGATTGGAAAACTGTCATTAGCATATATCCCTCAGATTGGGCGGGTGGTTGTATTGGACTGTTGCTTCTTGGGACGCTGCGCCACGATGTGATCGTGCCCGTAGCGGTTTCTGTGATCAGGCTCGCCCATTGATGCTGGAGATGCATCGTTTGATGTGTGCTACATACCCGGGCGAGAATAGCGAAGATCAGAGAGAGAAGGATGAAGAGGAATTTCATGATTGGATGGTTGATGATTGCTCCGCTCCACCCATAGTTATACAGTGTATTGTGACGAAGAGTGGTCAGATCGGGGATATTATTCCGGATATGATTGCGCACGGAACAATCATGCAAACAGGTGCCTGGAACGTGTAATTTGTGAAACTGATGAGCATCATCAACGGTACACAAATGATGCACTAATTGTTTGGAACAAAACTGCAATAGGTTTTGTGCACGATAACAGGTCACTACCTCTTAACACTGCAAATCTACGTAAGAGAAAGGCGATTGAACGATTAAATGGAGTAATGATCGAGCAATAAAGAACTTTCAACTTTGAAGAGCCTCACGCTACAAGTGCTCCTTCCCAACTTCACTCTGATCTGTAGTAATTTAAAACATCTATAACCTTGCCGAACACCCACAAAATACCAAGTGCTATTGTGCATGAATTGGGGTGGAGAACGACAACAGCATTGGAGTGGTTTGTATTCCCTACTGAGCAGCATGGGCTTTTGACCTTCGCACGTTGCACTGTGTGATTACAACCTCTACTCACTGCCATCATCCTCGTGGTGCGGAGTGATTTATTGTGATCATCGGAACAATTCCTCCACTACTTCGTCACCCCTACAAATCGCGTGTTATCTTTCTAATTAAAGTTAGAAATACGGTCTTTTCTTTTTTTCATTCTCATCCCCTTCCTGCTCGTTCGTCATCATACTCTGTTTCAAGATAATTCGACGAATGTTCGGCGAAGTAGTAATTCGCGACTGAATCTCCTTCATTTGCGCGCTCTCTCGTTGGTCATAGAATCGTAGAGCACGCGAATTTAGTAGAGGTAGGTCTGGGCATCACTAGTACATACTCACTATTCACCTCTCCTTCAGCTGAGCATCTCCCGGGCTAGTATGATAGTTTGCAATTTGTATCTCGGGCTTTAGAGAATCTATTTTTTGAGCAATGCTAAAATATTCAGAAATCAACCAATACTGATCGAATTGATCAATAGTTCATTATTAATTTCTGCGAATAAAATAATAACCACGAAACGGCTGTTTCTTTTCTTAAGCTGATTCGACAGAGAAGTGGGAAGAGCGGGAGGGGCTAGCTCTCGCCGATCCTTCGCTGAAGGTATCTGTAAGGGACCTAGTTTACTTGGGATGAATTGTACGCCTATATGCAGTCGAATATGAATAGATACAAAATTGAAATCGACTGAATCATTACGTTCAAGCAATCTAACTCATTCTCAAAAGCTCTTCTTCTAGAATATTCAATCTCACCTCGAAGACGATTCGGTTCCTCCCTACATTCGCGACCTTCACTTTTAAATTTGGTAAATTTTTATTTAAAAAAAGATACTCACTCGTTATTCAGGCGATTGCAATGAGTACACCAAGCATCTGGAAATGTATCAATAATAGGAGACGAGTGTATACTCGGATGAATCGCGGGCATTCTGCATGAACATGAAGGATTTTTGTTCTGCCAATTTTCGAAAATTCAGTTACGAGCCGACCGATATTAAACCCGCGATCTGCAGGAGCAAAGGCCGCCAAGGCACTTGATCGTCAAAATGCACATCGGGCATGACTTCGAAGCGATTCCGGTTCGGACTTTCGAAAACTATAATACTTTTCGAATCATCAGGCATCTTTTGATCTGCGCGCTGTCAGGAGGGAAATGCATCGATAACGAATAAATGAAAGGGGAAAAATGGAAGTTTACTTTATCGGAATTTCATTGCATAACACAGTATTTGTAATAAATGGGAATATTTTAAGGGTTGCTTGACGCATCGATAGTCTTTGTTTGTGTTATTCGCACAGACACCGTGGCTACGGTAGTCGATGACGTTCATTTCCAGAACATCATCATGATAACGCGACGAATCCAGTGATTATTGATGAGGAGCATCGGTGCGGGAGTGAGGTACCTGCAACTCGGAAAATAATCTCCTACATGCACGTGCTCTGTCGTCGTTAAGAACAACGAGATGAGGAGCGCGTGGATTGAGGAGAGTTAGCCCCGATTTGTCATCATTACCGCCGAACGTCTCAGTTTGAACTCGATCTAGAGAACACTCCCTTCAGATCAGTCAGCCAAGGCATATGAAAGAAAGCCAAAATTATGGCGTAATAATCATTACCCGCTCCGCTGAAGTTAAGATAGAAAACTATCTAAAATCGAATTATCATACAATTAAGTCAAAATATAAGAGCGATCAAAATAACATCAGTCGAATGCTCACCATCGCTGACATGTTCGGTAGGCTGACAATCATCGTGAGAAAACCGACCATGAATAAGATAAGAAGAAAAAAATCTTATACGTTTCCGCGAATATCATGTTGAAATTAGTTTTGTTCTTGAATAGATGCACGACTGGCGCTAGTGAGAGGACGAGGCAGAAGGCGATATCCAGGAGCACGGTTCGACGCCAGATCTGAGAGATTTATTTATGTATTTAATAATGCAAATTTGCGAGACACAATTATCTATGTGGTTCGGATTGATGATATCGAATCGAGACCAGATTCTACTCAAATCGATTGCTCTCCAGTTTACCTAACCAGCGAGACCGCAAGCGGATTGAGGAGATTCGGTCTCTAGTCAACATCATTATTTCTGATTTAAGATGATTCACAGTCGTTATTAGTCGTTATTAGGGAGATTTGGAAGGATGCCTCCCTCTAACCTGATCGTGACGCACAGTGAAGTAGATAGCTGTGAAAGGGTTCGAGGCAAGAAGCACATGCAGAAACTCGGAGAGGCAGTTTAGATATCAGGTTGGTTCACAAGTAACGCTCCTTTTTCCAATTATCAATGAGAGTCGGTTTTGAGTAGGATGTAGCTAGTGTAGAAGTTGTGATTGCCGGCAGTATGTAATCGTGGTAGAGACGTCTGCAGTTGGTATTTTAGATGTTTTGAGAGACTTTTGAATATTCAAAGTCCCAATGCAGATGAGCCTAGTCGTATCACACACACCATACTCTCAGTTCATCGTTCACTATATCCGTCTCGTCTCTCTCATATTCCCTGACTATCGGCTTATTCCTTCTGTTCTCGCCTCTTTTCTTTCGAAAAAAATCCTTTCCCTCTTACTGCTGATTCACTCGTCTCTCCGCGTGTTTCGTTGATCAGTTTCAGTTTAGTTGTTCGTAGACGGAAAGAAAGAGTGAACGAAACGGAAGCTATTTTGTGTGTAGAGAATATCTACCAGATGATTGCCTAGTATTTGCTTCAAAATATTCCCGATTTGACCGCAAATTTAATCGACGCACGATCACATTTAAACACTTGCGAATTCAGCGCAGAAATGGTCTTCTTCGAAAGACTTGGCAGCTCTCAGATAGCATACGTAACTCTGACGGCACACGGGATCGTTTACGCAATCGCCCTCGTACGGAGATCGATAATAATAACTGAAATGAGTTATGATTCGGTCATTTATATCGTTTGGAAGATGTATCGGAGATACCTACATAAACACATGGAATAAACCTTTACTGACCGATTGAATTTCTTGAACAAGTCGTCATCAACAGCTAGTCTACCGATCAGCGCATTCCATGAGGCGGGCGAGAGGTCGGGAAGACCGTATGCTTCCTAAACATGAATAATCAGATTTTTCTGAACTGGAATAAGACAATGGTATCGGCAAGCTTTGGCTAGGGTGTGGAAGAGTGGTTCATCTCTAATTTGAACGCCATAAAATAGTTTTTTTTAATTAAAAAAATAAAAATTTAAAAAACTCAATTCTGTAACATAAACTATTGGGTTGAGGAATAAGTAACGCTCGTTTTTGAGCATCGTGTTTGGGCTCATATATCTCCCGCCAATCAAATCTAAACGAGCTGACTTTGTAGCATTTTTTCAGGGTATGCTCGAGTATCATAGCCGTTATTATTAGAAATATCACGCTTCCTGTATAGGAGAGAAATTTAGATTTCAATGTACCTGATATTTTTCGAAAATTTTAGATTTTTTTCGAAATTGTGTAATTTAACGTGGAAACTGTTCGGTAAATTCACACATTCTCAGGTGAGCAGCCCGATACTACACCTCTTTCATGGTGAAGTGAGAATGGTGCTCGATTCATTGTTGTATTTTTATAGACGTTTCAAGGGGAACGTTCGTGAAAAATTGCAGTTCACTTAACTTATTTGTCTACCTTGAGGATCGAAGGTGCTGGCCTATACACTAGTGCGCTCCAGTCACTCACTATGGAGCTATATTATCACTATAAACATTTGGTGCTACTTATGCTCCTATTTGAAAATTAACAGTTTTCCAAAAATATTATTTTGTGACGGAATCAAAAGAAATGCGTGTTTTGAGGACTTTGGATTAAACCATACCCAAGACATAGTAGCCATTCTATAATTGTGGCCACTTGGTGGATGATAGTGCAAAAGTTGCTCGTCCATTTAACCATCTAAGGCCTTACATTCAATTAGTACGGTTTACAGGAAATAGCAATAAATGTCGATTTCGAGGCTTGTTTTTCTATATCGGACTTACGAGCAATTTAACTCATAAAAAGAATGCTCCACACTTAGCAAAATTCGTCCATATTTTCAACAGGAAAGGTACTCCACATTCAAGCATAATTGAGGTCTTTAGATCTATTGCTAAGAAAACGCGGCTAGCAAGGTCTTTCGGTCAGTAACTGAAAATCCACCACTCTCGTTAGGCGCATATCTCACCCAGGCCTTTACTTGGATATTCCTCTGAATATCATCAGTGTAATGTATAACCATGATACTTTACTACTGCAGCTTAATTGTGGCTCAATAATTCTTCTTCCCTCAGTGCTGACCTGTCAAAATCTCAGGGTGAGGTGCGACAACTTTGAATTGAGCCAGCCATTGTGATCGCCTAAATGATCGGAGATATATGATATAGTGTGCGCTAAAGAGAGTATCCAAGCCCTTATCGATCATCAAAAACCGGAATATAATTGCACAATTTAGAAAGACGGGAGAAGTCATAATCTGAAATTGGAAAAACGAGCGTTACTTATTCCTCAACCCGATATATTTCTTGTCGGATTGCAAATTCGTGAACAAATACATAAGTTGAAGTAACTGATAACCGCGAAGTTTGAAGATTATGAACTATTTACTGACCTTGGTAGTGTACTCTAAGAAAAACTCTAGCTCCTGATCCTTCGCATTGGCTTCGTCGAGATCGGTAGTGTATGTCTCAGCATCAAGAACGGTCTGGCGAATTAGGATTTGTATTCGTGACTTACAAGGATAATCGCAGACAAACAAATCGTGGTCAAACAGTCTTTCATAGTAACTCCAGTCCTTTTTTTGCACGAGTCTTCCGAAAAATGGCAAAACACAGGATTTTCGATATCGTCTCGATATAACTTGGGGCTCCTAGTTCCTAGGGGTCATGCGATCTATCAGAAGCCGCGGGTTAGATGTGATAAGCACATGTTCACCACACCGCAGTAGACTTCTACTCATCATATCCTCAATCTACTCACATAACTGGCGCCTTCGTATCCTCCATCAATGTTGTAGATTCGGTAGGCGGGATTAACGTACAACTGCGTTGTGATAGATGGAGTGATGAAGTTGAAATGAGTGGGGCGGCCCGTCGGGTTCGAGTCCTCGTAGTAGACCTTGTACAAGCATGTTAGATTGTATATCGCATATTTGACCCGTTCAGTTCGAATCAGTTGTACATGTTCATTTAAAATTGTTGTTGCCGAGTATACAAAAGGTAAATCAATTCTGCGTATAATGCAAATAAAAAATTATAATTTTGTTAATTTTATTATAGTGTTTTTTGTACTTCCATAGAAACAATACTTGGAAGTGATCGTAATGAGTGTGTCCATAGAATTGATCGTATTCTCGAATCTGTAATTTTGTCGATGTTGGTTGGTTCACCGATGGTTGGTTTATAAGGAATTCGATCAATACTATTAATGTTGAAAGTCAGCGTAGTAATTTATCACGCAATTTGACCTGTTAACAATGTCATAGAAATTGTGCGCCCATCCCTTGAGGCTGAAATCGTCGCCTGCGGGGATTTGAGATATGATGTGCACCTGAATAGCATCAGCATATCCCACGTCATTTGTCAAGAGCTTTTATGACATCCCAAAGCCCTACCATTGACAAGTATCAACGAAATTAGAAAAGCAAAAAAAGCATTTGTGTAGGGAATGGTGTTTATATTTTGTCAAAAACATTTGTCGGGCAAACTTTTCTCCCTTCGCTTCGGAATCGAGCAACTCGTCGATGAGCCACGTGAGCGTGCCATCGGGATCCGTCTGGTTGATGTAGAGGTAACTAGAAACTATGCATTAGACTGAACGAACGGGTGTCGTCCAGTATTTGCTTCTGCAATTTTTTTTACAATTTTCTCGACAAGGAAAACGAGAATGAGCCTCTTCAAAAATTCCATTTAGTAAAAAATATCTTCTTAATTTTAATTTCTCCCTTTTGTCCCTTTCCCGACAAGTCAACCGCGATCATGAATTGCCGATATATCGTCTTCACACATTCAGTCATTCATTTGCAAATATTTTAAGCAACAAAAATCCAAGAGAACTCCAAGAGAATAGACGTTGCAGTAGACGGAATTGATGGAGATCAGCTTGAAACCAGGTGAGGGACGCTCGACGTACGAGGCGCGACTGCGAAACCACATTTTGATTATGCCGTCGTTTCCGCGTGATTATTTTTTCTATGTACAGTTACGTGTACAATACGGATAGTTCGAGGTTCAAAACACCCTTCTGCGACATTTGATACACTTCTTCACAATTACTATACGGTAACATACTATTGCACGCCCTTGACTGATTCGGGTGAGATCCATGTTTTCCAGTTATCAGCCAGAGCGTTGTAGAGCCAGGCAGGTCCACGAGTGTCATATTCATCCATGTTGTGAGGTGCCATCCTGCAAAACATCTATGTCAATTTGGTTGGAGGATACTCGGATGTAATCCACCATACGGAATCCTTCATCCGATCGTAACGGTATCTCCTAATCGTATTTTGAAAATGAGATTCGTGCATACAAATACAAAAATTCCGTCCACTCCCAAATCCACAAATATAAAAAAAAAACTTGTGGAATTGAATGTAATGCCTATCTCGACTACCTATATAACAGTCGAGTTAACTTCTCGAAGTTTCGAAATAAATTCAAATGTTGCTGTTGTTTAAAACATATTTTAGGAGTGATGGGCCATAGAGATCGTTACCGCTTCGGCAGTCGAAAATGTTGAAAGTCCCATGAAGTTTTGTGATCAAAACAACGCCATAAAATTCGCTTACTATGTGGCGGAACTCCGTCAATGGACGGGTAGTTCCTGTAGAAGAACTGGTTCGTATCGAGCGTGTTCTCGACCGGAAATGACTGATTTTTAGGTTCGTTCAACAAACGCTTTCGACAACATATGAGCCCGTTCGCCTAAGACTCAGCAAAGGTTCGACAGGGTCTGGAACATCAAAAACACCTAACATGCTCAAAATTTGGTCCTAGGGGTAACTTTTGATTCTGAATCGAATTGCCTTTTCCGTTTTTTTATCAGAAGCTTCTGAATCCCGGTACATCACGACGTCAATTCGGGCAAATTCTTATTCTCCGATTAAAACTGACCCAGAAATGGCCAAATTGGCCAAAATCTCGCGTACCTGACCAGAATTTGAAGCTCTACAAAATGGAACTTTGGGCGGTGCATTACCTTTTTCTTTTTCGAGTTATTGTCATTTTTTTGAACCAGGGAGTGGTGTGCGAATGGTCAACAGTATTTTGTAGAGAATTTTTTCCTGATCATTTTGGTATATGGGATGAGACAATGGACTGACCGGAACATGGTTTTGTAGCGCTTTTTCGGATTTTTTGGCGCTTTTTCGATTATAACTTTTTTGTTTCGATATTTCATGAGCTCTCATATAGAAATTCGTAATCTTCGTGCAAAAATACACCAGAAAATCCTATTGCGAGGTATTTATAAAAATATGAATTTGTCGACCCAAAAATGAAATTCGAAATCCAAGCCAGGGTCTAAAAAGTCAAATTCTGAAAATCACCTGACTATAGGATTTTCTGGCGAATTTTTGCACGTGGATAACGAATTTCTATATGAGAGCTCACGAACTAACGAAAGAAAAAAATTATAATAGAAAAACCGCCAAAAAAATCGAAAATTCGATACAAAACCATGTTCCGGTCAGTAAATTGCCTCATCCCATATACCAGAATAATCAGGAGAAAATTCTCTAGAAAATGGCGTTGACCATTCGCACACCACTCACTGGTTCAAAAAATTACAATAACTCGAAAACGAAAAATGATAGGGCCCCGCCCAAAGCATTGCATTTTGTAGAGCTTCAAATTATGTCCGGGAACGCGAGATTTTGGCCAATTTGACAATTTCCGGGTCAGTTTTTACCGGAGAATAAGAATTTTCCCAAATTGACGTCGTGACGTACCGGGAGCTTCTGATCAACAAACGGAAAAGGCCATTCGATTCAGAATCAAAAGTTACCCCTAGGACCAAATTTTGAGAATGTCCCATGTTTTTTGATGTTTCCGACATTGTTCGACTCTTAGGCGAACGGGCTCATATACTCATAATATTGATCTACTTAATATAATTGCCTCTGGTAATATATCACTCAAAATCTGTAAACTTCACAGACAATTTAGAAACAATTATTTACAATCTTTGCATGTTTTGTTGTATTTTTGTGAAGTTTCCAAATTTTTTTTGGATGCATTTCCTTAGACCATTCCTTGTGATCAGTCTTTTAATCTTACCATGCAGTCTGCCTCGGAGCCAATCGCGTATTCTCTGTCGATGTGTATGTCAGACAAGTGGAGCACGCGTTGCATCTTCTTTGGAGACTGGAAATATATTTGCAGTCAATCAAAATAAACAAAAAAAACGTGCCACTAAGAACATTTGGACTAAGGACTTCCTACTGCATCCTTCGATTTAAAACTGAAAAAAATGAAGTATCTTTAGTTTAATACATTCGAACCTTAACAATGGGCCATGGCTTCACGGTGGGTTTGCCTCCGGAGATCGTCAGATTCCACAGTAACTGTAACACCATAGACTACATACTCTGTTCCCTCTGTTTCGTAAAATAATACCAATTAATATTTAACATGTAAAGAGGTTAACGCTAGATGAAGTATATATATTAGCTATGTGAGTCGGGCGAGTGTCGGCATTTGAGGTGGCTGAGCGCGTGCCTGGAGTCATCAGGGAGGAGGGGAGAAAGGAAATGAGAATGATGGGTAAGAAAACATATTTACCTACAAAATTGATATCCATAGACATTGTAGGCAGCATTTTCGCACAAATTAGAAGTTGCGCAACGCGTATAATCATCATCGACCACCTTGCCAGGATGTACGGTTGTTCTCCAGTCATCTACGAAGATTCCGCAAATTTCATCTGGCGTGAACACGATGCGTTCCAGAACGAAGGTAATCATATCCTAAAATGGAGAACTTGTGTGATGGTTTGCTCCCGCTTAGTCTTTGCGAAAATTTATAGCGTGTCGGAATTGTGTGTTAGCACGCATAAAAGTGATGAAGTTAAATACGCACCGCCTTGCATATTCTTAGTCTTTCAAGTGCAGAATGATAGAATACGAAATAAAACTAAGCAAATCGACGTATATGATAAGAAAATACATTATTCGTACTGTAGCCTCGGCTCGTGTTGCAATTATATGACGTACTCACAGTATGGTAGATATCACCGTTAGGAAAGTATACAATGAGCAGAGCAAAGGACATCCAGAAATAGTTTGTTTTCTTTCATTACGGACTTTTCCGAGCTGTCATCCCTACAGCATGGGCAGAACAACGAGCAACTCACGGCGTTAGCGTCCACCATCGCCTCGCAGCTGTACGGTTGCGAGACATCGTCACACATGCTTTCCTTTAATTATTTTGTTAAGATTTCGAAAATAGCATTGAAAAAAATAAAAACGTTGTGGGTCGAGCTGTAAATTTGGTTGTGCATACCGGAACCAGGGTACTCTGGGAGTGACATTCCTCGAATTGAAAAAGTCATTCACTTCAGAACTCTTTGATCTTCTCTTGTTCCGCTTGTTCCAGTTGGTTGATGCCTGAATAGCATTATTCATCGTGCACGATATATTCGATCACAGAGCGCTGCTTCACTGAACGCATTGCCACATTGTTTTCCTAACGATTCACGCCATCTGAGTAATGTCGTGACGCACTGGCTTGTGTTTCATGCGACATATCAAGTGACCTACCCTCGACGATGGTGGAGCAGAGGGCACAGTTGATCTTGTCGTTGCGGACAGCAGTCATCAGTACGTCCACGACCTGCGTTGCATCGTTGTGTATCTAATAGCTTAGACTAATGTAAAGTGATATATATCTTGTAAAACGTACTAGCACTCGCTGACTGAGTGCAGTAGCGAACCTCAAGATTGTGCATGTTGTGTATTTACCACCTGACGCGATGTATTGCAAGAGCATTAACGTGCACATTTGTACTAGAACTAGCGCGCGCTCTTCATTTCACGCACTCTCTCAGCTCGCGAAATAGCCATTCGATTCGTCATTCGCCAGCTCTTATTTGAACCCATGGTGTTCTTCACACTAACCTTAGCTCGGGCAATCAGCGAAGGTTTGGCGATCTCCATAGCCGGCATCGCAAGCCCGGTTGTAAGGAGACACGCCACGGTGACCAGCAGAAACCACGTCATGACTACAGAACGCTGCGTTCGTTTGGGATTGACGATATCACGAGAATCAAGTCAATAGAGATCACGCGAAGTGAGAGTGTGCATGAGTGATTCCCCGATATTGCTTCGAAAGTTGTCGCGAGAATGACCGTTTTACTGAATGATGCGGATCGCGCATGAAAAAAAAGCGCACGGATCTAATGCGCTACACTGCCCGACAGCTGTACGAGCAACTAGACTACGGAGAATGAACTATTACACGTCGGGCGTTATCGTCAACATCAAAAGACACACTCGCAAAGTTATGACCACCGACCATCGAATCAATCAAATTATCACGTGTATCACGAGATCTGCAAGCAAAAACATCCCCCTCCAGGAATACTTTGTAAATGTTGACATGGTGAAATTCCTACTATTATGTAATAATACCTTGGGAGTAAGAATGTGTGAAAGGAGCCACGAAACTCTATCATAAGGACCACCCCCCCCCCTCTATAATTTGTGAGATGTTTGGCCTAGTGTGGCATATTTCGTGCAAAATATGAAGAGTTTATGAAATCCACGAACGTTTAACACATTTTACATGGGTGGAAAGAAAACCATTGATGAAGAACGCAGGTAAAGGTGCGGTAGTCATCATCAAGTATATCATTAGAAGCAATCATCAACGCTCACGAAATGACGCTCGGAAACTAATCCAATGAATTGTGAGTGAATTATTAATTGTCAGATGCGAATGTCCCGGCTTATGATTCTTGTGAGCATAATCGGCAATAACCAATTTGCTCAGAAACGATTCAGTACAAAGCATTGTTTCAGGTATCCGTTATATGCTATCCGTACCGGGTGGGCAATTGATGTCAACAGGCGACTCCTCACGATAAACACGACAACCATCACACTCGGCGAGAAGATAACGACGAAGCTGAGTGCTGCCAGAGATGACGCGTCATGGATATGGAAAACTAAATTTTCCATGGTTGGACGCGTTTCGTGCATGGGAAGGTACAGATTGTGTCGTATCCATCTAGATTGTGTTCATGCAAGATGTTCTCTGGAGTGATATCAGCTGCTGTGTAGTAGAGCAACTGAACAAAGAAGGATATTTTTAGCACATTTTCATCTCTCCACAATCGAATTACTTTTAGAATTCGTAGTGAGCACCCTGCATCCATCATGCTGAATATAATATATAATTAACTGTATGTGATTACTATTCCGTGCGTTCCATAGAGCAGCCTCGACAACGGTGAATGTTGTTTGTTCATTCCTCACTTTCGTATTTTCCATCTCGCATCCCTCGCTCTCATCCCCAGGTATCTTTATGAAATTCCATCGCTTTATTGTTCACGTACAATACTATGTCTTTTTTTTTTATACATATATACACAAGTGTATCCAGATGTTTCACTAGAGCAATTGTGCTTCATCAAAGTCCAATTGCGAACATCTGCAAGTTATCATCAAATATGTAATTAGTCAGTTCTCGAAGCAAAATCTTCACACTGTTGATTATAACGTTCGCGAAGACCTCAGTCGTTAGACAGGGGGAAATTTCATTGCTATGCTAAGCTCAACGATTTCATGCTCATCGAAATATGAGATTCGATTGGATTGCAATCATACTATTGTGCTTCACGATCTTCCATTGTAAACATGACAATTATCGAAATGTGTTCAACAAGTCATAAATCGCTAATAGCTCGTGCTGATGTATTATTCTACACGTTTAACGAGCGGTCACGCTAATTCTACTAATCGGCATCAATCTAATCACGCGTTTATATTCCGCAGCATTCGATGGATTTCCACAGCATTCCTAGGGTTTTCGCAGGATTGCGGATGGGATTGGCGCTTAATGAAGATGATTCATATTTATTACGAAAGTACGTCTTGCTAATAAATAAAAAATCATTAACTGTACAGTCCCGCAGATTTTCCTCCCCAACAAGTTTGGATCGGAGAGTAACAGGTAACATGTATTAGACCCCTTCAAAGTGCGGTTTCGACCGACTATTTCTGGCTAGCGCGTCTTCTCATTAACCCCAGCCTATTTGCATAAACAGATTTCAGAAACTCGCATTTTGATCTGCTTTCTATGACGTCTTCTTTTCGCTCCCCTCTCCTTCCCTCCCCTCCCCATTCCTCATTCTCATCTCTCGAGAAAGCGGTCGTTTATGATAATGAGGGGAAAGGAAGACATGAGGGCTAAATGATGACGCCTCAGAAAACAGTTCACAAAAGCAAAATTCATTAATCTGTTTTCGCAGATAGGTCGGGGCTAATGAGAGGACTGACCAAAAATAATCGATCGAAGTCGCACTTTGAAGGGTCTAATACTAGATATTAACGGATGTTACTTTCCGTTACTCTCCGATTCAATCTTGTTGTCGAGGCCTCTAATCGGCACATAGCTGAATGCCAGAAAAACACTTATCGGGTTTTTAGTGAAAATCAGAAAACAATATATCGAAACAATCGAACATCTCCCAGTCCCTCCATTCCACCAATCATGACCACTCCATCCTCGCTGCCGTCACCCCCATGATGACTCGCTCCACTGCCGCAGCTACAGTACCCTCCGTCAACAGCAAGGCGCAGGTCTAGGATCGATGCAGCGGTACGGTTCCCCTTTTGTCTATTCCTAATCTTGTCTCTGTCTTTCCTTCATTGGTCTCTCCTCGTCTATCCTCTTCCTCTTCCCCCTCTATTCCTCCTGTTTTGTCCAAACTTTCTTCGATTGAGCTTTTTCAGACAAATGCGCGTTCCATCCGTCGTAAAACTCATTTGCTTTCTTTCATAAAGTCGTTAGGTTATCATCTAATTCTTTTGAATGAGACTTGGACGCGCGTTGATGATAGTGATGCGTACTTTTTGAGCTCTAACGATGACTATGTGGTATTCAGGAAAGATCGCGACTCTAATGCCGACAAATCAAGAGGCGGCGGTGTAGCGATTCTATGCTCTCCCCTTCTCAATCCTATTCTCGTTAGCACGTAAATTTCAAAACGCGCGGTGAAGATATTCTCGATCTCGTTCTGTCGAACAGTAACATTGTAAGCAATGTGAAACCCGCCCTACCCTTCGCTGACCACACCAGCTTCTCTTTCACTTTCAGTATCCCTTCTCCTCCTAAGCATGAATTCATCCCCTCTAGGATGTATCATCTTGCCGACTGGGATTCGATCAACTTTCACATTTCCAGTCATGACTGGACATTCGCTTTTTCCGCGCTTGATGTCGAAAGTTCTTACAATTACTTCTGTAATTTCATGAATTCTCTCCTCGACGCTTTTGTCCCTAAGTCCACTCCATCTCCTGTTTCCCGCTATCCCCGCCATTTGAGAATTCTGTATGAAAAATCCAAAAGAGTTACATCTGTTGCTCCTAACAGTGTTCTCGCACATACCCTTTCCATTCGTTTTGAGAGAGCTTTGAGAATGCATAATATGAGAGTTGAATCCCGAGTTATTGAATCCAAAAATCCAAAAGCCTTTTATAGTCTGTGCAAATCTCGCTTACAATCAAGCAAATCTGCTCCTCCTGGTATCATCGACCTAGATGGAACTCATCTACTATCGAACAGATATAAGGCACAAGCCTTCTCTAAATACTTTGCGTCTGTTTCAACTCTTCCTCTACAAGCCCCTCTTTGCCCTCCAACCCCCTCTCCCCTCACCCTACCTTTTGATCTTTCCTCTATCAACTCTGCTCACATTCTTACATCTATCCGATCTCTTGCTCCTAAATGCAATTTTTCTCCTGATGGTTTACCCAACATTTTCTACTCAAAGTGTAAGTTTTCTGTAATATCCCCTTTACTCATCCTTTTCAATCAATCCTTGCTCTCTAACACTGTTCCTGGCATTTGGAAAAAGGCTATTGTGAAACCTATCCCAAAAATATCTTCTAATTCTATCAACTCTTTCAGACCCATTAGTCTCACTTCCTCTGTCACAAAAATATTCGAAAAGATTCTGATATCTGAAATTACTGAGTATCTAGAGACACATAACCTTCTTGACTCAAATCAAGCTGGCTTTCGTAAAAACCGCTCTACCTGTACCCAACTTGTTCAAACTCACTCTGATTACTTGCATTTCAAATACCAGAAATCTTCTTTTGATACTGTGTATTTCGACTTCAAAAAAGCATTTGACAGTATCGATCACCGCCTCTTACTCTATAAACCTTCCAACCTAGGGTTCTCCTCCCTTATTGTTTCCTGGTTAGGAAACTACCTCTCCAATAGGTCTCAGTATGTTCTCATTAGTAAGTCTGCCCCCTCTCCTGTTACTTCAGGGGCTCCGCAAGGATCTTGTATCGGTCCGCTTCTATTCATCCTTTTCGTTAATGATTTGGCAAAAGATCTTCCTCCTGAGATTAAATACGGTATTTATGCTGATGATCTAAAGATCTACGCTCAAGTTCCGTTACATTCGCATATTCTTCAATCTGCAATTGACTCCGTGTACTCATGGTCTCAAGAGTGGAACATCTCCCTTAACGAGTCTAAATGCACTGTCGTTAATTCTGGTCCCCTCCCCCCCCGTACTTCTTACACTATCAATGCGCACCCTCTCTCCTCATCTCCTTTCATTAAAGACCTCGGTGTTATCATGAGTCCCTCGCTGAAGTTCAATGCTCACATTTCCAAAATGACATCCAAAGCTAGATCTCAGGTGAACATTTTGTTCAAATGCATCTTTTCTTCTGATCTTTTTTTGTACAGCCGCGTTTTCACATCTTTCATCAGGCCCTTACTTGAGTACTGCTCTGTTGTTTGGTCTCCACGTGCAATTGACCTTGCAAACGACGTTGAAGATGTTCAACGCAATTTCACACGTCGTCTTTTCGCGCGTTGTCAAATTCCGTACACTTCTTACCCCGAAAGAATTTCTATTCTTTCCTTACAAACTCTTGAGCATAGACGATTGGTTTCTGACCTTCTCTTTCTCTATAAATCAGCACATATATTCTACACTTATGACCACACTAATCTATTTAAAATCTCACCCCCTTACCCGTTGTCTTCGTGGAGCTCACTTATTGCGCTTCTCTGTCCCCTTCGTTCTTCCTAAGTCTCACTCAAGTTTTGTGATTAGGACAATCGACAGATGGAACGCGTTTTCTTCTGAAATCGTAACAAGCTCACCGAATGCATTCCGATCTTATATCTTGTCTCTTCCTTCTGTCTCTTTCTCTCAAGAGTCGCTTCTGCGTCTCTAATATTTTACCTACCCGCTGCATCCTCCAAAACCCAAACCCCCCACCGTCTCCTCGCTACAACGAAGACGGCAATCCACCAATCAATCACGAAGTCACCGAATCATTCCCTACACCAATACCCTGGCAGATAAATAATTGAATTGAATTAAATTGAATTGAATATGTAAGTAAAGAAGATGAATGCCAGTGGCGGCTTAGGCATTTTCGAAAATGTCCATTCTCGACATTTATCTTTTCTCATATGTCCACGTGTCCTTTCTCGACATTTACTCACAATAACCTTTCCCCGATTGTATGCACAACGACAAATATATATTTCACAGCATAGTCATGCCCTTTTGTTATAAATGATTCATCAAAGACAATTGAGATTGCATAATACATATTGCATAAAAACGTAAGAGATGAGTTACGTTGACTAACGTTCTTCTGCATTGCTTGATGTGATTGTTGATGAAATTCCAGTGACTTGACTTTGACAATTTGATGTTACTTTCAGTTCAGGATATGCTCGAAAAATCGATAGTGCTGCCCTGAAAGACATATGATGAAAGGAAATGTGTGTGCATGCCTTCTGTAAGGTTCGACATAAAATAAAACAATTAGCGGCGAAAATATCGCAGTGGTCTCGGCAATCTAAAATGAACGATTTATTATAATCGAGAAGGGCTCCTTCTCGAGCCGCCATCTCTACCATGAAGGTTGATGATTCAAGCACGGGACTGTGCACAATATCGAAGAATCCGAGAAAGAAAGTGACGAGTGCGATAACATGGATGAAGGGAAGCGAAGCCTGCGCGGAGAGCATCTGCAGTCAACTGTTCATAATGGAACACATAAAACGGCTACCGAAACGAATTTCCGGTGCATATCCCTGCTGCGTGCACTGAGCGTGTTCGCTTGTGCGCCTATCGATGAGAGAATTCGTGATCTGCAAGGCACTTCCGCCGTTACTTCCCTGGCCATGATAGCAGTCATATCCGATTTGGAAACCGATTTGCCATCATTTTTTCACGCGTATGCTCGCCTGATGTACAGATTGATCATGTTCATTGGCCAAGTGAGAAATCCTAAGATAAACAACACGAGAATGAATCCAATAGAATGAATGCCCTCGAAACCTGAAATGGACATGATTAGTTCGAAAACTCGCTTCAGAAAATATCGGACCTGTTAAAATTTGATCTGTCACTTCATATTCCGGATGAGTATCTACCAACATCTTCATTACGACGTAATCGTCCTCTCTCGCGGAATAACATGATATCTGAAACAGAATGAAATTTCGCTGCATTGACGAGGCGATCAGAACCGTCAAGATCATAGGAACTGGTAGTGCGATTCCGAAAATGAGCCCAAACGCATGTAGCGCGGTCGGGCACTTTCCGGTTATAATCATCAGTCGAAGGACTAGAGACGCAAGAATGGTGTAGAACTAAAAAAAAAACGGCGATTGAATGCAAGTTCTGATAAAATTGAATGCAAACAAGTATTACCGTAAAGCATGCTCCTCCGTATGCCATTACGACCGATGTAAAGCACGCGTTCGCACCAAAATATCCGCATGGCCCATAGGTCATGAACAGTACCGACTTCCACTCGATTGGGATGAGTCTATTGCGACGGTGTATGACGTCATAGGACGTAGACTGACCTTTGCATGGAAGCAGAGTTGCCAATTGCAGTGTAGAGGTCGAAAATGGCGTGAGTCTTCAACATTATTCCAAATATTGAAAATTGAGCCGGCGTATTGCGAAGTACGACGAACGCAAATAATATATTCAATGAGATTGATAGAATTGCGAAACAGATGTGGAAGTAAACAACGACCCACTGGAGCATCACACTGAATAATAATACTTCAATTATGCAGGGAAATATATCATGCTTGCGGCATTTAGACACGGTACTTTTGTACTTCCGCGTCACGCCCCTTTCCCATCTTAAGTAATCGGAATTGTTAGACATGTTAGTAGAAAAGACGTCTTCGCTCCACGATTTGCAACAATAATAATTGTTATTGCAACTGCGACAAATTTCTCGCACAAAAAGCGTATGAGCAGATGATAAACCAGTCTTAACGAGAAAAACAATAGTGCAATACTAAACACACCTGCGCTGTTTTATTTCTGTTCATTTCTTGATTACTAAATTCAATCACTCGCATCATCGATGTTAGGGTCTAAACGCTAATTAAGTGACTATGGGTAGGGACCACAAGCCTGAGAGCCGACTTTGCGGAATCTGGTCTAATGTAGGCCCAATGTGACCGTCAGGTTATCAATATCATTTTTGCTTTTGGACTCATGTCGCTATCTCTTCTCTGAAGCTCGGGAACGCTTTAGAAGCGCGCGCGATTCCCCAGCCAGAGAGAAGGGAGAAGCGAGACTAGAGAGAAAGGGGCTCTCTCGCACGCGTCTCTCTCACTCCTCCCGCTCTCTCGCCTCGCTGCTCCCGCGCACCTTCCGCGATTCAGCACAATTCGGAGAAAATTAATAAAAATACAATTTTGTGCTTAAAAATCCTCTAAAATACGAATTAACCTATTTCGAGATGGGCAACAATGAGCGTGCAATGGAAGTGCCCTAATCATCCTATTCCCAACGTTTACATCGATTTTTGACCTATTCAAACATGAACGTTCAAGGTGCTCATCAGGTTTCTGATATTGGAGGGCAAGAGCTACATTTCAGGCTTATGAGCGTGTGATTTGGTTTCGTCTCCGAGGTGTGCTCCCTCGATCTCGTTTTGAGGGGAATGGTGTCGAGGGAAAGTGGGAGAGGCTGGCGGTCCCTAACTATGGACACTATTTACCCTACCAAACTCTCTACAGCACATATTTTGTGTTTCGCTACAGTTTTTCTGACTGTATGAGAGCTTTATGGTCTTTCACAGCACAAGGATAAACAGATGCACCCAAAAATATGCACTAGGGTCAACGTTTGACGAAAGACCGTAGAAGACCTTAGAAAGAAGTATCTCCAAAAATATATATTCCACTCAGAGATCGCCACACATTTGTGGTCAACGTTCGCTTGAGTGGTCGCGTAAGCAGAATTGTGAAGATCTAAAAAAGTGTAGCCGCTCTCTTTCTCTCCTCTATCCTTTTCTCATCTTTCTCTCTCTTGCAAGCGCTCAAATCGACCAGCCACTTCCTTTCCCCCCCACTTTCGAATCACGGTCACTGAGAACGAAACATGTGGTCATCCGTAATGACTTCATCTATTATCTCTGGCATCAAAAAATATCTATCCCGACTATTGCAAACCTAACAATAGCTCGACAAAATCTCGAAAATCTCAGCTGCCGCATTTCGAAATAAATATCAAAATCACTTTCTCCCCCGACTCTTCCCATCGCTGGTCCGATGCTCCCAAGGCTGAGCGTGTTCCAGCAAGAGAGCAGTTGCTGGACTAAATTTCATGACTATATTATCCAATTTCATTCGTCTAAGAAATATCTAGCGAATTGCCTCCATTATTTCTCATTCACAACTCCACTATCTTGATTTCGAATGATCCCGATGCGCCAATGAAAAGTGCGTAACGTGTAAAAATGATCAATAATAAAATGAGAGAAAACTATACGTCATAGTATCGGACGAGAATGCATGAATAACATCGATAGGTGTTGCATACCGAAATGAGAACCCCGTTAGTTGATGTTGAGAATAGCAACTTTGTCTCTCAGTCAACACGTTTTACAGATGTGGTCGACGCTGTACGCTCAAGCAGCGATGGATGTGGCCTCGCATCGCAAATCACATCTCCCGGAACTTCTGCCAGCGCAATTTCGCGCTGCTCCTCGTTACTACCACCGGTCGTTTCTATCGCCTCCGTTTCACAACCGGCATTTATACTGTCACGACCATTCACTTCCTCATCTGCGGCTGCGAAGTCACTCGGCGATTCGACCAGCAATATATGCGCGAAGGGCTGTGCGATATCAGGTTGTGTCAACCGATTTCGAACAATATATGCACGATCTGCTCATATTGTTATCAGTTTAAGTGATTTTTGAGATAAACAAAAGCATAATCCGTTTTGAAAGCTAACAAATTGGTTAACTTATCGTATCGTAAACGGTTTTCGGTTTGGAAATGGATTTTTCTCAGAGTCGGATGATTCGGACTCGGAACCGAGCGATCCCACCATACAACAATTTTGGTACAATCACTGCAAAAAGGAATTCCGAAGGCCAGATATTCTTTTAAGATGAATGTTGAAACAATCTTCAATCATAAAAATTGAAGTAGCAACTTTAACTATAGCAACCAATATTTTTTAAATCAAATAACAGTTGAGTGCATGTGAAAGAAAGATGCCCCGCCCTCAATGTTGAATCATTGCAAGATATTGCAATATCAAACTATCAGGCATGTCCGCCGACACTCCGGGGAGAAGCCGTTCCAGTGTGACTGCTGCCATAGGTACTTCTCCAGAAGCGACTATCTGCGAACGCATCGGCGGTGGGTATATGAGATGAGAGGGGTGATCTTTGTTCCCAAAATTTTATAAAAATTTACCAATAACCAGTTATATATTTTTCAATTATCGATGCCTGGGAACTGCTTATGAACAATCGATGGCTATAAAAAGCTCGGCCTTTTGTGATCAAACGGATTAGCTGAATTCGCCAGATGCAAATCTCAGACTTGACACTATATTTCCCTTTTCAGAGGTATCCACCACTCCATTTTTCCATGATTTTTAACGATTCATGGTGAAGTCTCGTCTGAACCGAGTTTGATGTTCGGTTGGTAAAATATCTCTCCAGGAGGTCACTTCGAAAATCGTCTTTGACGGTCTGGAGTAGTAGAAGCATTTATTATGAATGGAAAGTAACACGATATTCACGAATTTCGCTGTTCGTGAATATCGTGTTACTTTCCATTCATAAAAAATGCTTCTTCTACTCCAGACCGTCAAAGACGATTTTCGAAGTGACCTCCTGGAGAGATATTTTACCAACCGAACATCAAACTCGGTTCAGACGAGACTTCACCATGAATCGTTAAAAATCATGGAAAAATGGAGTGGTGGATACCTCTGAAAAGGGAAATATAGTGTCAAGTCTGAGATTTGCATCTGGCGAATTCAGCTAATCCGTTTGATCACAAAAGGCCGAGCTTTTTATAGCCATCGATTGTTCATAAGCAGTTCCCAGGCATCGATAATTGAAAAATATATAACTGGTTATTGGTAAATTTTTATAAAATTTTGGGAACAAAGATCACCCCTCTCATCTCATATACCCACCGCCGATGCGTTCGCAGATAGTCGCTTCTGGAGAAGTACCTATGGCAGCAGTCACACTGGAACGGCTTCTCCCCGGAGTGTCGGCGGACATGCCTGATAGTTTGATATTGCAATATCTTGCAATGATTCAACATTGAGGGCGGGGCATCTTTCTTTCACATGCACTCAACTGTTATTTGATTTAAAAAATATTGGTTGCTATAGTTAAAGTTGCTACTTCAATTTTTATGATTGAAGATTGTTTCAACATTCATCTTAAAAGAATATCTGGCCTTCGGAATTCCTTTTTGCAGTGATTGTACCAAAATTGTTGTATGGTGGGATCGCTCGGTTCCGAGTCCGAATCATCCGACTCTGAGAAAAATCCATTTCCAAACCGAAAACCGTTTACGATACGATAAGTTAACCAATTTGTTAGCTTTCAAAACGGATTATGCTTTTGTTTATCTCAAAAATCACTTAAACTGATAACAATATGAGCAGATCGTGCATATATTGTTCGAAATCGGTTGACACAACCTGATATCGCACAGCCCTTCGCGCATATATTGCTGGTCGAATCGCCGAGTGACTTCGCAGCCGCAGATGAGGAAGTGAATGGTCGTGACAGTATAAATGCCGGTTGTGAAACGGAGGCGATAGAAACGACCGGTGGTAGTAACGAGGAGCAGCGCGAAATTGCGCTGGCAGAAGTTCCGGGAGATGTGATTTGCGATGCGAGGCCACATCCATCGCTGCTTGAGCGTACAGCGTCGACCACATCTGTAAAACGTGTTGACTGAGAGACAAAGTTGCTATTCTCAACATCAACTAACGGGGTTCTCATTTCGGTATGCAACACCTATCGATGTTATTCATGCATTCTCGTCCGATACTATGACGTATAGTTTTCTCTCATTTTATTATTGATCATTTTTACACGTTACGCACTTTTCATTGGCGCATCGGGATCATTCGAAATCAAGATAGTGGAGTTGTGAATGAGAAATAATGGAGGCAATTCGCTAGATATTTCTTAGACGAATGAAATTGGATAATATAGTCATGAAATTTAGTCCAGCAACTGCTCTCTTGCTGGAACACGCTCAGCCTTGGGAGCATCGGACCAGCGATGGGAAGAGTCGGGGGAGAAAGTGATTTTGATATTTATTTCGAAATGCGGCAGCTGAGATTTTCGAGATTTTGTCGAGCTATTGTTAGGTTTGCAATAGTCGGGATAGATATTTTTTGATGCCAGAGATAATAGATGAAGTCATTACGGATGACCACATGTTTCGTTCTCAGTGACCGTGATTCGAAAGTGGGGGGGAAAGGAAGTGGCTGGTCGATTTGAGCGCTTGCAAGAGAGAGAAAGATGAGAAAAGGATAGAGGAGAGAAAGAGAGCGGCTACACTTTTTTAGATCTTCACAATTCTGCTTACGCGACCACTCAAGCGAACGTTGACCACAAATGTGTGGCGATCTCTGAGTGGAATATATATTTTTGGAGATACTTCTTTCTAAGGTCTTCTACGGTCTTTCGTCAAACGTTGACCCTAGTGCATATTTTTGGGTGCATCTGTTTATCCTTGTGCTGTGAAAGACCATAAAGCTCTCATACAGTCAGAAAAACTGTAGCGAAACACAAAATATGTGCTGTAGAGAGTTTGGTAGGGTAAATAGTGTCCATAGTTAGGGACCGCCAGCCTCTCCCACTTTCCCTCGACACCATTCCCCTCAAAACGAGATCGAGGGAGCACACCTCGGAGACGAAACCAAATCACACGCTCATAAGCCTGAAATGTAGCTCTTGCCCTCCAATATCAGAAACCTGATGAGCACCTTGAACGTTCATGTTTGAATAGGTCAAAAATCGATGTAAACGTTGGGAATAGGATGATTAGGGCACTTCCATTGCACGCTCATTGTTGCCCATCTCGAAATAGGTTAATTCGTATTTTAGAGGATTTTTAAGCACAAAATTGTATTTTTATTAATTTTCTCCGAATTGTGCTGAATCGCGGAAGGTGCGCGGGAGCAGCGAGGCGAGAGAGCGGGAGGAGTGAGAGAGACGCGTGCGAGAGAGCCCCTTTCTCTCTAGTCTCGCTTCTCCCTTCTCTCTGGCTGGGGAATCGCGCGCGCTTCTAAAGCGTTCCCGAGCTTCAGAGAAGAGATAGCGACATGAGTCCAAAAGCAAAAATGATATTGATAACCTGACGGTCACATTGGGCCTACATTAGACCAGATTCCGCAAAGTCGGCTCTCAGGCTGGTGGTCCCCACCCATAGTCACTTAATTAGCGTTTAGACCCTAACATCGATGATGCGAGTGATTGAATTTAGTAATCAAGAAATGAACAGAAATAAAACAGCGCAGGTGTGTTTAGTATTGCACTATTGTTTTTCTCGTTAAGACTGGTTTATCATCTGCTCATACGCTTTTTGTGCGAGAAATTTGTCGCAGTTGCAATAACAATTATTATTGTTGCAAATCGTGGAGCGAAGACGTCTTTTCTACTAACATGTCTAACAATTCCGATTACTTAAGATGGGAAAGGGGCGTGACGCGGAAGTACAAAAGTACCGTGTCTAAATGCCGCAAGCATGATATATTTCCCTGCATAATTGAAGTATTATTATTCAGTGTGATGCTCCAGTGGGTCGTTGTTTACTTCCACATCTGTTTCGCAATTCTATCAATCTCATTGAATATATTATTTGCGTTCGTCGTACTTCGCAATACGCCGGCTCAATTTTCAATATTTGGAATAATGTTGAAGACTCACGCCATTTTCGACCTCTACACTGCAATTGGCAACTCTGCTTCCATGCAAAGGTCAGTCTACGTCCTATGACGTCATACACCGTCGCAATAGACTCATCCCAATCGAGTGGAAGTCGGTACTGTTCATGACCTATGGGCCATGCGGATATTTTGGTGCGAACGCGTGCTTTACATCGGTCGTAATGGCATACGGAGGAGCATGCTTTACGGTAATACTTGTTTGCATTCAATTTTATCAGAACTTGCATTCAATCGCCGCTTTTTTTTTAGTTCTACACCATTCTTGCGTCTCTAGTCCTTCGACTGATGATTATAACCGGAAAGTGCCCGACCGCGCTACATGCGTTTGGGCTCATTTTCGGAATCGCACTACCAGTTCCTATGATCTTGACGGTTCTGATCGCCTCGTCAATGCAGCGAAATTTCATTCTGTTTCAGATATCATGTTATTCCGCGAGAGAGGACGATTACGTCGTAATGAAGATGTTGGTAGATACTCATCCGGAATATGAAGTGACAGATCAAATTTTAACAGGTCCGATATTTTCTGAAGCGAGTTTTCGAACTAATCATGTCCATTTCAGGTTTCGAGGGCATTCATTCTATTGGATTCATTCTCGTGTTGTTTATCTTAGGATTTCTCACTTGGCCAATGAACATGATCAATCTGTACATCAGGCGAGCATACGCGTGAAAAAATGATGGCAAATCGGTTTCCAAATCGGATATGACTGCTATCATGGCCAGGGAAGTAACGGCGGAAGTGCCTTGCAGATCACGAATTCTCTCATCGATAGGCGCACAAGCGAACACGCTCAGTGCACGCAGCAGGGATATGCACCGGAAATTCGTTTCGGTAGCCGTTTTATGTGTTCCATTATGAACAGTTGACTGCAGATGCTCTCCGCGCAGGCTTCGCTTCCCTTCATCCATGTTATCGCACTCGTCACTTTCTTTCTCGGATTCTTCGATATTGTGCACAGTCCCGTGCTTGAATCATCAACCTTCATGGTAGAGATGGCGGCTCGAGAAGGAGCCCTTCTCGATTATAATAAATCGTTCATTTTAGATTGCCGAGACCACTGCGATATTTTCGCCGCTAATTGTTTTATTTTATGTCGAACCTTACAGAAGGCATGCACACACATTTCCTTTCATCATATGTCTTTCAGGGCAGCACTATCGATTTTTCGAGCATATCCTGAACTGAAAGTAACATCAAATTGTCAAAGTCAAGTCACTGGAATTTCATCAACAATCACATCAAGCAATGCAGAAGAACGTTAGTCAACGTAACTCATCTCTTACGTTTTTATGCAATATGTATTATGCAATCTCAATTGTCTTTGATGAATCATTTATAACAAAAGGGCATGACTATGCTGTGAAATATATATTTGTCGTTGTGCATACAATCGGGGAAAGGTTATTGTGAGTAAATGTCGAGAAAGGACACGTGGACATATGAGAAAAGATAAATGTCGAGAATGGACATTTTCGAAAATGCCTAAGCCGCCACTGGCATTCATCTTCTTTACTTACATATTCAATTCAATTTAATTCAATTCAATTATTTATCTGCCAGGGTATTGGTGTAGGGAATGATTCGGTGACTTCGTGATTGATTGGTGGATTGCCGTCTTCGTTGTAGCGAGGAGACGGTGGGGGGTTTGGGTTTTGGAGGATGCAGCGGGTAGGTAAAATATTAGAGACGCAGAAGCGACTCTTGAGAGAAAGAGACAGAAGGAAGAGACAAGATATAAGATCGGAATGCATTCGGTGAGCTTGTTACGATTTCAGAAGAAAACGCGTTCCATCTGTCGATTGTCCTAATCACAAAACTTGAGTGAGACTTAGGAAGAACGAAGGGGACAGAGAAGCGCAATAAGTGAGCTCCACGAAGACAACGGGTAAGGGGGTGAGATTTTAAATAGATTAGTGTGGTCATAAGTGTAGAATATATGTGCTGATTTATAGAGAAAGAGAAGGTCAGAAACCAATCGTCTATGCTCAAGAGTTTGTAAGGAAAGAATAGAAATTCTTTCGGGGTAAGAAGTGTACGGAATTTGACAACGCGCGAAAAGACGACGTGTGAAATTGCGTTGAACATCTTCAACGTCGTTTGCAAGGTCAATTGCACGTGGAGACCAAACAACAGAGCAGTACTCAAGTAAGGGCCTGATGAAAGATGTGAAAACGCGGCTGTACAAAAAAAGATCAGAAGAAAAGATGCATTTGAACAAAATGTTCACCTGAGATCTAGCTTTGGATGTCATTTTGGAAATGTGAGCATTGAACTTCAGCGAGGGACTCATGATAACACCGAGGTCTTTAATGAAAGGAGATGAGGAGAGAGGGTGCGCATTGATAGTGTAAGAAGTACGGGGGGGGAGGGGACCAGAATTAACGACAGTGCATTTAGACTCGTTAAGGGAGATGTTCCACTCTTGAGACCATGAGTACACGGAGTCAATTGCAGATTGAAGAATATGCGAATGTAACGGAACTTGAGCGTAGATCTTTAGATCATCAGCATAAATACCGTATTTAATCTCAGGAGGAAGATCTTTTGCCAAATCATTAACGAAAAGGATGAATAGAAGCGGACCGATACAAGATCCTTGCGGAGCCCCTGAAGTAACAGGAGAGGGGGCAGACAGAGTATTACTAATGAGAACATACTGAGACCTATTGGAGAGGTAGTTTCCTAACCAGGAAACAATAAGGGAGGAGAACCCTAGGTTGGAAGGTTTATAGAGTAAGAGGCGGTGATCGATACTGTCAAATGCTTTTTTGAAGTCGAAATACACAGTATCAAAAGAAGATTTCTGGTATTTGAAATGCAAGTAATCAGAGTGAGTTTGAACAAGTTGGGTACAGGTAGAGCGGTTTTTACGAAAGCCAGCTTGATTTGAGTCAAGAAGGTTATGTGTCTCTAGATACTCAGTAATTTCAGATATCAGAATCTTTTCGAATATTTTTGTGACAGAGGAAGTGAGACTAATGGGTCTGAAAGAGTTGATAGAATTAGAAGATATTTTTGGGATAGGTTTCACAATAGCCTTTTTCCAAATGCCAGGAACAGTGTTAGAGAGCAAGGATTGATTGAAAAGGATGAGTAAAGGGGATATTACAGAAAACTTACACTTTGAGTAGAAAATGTTGGGTAAACCATCAGGAGAAAAATTGCATTTAGGAGCAAGAGATCGGATAGATGTAAGAATGTGAGCAGAGTTGATAGAGGAAAGATCAAAAGGTAGGGTGAGGGGAGAGGGGGTTGGAGGGCAAAGAGGGGCTTGTAGAGGAAGAGTTGAAACAGACGCAAAGTATTTAGAGAAGGCTTGTGCCTTATATCTGTTCGATAGTAGATGAGTTCCATCTAGGTCGATGATACCAGGAGGAGCAGATTTGCTTGATTGTAAGCGAGATTTGCACAGACTATAAAAGGCTTTTGGATTTTTGGATTCAATAACTCGGGATTCAACTCTCATATTATGCACTCTCAAAGCTCTCTCAAAACGAATGGAAAGGGTATGTGCGAGAACACTGTTAGGAGCAACAGATGTAACTCTTTTGGATTTTTCATACAGAATTCTCAAATGGCGGGGATAGCGGGAAACAGGAGATGGAGTGGACTTAGGGACAAAAGCGTCGAGGAGAGAATTCATGAAATTACAGAAGTAATTGTAAGAACTTTCGACATCAAGCGCGGAAAAAGCGAATGTCCAGTCATGACTGGAAATGTGAAAGTTGATCGAATCCCAGTCGGCAAGATGATACATCCTAGAGGGGATGAATTCATGCTTAGGAGGAGAAGGGATACTGAAAGTGAAAGAGAAGCTGGTGTGGTCAGCGAAGGGTAGGGCGGGTTTCACATTGCTTACAATGTTACTGTTCGACAGAACGAGATCGAGAATATCTTCACCGCGCGTTTTGAAATTTACGTGCTAACGAGAATAGGATTGAGAAGGGGAGAGCATAGAATCGCTACACCGCCGCCTCTTGATTTGTCGGCATTAGAGTCGCGATCTTTCCTGAATACCACATAGTCATCGTTAGAGCTCAAAAAGTACGCATCACTATCATCAAGGCGCGTCCAAGTCTCATTCAAAAGAATTAGATGATAACCTAACGACTTTATGAAAGAAAGCAAATGAGTTTTACGACGGATGGAACGCGCATTTGTCTGAAAAAGCTCAATCGAAGAAAGTTTGGACAAAACAGGAGGAATAGAGGGGGAAGAGGAAGAGGATAGACGAGGAGAGACCAATGAAGGAAAGACAGAGACAAGATTAGGAATAGACAAAAGGGGAACCGTACCGCTGCATCGATCCTAGACCTGCGCCTTGCTGTTGACGGAGGGTACTGTAGCTGCGGCAGTGGAGCGAGTCATCATGGGGGTGACGGCAGCGAGGATGGAGTGGTCATGATTGGTGGAATGGAGGGACTGGGAGATGTTCGATTGTTTCGATATATTGTTTTCTGATTTTCACTAAAAACCCGATAAGTGTTTTTCTGGCATTCAGCTATGTGCCGATTAGAGGCCTCGACAACAAGATTGAATCGGAGAGTAACGGAAAGTAACATCCGTTAATATCTAGTCTTAGACCCTTCAAAGTGCGACTTCGATCGATTATTTTTGGTCAGTCCTCTCATTAGCCCCGACCTATCTGCGAAAACAGATTAATGAATTTTGCTTTTGTGAACTGTTTTCTGAGGCGTCATCATTTAGCCCTCATGTCTTCCTTTCCCCTCATTATCATAAACGACCGCTTTCTCGAGAGATGAGAATGAGGAATGGGGAGGGGAGGGAAGGAGAGGGGAGCGAAAAGAAGACGTCATAGAAAGCAGATCAAAATGCGAGTTTCTGAAATCTGTTTATGCAAATAGGCTGGGGTTAATGAGAAGACGCGCTAGCCAGAAATAGTCGGTCGAAACCGCACTTTGAAGGGGTCTAATACATGTTACCTGTTACTCTCCGATCCAAACTTGTTGGGGAGGAAAATCTGCGGGACTGTACAGTTAATGATTTTTTATTTATTAGCAAGACGTACTTTCGTAATAAATATGAATCATCTTCATTAAGCGCCAATCCCATCCGCAATCCTGCGAAAACCCTAGGAATGTTGTGGAAATCCATCGAATGCTGCGGAATATAAACGCGTGATTAGATTGATGCCGATTAGTAGAATTAGCGTGACCGCTCGTTAAACGTGTAGAATAATACATCAGCACGAGCTATTAGCGATTTATGACTTGTTGAACACATTTCGATAATTTTTTCGATAAAATTATGTGTTTTTCTCTCCAAGGCCACTCCCAACCACATCTGCACTGCTGAAACGACGATTTTCCTGAGGAGCTCAACTGATTGTCCCGGTAGAAAATCAATCACTTTGGGCAATATAGAAACATTCATTAACAATGGCGAGGTGGTGTAGTGGTCTAAGGCACCATCTTGCAAAACATGGTCGATCGTGGGGCTCGAACCGGGGAGTCGGCACTAGATTGGGTTCTTCAGTCAGACACCATAACCACTACGGGCGGGAGTCGAACCTGCCTGCGTAGGCATGCCAGTCAGACACCATGCCCATTACGGAGTTAGCAAGGCATACTACCTCTTGCAAAACATCACCTGCGGGCGGGAGTCGAGCCTGCCTGCGTCGGCATGCCAGTCAGACACCATGCCCATTATGCGACACCATGCGACACCATGCCCATGCCAGTCAGACACCATGCCCAGTGGTTATGGTGTCTGACTGAAGAACCCAATCTAGTGCCGACTCCCCGGTTCGAGCCCCACGATCGACCATGTTTTGCAAGATGGTGCCTTAGACCACTACACCACCTCGCCATTGTTAATGAATGTTTCTAATGGGCATGGTGTCTGACTGGCATGTCGACGCAGGCAGGTTCGACTCCCGCCCGCAGGTGATGTTTTGCAAGAGGTAGAGAAAGGCGCGCGTAAACGTCGCCCTAGCACACCACTCACAATCGCTGCTTGCTTGTACCTCTGGTCTGCCTCCATCACCTTCCCGTACTGCGAGTGGATCTTGGGAGAACGAACGCTGGGAAGGAGATCCGCCACTTTGACCCTGAATATTGGGAAGATAAACATAATGGAAAGTTAATTTTATATTATATTCAGCATGATGGATGCAGGGTGCTCACTACGAATTCTAAAAGTAATTCGATTACCATGCACAGCGCCTCTCACATTCCTTAAATTCGTGTTTGATTCTTATTTAAATCTCACGTATGAAGTTGAATCTCACGTCTTTGACATTTCCAACGAAGCGATGATGACTAGAAGTGAATGGATTCCGATAAGGGGAGGGATTACAATCAGTCTCTCTCTCCCTCTCATCACGCATTCTCTACTTATCAACGTATTCGTATATCATAGTTGAAGAATATTCATTCCAGCATCGTTATAACTGTACTAAAAGTGAGTCGGATACCATGAATGTATGGTCCAAACTTTCAGTCCCTGTCTACGATCTGAACAGCGGCAAAAATGCGTAGCGAGGCCAAAAACTCCAATAGTGACGTATTTTTAAGAATATTATTTTTTCGACCCAAATTGGATCCAGGAACCAGTATCAGGGTCGAAAAAGGCATTTTCTCAAAAATACGTCACTATATGAGTTTTTGATGTATTTGCTCACGTAGAAACCGAATTTTTATGTTAGAGATCATGAAAACTCTAAAGAAAAAAGTTGACCCCGAAAAACTCCGAAAATCGTAGGTTTTTGTCACTAAAATCGATGTAATTCAGTTCTCCACAGTTCAAATCCTACACCCAAAGTCTTAAAATGATCGTTAAAGTCTACTCGTTCTATTTCTAGAGTGTTTTCCCGGCAGATGGCGTCTGTCAAAAAACAATCGTAACTTGAAAACGAAAAAAGATAGAGCTTCAATTTTTTTTTCATTTTGTAGAGAATTAAATTCTGGTCGGGTACGCGAGATTTGTGGCAATTTTGCCCCTTTTCGGGGCAGTTTTTATCGCAGAACTAGAATTTGACCAAACCAACATGGTGCCGTAACTCGGTTCGGAAGGGACCTATCGAGAAACGGGAAACGCCATTTTTTGTTCTCGATACTAAGGTTCTGAAAATAACAAATTATTCGGAATAGAATGGAGAACTGACAACTTCGGTAATATTCCAGCACTCTGAAGCGTTCGGCGGAGGCATCAACTGGACCTCTGTTCTAAACATCTTATATCCTTCCATCGCCGTCACTGTTGTTCTATCGATTAATACATTTTGTTCCATCGGCATTCTACGAGTCGTGCAATCGGCGTAAGCAATTCTGGGCGATATCTGCACATTTTATTGAGCACACATGCGCACACCGAGCCTATAATGCGATGGATGAGACGCCAACAATGCACTGACAATGGATACACTATATGCCTGTTTGCGGACGTTTAGCCAATTTTAATTGTGAAACCCACTAATTTATTTACAAAATATAATAACGACTACATTATTCCAGTTCTATCTCCGCTCTTACGAAAAATCTCCAGTTACAGCTTTTCCATGCGCTCGTGGCGCAAGTATGCAGTACTGCTGGCTGCCCAATCTCGTGATTTTCGCAGTTTGCCATCCC
The DNA here is from genome assembly GCA_036245825.1 of Pristionchus entomophagus. Classification (NCBI taxonomy): domain Eukaryota; kingdom Metazoa; phylum Nematoda; class Chromadorea; order Rhabditida; family Neodiplogasteridae; genus Pristionchus; species Pristionchus entomophagus. Next base: position 37,454,834 of record BTSX01000006.1, read on the forward strand.
CTTCTGTATCTGCTTCGTGCCGTTCACGGTTATATGCATGCCGCCTCTAACAGGCTTGAGCTTCCGCGAAATGGGCAACATCATGGGCATTCTCTGCTCGCTCTTTCTCGTCGTCGACCCCTTCACGATGATATTCATGATTTCGAGGTATGAACGGCGACATTCGGGCTTGCACAGCCCGCATTCGCAACGAAATAGATTACCCAAAAGCTTGATCAGTAGCTGTGCCCGCCCTATATGAGGCCGTTTGCGGTAGGGTCAACAAGTGGTTGGAACAGGTAAAATATGACATACCCTCAAAAGTTAGCTCAAGGGGTAACTTTTTATTCTGAATCGATTGGTGGAGCCCGATTTTCGATCTGAGCCTTTTGAATCCCGGTATGGCACGATTTGGTCAAAATCGGTTTCTGCGATAAAAACTGGTCCTGGGAGGGTCGAATTGGCCAAAATCCCGTGTACCCGATTGGGCTCTAGCATTTTTCCTAACCGAGTGACAGCCTTTTTTGACAGAAAAAATTGCACCCGGAAACCAGTTAACACAAGAAAGAGCATCCTCTCCTGATCGTTTTGGTATATTTTTGAGAACATGACTTTTTCGACCCCGACGTCACCGTCGAGGTCGAATTTCGGGTCAAAAAAGTCAGATTCTCAAATACATGACTATAGGAGTTTCTGGTGTATTTTCGCACGTAGAAACCGAATTTTTATGTTAGAGATCGTGAAACTTTGATAGAAAAAAGTTGTGCTCCAAAAACTTCAAAAAACGCGAGTTGGCGACACTAAAACCGATGGGAAACCCCTATGGCAGAGGTGAAATCCTTCACCCCATATACCAAAATGATCAGGAGAACATGCTCTTTCTTGTGTTAACTGGTTTCCGGGTGCAACTTTTTCTGTCAAAAAACGGCTGTAACTCGGTTAGGAAAAATGCTAGAGCCTTAAATTGTTTTACGTTTTTTAGACAATGAAAATCTGGTCGGGTACACGGGATTTTGGCCAATTCGACCCTCCCTGGACCAGTTTTTATCGCAGAAACCGATTTTGACCAAATTGACGTCGTGCCATACCGGGATTCAGAAGGCTCAGATCGAAAGACGGTCTCCACCAATCGATTCAGAATAAAAAGTTACCCCTTGAGCCAACTTTTGAGTATGTCATTTTTTACCTGTTCCACACCTCTGTGGGACCCTTGTTGATCCTAACGCAAACGGCCTCATATGCAATGGTCCAAACTGTGTCAGACTTGTTTGGGCCAGCCTCGTTTTTATTTATTTTGCAGATAATAAAAATATGGTCGGATTCGTCTGTTAATGCTCAAAAAGAGAGAAAAGAGAGACTATTAAATACTCGAAACGAAAATAATCATAATTGATTGCGGAGAAACAGTTGTTGTGCTGGATATCGTGTTAGTTTTACAAAACAGCTGCTTAATAACGCGACGAATAGAACTTTGTGAGCAGTAGCATTGGCGCTGGGGTAAGGTACCTGAAATATGGACTTTATAAATTACATCATCAAACATTTGATAATATTATTTTCCTAAAAACGTCGTTAAAATTTGTATAGGGAGCAAAGCGAACATACTTTAGATCAGTCAACCACGGCAGTTGATAGAAGACAAAATCCATCACGTTAGGATCAAAGTTCACGCGAGCAATGACGTTTACGTAAAAGTTAAAATGAAATATCAGCTAAAATAATATCAATCGTTCTGAGAAACTTGAAGAACTGAATATAAACCAGTCACCATTGCTGTCATGTATGGTAGACTGCACATCAACGTTATACACTCGACCATGAAGAAGTTGCGCTCAGCCGTGTAATTTATAATTGGATTGACCATTTAATGTTATGAATCGAGAGCCGGATTAGGCAAGCACCGTAGAGAAGAGAAGAGGTTACACACTATGGTGTCCACGACCATGTTGAACCAGATTGATCTCTGTGCGAGAATCGCATTAAACAAAATAAGACGAATACCTCTTCTCTGTCCAATAGTCGCAGCAAATTTCTTAGTGACGTTTTTACGTATACACTCATGAAAAATATTTATAATTGAAGTTCTCACGGGTATCCATGAGGCCCTGCCGAACATGAAGTATCGACGAGAATGATCGTTCTCGATGACCATAGCTCCGTGATGTATCAGAATATACATCGGGGGGATGGATACTATGATACAGAGGGCAAATCCCGCGAAGAGAGCCCATCGCCAGAACTGACGAAGCAAGACTTATTTCACACTTGCCCACTCCACTGTCTAATAAACCATTTGGACTCTGTTTAGGCATCAACTAACAGGCAACCGAACCATTTCATCAAGATGGCGCCCCATTCGCTTTTAGCGTACATTTTGGCTTTCATACAGTAAATGTACACTTCTAGCAGGTATTGATATTGGTTCCGAACTGATCACCTTATCCTGATGCCGAAGAAAAAATAGCGCTGTGAATCGTTTGAATGCGAGCAACACTTCCAGAAACTCGGAGAGGCATTTGAGGTAGTAAGTGCCTCTGCAACATTCGACCAGTATGTTTCCCTTCATGCAGGACTGACGAGAAAGCGGCAGTCAACCAGGTATTTCTGATAAGAGGCGTCCTCTTAGCAGATATTCCATTGAACATATGATAGAGCAGCAGGCGGAACGTGAACGTTGCGAAGAGGCATGCAGCGATGTTCTGGGTGGAATCGGTTCCGTAAAACTGTTGCCCTCTCCCACCGATTGATCACCACAACTGCCAACATGGCAAATATGCAGTAGAAACTCGAGAGGAATGATGCTTTTCGATGTCGGAAGATCGCCAAGAGTTCGAAGAGGTAAATTGCAATGAACGTATATGATGTAGATAAGGAGAGCCCAGTCGGCGGGGGCACATTTTACTCTGAATGAATACGATGAGTCCTGAGACTTCAGGCTTACGATGTTATTGGAAAACAAATCAGAGTGTTTTAATAATGTTGTCCAGCAATAGGAGGTGCCGGGGATTACATCTGCTTTGAAATGTGGAAGAATGCACGCTCCCGGTCCCTTCTCAGTGCAGTCTCGCTAAAAACAAACCCGCGAACTACATTCCCATGTCATGCTATCACCGGTATCACTAGCCGTGAGAGCTGCCCGGAACAATCTGTAAAAAAAAAATTTTCCAGATCTCATTAATACTATTATGGGAGAATGTCTTAGAGACTGGGATCTGCACAATACCTGTCCCAGAGCCGCATTTGTGGAAATATTAGGTAGCGACCCCGGCTCTAGTTTATCCCAGATCCCCGTTGAGCTAGAAAGCTGGTGTAGATCTCAGATCAGATTCCGACCCGACCTAATCACGGAGCAAAAGCCTCTCATGGCTAGTAACAGGTGCTAACATAACACGGTAATGTAGTTCGTGGTAAGTGACTGCACTGCGAGACTGCAATGAGAAGGGACCGGGGCGTGTGGCCTTCCACATTGCATATGAGATGTAATCCCCGGCACCGTCTATTGTATTATAACATCATGGAAACGCTCTGATTGGCGGTTTTCCAATATCATCGGAAGCCTGAAGTCCCAGGACTCGTCGACCGGGGTTCATTCACAGTACCGACCAATTCCGACCCCCTACTGAGGCCTTGAGTACATATCATAGCGTTCCCTCGAAATTAGAATTTTTTTCATAATTAAAAATTTGTGCATCGAGGTGCTGGGAGATCAATCAGAGTATGTCTTCTAAATTTTTCTAACATGCATGTTAGACACAATTGCACGGCTGGTTTCAGCATGGAAAATGATGTTGTAGAGGAGAACGAGATGTGCGAGTGCGAACACCAGTCGATAATGATTTATTGGATGGGTGACAATTCCGACATTTCCGAAAATTGGGGTTTTCGACAATTTCGCAAATGATTTTTCGCCAACGACATTTCTCAACTAGACATAATTCTATTTGCAGCCTAGGACGCTAGTAGAGGCGTCAAAATAAATAGGAAGTTATGCTGATCAGAATGCCATCTCTCTCAGGGTCAGGATGGCTACAAATCTAATTATTCCAAGTTGCTGAAAAAAATCAGTAATTCGGTTAAAAAATAGCAATTCAGTATAAAAAAAAATTCAGTTAAAATTGCTGAATTGTCGTTCCGATTTATTCTTTCCACAATAATTATCGAATATAATAAATATATTAAATAGATAAGTATTTGTCAATTTGTGTTTTTGATCTTGTGTAGTATTGCCTAGAAAAACAATTTGCTTCGTTGAAAATCTTCCGTTTTCGAGGCATTATCGGCGCAGGAACCTCTTTAGGCATGCCTCACGAAAATCTCGAGTCACAAATTGGTCACAAATTGGATATCATTTTGAGAAGTCTGATATTTGTGAGGTATGATACGATCCAATCTATTCTCTCAATGTCAAATGCTGTCAGAAATGTATCATGTCAGTTAACACAAACTATATCCGGCAATATTCACGATTTTCCAATTAATGATTTGATTTCGTTGGGAGTGCGTGCGCCGTAAAACGTCTGTCCGATTCGAGTAGAGTTACCCGCGAAATGATCAAGATAGGGAGAAGTATGCACTTTATCGAGTCGCTCAACAAATTAAGCGCAAACCTTTGTCGTTAATGGAGTTGAAAGTCGAAGAGATCACAAACATGAAACAATCATGACTGCGGACATATTCGCACGGCGTCTACGGAATTGATTTATTGATATGATTTATCGGCACATGGGTTATTGTAGTGGGGGTGGGGGTTGTAGTAGGTTTGTACTTGGGCGATCTGTACACCGTTAGATAATATAATATATAAGAATGCAAGATTGCTCGACGACAGTCGGGAAGTGCTCACGAAGCTTCGACTGTCAGTTACTTTAGCCTTTGAGCATGTGCTCGCACATGCTGAGCTTTGAGCATGTGCTCGCACATGCTGAGCTTCGATCACTTGTGGCTGGACAGAAGTATTTATTCCCGTAAAGCCAGTCACCACCTGCTTGCACCTGAGTTCACATTTGTCTAACCAGTCTGAACAAAATGCAATATTAATTTTAAAAATCTCACCGATTGCGAAATTGGGCGATAAATAAATAAGTTCGCGCCAGAATTGATTGCCGCCCAATTCAGTGCCGCCAAAACGTCATCTGATATCTGCGATTGAAATATACAACCGCAATGTATCGAAAAGATTACAATGCATACTTGGAAATTATTAAAATTTTCGAATTCACGACGAAACCATACCCTATCAAATACGACTGAAGATTGATTAGTGAGGTAGGGAATAGAGACGAGAGCAGTCGACATGGCCGAAATGGCCAGATAATAGCGAAGTTGAATCAGATTCTTGTTTTTCCTCAAGTTGTCGAGTCTCACTTAGATCTTTTAGAAGCTCCGAATCATACTGGTAAGTTTGCGAGCAACCGTCTAAAGCTCTGTTATATTTTTCAACTCACTCAGTTTGGCACGTCAAAGTGCGCACTTCGAAGTATGCAATAACGTTGAGAAAGAAACCAATCACATACCTGCAATGATCTTACAATAAAGTTGATGAAAAAATATCAATGCAGAAACTAATATTGTTGGATCTATTGCCCTAAGAATATTACACAATTTATACATTACGGCAACTTCTCACCCGCACACATTCACACAGTAGATGTACATGCCGTAAATTGCGGTGAATGCGGCCTTCCTTCCACAGTAATACGGTACCTGGAGAGAGGGATGTACTCAACAACGTTTTAGATAAATAATGCGCAAAAGTGACGAAAATACGAGCCTATCACTGACTTTCGATTGCCTCTTCGTCCAGGCCAAAACGACGGCTAAGGATATGGAGGCGATAACGAAGAACATGCTGAAGATAATGGACGCGGCTGATCTACCATGAAATAGTCCATGGTGTCATCTTTTGATGGCTTGTGGTACCTGGTGCGATGGGTTCGCTGGAACCAAATGGGCTTGCGCACAGCAAGCACTCGCTCGGCCCACATGACGATCTGAATCATTGGAGCCCACAGTCCTCCTGCGATTTTCGTATCGAGCGCGAAACAACATAAATAGATACTTCGCCCGCGCAGTCTAAGGGGGATTTAATCGGCACGATCCCGGTGATGATGACCTCGGTGAAGATGGCAGACTGAACAGAGGGGGGGGGTAGATGGATCGATGGGGGATCGATGGGGGAACGGGAACCAACTCGACGTATGCCCTGCCCCATGATAGATAGAGAGTTGACGAAATCCGCACATGCGAGTACGATGAGTAGCTAGAAATGATGCGTAATTTGCCATCTCATCGTCGATACGTCAATACCTGGAATCGCCCTCTGAAGGGTCTATGGGTAAGAAATATTAGTAGAAGCAGGAGATTAATGAATGTACACACAGCCCCGACGTAAATGAGGGACTGGTTGGTGGTCACTTGACTTTTAAGCACTTCAATTAAAAGTATAAGGTATCGAGCGTGAGTATCAATGCATGACCTTCCAGATACACTGCAGGATCCATCTTGAATGAACTGAGTGGCTTGAAATGCATCTGTGGACCGACGTGAGGATGAGTTATCGTATTCAGAGCAAATAAACTGTCAGCAATGTTTGAGCATGAATGCATTGAATTGTCGATCTCGAAAATGCACATACGTGATAAATGGGCGGCGTTTTAATATCAAAATAGGATGTGGTTTCGAGAGGGTGTAACACACGAATACGTGCTTGAAATTTACTGCGATTAATTCGATCGCTTGCTTCGATGAAGTTTCATTGGCAATGCGGCAAAACGAATTCCCATCGAAGCTTATTTCGTGTTCTCTCACTTTCGTATACTAGCTCGTTATTACCCTGACCTCTTCTCTCGTTCGTTCCGTGTATAACACAGGATTTTCGATATTTATGAGAAAGGTCCGTACAACGATTTTGCAACCTATGCTCAAAACTTGGGCCTAGAGTCAACTTCGGACGTAGAGTTCGAAAATCGACCATAGCCGTATCTTCAAAACCCCATTCCCTGTGGCACACTTTATGCTGTGCTGTCGGTTTTCATATCTCATGAACAGCGCTTCGGAGACCCACAAATATATAATAATACTGAAAGATCTCGACGAGATAAGACTTTTTGCAATTGGGAGTGAAGAGCTAGCTCATCGGTGAAAAAAGTTATGCCCACCGAACATTTTGAAACTGCCACCCTGAAAAATTTTTGTTCCTGCCGTGCCAATTAGATTATTTTATTAGATTCCTCATGCAATTTTACCCCTACCTTCGAGTTCACGCAAAGATCGGATCCCTGGAACCAAGCCATTTTGGCGGCCGAATACGTTCGATTGGTTGATTTTTTATCAAAAAATGTAGTTTTTCGAGCTAAACTTTTTTCTTTCGAATTTTCATGATCTCTAGTATCGATATTCGGTTTCAGCATTCAAAAATAAGCCAGGAAATCCTATAGTCAGGTGATTTTGAGATTATGACCTTTCAACCTTTTGACCCTAATTTTGAGACCATTTTTTGGTCAAAAACTCATAATCTCAAAATCACCTGACTATAGGATTTTATGGCGTATTTTCACATGCTGAAACCGAATACCGATACTAAAGATCATGAAAATTCGAAAGAAAAAAGTTTAGCTCGAAAAACTAAATTTTTTGATAAAAAATAACGAATCGAACGCATTCGGCCGCCAAAATGGCTTGGTTCCAAGGATCAGAAGCATACATTTTTTCACAGATGACCTAGCTCTTCAATCCCAATTGTAAAAAGTCTTATCTCGTCGAGATCTTTCAGAATTTGTAAAATTTTGTGGGTTTCTGAATTGCCGTTCATGAGATATGAAAACCGACAGCACAGCATAAAGTGTGCCACAGGGAATGGGATTTTGAAGATACGGCTTTCTAAGTTCGATTTTCGAACTCGTCCAAAGTTGACTCTAGGGACAAATTTTGAGCATAGGTTGCAAAATCGTTGTACGGTCCTTGTTGTGAGAATTTCAATTATTTCGAAAATCCTGTGATAACACTGTGTTTCCCTAAATATTTTCCTGATGAGGCGAGATAATTACTGAGAACATACCGTATTCCGTATTTGGTGAATGCCAGTATTTATTTGTAGTGTTCTCTTGACGGAATCAATTCCGGAATTTCAATAGTGAGAACAAAGTAGTGACACAATTCCGTTCCTTCCATTCTACCTCTCCCTCGCAGTGGTTCGGAATTCCATTAGCTAATGGAATTTCCTTCGTTTCCTTCGAAGAGTGCGTTATGGAATGGCTATTTTTATGGAATGATGGCAATATGGAATGTCGCTCCATAACGCTCCTACCGCAGGGAACGCTTGACGGAGACTAGTGGTTGGGGCGCGCGCCTTTCTCTACCTCTTGCAAAACATCACCTGCGGGCGGGAGTCGAACCTGCCTGCGTCGGCATGCCAGTCAGACACCATGCCCATTACCATGCCCATATGGAGCGTTATGGAATGGCAATAGGTTATTTTTCCAAAATTTTCCAAAAAAAAAGTTCATGTATTCTACCCTTCAGTCCGCGAATCTGGGTGCTTTTTAAGTGGATATTTTTGATGTACAAGAAACGAAACTGTGTGATATGAAAGTCCTTACATACTCGCATTATGAGTTTGCACCAAGCAAATAATTATCAGGCGTGATAAAGTATCACCAGTGCGTAGACATGCGATCTACCGCTCGAATGCGACGCGTTTTACAGTAGCGTCATCATGCTCTTTCTTCTTTTTCTTCATCAAATTTCCCGCGATAATCCCCGCGAGCAGGACAGCACCGAGCCAGGTGTTGCTCCTAAAGATATTAAAGGTAAAATATGATCACTCGCTCGACTCGCACGCCATTCTCACATTTAAACTCGCTGCTCTTTTCAGGGAATGCGTACTCACCCCAGGTGTCAAATTGAATTTCTATTCGAGTACCTTACAGTGAAATCAAAAGGTGTCAAGTATGAAGGATCAATGATGAGCATTGCACTCACACAAACTTCGACCAGCAATCCGCAGGGTCCTCCGTCCGCACTGAGGCTACCTGCCACCCAACATGCGCGCAGGTTCCTAAATTAAATACTAATTTTGATGTTGTCATCAGCGTGCATCGAGTCGAACCGAATTCGAAATTAGTGACGGTGAACTAATTGAATTGTATTCGATTTGTATCCCTCTTACCAAGAACAGCGACGAAGTACGGCCATGTCTGATCGGTTGCGACGCCGGCAAGCGAGAGGGAACCGAGCATCCCGACTGAAGGCAAAGCGGAAGGAATACGAGGATTGTTGACATTAGAGCCATTTTTTTGCGTGTTTCAAGAGAGTTTCCAGAGATTAGGATCCGATACACACTATTTATATTATCTCCATTTTATACCGCGCCCAATACAAGTATTAACCCGTGCATCCACCGAGTACGCGTCTCGTCCTATCACCCAGATGGAGCGCCGTCGAGTGCATGCCCATTCGTGCGTCATCCTTCTTGTCCTGAACGGAATGGGTTACTGTAGCTTGATCGAATATTGACTTGATATCGAGCTATTTGAAGTTGTTTTGCATTGACCAGTGTATCCCAAGGAATACTAGCATAATACCCACCTGATGCGCGTAGATGGTATCGTATATGAAGGTGTGCAGACAAGTCGCGAAGTACAGAGGCAGTACCTAGAAGAAATAAGGATGAATCTCGGAACCAGTCGCTGACCAAAGATCACACGATCAACTGTGCCTACTTTCCACCACTGATCTGGCGGCATGAGATGCGTCCAGGCGATGAGGACACTCCAATTGAACGTCGCTCCTGAATGCGGTATACACGAAAGTGTGTTAGAGATTGAACATTTGTCCACCATCATTTTGAGCGTTTGGACGACCTTCTAGCACGTGTACGAACGACAGTTTTTTTTTGAATAATTAGTTACCGAACATGATTGACCAAAAAAGCAACAATTCTGAATCTGCAAACGAACCGAGCACGATCTGTGGCCAGTTGGTGTAGCGCTTGGCCAGCGGGTAGCCGACGACGAGCACCATCGAAGACGCCCCGACTATGATACTGCAGAGGATACGGTACACAATTACGGTATTGCACACTGTAGGATGTACCAACCTGGGCGACACTTGGAGACACAAAATCTTTAGTACCCCATGTTAAATTACGCTATGCGGTATCACTTGAGGTATCCTCACTCGAGACCTTTCTCTTGTGTTCACCCAATCCTAATCTTAATAAAAGTGAATGAATCATTAATAGATTTGGTTGTAATGAAGTTTGGGAATCACATATTCACCCAAATTCATGCCTAGGGTTTCGATCGAGTATGATAATTTGATGATAAAGGGTGAAAACCTTCTGTGCAACTTTTTTACGGATTCCGAAGGCTACTCATAATTTCAATAATCCGAATTCGACGACTACGTTTTATCATAATATACTCAGACTTTTCCATTTCAAATTATCAAATGTTATTACACAAAAATAATACTACGGTTTACTTGGTTTAATCAAAATTATAGAGAATAATAATCTTTTGAATAAGAGATTAAACCAAACACTAAACTTTTGCATAAAAAAATATACAAAAGGCTAATCTTTTGAATCAAAAATGATACAAAGACTAACATTTTGAATCAAAACTGATACAAAATAGTGATATTGTGAATCAAAAAATGAATGCTTATTTCAGTCATTTATCGTCTCAATAGCCCAGGAAGCATATTGGGGGTATTTGAATACTTCCCAGAACGGCAACGCTCACCTCGGCGTGCTTAGCGTGCACAAGATTGCCAGGGAGCAGGAGAGGAGACCTGCGAGCAGGCCCACTGCCTGCGGGGCCGAGACCTCCCCGGAGGCGAGCGGACGGTTGCGAGTACGTTCCACCTGTGGATTATTATTCGAGATCGACTGTTGTCATTTTCGCTCATTCTCGCCTGTCACGAAAACATAACACGAATTAGCATTACAACTATGGGCAACATCGCTATGTCCGGATGGCGTTGTTTTATAAAGTATCATCAAGAATCTGATAATGATTAACTGTTTTTCTAAGTTGTATTACGGGTTTTCCGAAATATTGCAGTTGAACGATGAACTACATACAATTCCAAAATACGTTTATTCGACTATCATCACGCGAAATTAACGCGCAAAACCCCGGATATATATGAGCACCTCACCTCCCGATCCAAGTCCCGGTCCCACAGGTCGTTGATGATGCAGCCGGCGGAGCGCATCGCGAAGGCGCCCCCGCCAAACAGCGCAAGCAGACCAACCGAAGGCGCGCTGCCTGCCGGCGCCGCCGCAGCGATTGCCCACGCGCCTGGCCAATACAGCAACAGAGTGCCTGACGCATATTTTTAAATTATCTGATACAAAAATACGATGCAAGATGTGTGATTATATCTGCAAGCGTTTCTGTGTCAGTCATGTTTGCGAAGACGTCGGCATAAAAAGGCACGGGCAAGGAAAGGCTTACCGGTGGGCTTGTGGGCCCGCATCAGACGGAGGTACTTCTGGGCGGACTGCGGAGCTCGCTCCACCAACTCGGCTGCGGTAGGAGCGCGCGGAAAGTCGAGCGACGAGCAGCGAGATGAGGAAGACAGTGTCCGAGCGACAAGGGTGAGACGGAGAGACGATTTGGAGAGGAACAACATCACTCGGGCTGCAATAGTGCCGTTGTTGTGCGTTTGTGTTGACACAACGCATTTTCTCGTTGCAAATGCCAGTGAAAAAGCCGAACTCAGTACCAGGCCGTGCAATCAACCCTAATATGAACAAAAGGAAGAGCTCCTGATTGGCCAATTAATTTGAAAAAAGTGGTTGATGAAGCAATACTACTGCCATAATCATCAACTGCGGAATATACTGGCGATGCGAGCATGCGAACTAAGGAGTACATTCTCGAACTGATTAAACAACGCGATGATAATGGTAGTTTTGAACAGACTCAAACGACGATGAAAATATGTGATCGTATTGATTTTAGTCTCATGAAACCAAAATCTATAATAGGTTATGTAACGTAATCGAAAAAATAACTGCACGTGTGCAACACGTGAATGCAATAGGGTGCGTGGACATCATCGAAACAAAACGAGATCAGACCTCACAATTAAGACATTTACACAGTGGGCAAATGGCAAATGCTCTATAATCCTCATAGAGATTATCTCAACACCGAAATTATTTTCCTAAGCACCATGTTCTAAATATAATAAGTTAGAAAATATAAATCAAAAACTGATGAGTAGATAACAACCGCGCTGCGTTTCAAGGACACAACGTCCCCCACTCCACGTCGTAGAGCAAGAGACAAATGTAGAGAGAAGAAATAAAGCGACAGAGAACGAAAGAGATGAAGAGAGAAGGAGAGAGACGTACACATCCTCTTTTCGCATCCTCTTTTCCGGTAGAATTGGATAGGACACTCTATTATGATTTATTGTCGCTCACAAGATGCGTGGAGATTTGTTACCTAGGTACCTTCAGTATTATTTTCATGAAAAATGTTTTGCTCATGTTGAATCATTTGTCGAATACTATTTTAAAACAATGTTTTAACGCATTCGCCATGTAATGTGCGAACTAAAACTCTTTCAATAGAACGGTATGATCCATCAATTTATAGTAGGCGTTCGGGTACATAGTCTTATTGAATACATAGATCCCCACTTCGAGTGCTGGCTGACCTCTAGATCAACGAAACACAATGCTGATCATTGGAACAACGCCACGTCTGTCGATTTCACGGTGGCTTTGTGTTTCGATGAATTGGTTTGATGATTCATTTGCATAATTCGTCCGTTGAGACTTCAGCAATGTATTGACTCAATTCAGTCGCCGTACGATATGTAGTATTGGGTTGTTTCAAAAGTTCTTTCACAAATTTTTGAAATTTTTTTTTCTCAACTCCCAAGAACTAAATCGAGCCCTGCTAAGAGGCGATAGATGGAGCGATCACTGCTCTTCAGTTTCATTACTTGATCACACTTTACATGAATTATGCTTTTTAGACAATACCTCACGAAAATCACCTATTCCAAGTTTCTCTTTAACGATGAGCTAAAAATCTGGTTACTGTCTCCCGTGAGTTGAGAGAAGACAATATGCAATTTGAACGCTCTCCCAACCTTCCAAAACGCATTACATCATCATTACGAAACTCGCCATTTCTCACACATTGTTACAAAAAAATGCGAATTTCGAGCCAACAATAGTTAGACGCTATTTAGAAAAAATCTAAAGCAATAATACTTATTATTTGAAGAATTTAGATTGGCAAATAAGCTGGCAAAAAATAAACTCGGTTGCGGAAACATATCATTTTTGAATGGAACTACATCATCATGTTCTACTGTGGTTTCAATCTGGACTTCTCATCTTCACCCTCTGTTGAATTAAAGATTTTTGAAATTGAGGTCGCGAAACCTATTTTTCACACTATTCCGTCATAATTATGCAATATTTCCGAAATCTGGGGACGAAACAAAATAGTATTTTTCTACCTCTAAGAAACACAAGAAAATATTTGAGATTGGATCTTGGAATACACATGAAATAAAATATAGAAAAATAATGAAAGAACTTTTGAAACACCCCAATAGTTCAATCACATTCAATTCTTTATCAGAATAATGCAAGGTTTAGGTCTTATCTCGCAGGCTGGCCTCTTCTAGTTCTGTATTCACTTGATGAAATGGACAACCAGTCGTTACCAATTGTACGATGTATGTAGAAATTCAAAAGTGCAACGGGAAGCCACAACATTTCACATCTTTATTTTACACATATTATATGTTTCCTAGCAACAACGATTGTGATTGGTCAATATTTATTTGGGTATCTTCACAGCGTCTTTCCTCCTTTGGTTACGTCATCGTAGAAGAGGTTTCCCTTTGCATTCTGTTCTACTTCTAGGCATTTCAACAGTGCCTTGAAATTACCCGCTCCAAACCCCTGGAATGATTGATACATATATCTAAATTCCAATTCCGTATTAAATCATTATCTTTTATCCCCATCAGTATGTTTCGGATCATCCATGTATCTGGTTGGTACATATCTGTTTTCCAATTCCGGATCCTGGAATTTCTGTCCCCTCCAGTCTTTAGTCAAACAATAAAACCTTCCCTAATCGAAGGCTTAATGGACAGGGTCTGGAGATCGCTACTATTAGTGGGGAAGGTGGTGACAGAGACCCTCTTAATCGCAACTATCAATTAAAAGCACGAAATGATTTTCTCTCTGAATGATCTCGATGAATAGGGTCGCTCTGTCCTGGTAGGGCTTGCAAAATATCTGCAAATGGCAAAACATCTGAGTTAACTCGAACCATTGTTGCAGCGGAGCTATCGTCCACTGAATCCACTAGGGAAAATGTCTTTGATTCGAGCCGTGTCTCAGACAAGAAACTGCGCATTCCGGATCGATTGGGAATATCATTTGCACTGATCATTTTTGAATTGTCGATCGATTTCTAAAATATGTCTATGATGAACCTGCAGTAAGCAGCCGCTCTCGTCAAAATCGACGAGGATGTGCTGTTCCTGGAGCGTGTCCAGGTCTTCGGCGATCTGTCATTATAAATAATGGTATTATTGCGCCTTATATTCCAGACGACCTTGACGCTCGCATTCTGCAGTCGCTCCCGCAGATCTGTGTAGTACGATGCGGGAACGGAGAGGAAGTCCATGCCGCGAGCTCTGAGTTTTACACCATGATCTTGCCCAGAACATTACACCCTGCAGCAGGCCACGTTACCACATCGGGCATGTTGCGGCGGTACAAGCGCGGTGCCGTAATTCCGGACCTATGTTTTGAGAAAAAAAAATCATGTACATAGGATACCGTAGATTATCTGTGAGCGCCCATCCGATAATAACCTCATCACTCTGATGGCGGTTATTATGTCGCTCGTGCTCAGCGCAACGTGTTGCACGCCGGCGCCTCCCCAGAAGTCGACGAACACCTGGAGCGGATAACATAGTGTGCGATGCGGGCGAGACAGAACAAGGGGGGGGGGGGGTGAGCATACCTGGATCTGAGAGACAGCGCGCTTGCCTGTGGCCGGCTCGTTTATCGGCATCTGAGATGTAAGAACATTGCTAGCCGATATCAAGTTGGGTGTGTTGTTCTTGTCACGAAGTAAATCGCTCGCGCACTTGATCTCATGTGTTACCTTGAATCCTTGTGCCAAAAATTTTTGACGAAGGACATTCATTTTCGCAATAATGTGATGTTGAGTTGCGAGCAATGCGCTTGCAATACTTCTCCCTGTCACTTTTATGTGTTAAAACAGTAACTCGGTTATCGCAACCCTTGCACTTACATACCTTGATGGTTTCGTCGTAATTGGCGACAACAATGGAGAGGAGCGCAGAATAGTCGGAGTGGATCACCGAGTCGTCCGCCGACCAGAATCTGCACAGCACAATCATGCTGACTTGCTACTTTGATATAATTCTGTCACCCAATGCGCCATCCAATTTAAACCAGAGTATATAAATCCTCTGACTCACTGCGTACTTGCCCCTCTCGATCAACGTGTGCGTAGTGTCGCCAAACTGCAAGGGTTAGATCAAGGTGCAGACTACAAAGTCCAATATGCATATGTAGATCTGCCATCTCTCACAGTCTGCACGATGGCGGATTTGACGGAGCCATGCTCGGCCGACTCGATGGTTAGCTGAAATGATCGGAAATCAGACTATTTATAAACCACTAATATCCTAAATTTTGAATTGAATTGGAACCAAGTCGTTCGGGAGTGACACAGGAGTGTGATTCGACCTGAGTTACCAAATCATGTCGGAACACCTCGTGTGTGGTAGGTGGTTGTGAGAATTTGGAACCTGCCCCGCGACTTGTGCAACGTTTCACGTTTCGATTGAATTATTATGAAAGTACCGAGATCATTTATCCAAAGGTAAACGTACGTCCTTGACGATCTTTGCTCCGGCCTTGCGTGCCATCGCCAGCACTTGATCGATATCATCTACCTGAGCGAAGGAATTTGTCAGAGAGAGAATTAAACGAAAAGCAACCGATACAGAAGTAATCATCACTATACATATTTCTAAATTGACTGCATAAACAGATTCATAATCGAGGAGTGTAGCCAAAAATCGTTTCTGAGTAAACTCTGATCGTGGTCGAGACATTTTCAAAACATCAGATGCATAGCGCCGAGGCGAATACATTTGGTAACACCGCCGCACCGTACTTCTCGCGCCCGAATGTTTCGCACCAAAAAGCGGTCACTCCAGAGAAAGAAATACCACAAATGCGACGTCCTTGGCACCATCCCCGTGCTGTACGAGATGAACGCCAATCTCTTCATTGGCAGGAAGCAACGCTGATTCGAACACGAAAATGATCTGCAAAATAGACAACATAGATCTGAATTGTATGAATTTACTTCATAAATTGCATAACTGACTAAACATGAAGTATTAACAGATTGAGCTGTCTCATCTCGTCTCCATACTTGAGCTCCCTAACAAATTCCATATTATTAGGCAATACGATCTAGGAGATAAATAATACCTTGTTCTATCGGATGGCGTGTGCGGCCACGTTTCTGCAGCTCGTTTCGAGACCGCGATACGCGAACGGCTCAAAGCCCAAGTTGATGCAGTACCAGTGAGCCGCCTGCAAAAATGGGACTATAAAAATGGCTGGGCATGGTGTCTGACTGGCATGCCGACGCAGGCAGGTTCGACTCCCGCCCGCAGGTGATGTTTTGCAAGAGGTAGAGAAAGGCGCGCGCCCCAACCACTAGTCTCCGTCAAGCGTTCCCGGCGACACCATATACACATTCCCGGCGGTAGGCCGCCCAAGCGTTCCCGGCGGTAGGCCGCCCTGGCCTAATCGGCATGGTGTCTGACTGGCATGCCGACGCAGGCAGGTTCGACTCCCGCCCGCAGGTGATGTTTTGCAAGAGGTAGAGAAAGGCGCGCGCCCCAACCACTAGTCTCCGTCAAGCGTTCCCGGCGACACCATTGACACGTTCCCGGCGGTAGGCCGCCCTGGCCTAATGGGCATGGTGTCTGACTGGCATGCCGACGCAGGCAGGTTCGTCTCCCGCCCGCAGGCGATGTTGCACATACCGTGTTTCGGTCCGCGCCAAATACCACAGTACTTCCTCAGTATTCTGATGTCGGCGCTAAGCGTTGACGTAATTTGGATATATAACCGGATTTAGTCGAGTGCCGCTACCATTTTTGTGTTTCATGGTTTTCGTACACCGTGTTTAGGCATGGGATAAAAAGATCGATTAGCTGGCAACGTACTTGCTTCGCATTACCGACGTAGAAACGAATATGATCGAATCCGAGGAAGGTTCCGTTGTCGGGTCGCGCGCCTTTCTCAAAGTTCTGATTATTAAAACAAATTATAAGCGCATATTAATTAACGCGCACACTATCAACTCATTCGATCTTCTCTACGTCGTTTGTCTCCTCGAACTAGGAGACTTTGCCCACTAATCATGTTCTGTTTCTGAGGAAAAAGCTCCTCTCGCACGTTTCAGATGTTATTTGCAACTACAAAAGGTGAAAGAGCGAAAGATATCCGTGTTCGTACAATCATGGTTACACAATATTTGCAAAATTATGAAAACGAAGTGGCTCACCATGATAGTAGGGATTGGATGGACTAGACTTGATTCTACGCTCGACTATGTAATCTGAGCGGCCGAATCAATGGAAGATGGAAGAGGGGCGGAGAGCCACGCCCTTAAGGGGGCAAAGAACACTCAAACAGCCCCTAGAGGTACACCATCGTAAAGGTGAAACTTGTCAGAGAAGTATCGCTTGCACGAGATAACGGTGGACACTGAAGAACGACAGAGGTGCAAACGAGTGAACATATCGGCACTGCTGAAGAAGAGTAGTCCCAAAAAAAGTGCGGAAAAAAGAAAAAAGAAAAGGTTTTTTTAGAAGAGTTCTAGCCGAGAGCCCTTTCTTGCTGATACATGATGGAGGCAAAGAAGGGACAAACGTTTGGAGAATCATGTGATTCAACAAGTTATTTTGTATGTAGCTGAGTGAAAAAATCGTAGCATTAATTTATCATACAAATTTGGGAAAAAAATAATGCTCAGAAATTAACAAAATAGTCGATTGGAAGTTAAAGAAGATTGACGTGCGTTTCGAGAAAAAGCGATTCGCTGAACACTAGAATCGCTACCGTTTGAGAATGAACTGCGTCTGCAAGTCTAGTGAATCGAGCGAAAATGAAGAAATTGCATGCGAAGTTGCATCACAATGGCTGGTACAGTGGACGGAGACATTGTAACCGGCATGGCAGCTTCACATGTCTAAAAAATCCTAAACGCCACCCTCTTGTTGATATGGGATCACTTCACGATCGGACACGAGTATCTTGAAATCACGCGCCTCAATGGAAATATTAACTTATAATTTGCAAACTCTCGACATTCGTAAAGAAAATCCCTCCTTGATAGCGACTGATTTTCATATTTCCCTGGAATCATCGTAGTTGTGTAACATTTATTTTCCCAATTGTTCTTACTTATATTTCGAATGATTAGAAGCACAAAACGAAATCACAACTAATCGGATACTCTAATCGTAGATACGATAAATACGTTCGCAGATGATTTATCTACATCATTGATCAATGTACTGAAACCAATCGGTTCATATCCGATACCAATTGTTGTAGACGGTAAAAAAGAGAAACTAGTTCGATCGTCCCTTCACGTTGTTTCGATTATCGGTGGAGTGAAGGCGCTAACGAGTTTCGTTCCAGTTTGTGTGTACTTTTCAGTCTCATCTACTCCTCAGTGGGCTGCTCTACTCTTACTTAGGGACTTCATATGTCGTCGAATTGTCAGGGACATATTTTGTGTTCACTTTCCCTTTCTCTTCCGCATTTGTACACTATATGATGCATCCAGAACTTAGTCCGTTATATGCTGTAGTCTCCACGGTCAACAAAGGTCCAAGTGAAATTACTATGCAATGCAATTGTAGATCATATTAATTTTATTTTGTGTTATTTTGATTAAGTTTCACTCGCTGTTTAGTGTGTTTTAGTTGGTTTTGTTCAGACCACTCACATCGATTAATATTAGTGCGCTCATTTCAGTCGTCTCGTTCCCCCCCCCCCCCCAATTTCCTTATTTGGTCGTGTATTGCCGAGCCGAGTTCACCCCTCTGGCCTGGTAGGCCAGCATGGTATCCATCTCGCGAGTCAAAGGCTGAGAAAAAAGGAATGCAAGTATTTTAAATCACCAGTTGAGGGGTTCACGAGTGTCGAGTTGCTCGGAATACAAACCCTATTTGTTATTAAAAAATAATATATTAAGTTTCATCAAATGTAGTAAAATTGTGCTTGCTGTTTGAAATGTGTGAGAGTTGACATGATCATCAAAGTAATTGATAAATAGTAACACCGAAACATGGGGAATGAACAAGTGCATGCACTTCACCACTCCCTGTTATCTTTGATTTATGATTTGTTTTCAACCTTTCGATCCAAACAAGACATCGATAAAACAATGCAATCGAGTGAGAACAGCGACTGGATCTACGAACCGAATCCATGAAATTATTCGTTTTATTTCCGATTTTCCGAGATCTTCTAATCTTTCACAATGAATGGCCCCAACATAAAATGTCAGGACTAACAATGGGGGAATAATGAGCAAACAACATGACGATTATTTGGAGCAAATGAAACATGAGGGAATACAAAAGTAGGAGAGAGTGTGTAGTGTCAAGACGTCGAAAGGTACAAATTTTTTGTGTATCTTAGTGTGGTGCAATCGTAGCATATGCCCAGGATATGGTATTGATGTCATGCGTGCATTCGTGTCTGATCTCGTTGGATTGATGTAAACGTTCCCTTTCAACGGACTGACTCATATCCGTAAGACGGAACGGAAACATTATTCAATCGCTTTCAAATATGTTACTACCATTGCATTTGGTTTTATTTCACTGAGTAAATATCGTAAGACAATACTTTTTGAGTATTTAGATTAGGTTTGATGACTATCCGGACCAGTACCTACTGCACAGCGCCATTTGCCACCTGTTAGGAATCAAAGGCCAGCATGTACCAAACAAGTCATTGTCAAACCAAAAAAGTCAAACAAGATTACTCTGTGTTTATTGATGGGTCATAATTTGATGTCTCTATTTAACTTTAGGAATTGGTATTTGTGATCAGTTGGTTCGGTGAGCGGATGCTGTCATGTCATGGGTGCGCTCACGTACTTGGTCATTTCGATGTTGTCAAGGACCAGAGAGAGATGCGGCCTTTGACAGGGATGGAGAAAATAACATACGATGTTAGGATTGAGTAAGCATGGGCGGAGTCGCCGTGATTGGTTTAGCGCAACTATTCGTTGAATATCACGTGGACTTGCAATCCGAAAGAGTGCCGGCTCGCATTCTTCTCGCGCAACATCATGCAGTTCGCATTGGTGTTCTGCGTGTTCTTGGCATGCTGCTATGGGTCGATCGATAACGAACTCGAAAATCCAGATGGAGGGGGAGGAGGAGGCGGTGGAGGAGGTGGAGGTGAGGTGAGTTGAGCGTATGATAAAGTCAAGATCACTTTCTTTTTCTTCAGTGCTGCGCTGCTGCGCTGACCACAGCGGCTCCAGTAGAGACCACGTTGGCCCCTGCAGCAAGCACGTTGGCCCCTGGAGCAACCACGGCGGCCCCTGCAGCAACTACGGCGGCCCCTGCAGCAACCACGGTGGCCCCTGCAGCAACTACGGTGGCCCCTGCAGCAACCACGGTCGCCCCCCCAAAAATTTGTACCTAATCAGCCTCGTCACTTTGTTTTGAAGCTTTTCGAGTTTACCAGCTTCTCTATCAAAAACTGGGAAAGCGACGCTAGGACTGAATTCTACCATAGGCCTAACGTAGGTAGTGTAGGCTTTGACCATTACTGCAGCATTGTTGGTGCTGAGTCCACGGAAAATTCGGTTGGAACGGAGCGCAGCTTTTTGGATCACTATGTCAAAGTGTTCTCTGAATGTCAACTCGTTATCGATCTGAATGTCTAGATCTCTCATCGACGATTTCTGATCGATTGGAATGCCACTCAAATAATACTTCGATAACTGATTTCCATTTCCTAAGTGGAGCACATTGCACTTCTCACTTGCAATACTCAATTGCCAAATGTCGCTCCACTCCAGGATGGAATCAATACATTGCTGAAGTTTCAGAGGACCACTTGACTCATCTTTTTCGAATGATAGGAATATTTTAAGATCGTCTGCAAAAGTAAAGCTTTTGCACCCCCCAGTATATAGATTGAATAGGAGAGGACCCAGAACTGATCCCTGTGGGACTCCACTAATGACAGGTCTTGATTCCGATAATGTCGTTTTGACTCTCACTTTGAATACTCTGTTTGTTAAGTATTCCTGAATCCATCTCACGGTCAGCAGCGGAAAGTCCATTTTGGAAATCTTTTGAATCAACTTTGGATGGCTCACTGTGTCGAATGCTTTGGCATAATCAAAGTATATCACATCGACACACCTGTGCTCATCAATTGCTTTGGACCATTCATTGACCACTTCGATCATTTGTGTTTCAACTGAGCGTTTTTTTCGAAAGCCGAACTGAGTGTCAGGGAAGAGACCGTAGCTCTGACAGTCAGCAATCATTTGCTTAGCAAGGCATTTCTCAAATACCCTACAGAAGAAGCTTGTGATTGACACAGGTCTGTAATTTGACGGGTTTGAAAATGGAGCTTTCTTTTTGAGAGGTGTTATTGCTGAAGAGCGCCACCGGTCGGGAACTTGTGATAATTCATACGACTTTCGAAAAATGATCTCAAGATTAGCAGAGAGAGGGACTGCAGTTGATTTAATGAAAATCATAGATATATTATCTGGAGTTCGACACGATGATGCTTTCCACTTTTCAATGAGCTCACAAATTTCAAATCGACAGAAGGGGTCGTCATAAAAATTCGAAACTTTCTCTCTTTCATGAGAAAAAGATGGGGTGTCACCATTGTCTTTGGTGAAAACCCTTGAGAATGTCTCTGCCAGTAATTCTGCCTTATCGCTGTCCGACTCAATTTGATGGTTTGATTCATCTATGAGACAGTCTACAGCAGAAGTACATACATTAGAAAGTTTCGATTTTATGTAACCATAGAATTTCTTCTGGTTCTTAGTCTCTATGATTTTTCTCTCGTAATTGTGGTGGAACTTAGTCACTTCCTGGTTATATTCGGCATGAAGCTTTTCAAAACGTTTCTTTGACGAAGGTTTTCCGTCATTCAAAAATGTTATCCAAGCATCGTGACGTTTCTTGGAGAGTCTATGAATATGACCAGGCAATGGTTTCCCAGTTGAATCTATCCTCATCAAAGGGACAGATTTCTCGATTATTTCCTCGAGTAGATGAATTAACTTCTCATACATCTCATTCACAGTTTCACTCGCATTGAAAAACAGAAGCCAGTCAATAGTAGAAAGCAAAGAATTTATCGCAGCACAGTCCGCTTTTCGAAAATTCTTTACATATCTAGCTTTTTGCGGCTCTGTTTTCATAGTCAATTGGAATGTGAATGCTTTATGATCTGAATCGCCATAGTTCGGCAACTGCTCAAGATTTTCCACAATTCCGTCGGAATCTGTCAGTAGTAAATCTAGAAAAGCATTTCCTCTCGTCGGAAATGTGATACGCTGCTGAAGTCCTACTTCAGTACAGCAATCAATGAAGTCAGTGTTGACAGCATTGTATTTTTGAGAATCAAGTGGCCATTTCACTTCAGGGAGATTGAAATCACCAACAACAACTGTTGGATGTGTGCATTTTGTGAAGTGATCTAATTTCTCCCATATAAACGCGCTATTAGTTTCAGACAATGCAGGGACTCTGTATACCAGAATAATTCGCGTACTCTGGGTACCAACAAGCAGATCTACAACCAGTAGTTCATGTGATTCAGTTTTGAACTCAGCGAAAATCAACTTGAAATCAATGCTGCAGTGAATGATCATACAAACTCCACCACCACGTTTTCTCGCACGATCACACCGTACAATGTTGTAGTTTTTAGAAAGTGACCCAAGAACCACTCCATCAGGGTCTGATTTTCGTAGCCATGACTCAGTGAAACAATAAACGAGATACTCATTCGTCTCAAGTTGAGACTTCAAATTACTATGGTTCACCTCATTCAAGATAGATCGGATGTTAGCATATATCACGGTAACTTTAGGAGGCGCAGCACACTTGCGTACACCTCTACCACTCAAAAAGGAGTGGGTGAGTTATGAATGGATGGGGGAAGGCGACCATAGGACGAGAGAGACGAGGAAGGCTGGGTGACATCAATCCTGGTACCGCTACGACCCGAACCCCGAAGTGGAGCACGCATCGTAGAGTTCCAAAAACTGATAACACCCTGACTCCGCGCTCCCCTCGTTACCGTGGCCGCTGATGATCTGTTTTGATTGGGGATGTTGTACGAGAACGGCTTATCGGTCGAGTTCGCCCTCTCTTCGCGTGTCAATGAGGGACGCATCCAGACTCGACCATGGTTGAAATTGGCAAACAAGTGCCGTCTTGAGATGACCAGGCGCTGCAGTTTGGAGCAGGGCATGATCACCTTGAGAAAACGACCCTTGGAGTCGGGCGCTCCACCCACCGGCATGCGGAAGACAGACGTCGGCACAGCCTGGATTCCGAGGTGGGAAAGGATGTCCATGACCTGCGCGCGATCGTTCAATGCCCTATTCGGAGACCGTAGAGGACGATCGCCCTTTTCCGTTCAACGTCCTCAACCACATCTCTCATTCTACTCTCACAATTCTGGAGAATCATTTTGGGTTGAATGGGGGAGGGTGGTTCGGTGGGTGCGAGTGTCTCGGAATGTTTTGGTGCGGAAGGAGCGGGAGTTTGAGAGGGAAGAGGGAGGGGAACGGGTATCTTCTCTATCAGTTGCTCTCTCAGTCTTCTGTTCTCATCCCACAATCGTTCGTGGCTCTTCTCCAATTCCGAAACACGATGACTCACTGCTCGATTTCTTGACTCCATGCTTTCGATCTTGACGTTCATTGCATCCATTGAGACCTTCATGGCTCGAACGAGATCCAGGAGAGGGATGGCATCGTCCGTTGACTTTGTGAAACGAGTGATGAACGACGAGAATCGGGCGGCGGGCGATTGAGGCTGAGGTGTACGAGAATCGGGGAGTGAGCACGTAGAGACAGAATGGGTAACCTCTGATAGTGCCATCGGAAGATTTTGAGCCCGGCACAAAACTCTCAGCTGTTGTTATCGATCGGTAGACGCACGTGACTGGCGGTTAGGCGTGAGCCATCGGAGAAAACTGGAGACCGACCGACCCTCACTCTTGGACAAGAGGGAATGATGATGCTTTTCCAACTTGGGCACAATAATTTCCAGTTATCTGATTTTAGGTATGGAGTATTTGAAAAATATTTTTTATTATGGTTAACATTAAATTCAGTGGCATGCATCGATACAATGTCCGTCCGTCGAGGAGATCCCTACTATTGGCCAGAGTGCAAGTGTCCGCAGCCATGCCAAGAAGAAGAGTATAGATACGAGATATCGAAAGCGATGCAATTCGAGGTACCAACGAATGATGTCGATTCGAGACCGCCTCTCATTGATGCTTCGTTAGTCAGAGAAACGAAAGAACCCTGAAATTGAGGAGAGACTAGTCTCGATGCAACATCACTAGTGTAAACCTTATTCCCATCGTAATGAATGACGAATAGGATGCAATATACCCGCAGCTTTACTCAGAATCATAGCAAAATAATGTAAATTTTTATCCAGAGGCGCTCCACAACCTCAAGTCGCACCTGCGAAGTCAAGATTTTCTTCGTAATGCTTGAAGTCTACGTGAATGTGGAGGAATGGACGTTCCCGGAAAGTGTCATGACATTTTATGCCGCAGCGTTTTATGACCTCCCCCTATTCCCCCAATTTCAAACGATATCAGATTTTTGGTCAATCTAGGTTCGAAATTATTCTCGTTGCATTTGAAGCAATTTTCGATCGTTCACTTCAGTTCTCGGAAATGCTCGGTCAGATTGGAGGATTCGCCGGTGTCCTTCTTCGAATTTGTGTGGTATTCGTCATCGAACTCTTTCTTCTGGTCGTCAGAATCTGCAGTATCGGTGAGAATTTATCCTAGAGAAGTTATGCCAGTCAAATGCATTACTACATTAACAGTGTGTATCAAAGTTTACTAGTGTTTTTATGTGTATCTAAAAAAAACTACTACTCGTATTTACAGGTTGTCGAAATGTAGATGTTGATGAGGATGAGGAAGCAAGATTGAATAGTCTGAAATCGTGATTATTTTGCAATGATCTCGTAGGCGACAAACAATTATGTGAAACCTCTGATTTCTCTTTCGCTTGAATTGTCAACTCAGCATCTTCTTATTTATTTCGTACATTGTACTACTTGGAAATATGATGAAATTTTGAACGTGCGCATTTCACAAAGCCTGTACACAGTACTAAGGGAGGATAAATACAACCGAGGTGTTTTGTCGCTTCGGCGATGTTAATCGTCGTTTATATCTCATAGAATATTTTTCGTTGTTGATGAACAAATATACAAAGATACGACATTTTAGATTTGTATCATACCATCACACGTGCCATTCGTTTTCTGATGCATTCCGATGCTTTCCTCCACGCACTTGCTTTCGGTAAGAGCGACATAAAGTTCGTCAAGAAAGTTTCGACGCTCATGACGACGTGCTCGAATGAACATATTTCACGCATATTTCTTGAGATCGCAATGGCTATTCCTATGGAATTTCTTATTTTAAGCCTGTGAAGAAGTCTGGGATCCGATCTCGATTCACAAGATTGTGGAACACAAATTTCACCTCAATTTAGTCGTTCCTTACTAAAACAAGTGAAACAAGTGTAACTTGACATGACATCTACAAGTCAATAAAAAAAAAATTCGTACCTATGAAATCTTTCATCTGAAGTTCGGTTGATGTACAACATGCATTAGGCTGCGTGCGCTCGCACTGGATATTCCCATGAAGTTTCTAATTTGAAGCCTGTGAAGACGTCTGGGAAACGATCTCGAATAACATGAGCGTGGATTCACAATGTATTCGCTAGTTTCCCACAACCAGGCATATTTCATTGGAGGGAGGGAGTGTTGATGTACTGAGTTTTATGTATTGAAATACGGTGTTTGCATCTGATGCTCGCAGGAGAAAATAATTCCTCGCAAATCGCTAACTTGATTTTAGTTGTTTGTTGTTAAAACAAGCGATAAGGCGATGAAAGTAACTTTGGTTCGCTCATCCCGTTCATTTGTATTGCATTTGGCGTACAATATTCAGTAGGCTGCGTGCGTGCGCTCGCACTAATCGCCCATGATCCGCCTCAAAATTAATGTTTTGATTACATCTCCAATTCGCGCTTGCTTGATTCTACCAGTCATTCCCCTCACGTATAGTGTGTTCACGGAACCCACGTCATTTCGATCAACGACTTCTATCAGGAATGTTCCCCGATGACTGGGTTTTCGTTGTTTACGCCGTCTACGTGCCGCTCCTCCTAGGTTTATATGTCATCGAGTTAGTCGCAATTGGTCGGAATCGCAAAACGTTATTCAAATCCAGCTTCTACGGTATCTTCAGCGTACTTTCAGTGGTGGTAAGTGTTTTGTTCGTTCCAACCCTAGAAGATGTCAGAATGAGGAATGCATATCTTAATTCTGTCATCCATGGTATTAGTGACCTGCGATGGGGATTCGCTCCATGATATCTAACCGATCTCAGAAACTAAAGATCATTCAATTTAAAGAGAACAAGTGTCCTTACAACCATGCATTATTCAGAATATCATCGCATGTTTGCTGTCGAATTTCGTCTTCCGAATGCCCCTCTATCCGATCGTAAATGAATTCTATGCGTCGTTTGCGGATTTGAGCCGATGGTTAACCGTCCTCTTCTCGTCAGTTGCTAATTTGGCTGCTGACTAATGATTTCAAATCGACCTCTCTTCGACGATCCGCTTGCTCTAAAAAAAAAACTCATGAGCGGTTAATATGTATACAAATAGAGGGATGGTGGATAGCGTAAATTACTAGAAACATGTGTTTTGAAAAAAAATCACCGACATTCTCGAAACCTTGCAGAGGCGTCTACTATACCAACAGTGTCTCCGAGTTTCTCGACGTGCTTCTCGCCTTCAATCGGTTCACTGCACTGCACTTCCCGCTACGCTACGAACAGGTTTGGCGTTTATTCACACGTAGGCGTCAAATGGGTCTCGACAATCCGAGAAGACACGGCGGTACTCGGTCTTGACACGTATCGGCAATGCGAGAAAAATAGAAGAAATACATGACAAATCAATTCATCGAGTAGATCATAAAAGCAAACTTATTTGGACACATCACCTGAAAATTCAAATCGATACCTCATTTGAGGTATGTTTATTCACTCGAAAATACGAAAAAAAATGACTGACGTATATGTCTAGCTCAATACAACTACAAAATGCCCGCACCATTTCATTTTACATTAAAATCATTATTTCGTAGAGAGAAAAGGCGGACTCTCAGAAACAAGGATATAACACGATTTCCAGTTGTGGCGTCGAGTGCTTGTATTGGGAATCGGCTGCTGTTTTGTCCTCTCCATTCCACCCGTATATTATACATTCACTCGCGAAACGCTATTCTTCCAAAGCAACCCAGAGTCGCACCCGATCTACATAATGATGACCGAGGATTTTCCAGAGGTGAGACAGTCAACCCGAAAAGAGAGAAGGGGTTGGTTGATAATTGATTACTATCGTGCTCATTACGCTAAGCGAGCCTATGTATGTCGAAAAATAATTTATAGATCGTAGGATATGGAAAGAATAGGCTGATTCTCAATTTAAAATATACATACAAAATTTAAAATAATATATATATATTAAAAATATTTTCTTCAGGAGGCAGTATGGTTCAACATCGCGCTCGTAACCGTTATATGCAACTTTACGTCATTCCTTTTCTATGGCGCCTGCATAATCCGACTCTACTTCTTTTCGATGATGAGGTGTGTGATGTGCGAAGTGAGTTGCGTATTGAGAACATCACAATATTGTTACCCAGTACTTGTCGTAGAGGCACCTCACACACTTTTTCGATTGATCATCTTCGTTCCCCTCACCTATTGCTGAATTAGGTTATGGTCGGAGGGAAACTGATGCCTTTGCGACCACTTTTCGAAGATGGAAATTAACATGAGACCGGTTTTGATTAATCTAACCGAAGTTCAGCTCTGTACGGATGTATTTATTGTCGTGGTACAGAGTCCAAAGTTCACACACGATGATACAATGTGTTGTAAGAAAAAGTGTGTTATATAGATATCCCACGGCGGAGCGCAATTTGTTCATTGTCGGGTTTCTCACTTCGCTCTTCAAGCTCCCTTACATGGCGGCAATGGTGAGCGAATATTCTCCACTTAAAAGTGAACTTCCCCGCGGATTCGGTGAAATTCGCTAATGATTCGGTGAAACACATGCATTTTCATCGGAACCGAGGATTGACTTTTGCAGTTTTTTTGTGAATAGTTAACTATCATTCAATAGATGGCATCATTTCAGCTGGTTTTCTATACGAACTTTGTTATCAAGGATTCGGGCTATGATCCGGATATGATTACATTCTTCCTCTTTCAATTTCCCTACCTGACTGATTTGAAGTGAGACAAAGTGATTATATTCAAATTTTCAGATGAACAGATTTTAAAGAGAAAATACTGAATAACAGGAACAAGGTTTTTATAGTTATGAAATTTTGATGTCCTAATCTTCTCACCGATGTAGTCACGAAATACTAGAGCCAAAACACGAAACGTTGCAGAGAAACCACTCTCGATGAAGAATTTTAAATCAACCTGAAAAATTAAGATGGAACATATAGTGGAATGTTTTCTTAACAGATTTGGGTATACTGTGGTAGCAATTCTTCACTATAGTTTCCATCTTATTAGCATACTATATCCGACAATACATCACTAATAGGCACCGCTAACACTACCGTATGCTTACAGGTATCTCACCCCTGCACCAATACTACTCATCACTAATCGTGCGATTCGTTGTGCAATCACGCAGACGATGCAGAATCCAACTTCCAGAGTCTCCACCATTGTCATTTAGCAGTAGAATGCGTATTTCAGAAAATCGTTATTTCCATTGCGTATTTTGAATTTCGATAAAAGATTACACAAAAAAAAATGATTGAAAATATACATGAAACCCTGTCAATATCGTTTTTTCGGATACATTTATCAGGCGTCGAGCCAATAGGTCGAATAAATGCTTGCACATTCATTAATGAAATAGATAAGTATCATAAAATACAGACAACAAATATATCCTACTGAATCTCCTTTTTTCCGCAAAACGATGCCAAAAACTAAGAATACATGAACAACGTCAAACTGAGAGAATGGCAATGGGATAAAAGTGTTACTTCAATGAGTTCAGACCTACTAGGTCAGTCGGTTTAATCGTGTTTATAATCAACACAAGGATGTATGTTCTACAATTTTATGAGTCCTCAAGTCGAGCGGTTGAGCGCGTTTTTGCCGCTTTGTGCTCTGGTTCCCTCCACCCAGGAGCGGTCGGCACGCGGTAATTGTAAGCAAGTCCGTAGGAAGGCTGGTCACTTCTACATCGGCTCAATCAATGCCCGGACGCTCGCCTCGAGAGACAAGCAGATCGAGTAGTTTGAGCATTGCGAATCTCTTCGGACTCATCGCAAAACATGTCCAATAAAGAATGTAAAACGCAACCCGTGCCATATTATACCTACGAGGGAAGAGGTAACGCGTCTTAGAAGCAATCGGACTGCAGGGTTATCTAGTCCAACCGAGAAGTCTGCCTTATACTCCAACAAATAATGAGAAACAAATAAAAAAACATAGAACATATTCTAGTTTAATATGGAATTGACTCGTTGCTCTTCTTGGTTTACAGGCATTCACTGAATGGTCGTACATATGGCAAAGAGAGCGCACCCAGCTAATGATTATTCAGTTGCTCGCGTTCGTTTTGTTTGTCTATTCCCACGCGTTTCAGTGAACTAGGAGTTTCCATGAAGTAATGTGTTACGGTAACAAGAGTTATCCTATGGAAAAATATACGAGAGGTTTGTGCGGAAATGGATTTTTAAAAGAAATTTTTTTTTTTAAAACGCGAATCACAATCTAGTTTCATGGGATGATTGGTTCGATGATCATATTGGTTCGCTGAATTTCCCAGAAATTTCGGCGAAAATTATGGAAACTTCCTATTCTGTGATCACCAGAACAAGTAGTCTGGGTTTCGCCCCTTCGTTCTTCGCAATTGACAGAGTGATAGATGAATATATAGATAATGTGAATCGAATAGAGTCGAAGAGGCAGGGAAAGGCTCACGACTACTGAATAAAAGGCAAAGAGGAGTAGAATCACTCATCGGAATTCGTCGAAACACATGTGTTTCATTCTTATCGTCTCTTTTCTGGCGGCTGCCACAGCCTTTCCGACCCAACAAGATTCCTGTCCTCCGATGACACCAGGTATGTTGATTTGAATTAGAAATGTAAACAATAATTGCGCAATTCTCAATCACACATATTTGCAGTATGTCTAGAAGATAGCCAGTGTTTCAATGGCATCCAAGGCGAATGCATCCACGACCGGAATCACATTTGGATGCTGCCGCTATACCCGTCCCATCCCCGGCTCCACCACGACTACTGCGCTCAGGACTGACCCTGCCACCACCGCGCCTCCAACCACATCTCTCGCCCCTACGACTGTTACGACACCGGCGGGCGAAGCATCTTGTCCATCATCATTCAGATGTGAGTTATGTCTTCCTAATGTCTCAAACATTTCCAAAGTAGGAATACATACTTTGTAGAATTACTCCATAAAAAAAAACTAATTATTATTAGATAACTCATACGTTCAGTGTGCTTGACTGACCACGACCAAAGCCGCAAAGAACGATCTCGGAGGAAAGTGCTATATGATCTACGGCACTACGGTACCATTCATTCTTTCTACACTGCCGTGTAGAAAGAATGAATGGTGTCGACTACCATTAGTAACTGATAGATGACATCAACACATTGTCAGTTAAAATATGTCAATTTTGAATAAACATGATTATGAATATTGATTTATCTTCGATTTCGAATGCGTATTGATACAATTTTGTCACCACAGGGCAACGAAGTTTCCACTTCGCGGATGTGAATCGAGATCCTGCGATTTCTTACAAAACATAATTGGTTGAAATAGTGAGTTCGAGGAAATCATCGCTGACAGGATCACAATCACTTGTCGCTCGATATTTATTATTTTGTGGTCGAGAAAGAGGAATACAACAGTTTCGATGTTGTATGTTCACGGCGTGTAGTCGGTGGTTTCTAATTCGACTCCGACTAACGCCTAGTCCGGATATGTCGTTCGTTTAAGTAAACGCAGAAAATGTGCAGGGATCATTAAAATTTCGATCGACGCGCTTACACTGCAAACTTGAATCAACTCGGCCCGTGCCCCTTGCGCGCCTCACGTCTGCACTAGAAAACTACTCATCGTCTTTTTTTTAACAAGACTGCTGCAAACAATCACTGGAGAACCCTAGATCTCGCCAACCACTCGCTGACTCATTGCAACTCGTCACACTCTGCATGAAATCCCTCGTGATCCCTCTGTCTCGTCTTTTTTAATTTAACTGTTCGGTCTATATTTTCAGGTTGATTTCAAATCCCTTAATATTGTTGACGCACAATCACAATGGAATGTTTATTCCAGTCACACGCCAACCTTTGATCATTCTCAACTAACGACCGCTGATCACTAAAATAGTCACGTTTTGCAAGCATTGCCGCTATCACCATCTCGAGAGATGATAATTATGAGCAATCGACCTACAAACGCCAAAAATAGTCGTATGAGCATCGAAACATGTATACATATATTATTATTGGCCTACATTTGTAAAGCAAAGTAATAAGACACTTCGTGATAAGATACGGATCTGGACACAACACGTGACGTGCTCGGACTATCGTACTATTTGCAAAGTTTACACAAAACATCACAATCGAAGAACGAAATCAACCACGATATTTTCACCACACTGCAAATGTTGAAATATTTGTTTTATATTTTCAGAAATATATTTACGAAAAAAATATTTTGTTTTGCAATGGAGCATGTGCGATTTCGCTGAAATATTTTTTATCGTTTACATAGCCCTACTTTGTGCCATATTTGATGAAAAAATAGCTCTCGCGAAAGTTCAGCCTTTTCTCGAAATAAGATCTTAAACGTGTATTTGTATGTAGGTTCCCAGACAAGGCTCATATGAGAGTGTGCTAGTAACTAATAATAAATAAACAAATTTGATTCAAAATCTGATAAACATCTACTTCTATTATCTGTTCGCATTATTGTTGTAGCAGATTACCATCCTATATCAATTGAATCACAATTTTACTTTTTCTCGCAATGATGCACATTCTATCAACACTATGGTTGTTTTATTTTCTGCGATGAATTGGTTCGGTGACTGAAGGTTCTTAACATCGTTTGAGATGGGAGGAGCGGGAGAAGCGGGAGATAAGCACATGGTGGGGCCGCATTTAAAGCTTTGTCGGCGTCTTGATAGCATCTGCTCTCCGCGGTCAAGATGAGGATACTGCTGATATTCCTCGCCGTATTATGTGAGTTATTCAAATTGAATGAATGCATTATCTTGAGAGAATACTGTACCTAGATTGATATATTTGTCGTGCTAGATGTCGTACTCGGCAATTGCCCAAAGGGATTCGAACTCGCGCGTGCGGGTCAATGCAGAGGGAAATACCAGGAATTAAGGGAAACCTTCGACAAAATGGTATAGACGGCCAGTTAAAAGTGCAAGGAAATTCAAGGAACTCCCGTAATCATTCACGATGATATGGTGAGTGTTTCGTGCTCGAGAATTTTGTAAGCTCTTTTTAAAAAAATCGAGATCGATAACTCGATAGGTCGTAGGGTACCATCGAACCGTTATTCTCGAATTCCTATTAAGTTTTTCAGGTTTCTTTGGAAATCCGGAATATGTTTCGAAATTCGTATCAAAGCTGACTACAGACGCATAGCTGTGTTCCCTATTTCAACTTATGTTATTGGCAAAAGTATCATAAGGACGGCGGGACGGAATATCTACTTAATTTGACCAACATAAAATTTTGAGTTGTGCGTTCAATAAAATAGTTCGTCCCTTATTACATCTTTGGCAATGCTAATTACACTATACTGGCCACGGATCATGCAACGTTATCGTTTAGGATCAACACTACTGGATGGAACATGAGGACCGTAATGAGCTGAATACTCTCATAATCGGTAGGCTTGAAACGACATACATTTGACGATGAATGCATCACTCAGCTTTGACCTGCAACACTTCTAACCACAAATGGGAGTGGATCGACGGTTCGCACATGGACTACAAGCCGCCGTCAGGAAAATACGACGAAGGTAATCACCAAATCTAGTTAAAATATTTTTATTAGCATGTTTTCAGAATTGGACTGGCCTTGCGAAGAACACGAAAGCTGGTATCTACCCCAGACTCTTGATGGATGGGTTTTCTGGTGGGACTTTGGTAAGTTTATCCGAATAATAATGCACCATACATAATATTGCGCGAAAAAAAGCCACATTCTTGAGTTCACTGGTTTTATATAAACGCATAGCAATGGAACACAGTTGGATCACTTGCAGGTGTCTACGAAGATACTAATGCCGATGTAAAGTTTTCTATGGACATCTTCTGCACTACTCAATTGCCCCCACCGCCGTCCCCAGACGATTGTGACTACTGGGGCGACGATGGTCAAGATGGAGTGTGCTATCAGGTTGGTTGATTGCCGATCGAATTATTCATTGGATTCGAAATGGAGAAAGTGAACGGAAACTCACTGGGGGAAATGCGTTTTGCGTACGTCTCAGATCGGTGAGGCTGCTGAAAGCTGGAAGGACGCTCAGATGAATTGCAAGAAACTCGGATACACTCTCGCTTGGTTCACAGCACGTCGGTTCTTCTTTGATCATATTGTGACATTATTTTTGATCATTAATCTTCAGGAAAACTCATACATTCGACGCCTGGCAGCCTCAAAACAGGCCACGAACGGATTGTTTATTGGTGCTACGCCGGCCGAAGAGAAGGGAAGCTACCGATGGATCGACGGGTCCGCTTGGGATTTCGACTATTTCTCTTCAGCTATGCATATGCTTGCCAATACAAAACTAAATGGTGTTTTACATATTATTACTCCGATAACTGTTCTTTTTTAGGGTATCCAAAGGCTGGACTCGGTGACTGTGTAGTCATGGACACCTTGACAACATCGGGACAGTGGATGAACACGAATTGCAGTACGAAACTACCCGTTGCCTGCGTCTGCGTTAAGTGTGTTGACCATCATTTTTACATCATTTTTCATGCCCATTTTGTGCATCATTATGTTCTTGCCATCCTTATCCGCAATAATGTAATCTTAAATTGAACGAATGTTCTACTTTCCTCCTCATACAATTGCAGAGAACCCTGCGGACGAAGCGTGCAGCACCGAAACTTGGAAGGAGGGCTCAATCGTAATATTTACGAGGCATTATTTTGTTTCTTTTTTAACGCCAATAATTTAAGATCACATCACCCGGTTTCCTTTTCGCCGCATCGATCCCGTGTGAGTATTACCTGGAGGTTGAAGCAGGCAAGCGTGTGGAGTTGGCAGTTTGTTTTTACTCACTGGATATGCATTACAATTGTTAGTCATTGTTTTCTTTTTTTTCAATTAAAATAAATATGTTTAAAATAATAGTAATTCATTTATAAATTCAGGTCGGATTCCTCGAGGCGAACACGTGCTGCGATCATCTCGTCATCTACGATGGTTACATGGGAGGGGTTGTGATGGGAAAGTGCTAAGATAATTTAGTATCATGCTAATTGTAAAATATGCTCAGTATCACCGGAGAAGTGCACACGTCGAAAACGTTTACAACTACCACATCCAACACCATGAGGGTGACCTGGGCGCCGAATGGAGGACTGAACGTGCGTGGGATGATGGTGAGGAACGACCACCCGATTCTAATACGAACTCGGCCTTTTCAGATGACATTCCGTGGCGTTTGAGCAAAGCGAAGCCCTCCAGATTCATAGCAAGACATGCATGTAAATACCCTATCGTATCCGATAAAGAACGTAAACCGCAACCTGAGCCATGATGTGCCGAACATGCGCGAGGTAATGTGCCATTGAGCAATTGGATTGCAAGGTTACCTAGTCAATCCGAGAAGCCTGCCTAATAGGCTAACAAATAATGATGAAGAAAACATACTCTAGTTTCATGACATATTGTTTCGTTGCTTTTCTTGGTTTACAGAAGTTCACTGAATATTCATGTGTGCACATATGGAAAAGATAGCGAATGATTATTCAGTTGCTCGCGTTCTATTTGTTTATCTATTCCCACCCATCTCGGTGAAACAGGAGCTCCGAGGAAATAATGTATTACGACCTGAGTTATGATAGGGTAAAAGAAGCGAGAATGAATTTAAATCGAAAAAAACGTGAATCGGTTTCTGAGGAGAAGGATTTTTAAAAACCGAATAGCATACTCTAGTCTCACGGTAGATTGGTCCGTTGGTCCTATTGGTTCGCTGAATTTCGGCGAAATTTTTGGGAATTTCCTATTCTGTGATCACCAGAAGAACCAGTACTGACTTCGGTCCCTTCGCTCGTCGCTGTTGGCAGAGTGATAGACGAATATAGAGACGACTGCACTCAAGCCGCCCGGAAAGATCTTGGATGAACGGGTTATATGATCTACGGCACTATGGGTTGTTGCAATCCCCTCTATGGTCCCTCGACAGCATCCGCTCCCGTCAATGTCCCCCTCACCATTTCACCTGCTCCCGTGACGGTTACCACACCGGCGAGCCAAGCATCCTGCCCGTCTATGTTCGCTTGTGAGTTATATTTGCAACCATTCACCGTCATGCAAACACTTAGGAGATATACCTCTGTAGTTTTCAATTAAACTTTTCAATGGTCAATTATTAATGAGTCAATTATTCATTCAGTGTGCTTGACTGACCACGACTGCACTCAAGCCGCCCGGAATGATCTTGGAGGAACGTGTTATATGATCTATGGCACCATGGGTTGCTGCTCTCCAGCATACACTGTCGTGTAGAAAGAATGAATGATGTTGACTAAACACTAGTGACTGATAGATGACATACACTGATTATCAGTTAAAGGTGTCAATTTTGAATAAACATGATTGTTAATAGTGTCGTTTCGGTTTTTTGTTAACCAAAATTTTGTGCATTTTTTGGGTTAACCGAAAATTGTTTATTTAAAAAAAAACGTTTTAAGTGTCCCGTAGAAATATTTCGATTAACCGAAATTTTCGGTTTTGTTTCGGTTAGTTGGTCATATCTCCTCTGAAAACTCACCGAAGATCGTTGGGAGAAGTGTCAGTCCAAGTCCCAATCTCAGATTTTGAAATTTTGTTTTTGAAAGTTCCGTCATCACTATGAAATCGAAGTTTTCGCTCATAATTCGATTCAAAGTCATCGCACGAGAACATGGTTCATCAATGCTACTCGAAAAGGTACGATTGATACTGAGATTGGTCATGGCCGATATGCTTGATGCGAGATATGAGCGAAAACAAATTCCTAGTGATGTAGAAATATTTAATTTGAAAATCTGATCGTTGTTGAATGGAACTTCTCCCGAGACTCTCCGATGACTTTGAAGTGAGTTATGATCGAAAAAATGTCGATTTCATAGTGATGACGAAATGTAAAATTTCAAAATCCTAGCACGGGAGGTGGACTGACACTACTCCCAATGTTCTCCGATGAGTTTGAAGCGAGATATGACAACCGACCGAAACAAAACCGAAAATTGTGTACAAAAAATTTTTCATGCAGTAAAAATTTCGGTTAACCGAGCACCGATACCGAAACGACAATCCTCATAGTGAAACTATTGTTGTTAAAAAAATGCAGAATTTCGAATTCGTTTTGATGCGATTGTGTCTCCGCCTACCATGTGGGCAACGAAGTTTCCACTTCGAGGATGTAATTCGGAAAGTCGAGAGCCTGCAATTTATTGCTAAACAGAGTTTGTTGAAATAGCGAGTTCGTTGAAATCTTTGCTGACATGATCGGAATCACTTGTCGCTCGATATTTGTCATTTTGGGGTCGAGACAAACAATCTCAGCCGGAGCAATTACCAATCTTACCTGACGAGCAGTTTTGGTAAAGAGGGACTGTCAGACACCCTCTCTAGTATAGGGGGTCATGGTTCATTTTGTAAAGTCAGTAACCAATACTCTCCCATAATGGGCGATCACAGCGCACTTGGTTTGAGGAGAAGATTTAAGATTTCCGAAGATAGATAAACGATTATACGGAACGTACTATAATTAGATAGTCTATTTTTAGTGATAGTTGCCTCTTATCGTTCTATGAGTAGTGAGCAAAATGAATCGGATTGTTCCCATCGTCAAGGAAAACGAACAAATTCTGCTTCCCTGTGCGTGAAATTCATGCACATAATCGTGAGAGGGATTGTTACGGTGCTCATCTCTACGGGTATAAATCCGTCCATGAAGGTCAGCGGAGATCATTCTTCGACACGATGAAAAAATCCGTCTACGATTTTCTCTGCGCAGTGATGCTAGGGGTCGTCAACCTATGCATGTTCCTGGGTATAAATTTTCCTGTTTTATTTGTCATAACATCTTGTATGTGCGGAAATATAAGTATTCGCAGGGTTTGATACGCAAACGGCCATCGTGGAGCCGGTGTTACACTCTGTACACGATCGATCTCCGGAGCTGCTCGATCAACACGCAGGCTATAATGGGTGAGGGGAAAACGGACAATTTGAATGCTTCCAATATATTGTTTCGTTGATTTTCATTATCTTGTTTTCACCCCATTCACGTCCAGCAATGACGACGACGAGGACTCAATCAGCAATTAAATGTTCAAATTTGCAGCACTGGTGTTTGTCTGGTTGTGTTCATGCTTCTCTCGCTGGCAGCACCTTGTTCACTGGGATTGCTCGGATCGAAGGTGAATCCCGTCAGTGCACTTACGATGGCTTCCAATGAGCGAAATGCGTTGCGAAACCCCATCTTTTCAAGTCATAGGAGCGTACAAACACCATAGGGATTATATCAAGACACTCATGTCTATTGGTGTCTCGTCGATCAGCCAATGGAAGTAGGAAAACAATGACTCCCGTTTTGAGGGCTCGATCTTGCTAGGGTCAGTGATGTTCACCGTGCACCTCAGCTCCTTCTTCTACGTCCACTACATTCCCTTCTATGCGACCGAGGCTGCGATCGGGCTGGGATATTCGCGTGGGTTTAGTGTGATTGCACCAGGCGCTGAGCCATTGACGAGGAATACTTTGCCAAGCGTGGATTTGAATCATGCTTCGACTTAGTCAACGGTCCGAATTTTGAAGAACTATATGAGATCCCATCGACTCCAACGGCAATACATTCGTTGCAGTAGGGATGCAAACCCACTACTTTTGACTGTACTCACCACCCAAAGCCTTGGTGTTAAATTGTATAGTACCCAAAGTTTTCCGGGAGGAATCAATTTCTTGGCATCGCTACCTTGCAGTATTTTACTCCGGTCACGGCGCTTTCGTCACT
The DNA here is from genome assembly GCA_036245825.1 of Pristionchus entomophagus. Classification (NCBI taxonomy): domain Eukaryota; kingdom Metazoa; phylum Nematoda; class Chromadorea; order Rhabditida; family Neodiplogasteridae; genus Pristionchus; species Pristionchus entomophagus. The sequence goes on from BTSX01000006.1 coordinate 37,493,574, forward strand.
GAGCACTCAACGAAGCGAACAATCGAGAGAAATTCGGCGATGTCTTACGCCCTGGCCACCAGCAGGTCGAGATGACAAAACGAAATCAACTCTCCTCATTTCGTACGTTCTGAAGAGAAGAAGAGAACATTCGAAATGAGGAAGATAGGTTTCCGATTTGTAATAAAAAGTTGTAATAAAAATTTTTGAGGACAATGTACCAAGGCTCTAATGAGTTTGAGGGAACTATGGACGTAGGGATAGAGATATTTTGGTAGCTCGTGCAAGCTTGTATGAATGAATTACCTACTAACCTGTCATCGCTAGTTTAATCGCTGGCGGTGGCGTGATTCTTCTGACGTCTCGACTTTCGGAGGACAATATCGATGCGAATTATTCCCTCGTTCCAATTGCTCAGCATAGCTACCGGCAGTATTCGGACAGCGAGATTCGGTGCGTGACCAGTAGAGTTACATTCCTCATAGTCTCTCATCATTCGACCGGTCTAGAGAGTGCGTGAAAAACAAGAGGCGACCTGTTCTTCGAACTCTAGTTACCGGGCAATTCGAGAGAATGATGGAAAGCATTCAGGATAATGTACGGTACCTTCGCCGCGTTTGCGCTGCTGTCAAACATAATTTTCGCATTTCTACCAACGCGAGCTGTCGCTAATTTGCTCGCACCCGTTACTGATCGCAAGCGGAGAATCGGTCTAGCGGAGCAACTTGGTGAGATTCTGTCGCAGTTGTTAATGATTATTTATGTTTTCATTAAAATCGTTTCAGTCGCCGTTTTTTCAACAATGTTGGAGAAGCGAGTGCGTGTCCAGTATATTTCTTCCTGGGCCTCACAACAGGGAGTTTCATTACCAAATTTTAAAATGTGACTTTGTTTTCAGCATTCTTCATTTCGATCTATCCAACTACGCTAATCTATTCAAAAAAATTGGCCAAATGCGAACACTTACAAGCATATTACATAATCACGCTGGGCATTGGAGAGATATCCAGTATGCAAAAAATTGTCAATGGTTTGGTTATATCGCCTATTTTAGTGGGCGCCATCATCTCCATTTCGTCGAAATTTGTGCGAAATTTCGCCAAGATGCCTACGCTTATAATTGGTGCGAAAAAGTAGTCATCGTTCTGCTCGAGAGAGTCGGTGTTTAACGATTATGTAGTCGGAGCTCTGAGTATTGGTATTCCGATTTAATCTGCAGGGTCGATTCTCTACTTCACAGCGATAACACTCGCTCTGCTCTCCACACCCTTCGCTGCGTCCCATACACCCACAGATGGACCCACACTCTTCCTAGAACCAAGGTACGCACTGAACGGCGAACAATAGCATAATGAGAACAAAATGGGCAATCGTTTTATTAGGTAGATCAACTTACAATACGATATTTTTTGTTTCAGCATGCAGCTCTCGTTGCTAATCGCCCTGATGTTAGGAATGGCCGACAGCGCATTTGTAACGTCACGAACAGTCCTTTGTTCAGTGCTCTTACCAGAGAAAATTTCACATGTATTCTCCATCTCGAAGGTCTATCAGGTAACTTCCTGATTCTGCTAAAATGTGTAAAACGTGTTGTTCAGTCCCTGGCCACGCTTCTGCCGCTCTTCCTCGCATCATTCATCTCGATCCCCATGCATTTTGCGATGCACGTCATATTCGGGATTCTCGCACGTATGTATCAATCAGTATCATTGAAATGAAAACAATATTTATAGTTGTCTGCTACTATGAAGCACTTCCACAATCATCGCACGACGACGAGGTTGGTGATAACTCGTTTCGGGTAGTGCATCAGTTCTATCGGTCTGGCTCTCGTATTTATCTGACCAGTGGAGTGAGAGGCATTACCCAAAACAGCATCAATTGGTATAGCAGATGAAAAGTTTAACACCATGTATGTTCAGCGAAACGAAGTAATCAAAGATGCGCACGATATTTGAGTGTAAGCTGTTGTTTCCACTCCGCAGAACACGTTGATCTCGCATATAAGTGAGATATTATATAACGCTAATCAGAGTCTAACACCTCCTCACATATTGGTTTGAATACGTCTCCATAATTTTGGATATTGCGATATTACAGTAATCAAGGGTTTTTCACCCACACATGGCTGATTCACTGAACTTGATAATCACTGATAAGGTAAATTTTTATTTTAATTGCGTCTTCAAACGAATAAGAATCGATAAAGCATTCGCATACATTGTAGAATATTTGAATATCTTTATGGCATAGTGAAAATGCGCGAAACACATTAGCCAGTAGCTTGCAACTGACAACAATGAAATTCTTGACGGATAAGTGTAGAGTGAATGGTGGCCGCCGCGTTTTGACGACCCGATGGGAGCTATAGAGAGAGATGAGATATGAAATGGAAGACTTGGACATTACAGTAAATACGAAATATGTAGTACCATGCTTATTTTTTCTGACAAATAGGTTTGAAGAGAGGGAAAGAGAATCATCGGAAAGTACATTAATAAGAGGGCGGTGTGAAATGAATAGTTTAGACAGCTTATCGAGAGCACGGAATAAGGGATACAATTTCCGTGCTGCACCTCTACTGCGAGACGTTCTGAGGATGAATATAAGCGAGGGGGAACAGTGGATTGGGGCGAGACAAGAGAATGGATAAATTTAAAGGTTGTGATATCACGACGATGATCGAGAGGCTCGAGATTGAACTTCTCACAGTAAGAATTATATACAAATATCTTCATTGCGTTGTGATGTGCACAGTCCGTGTAGGTGTGTCTAGCTTCTGCACACATTCGCAACACTCTCCACAAAAGAGCCGAATCATAATATCCTGATATCTTAGTAGCAACACGAAGATAGATTAGGATCATATTTGGATGTGGGTGTATGGCTGGCTCAGGGTTATTTTCATCATCTTCCTCTGACCGAGATATTGTGGTTTCGAAATCATTACCCCCCTTAGAACGTACTTGTAGAGAATTCAGGTAGGGGGCTCCCTGAAACGATCGGCAGTTACCTCCGGCAACTATTCCCTAGTTATTACTCTCGAATGCGACCTGAGGACATTTCCACTACTATCAGTAGAATTAGAGTGGCTTGAAGTACTGTGTCTCTCTAACCCTTCACATATTCGCTGTATCCAGCTTCACGTCGCGTTTTTTTTCATCAATCTACTTATTTTTAGTCACTCTTAGTGCATAATTTTACAGGCATGAAGGCCGCAGTCCTTCTATTTGCCCTTCTCGGACTCGCGCTCGCCCATGGAGCCGGAGTGCACAAGATGCATCACAGAAAGAGGGTGAGTATCACGCTTTGAAAAAACAAACAAAAAAATAACCGGATTTGAACAGAGATTTGAACATAAATGTATTTTCCCATCAATAATATAAAGGCAATTTCTAGTTAAACTATGATTTTTGCTAATGCAGTATACCATACCCAGATCAAAATATGATACTTGTACGATAGATCGTTTCCAGGAACTTTTCGTATCGTTTCGTTTCGAATTAATCAGTCATAATCAAGCAGCAACATGCTTAGCCCGTTATGTCTTCGTAATTTCTAGTCTCGAGTCCGAGTCGCTGCACTCGTTACATCGTTTCTTATCTTGTACGCAGTGGAATGCTCTTTATCACCAATATCACGATTCGGAAGTGCAATAATAGCCCCCAAAACAGTCCGCAGAGCGGTTATGGCTCTAGCGTATCTCAGCTCCCAGATATGTTGCAGGCGAAAAGAAAGGAGGCGAAGTGCTTTAAACAACGAGAAAAATCAGAAAAAAATATGAATATTTCACAAAATTAGGTTTAAAACGGGTTTGAAAACATTTTCCGGGGCTGCTCTCCCGTATCGTGATTCCGGTATTATTATTCGTACAGTATGACAAAATAAATAAGGAAAAAAGAAAAAAAGGTATTGTTATTCGTACATAATGACAAAATAAATAAGGAAAAAAAAAGTTTTTTTTTTTTTTTTTTTTTTATTTTTGAACTTGAAAAAACTAGTGGCACTATCTCTGAAAGTGAATTTCTCTAGATAATCAACATACCAAAACCCACCCATTTACAGTAACCATCTTGTTCCCTTCAGGACTCGCTCCGTAAGGTACTGGCCGCTTCCGGCCAGTGGGAGGAGTAGGTGAAGAGCCAGGAGCTCTGTCGTGTCGAGCGCGTGTCTTTCGATGCCACTGGATTCCCACAGAAGATATACGGGAGAGACACCCATCCAATACCATTCTGATTGTATTCTCAGTCTTGAAACCTTTAGAAGTTTCAGGTAGCGGTACTGTACAAAATAAATTGTTTTTTTGAGAAATGAATTGAGTATTGTTTTGACATCTCTAGTATACGGCCCACGATTTGGTCATTCAAAAGTTCCTTAGAAGTTTACAAATGGTGCCGAGAAATAATCAAGGAAACGAAACATTATGGATTCGTAGTGAAACGTATCTGATTACAATCGAGTTTCAACGACTTTGTTGGTGCAATAAATTCATTCAGGTCAGCGACTACTCTGAGGCCGAGTACGTGGGAAACATTACCATCGGAACTCCGGATGACGTACAATGGCTTTAGACTGTCTCAAAGTAGATTCCCGAAAACATGGATTTTCGTTCATAGACATTCTAGAGACTCGTTTAAAACTTCAAAATGATCCTTGCGAAAATTCCTGATGATCCCCTAAGTTTGGTAACCATAGCTCTAATTTACCCTCAGCGCGCGAGAAAATCGAAATTTTGACTTTTTCACATTACCCAAATTTGGATGTTTCCAGCTCTGAGGGTGATTTTCGTTCAAAGGTCATTCCAAGAGGCGATGGTAGCATATGCATGGAGTATACGATTCCCAACTTATTAGAGCATTTGGATAACTTTGCCGCAAATGGTGGCAACCAAAATTCCGAGGTAAATCGATTTTCAACCCAAAAAATGACCATGATACCCCCATCATTAGTCGAAAATTGTTTTCTCTCAGAACTTTCAGACTAATTTTTCTCCTGGTATATCTTTGTGTGCTGAATCTGAATTTCAATATTAGAGCCTATGGTATCATGAATGAAAATAATTATGTCAAAAAATAGCAGATTTTGAAAATCTATTGACCTCGGATTTTCGGTTCCTATGGGCGGGAAAGTTATCCAAATGCTCCAAAAAGTTGGGAATCGTATATTCCATGGATATGTTACCATCGTATCTTGGAATGACCTCTGAACGAAAGTAACCCTCAGACCTTTAAACATCCAAAATACTGTTATGTGAAAAAGTCAAAATTTCAATTTTTTCGCGCCCTGAGGGCAAATTATAAGCTATCGTTTCCAAACTTTAGGGATCATCAGGAATTGTGGTAAGGATCATTTTGAGCTCTTGAACGAGTCTCTAGCATGTCTATGAACGAAAGTCCATGTTTTCGGAACCCTACTTTAAGACAGTTTAAAGCCACTGTACGTCATCCTCCCAGGAGTAAATATTTTCATCGAAAAGGTATTGAGGCCTTCTATTATTACGCCGAGTAGAAAGGCTGAAGAAAAATCCATGTAAGAATTTTGATTGTTTGAAAAATTAATGCTTGATTGCGTCATCACTACGCAACAACCAGGGCGTTCTGTGATATCGCTATGGCATATCCCTAACACTCGGTGGGTGTGCTATGTCATGACCAAGTATGAGGAAGAAATCCACTACGAGTCAAACGTTAAGAAAGAATGAAAAAGCGCGCAATGACTTATGGAGGATACTGTACATGGATACAATTGTGACTGTGAAATGCAACATTAAAACACAATTATTTGAAGGATCCTTGGGATCCTTAGAAACTGAATTATACATTCTGGCATTAATTTGTGGTTTTCAGTAGATTATACTTCTCGGTCATCGAATTCGGACGAAGTCACAGATGAATCATTCGGATTACAGAATATTCGGAAAGCGTGTGTTTCCCATTGTTCAGCTGCTTGCTTGGAAAGTGGATTCATCAAGAGGTAGAGCTGTGACAACATCGTCAGTCACGAACCATGTTCATTACTGTACTACTCGTGTCTTCTCTTGCTGCGGCAGCGCTTACAGTATGTCGTTTCAGAGCAGGTCTCCAGTAGGATAACATAAGTTTAAGCCAAGTATATTAGCAACATTTTGTGTTGTTTTTTTCTTATTTCGGCACAACCCGTAGATCCGTAGATTCCGCATTGGTGAAAGCTGAAACAATACCTCGGGATATGAAATATAATAAAACACTGAATTATAACTATACGCGGAGTACAGGAATGGCAAGTCATGTGCATTCGGTTCCTCGAGGAAAAAATGTGATAAGTTTTGTCCAAAAGCTTGTCCTTAGTTGGTCGTCAGGATCACCCAAAACAAAAATGTGTCATTAAAATTTTTTAAATGCATGTTCTTCAGGGCTCCTTGTTGTTCCGATACAGCTTCTATGGAGATCAAACACGCAAAAATTATACTGTACACTACACCTCGGATAAGATTTGTTATTCGAAAATTCCCGTCGCGTCTGCATCGCGTTTTTTATCGCCCAAGAGGCCACAAATAAAAGTTGTTTAATCAAGCCTGTGCAATCACATCATCATGAATTATTGCACGGGATATTCAAATACTTTTTATTTATCCACCATGAATCATGAGAATGGAATAACGGAAATCTTCACTGGCTTTTTGGTGAATGTTTGTCGTCTTGTTTGGTGAATCGGAGGTTGTGGGGAAGACGTTGTAGCTGAGATTGTAATTTAGATTTGGACTTATTTTTTTCGATCACGACTGCCTCTACAGACGTGACACGTGTGCTAACATTTCACTAGCAACGTCGATTACTCGCATACTTTTCATTCGCTTTGTGAGTGATAGCAGATAACGATGGTGCGCGGAATCCCATACTAGACTCTGAGACACCAACAGACCAGGTTCTTCGCATGTTCATGTTTTAATAATTGTCATCGAAAATGCCATGTTTGAGATTAAATATATTCATAAACTCTACCAACTTTTAATTCTCACATTTGCATACGTTATTTCATCTTCGATAAATGCTCAGTAAAACAATAAGATTCAATGAATTATTACAATCGAGAGCACTCTGAGAATAACTGAGATCAGTTTTGAGCTCACTGCAACAAGACCATTTTCTATACAGATCGTTAGACTGACGGCGTGCCTCGGACCACAGGGACGTCCGTGCCCACGGGCGGGAGCGGCGTCGTGATGTGGAGAAGGATGGCGTCGGCGGGCGGTCGGCCGCGCACTCTTCGACCCAATGCGAAAGCACTGACGGGCATGAGGATGGAATCGGCCAGAATCGATGCTCCACGGCCGCGAAATCTGTGAGTAGGAGATACACACATAGTACGAATCTTGGCGATATTGAAGTAGTAAAACAAGCAGCTTGAATAAATTGACCATAAATAATATTAGAAAACACACCATTCTAAAGTGTACGATGCTAAAAGACGCATGTATCGGTTCCTCTCCTGTCCCAATTGCTTCCTTCCTTCAGACTAGAGGCCGGCGGCATCTACATAGTGAGTTTGTTGATGTAATTGCGCGTAGGAACATTCTTTTAAGAAAAATACATTTTTTTAACCCATAGTTTGATAACGATAACTCTTAATTTGACCTCAGGGCACAAATTTTTCTTTTTTAAATAATTTTTTTCTCCCTATTTTGGATGATCACAGCTCCAAGGCCGATTTTGATTCAAATGACTTGCTTGTACAGGTCAGTTGCAAATCCATGGAATATACTATTCCCAACTTTTTAGAGCATTTGGATAACTTTCCCGCCCGCGGCAGCCAAAAATCCGAGGTCATTCGATTTTCAAAATCGGCTATTTTTCGACCCAATGAATTTCAACTTTTTTCATTGATGATAACATGGGCTATCATATCGAAAATCGGATTCAGCACACAAACATATACCAGAAAAAAATTAAGTCAAGAAGTTCTGAGATGCAAAAAATTTCGACTGATGATGGGGGTATCATGGTAATTTTTTGGGACGGAAATCGGATGACCCCGGATTTTCGGTTGTCGCGGGCGGGAAAGTTATCCAAATGCTCTAAAAAGTTGGGAATCGTATATTACATGGAGTTGCAACGATAATGTCCAGAAAAGACATTTGAACAAAAATCGCTATTGGAAATGTGATCGTACAAAATAGTGAGAAATAATAGTCATGTAAAAAAGTGAAAAATTTGTGCCCTGAGGTCAAATTAAGAGCTATCGTTATCAAACTGTGGTGATCACCAGGAATTGTGGTAAGGATCATTTTGAGCTTTTAAACGAGTCGCTAGCATGTCTATGAACGAAAATCCATTTTTTCGGGCCCCTATTTTGAGACAGTCTAAAGCCACTGTACGTCATCCTCCCATGAGTACATATTTTCATCGAAAGGCTATTGAGGCCACCTATTATCACAACGAGTAGGAAGGCTGAGGAAAAATCCATGTAAGAATTTTAATAGTATGAACAAGTATTGATTTATTGCGTCATCACTACGCAACAACCAGGGAGTTCTGTGGTATCCCCATGGCATATTCCTAACACTCGGTGGGTATGCCATGACATGTCAGAGGTTGACCCATAAATCTATCATGAGTCAAAAGTTATGAAAGAAATTGTGTCCGGTGACTTATGCGCGCGACGAAATAAGCTGAAATACGTACAGTATCGGACATAAGTCACCGTCCAAAATTTCAAAGTGTTGTAACTTTTGAACCAGATAAGCAATCGGTTTGATGTTTTGGCAGGATACATTAGACCTATTGATGCATTGCCACCGATAGTGACGTCATGCTACGATTTCGCAATATTGCATAGTGATGATGCAATCATATATATGTTCTTCACTTGTGATTTTAAGGTCATTGGGATTTTTTTCTAAGTCTTCTCTCTTTTTGTGATGATAGAAGGCCTCTGCATCTACCGATTAAAAAATAGTACTCATGGGGCGTTGTCGTACAGAAGCAGAAAACAGGTTCAAAATAGGGTCCCGAAAAAAATAATTTCCATTCATTGACGTGCTAGAGACTCGTTCAAAGGCTCAAAATGACCCTTACAATAATTCCTGATTACCCACAAAGTTCGATATTGATATCTCTTAATTTGACCTCAGGGCACGAATTTTTCACTTTTTCAAATAATTGTTTTCTTCCTATTTTGGATGATCATAGTTCCAAGGCCGATTTTTGTTCAAATGTATTTTCTAGACAGGGTAGTTGCAAATCCATGGAATATACGATTCCCAACTTTTTTAGAGCATTTGGATAACTTTCTCACCCGCGGCAACCGAAAATCAGAGGTCATCAAAAAATTATGCGAAAATTAGAAAAATAATTTTTTACTATTATTATATATGGCTTGGACAGGGATTTTAATTTCATTTTTCGAAAGAGTAGGTACATACATTTATGAGAAAAAATCTGAACTGATCGTTGCGCGCGGATGAACTGAGAATTCTCCAATAGAATATTGAAACCCCTCGATTTCAATGGTCTTTCAAGCACAACTTTTTCCTTTCTTGCTTTCATGAGCTCTAATGCCGAAATTCGAATTCTGCTCGACAAAATACACCAAAAACTCCTATATTCAGATTTTATTGAGACGAATATTTTTCAACTTTTTCATGACCCTTTTCAACTTTTTCATGAAAAATGGGTTCATGGTAATTTTTGGGTCAAAAAGTCGAAATCTCAAAACTATCTCACTATAGGAGTTTCTGGCGTATTTTCACTCGTAGAAATCGAATTTTTATACTAGAGCTCACCAAAATGCGAAAGGAAAAAGTTATGTCTGAGAACTCGAAAATATCTTGTTTTTCTTCGTAACTGTTTTATTTCGCATTTTGGTGAGCTCTAGTATAAAAATTCGATTTCTACTATTGAAAATACGCCAGAAACTCCTACAGTGAGATAGTTCCGATATTTCGACTTTTTGACCCAAAAATTACCATGAACCCGGGGTCATGAAAAGGCTGAAAAATTTTCGTCTCAATAAAAACTGAAAGTATTTTCTTGTGTATTTTGACGAGTAGAATTCAAATATCGGCATTAGAGCTCATGAAATCATGAAAGGATAAAGTTGTTCTTGAAAGACCATTGAAATCGAGGGTTTTAAATATTTTATTGGAGAATTCTCAGTTCATCCGCGCGCATCGATCAGTTCCGATTTTTTCTCATAAATGTATGTACCTACTCTTTCGAAACATTTCGAATATCCAAGATCTCAGAGGCAAATCACTGATATCTGCATAGTGTAGATACAAAAACGAGTAGGTGCTAGCGCTTGCCGAAAATTCGCGGCCACATACGTTCCGTCTGCCTCTCCCTTGCCTGCCCACCCCTGCGCCTCCCTCACTCGTCAACATGGTCGATAATTGAGAAATTCGTGGAACCCTCCAGAGGTATCAGGTTGGTCAGAAAGTCTTTTTGAATTTTGAGCATGATGTTTGAACTCAGATATTTCCTTTGTCTCGAAACCCAAACACAAACCCTCAAAGCATTATCTGGGGACATGTTCGACAAATAGTACTGCGGATTTAAATTGAGCGCCACTTGCTTAATATGGGAGAAATTGAGGTCTCACGAACTCGGAAATTTTCTTGAATATTTGGAATATTTTCGGAGTAGCGATTCTTTGCATAGGAAATTTTCACAGATGCGGCACAGTGTTTAAAAAGAAGCCCGATCAATACTCTCTGATAGCTGAATCGGAATGGTGCTCGATTCACAATGATCCTAATACAGATCCATGAACCAGGATTTTTCTCTAAAATAACCACACTCTTGATGAAATCCCGCACTTCGATGATAAGAGATACAGTCCAGAATACAAGTGCGCTTCATTCAGTTACTTATAAACTATGTAACAACTATAAATGTTTGGGTCTTGTTCTCCCTCTTTTCGAGAAATAAGAAATTTTATTTAATTTCATTCTAAGGCAAAAACGGCTGGAAACGTGATTTTATGTGTTATCGGTCACACTCTACTCCACACAAAGTATAAATCTCAATATTATGTCCTTTCAATGAGTGAAAGGGTAAAGCTTGCTCGATCATTTAACCACAAAATATCAGGATTTAAAAGTGCATGAGAAACTGGGCATTGTCAAATGTAGCAATTTCGGTGTTCGAATTTTGACACCTGTGATCGGACTAATGCAGTTCATGAGGGGATAGCTATATTCTTTCGCAAATTTAAATGTAAACTAAGCAGCATCAGTACTTTACCGAACAACATGAGAGTGGTCTTCAGATACGAATACACGGCGAGAGAAACTGATTTCGACCAGTTGCAGCCACACAAACTACTGAATTGGGCACCTATCTCTAATAGGCTTTTAGTGTCTCCAGCCTGGTAGAAACTTAATAATGATATATAACCATCGTACTTCGCGACTGTGCTCTCTGCTTGACCATATCTTCCTCCACCATGGAATGCTGACCCTTACAAATGTCCTAGTGATTGTCGATTGCGTCAAGTTTGATCAAGCACGGTGCCCGTTTTTCTGATCTGAGAGATCTGAGTTAGTGTGCGCTACAATGGGTAACAAAGACACCATGCATTATGAAAGGACGCAAGTTGTTACATCTACTAGGGAACGAAAGAGAGGTCAGAAACTTGTCACCCATTTTAGCGCACACTAACTCAGATCTCTCAACTGTAAAAATTCAAAAAGACTTTCTGACCAACCTAATATTTCCAGGGTTATCTTAGTGCGCTGATTCGACATCAGCGCACTAATATGCCCTTGGTGGCATGGGTTGCTAGGATCGAACAGGCATTTCCGATTTAGAAGTGGATATGCATAACATTTTTAATTGTCATTACTGTAAGAGCCGAAGTGGTGTTGGAGGGGTCTATGTCCGCCCGCATCCGCCTCACCAAGGCTCCCATCCATTCTGGACGGGAAATAGGTATCGACAAGATCACGTGGGGTATAGGTCTGGCGAAAAGTGGGCACTGCATACTATATTGGCTCTTGGCCTACCAGTGATCTCCTGCGAGCCCAGTGTCGAAGTCGGGGTGTGCCTTTACATTTATTTTTAGAGAACGACATCGCTTTTATAGAACTCAGCTCATAGCAATGTTTATCACACACAATAAAGTCTTATTTTAGTTTTTCCAAAAATTCTGAAGAGCAGCAAAATGATCATCGATAGTAGATGTTGTGCTAATTGTCGACGACCCTCTTAATTAGATGAGATTGTGAGCGCAAATGACCGGTGTTCCTACAGGGCATCCGACGTAGTTTTCAGTCCGAAAATTGATCTCAAATAATCTCGGTGTCGAGAAAACGTGAATACTACAAATAGTTCTCCAATTCCGAAACCACTGAAAAACATCGAAATCAATTTAATCATATAAATCGTCCTACAATGCAGCAACTAGCTGGAAAATCACATTGCACAATTCTAGTGTCGGTCTCCAAACTGGCCTATCTTCTGAAGTAAAACCTATTAATTTCTGAAGTAAATTAAATTGAAATTTTCATTTACCCAGAAAAAGCGAGGGCACGAAGAAACATGGAAGGTGGAAAGCTACTTGAGAAGCTGTTCCGAGTATAAGAATTCGACAATCCTGCAAATCGTCCTTGTTAACTCATCCTTATGAGAGGAATCGCGAGAGTTTCGAGAGAATCGGCCATACCGCGGCGGTAGGAATTTGTATCTCCGATCCTGCTGAAAAGTAAAACTTAAGTACTTTGTATGATGCTCTTTTAAACCACGTTTGCGGAATTTCGATATCTGGTTTCATCTCCGAGTATTGGTAGGTCAAAGTAGGTACTGTATGAAATTTTATGTAAAAATCGACTCACTAAAAGAGCCATAACTCGCTTCAAAATTATGCTAGAGAAATTTCCAAAAAAGTGTTCGATTCAGGAGGCAGAGGGCTACATTCGATATGTCTGTGATGTCATTCCTCGTTCATGCGCTGGATCGAGGCGGTCGTTTTTTCAAAAAAGTGTTGTAACTCTCCAAATACCGAATTCCCCAACAAGCGCCGAAAAGTGATTGGAGAAAAATCTTTCACGAACTGACCCGCCATTTTGTCCGAAAAATCTGTAGTTGTTTCCCGAATTGAATAGCGCGCTCTCCATTCTGCACACTTCCTCCGCGATACCTAGTACCGTTCCATGCAGCTGACAGTAACTAAGTTTCCCCATACTCTATTACGGTATCTAGTTACAGTAGGTTCGATTAGTGATGGCTAAGATGGCCAAGGGAACGCTTGGGGCGCGCGCCTTTCTCTACCTCTTGCAAAATATCACCTGCGGGCGGGAGTCGAACCTGCCTTCCTGCCTGCGTCGGCATGCCAGTCAGACACCATGCCCCTTAATGGGCATTAATGGGCATGGTGTCTGACTGGCATGCCGACGCAGGCAGGTTCGACTCCCGCCCGCAGGTGATGTTTTGATGTTTTGGTAGTGAATGGGCATGGTGTCTGACTGGCATGCCGACGCCGGCAGGTTCGACTCCCGCCCGCAGGTGATGTTTTGATGTTTTGGTAGTGAATGGGCATGGTGTCTGACTGGCATGCCGACGCAGGCAGGTTCGACTCCCGCCCGCAGGTGATGTTTTGCAAGAGGCAGAGAAAGGCGCGCGCCCCCCTTTGGTCTGATTTTGGCCGAATATATATGTCTCAAAGTCATGTCCCTATAGGAATTTCTGGCTTATTCTTGAGCGTAGAAAACGAATTTGCAAACTAGAACTCATGAAACTGGGCATGGTGTCTGACTGGCATGCCGACGCAGGCAGGTTCGTGCTAACTACTGCTCATAAAACTTCGAAAGAAAAAAGTTATGACCAAAATCATAAACAAATTTTGTCTCGGATTTTCTTTAAAGCATAACTTGTTGTCAGCCTAATTGCTATACACACTACACATTAAAGAACACATTAAAGTACACATTAAAGTCATCACGAAGTTTCATGAGCTCTAGTTAACAAATTCGTGTTCTACGCTCAAAAATAAGCCAGAAAATCCTATGGGACATGATTCTGAGACAGAAATTTTTCGACAAAATTCGGACCTAAGTGGGGACCACATGGTGAAAATGTGGTTCGAATCGAAAAAAGTTTGATCTCGAAAATATATGACTATAGGAAATTTTGTTTTGTTTTTGCACGCTGATTCCGAATTTTGATATGAGAGCTCATGAAAACGTGAACGTTATGCTTGAATAACTTGCAAAAATTGCAGGTTTTTTGGATGAAAGTGAAATGAACCTCCGATCGTTCTGATTTAAAAGGTGGTGTTTGGTACTATCTTTGCGCATAGACATCCAGCGCATAGACGGGGAATGACATCATCAACATGAAAATTGCTCCCATCTGCCTCCTCATTCGAACGTTTTTTTGGAATTTTTTCTAGCATAATTTTAAAGCGAGTTATGGCTGTTTTCGTGAGACAATTTTGGTCGTGAATTTCGTAGCGTACCTACTTTGACCTACCTATACTCGAAGATGAGATCTGATATCGAAAATCGGCAAACGCAGTTTGAAAGAGCATCATTCAAAGTACTTAAGTTTTTCTTTTCAGCAGGATCGGAGATACAAATTCCTACCGCCGCAGGGCTCTCGAAACTTTCGCGATTCCTCTCTTATGATTTGAGTGACTACCTTGGCAAGACGAACGTTATCCTTCACTTGCCATCGCTGACTCACTGAATAAGTATTCCGTCTAAAGTCGAATGAAGTCAGCTGTATATCCTCTTTCGCGGTGGCTGTTTTGATCATCATGAATATCTGCACATTTTCATGAAACAAAAGTCAGGTTGCTTTTGCTCACCGCGCAGCTAATATTATTCACGCAAAATACGAGAAGTATTAACAGTGGCCCATTCGAATAACCTGGAGCGTTTTTAAAAAATTGTAACTCTTGTCGTGACCTACCAAATTCTAGAGCAAAAGCCATTAATCCAGAGATGCCTGAATTAATAAGGATAATACTGTATGATACCCAAATGCGCCTGTTAGTTTCGTAGTCCGGTGAAAAAATTAGAGCAGCGTATCTTCAAATCAGAATGCATATCAGACCAAAGTTGTAGTCATACAGTATCGACGGTAGGTGATGGGCCACTTTTTCAATCTTTCATCACTTTTGACTCATGATAGATTTCTTTCTCAAACTTGGGCATGTAGTAGTAAGCCCACCGTGTGTTAGGAATATACAATTGGGATATCACAGAACACCACACTTGTTGCGTAGTGATGACGCAATCAAGCGATACTTTTTCAAACAATCAAAATTCTTACATGGATTTTACCTCAGCTTTTCTACTCGATGTGATAATAGAAGGCCTCAATTCCTTTTTGATTGAAATATGTACTCATGGGAGGATGACGTACAGTGGCTTTAGACTGTTTCAAAAAAGGGTCCCGAAAAAATGGATTTTCGTTCATAGACATGCTAGAGACTCGTTCAAAAGCTCAAAATGATCCTTATCACAATTCCTGATGATCTTCACAATTACTGATGACCTGATGATCATAACGATAGCTCTCAATTTGACTTCAAGGCACGAATTTTTCACTTTTTCACTATAATTTTTTCTCCCTATTTTGGATTATCACAGTTTCAAGGGTGATTTTTATTCAAATGTTATTCCTGCGCAGGATAGTTGCATATCCATGGAACAATCGATTCCTAACTTTTTAGAGCATCTGGATATCTTTCCTGACCGCGACAATCGAAAATACGAGCTCACTATGTCGAAAAAAAACTTATTTTAAAAGTTGTTCAATTTTAATTTTTTTCTTTCATGAAATCATGGGCTCTAATATAGAAATTCGGATTCAACACACGAAGATACACCAAAAAAAAATTGTCAGGAAGTTCTGAGAGAAATTTTTTTTCGACTAATGATGGGGTATCATGGTAATTTTTTTGGTCGGAAATCGATTGACCTCCGATTTTCGGTTGCAGTGGGCAGGAAAGTTACCCAAACGCTTTGAAAAGTTGGTAATCATATATTCCATGGATTTGCTACCATCGTGTCTTGGAATGACCTTTGAACGAAAATCACCCTCAGAATTGTAAACATTATGTGAAAATTTGAAAAATTCGTGCCCTGAGGTCAACTTTAGAGCTATCGTTATTAAACATTGGGGATCACCAGGAATTGTGGTAAGGATCATTTTGAGCTTTTAAACGAGTCTCTAGCATGACTATGAACAAAAATTTTTTCGTGACCTTATTTTGAGACAGTCTAAAGCCACTGTACGTCATCCTCCCATGAGTACATATTTTCATCGAAAAGGTATTGAGCCCTTCTATTATCACGCCGAGTAGGAAGGTTGAGGAAAAATCCATGTAAGAATTTTGATTGTTTGAAAAAGTATCGCTTGATTGCGTCATCACTACGCAACAAGTGTGGTGTTCTGTGATATCCTAATTGTATATTCCTAACACACGATGGGTGTACTACTACATGCCCAAGTTTGAGCCAGAAATCTATCATGAGTCAAAAGTTATGAAAGATTGAAAAAGTGGCCCATCACCTACCGTCGATACTGTACCTCTCTAAAGTGATGCATGTAACATAGTTATATGTCGAGATCCAAGCGAGCGTTTTTATATATGATACAATAATGAGAAAATGTGCGCTACCTTATAATGTTCACATCAGCGCCGTTTTCTAGTATAACCCACCTTTAAATAGTTCTGATTCAACTGCCATAAGCGATATTCTAGAGAGAATGTTAATCTGCGCGATTCCACAGATTATATACGTGTTGAGAATGCGCATATTGATATGCATCGCATTCACCTGACCTCATAAACATTTAATACACAATCATCCAGTAAACGCTACCTTCCATGCAATCTTATAAAATACCATCGCCGAGCATGCCGAGAAAAGATGTCCAAATAGCTAAAACAGTAATCTTTTTTTCCGAATATGTCAATTGAAACCTCAACAAGCAGAATCACATTGTAATGTGATCGAAGAATGAGTGGCAGGCCCGATGGAGAAACAAGAAAAGGCATCCAATATGAACGATTGAGATGAGAAAAGTGAAAGGCAGTTTGAGAAGATGAAATCATCTGGATAAGCTAATTATAAATATTACGGAAGTTATTTGGAGTGAGAGTGCTTGCGTGAATAATGGAGCGAACATTGTTGACGTTTAGACAATTATTCTAGATGAGAACATTTTTGACCAACAGATCTATTGTGGTCTATCGACACGGAATACAAGCCAAAATTCACAAGAATGCTTCGAAAACTAATATATCGAAACGTGAAAATCTAACCTCTGTCACTTGATGAGAAGGGAAAATCAGCGATGATGGACGAGAAGGGAAGAATGAGAGAGAGTGAGGTTAATCTCCTTTAAACGGTTTTGCTCCCAAGAGACTATCAAATCTATGATAATACGTACTGCGATAAGCTATAATATCATCCATGGCATGAAAAAAAAGCTCTCGGAACTCTATCCCGCGATAAACACAGAGTTCATGCACTCTCGACTATCCAGTTTTTTGAAAATTCACGTAGACAAGAACGACAAGAATATATGTCCTGTGGATATCAATAAAATAGTCGATTTGAGAATTCCTGTGAGATTTTAAAGTATTTTATTTCTGCCAAGTCAATCGTGTGACTGAACATGAACAACAATCCAATATGAGTGAATACGGATGAGCAATAATCAGCAATGTTATCCAATTGTACGATTGTCTCAAGACAACCTTATTGGGCAAAAAAATCGCGTTGTTATAGCTTTGTCAGATAAAAAAGCGTACATTTCACAATGCACGATATTTTCTCTTTTTCACACTTCACACATGATCTTCTCAATTTATGTGATCATTGATGCCTATCGCTCATGTCAGGGATATCCGACCAGTGAGATTATCACAGTGTCTCACTAAATTCGCAGTCTCCGACAATTACAAATTGAGATATACTCAATTTCCCAGAAAGAATAAACAGTCGTTGAAAACCCATGATAAATATACCCATGATAGTCATGAAAAAGCCATGATAGTCATGAATGACCTTGTCATACATTCCTCTGGGAAATTAAATAGGTCATCGCCGAGTTCTCGATGCATGCATTATGTGATAACAATGTATGACGTGTCCTCGCTTGATTTTGGTGAAATATTTCACATTATATTACTATTGATATATACGCCATGCTTATTAACGCCGTGTATATATTCATTATTCAGAAAAGGTACTTAATTTTGGAATTCTCTAAAGTAAAATACTCAGAACTTCAAAAGAAATGTCATCTTACTCGATTATTCTACTCAACGTTGCATTTGTGGACCTTTTCGCATCTTTTTGCAGTTTAATGTGTATATCTAGGTTTGTACTCTAAACACTGCGCACAGTTGTATAATATGCCTAATTTGCAGTCTTCAAAACTTTGATAGCCGTCTTATTCTTGTTTACTTAGGACCGTGTACAGTAGTCAGCGCAAAGTTGTGTCATCTGTTCATGGGTAATCAATTGCACTAATTAAACTTACTGATTACATTCCAAGCCGGATTCGTGAACTCCATAGCTCAATCGGTGCTCTTGCTTATCATCTCATTCGCCTACCGCCTCAAAACCCTGGAAACAGCTAAGAGTGACATGAGAAGGAACGCTCAAATATGGACCATATCACAGCACACTTTTGCTCTATTCAATACGGTATGCGATTTACATGCTCGTTAATGGGTTCTAAGAATGTTATGGAGATTTAACACGTATTTCAGATCGTATTTTTTGCTGGTGGTTCATATGACGTGCCGAACTTCCCTCGTGACCGCTTGTTCAGCTCACTTGATCTCTCTGGAGGAATTACCGAGAATTTCGTTCCGCGCTTTTCAGTGATCATGCTCCTCTCTATGTACTACAGCTGTTTCTTCTCAATTTTTTCTTTCCGAAAAAGACTATCCTAACGAAACTGGTAAGATGCATATGTAAGATATTCAACTGCTTTTTGAACAACTTAGAAATACGTTGAGATCATTGGAGGGATCCATGAATGAATTTACTAAATATTTTCCTCACCACAGAGTCATACTCTCGAACTTGTACTCAACTTGTAGTTTAATGCTTATAGCCTTGTTCCGATATTGGTCGATTTCTGAAACTCAGCAAATGTCCTCTCTCTAGTCACGTAGAGGAATAACCAATTTATCATGGGTTCAGCTGCATGGCAATCCCACCTTATAGAAACAAACTCATTATTATTGTTGTGTACGATTTGGTGTGCGGAAAATGCTATTTTATTTAACGATTAACAACTGGTAGGATGTAAAAATTGTTTTGCTTCAGAAGTCCGCAGATCGTCATAGCCATCGGATGATCTACCGATCGCTGACGGCGCAATTGATGCTGCCGTTGGAATATATTATAGGATCCTCAATGTGGCTGATGGACGTCGTAGGCATCGTGCACTCCCCAACACTGCGGCGTATGACACTGCTGGCGAGTACTAAATGCGAAAGATGAGCAAATTGACACCGATTGATCGAAAGTGCACATTCGGATGATATCCTACTGGATCAGGAGTATTTCCAAATACATTCATTCTCGAAACCATTCTCTCTCGCGCTACCTCCGAATGTTCCCATCCGACCTAGTGTGAACATTTTTCATGATCTGGTTTCAGGTGACCAGTTTGTAAGCGTTCGCGTCTCCGCTTGTCAACATGTACATTACACCATACAGAAAGTGAAATATCTGAAGAATATTATAAATCAAAAACACTGATATTTATAGGTATCTCATATCACTATTTTCCACTCGAGCCAAGCCATCCGGTGCTAGCTCCTCGAAGCCATCAATAACGAGATTTTGATTATGAAGCTATGAGTATTTAAACGTGTCGAGGGCTGGGGGCCACTTCGCACAAATATGCGTTGGTCTTGTGAACGTAGTTTATTTTGTGTTTTGATGGTTTTATTTGGACGTATTTTAAGAAAGATGTGATTGTGTTTAACTTTTGGAATACAGCAGGCATTTTGTTGTTAATTTTTAATTGGTTATTCATAATTTATAAGAATTTGGATAATCTCTCCAGCGAACACTATCTCGAGTTACAGAGAACGCGCTATAAAAAAAATTAAACGAGTCTCCTCTCCTCTCTATCTCAGATACACATACAGAGACAGTTCCTAATTGGTTCGTTTCTGAAACGCATCCCGCGTTGTCAGGCGCGTTTCGGAGTGTGAGCTTCAAAAGGAAGCCAGTATTTTAGTCTTTCATCCATCGTTGGTGCTTGTAAAATCGCATTTGTCCGTTTCCAAGAAGAAAATATACAGTTAACATTCGGGACTTTTGGTTTGGTAATAATCTTCGGCACGCCTATTCGATGATAGTTAGGCTCGCGAAAGTGCGTACGACCGCGTTCCGATCACGCTCGAAGTGAACTGAAGACAAATGATGTGCTGAGAATACGTTTCAAAAATAACTTTCGATTTCGTGCTGACGGCGCTCACGGGCATTCTGTATTTGTGCGGAATGCAACACTCGAACCAGACGTAGATTCTTCGCCGGTAACTGAACGTAATCCATGACGAGAACGAATTGACCCTTTGCATTGCTCTTTTAGATCTGAGTGGTGTCTTAACTCGTTTTATGCATGAGCCTTTTCTGCCCGACTACCTTCACGGCGGGGTGGTTCTGAAATTGGTCTGACCTCTGAATGCAGATAATCAGGAGAAGGGGGTCGACTGCCGGATACAGCGTACTTATCGACATGAGATAGTTACCGAGTGCACCGAATTGACGACCTGCCATAGTTTCTAATTTGCATAAGGAAGCATCTGTAGTCCCTTCTCTTCTTGCTTATTTTTGTATGAAAAAAAACACGAAATTGATTTCTATCTTTCTTGCCTGTTAGTGGCAGCAAGACGAGGCATCCAACCGGGGTGAACGAGATAGTTAGAGGGACAACGGTCTGAATACATTAATTAAATCTAGAAATAATTTGGCATCATCATCCTCTAATGGAGAAGGTGGTCAAAAATATTGATGGTGATCATAACCTGTATTTTAAGCTATGCTGACGACTTTTGATATTGTGCGACCTGCTTATAATATCAATTTTCTCTTGCATTGGTAATTGATAGTGTAGTTTTTCATTTTTGAAAAAAATGCGTGTCTCACATAAATGTACGTACTTGAATGATTAGAGCTCTAAAGAACTGTTTATGCGTACTCGCTCGCATCTTCGAAACTAAATTGGAATTATAAATGTATGAAGTTTCTAAAAAAAATTATATACCCGAAGATAGTCTGATCATCATTTGTACTACTCCATTCGAACATATAATCATCACACCTGCATGTATTCATCTCATCTGACACACATCTCTAACCAGAGTGAAATATTATTCAAACCTGCCAACATCGATATTAGAGTAAAAATGGAGAGAGTGTAGACAACGATTGGCCAATTCAACGTTATTGAACCACTCGAACTATCAATTTCCTAAAGATATTTTTCAAATTAGTTTTTTTGGAGGAGTCTAGTAATTAACTTCGATGTTAGTAATTGATTTCATTATCAATCAAAACCGTTACATGTTATATAGATAATCTTTCTTACTGCGTAAACAACGTGAAAATGTCCAAATGGTGCTGTCATGTTGATGTTGTAGAATGCGTGCATGTCCTCTACTAGTTGAGTGTCGGCTTTCCAATCCTATGAATCCAATTTTGTTTAATAATATTTATGCCTATCGTTCAGCAAACTCACAGTTCGTGGTTCGTAGTGAGATATGAAATAGACCATGATTGCATTGAATATGATCTCGAAGACAATGCCAGCAGTTGCCCAATGCCAGATTTTTAGACGAGAAAGAACAGATTTCGACCTGCAACCTCATTTTCCGGTCCCAAGATTGTACTTCTTTGGAATCTAAAGCCCAAATGGGCAGTTCAAGAGAGCACAGCCAATTGTATTGCAAAGTTAGCGCACCCCAGTAGCACCACGTAGCGGTAGATGAAGTGGAATGAGAGTAGGATGAATGTTTGGTAGAAAAGCAGGTCGAAAATATAAATGGAAACCAATCCTGGCAGCGACGACATTAGGTGGTAATTCAATCAATAATACCTGGAAATGACTGCCATCTGCATGTTCGCACACCGAATACGACGAACGAGTACTTGCCCATGTGAATGTTCTGAATTAGGGTAATCTTATGGACAAACACGGTCTCTATGATTTAGCTTTCCCTCCATATTGAATTGATAATGTATCCCACGCAAGCCACGATGAAATAACATTTTTCTAGGTGTACCTTCGTTTTGAGATTTAGCACGTGCGTTATCCTGGTGGGTGTGTGTGTGCGTGTGTTTTGTTATAGAATTTATATCATGGAAATGGTGTACATCGATCTTGCCAACGGCACAAAGTTCGCATGCTTACGCGAGCTTGGACATTTTTTTGGAAATTTAATTTCTCCTGACTCATCACAGATCCGAAAGTAACGAGGACAAAAATAAAGTTGGACCCCAAAATACATCAAACAACTTTACCGGCACGACAATCGCGTTCGACGCTGCGATCACAACGTCCATCACTGCAGTGACGTAGATGAGAAAGGCGTAACTGAAATGAACCACGCTATGATTATTGTAAACAATGATGAGAATATATGTGAGCAATAACTCGGATTGAGTATATGTGTTAATGAGATGACAACTACTGTGGAAATACTACTGAGAAATTAATCAGATTGACAGTTTCACTTGAAATTGTTTTGTTCATATGAAAGTAATATAAATAAGGTGGGGTACCTGCCCATGGCGACGACGTTGACCCTCCTCACTAGCACCACAAGCGTGACATTGAAGAGAAGGGCGAGGGTCGCCATCGTCGAGTTGAAGGCGATGTGCATCGAGGTATCAAATGCAGCCATCACCATTCGATGCGTCGATAGTGCTTGGAACAGCAGGTGCCTGAACCATACGAACATTCAACGTGCTGTTGGTAGCATTGATTCTAAACCAATGACACATCCTTTCTTTCTGTGAGGTGAATGGCAGTACTCCCCAAACAGCAACGACAAATACACATACAAAATCAACGAAGATATCTAAGAATTGAAGTTTTATTAAGCAGTGAAGACGCGAGGTTGACTGGATAGTGGGAGGAGTGATGAGTGGAACTGGATATGTACCCCCCTCTCGACCACTTTCGTGCTTATCAAGTTGATGGGGCGGAGCCTCGTGCCCTTCGAACCTCTGAGCTTCTCAGGCACATTCCACTTACCCTCAACAATTTCCGGAATCAGTCATCCAATGACTACGGTTCCACACAAATCTGTTTAATAATCAATTATTTTTGCATTGTAAGACATGCTCAGATGAGGATGAGTATGTGGTATTCATCAATGGTTCGCGTCAGGTCATCGCAACCCATTCCAACGATTAGACGGAGCACATCGAGTAAGAGACTCATACATTTCAATTTTAATTGTCTTGATTACTATTTCTCATACAGTATTTATGGCCTAAGGGTGAAAGGCGCCGCTGGTCAATCGTGGGGTCACGAGTTCGATTCCCCGCCCATGCCAACCAAGCCTTCTATCCCTCCGGGATCGATAAATTGGTATCAGTGCTCAGGATGCGCGAGGTAACATGCCCTAGAAGCAATTTGGACAGCGGGGTTACGTAGTCCAACCGATCAGTCGGCCTTACCGTCTGCAACACCTAGTGTAGTCGTCGCGAGACGACTGTTAAATCACTTGACGTGGCCGCACCTTTACCTTGTATACAGTATTTATACAGTCCTGTTGGGTCCCACCGTGAACATGCGTAACCCGGAGTAACTCGGGGTGACTCCGGGTGACTCCGGGTGACTCATCGTGACTCATGGATTTTACTACCTCAAGAATTTATTTAATCACAACAAGTCTATGATATTCTTGTTCAGCACGTCGTCCTCTATTGATCCATATACTTTATTAATTATATATTAACTTTTAAAACGCTACTTTTAATTAAATTGAGAGAGAGAATTATCGCGCTCCGCGTGGAATACCGTAGTTAAGAGTCTCACAAATTTTACTGACAATCGTGAACTGATTTTATAAAAAATAAAATTCGGGTTTTCTTGCTTTTTGATTGATGTTTGCTGTGTTTTTAACAAAAAATTAACTAAAATAAAAGCAAAAATCAATCAAAAAGCAAGAAAACCCGAATTTTATTTTTTATAAAATCAGTTCACGATTGTCAGTAAAATTTATGAGCCTCTTAACTACGATATTCCACGCGGAGCGCGATAATTCTCTAACTCAATTTAATTAATTGTAGCGTTTTAAAAATCAGTATTTAATTAATAAAGTACAATATATGGATCGATAGAGGACGACGTGCTGAACAAGAATATCATAGACTTGTTGTGATTAAATCCATGGGTCAGCATGGGTCACCCGGGGTCACCCGGAGTAACCCCGAGTTACTCCGGGTGATGCATGTTCACATTGGGACCCAACAGGACTGTATATCTCAGAAATATATCAGGAAAAAAACGTGATAAAATAAGATACCGAGTCAACACCTCATTTTGCCGTGGGAGTTGTTCCAAAGCATGCGTGAAAGTCATCTTATTTTCTCAGCTCATTGTGTTTTAAAAAACAAACGTGAAGGCTTATCTTGCACGCACATTTCCCTGTCAGAAAAGTTTGACTTCTATTGATACTCAAAAAAGAATTTGAGAGTCGTTGCAGGAGCAGAAGTCTATCGTCTTGTACTCGCACACGATCCGTTGATCTCTCCCACGTCCTCCTAGTCCACTTCTTTACTATAGTTGAATATGTGGGAGCGTACTATACTATATCCTATTTTCGCGGAATGGTCCTGCCTTTCCCCTTGGTTGATATGTGGGAGTGTGCACTGATAAAGCAGCTAATTTTCGCGGAATGGTGCTCCCTTTCATCTCACCGCCCCTGAACAGTTGCATTCGGCGCGAGATATATCGGAAACTTATGAATTCAGGTTTCCGATTTTTTTTCTCTGCATCTTGGAGGAACCTATTGAGCACATATGAATCATTAAGAGACGTTCCACGGTATTTTGCGCATACGCCGCGGATCGCTTTTCTGCAACCTATGCCAATAAGTTCAGGGTGAAGTCCCCATACCTAGAGCTGATAGCTGGCCCAATATGAGATGATTGGGTGCACCCTCCGTGAAATGCTGTGCATGTCCCAAAAAAACGAAATTTCACCCCCGAAAAAAGTACGTTCTTATAGGTGTTCCAGGCGTATTTTTCGATAAAAATAACGAAAAACATAGTTTGGAAGCGAAAGGTCGTCGTTGAAAGGTCGAAAAATAAAATTTTCATCATTTTTCGGTCACGGTCATATTTTCCCACAGCCATGAGAAATTTTTTATTTCATATTCGGATGCTACGTGCAAAACTACCTACTGTGTTAAAGTTTCACGCTTTTTCATCTGTGCGCTCGGATTCTACAGCTTCCCGCCCGAGGCTCTCACGGAGGCTTGCTGGAGAACGATGACGAGACATTTCGATATTTCAATGCGATATAGTCACTTTTACGTGCAGAATACGGTAAATTTCATCGCAACAATGGGAACCTGTTACAGGGATGATGAGCAAAATTGCATCCCCCTCCTCATTCCTATGCCATTTGTGTTCGTGGAATTTATTTACGGCATGGTAAAGGATCCCAAAAAATCCTTGAAAATTTCCTTCATTCAGGGACTAACGGCCTCGTCGGCATTTCTTCTGTGTTCATTCGTTCACAATCACCCGCAATTGACAAAGAAGAGAAGAGTACTTTTAGCGAAGATATGGTGAGAAAAACAGCGTAATGTGCTTCGTGTCTAGTGGTGACAAATCGGCGATCTTATCTTCTCAATTGGCGGCTCTATCGCTGCACAATCTGACGAGAGATCACTGAAAATTAGAACTGTTGATGCTGATTTGTCGTCACTAAGGTAGACTCACACGAAGCCTACCCATAGTGAGTTAGTATCATATACGACCCAATGTACTGACAAATCCTACCGCATAACCTCTAAAGTGCTTTTCAACTCCATCTCTTTTTTGCGGTTTCTGAATATTCTCCTTTAGAATAATCTTTCATTTAATTTCCTTCTGCAGGTATTCATCAAGAGTAGAGGAAATATTCACTCCTCCTCGATTGGAATCGGTCGAAGATGCTTATTTTGATGAATTGAGAAAGGCATGGAGCTGATTTTACTTGTATGGATATAAAGTTGTAAACGGCAAATAGTTATTATCAAAATGTGACATATAAGAACACCAACACGCAATCATCTGTTGATATTCACCACATATCGCAACGCTGTTACACATTCCCATCGGGAAATGAGATCGTGTACGCTTCGCACACACAAACATAAAATATATCAAACTGAAGTTCTAGGCCGGAACACATTAATTAATAACTTTATATAACATTCGTTAAATTACAGAGAAATTTCGAAGTTGAAAATGATAATTAGAGATACAAGGGGCAAAAGACAATCAGCGAGCAATGAAAAGGTTGAAAATGTAGCACATTGATAGACAACACCAACGAGATCAGAAGAGGAACGGATATATGGTTGAGTATAATGGTGAAATGCAACGGAAACTGGGTACTGAATCTATGACCTGGGATATCACACTCATGACACTGATTCATAAAATAAAAAATTTCATTAGTTCTCAATCTTTCGTATCAGCTCGATTCAGACAAGTAAATTATATGTCGGTCTGAATCGAGCTATAAGTTCGCTCTGCATCTCACGTAGCGACCATCTGCATCCGCGTGTTTTCTCACCGGCCAGATAGAAAATATAGGGTGCCGACGAGAGAGAGATAGCCATTACCCGAAATGAAATCACTGTATCACATTTCTCGCAGGCATCGGCGCATAGCAGTAGAGGAGGGCCGGATGGGCGGGTGGCCGGAGCCTCATCCGTCTGCCCAGTGCGAGTGCCGTTGCGGAGAATAGTATGATCTCACCGAGCCGAGCGATGCCTCGATCGCCGAATCTGCGAAGAATCCGAGTTTCCACAAATGCATGCGAACTGCTTTTGTAAAGCAGAAACTGGGGACTCGTTGAAAAAGAAATAGGCAAATACAATACCGCTCAAAAGTGTGCGATGCTAGCAGACGCGTGTATCGGACTCTCTCCTGCTCAAGAAACTTGTTGCCTTCAGCCGAGATACCGCAAGTATCTGAAAAAAGGGTTTCTTGATTGAGTTCCTATGTGAGTGGATTAAAAGTGAATCGAACCTGGATTCAACAAAATGAGGGCTTTGGAGAGCGCGAATGTGACCGAATCAAGACTGCATCTCGCCATCATCTCAATGAGATCGTTCGGTGAACTGGAAATGCAACAGTGATCACCCGTTTAGCAATGACATTGTTTCGGCCATTTCCTCTTTGCTACTGATATTTTTTCAATAAATCATGAGCTATCTTCAGCGTGCACATTGACTTCAGCTATCGTAGTATTCAATCTTTCTTCACCGTACCCTGTATCTCCGCCAACGACGATTTTGTCTCCATTCGAGTAGTGAATCTCCTTGCTCTCATTGCAATATGAATCATAGGCTGACGTGAAGACAAAGATAGCTAAGTGGGTGTGCTCGAGGAGAACACACTGAAAATATGTGAATATATAATATTTTGAAAAATAAAATCAATTAAAAAATGAAAGATACGACATGGTGGGAAAGGGGGGACGTAGAAACAAAACTGTGCAATGAGATAGACCCCCATAGATCCCTATTTGACATGGGCCTCTCTACATTTATTATTATAAGTACGTAATCTCTCACCTGATCGCAAAAAGTGAGCTTCCTGAAGACTGCGTGGCTTTTCGCGTATTCGATGCTAATTGACAGTTCGTAGTTCAGCCAGAATTCAGTTCTTGCGCAGTCGTTGATGAATATCGGGGAATCTCTGATTTCCTGAAAGTTCAGTAGGTTGGTGAATTTTAGAGGGTAACAACCGCACCATCAATGTCTCCTTATTCTCAATGGCGGGTGGTCGGGTGAGAATATCGAGCAGTGCGCCTCCCTTATATTCTCGACTCTTTCTCAGGCCATGCATCTTCATCTCCCTCTTGAGGAGAGCACGAAGCTAGAGGATTAAAATTTAACAAATATTTTATCATGTCATTTCGTTTTATCTTGTCGTACTTGTTCTGATAACCATTCGATTTGTCTCGTTTCCACATTTTTTTGACAACTGTTGGTTCAATACAAATGATTGTATCCTAAATAACTGAGTAAAAACATTTCAACCATCGTTTCAACCATCGTAAGTCAGGAATTCATATCGAATCGCCACGTACCTCCTCCTTGTCTAGTTGACCCTGAATTGACTTGGAGTCGTTTTGTGCTGATCCTGAGCAGACCTAGTTCGCATAGAATCCAGAGCACGAGGAGGATGTGTCGGGACGGGTCAACGCATCATCCAGCATTTGCCCCAGGTCATTGGAAGCGAAGCGGGACGGTGAAATGTCATTCTAAAAATGCATGCACTCCGTATTTTGCGTTTTTATCGTGCGGCCTAAAAATTTAACTAACCATTTTACTATTGTGAGATAATCACTAACTTGCATATAATTAATTGTTATTAAGTACTTCTATTCAGTATCGAACATTCTCGCGTATACGGAGACGTTCGCCAATGTTGCTGGCCATCGGCGAATGGTTATGATTTATACGGATGTCTCGTATTGCTGCGAAACTTATTGGACGACCTCGCAAATCACTAAATAACCTTTCGTGTCCATGCCAGCCTCAACACACTTCCTGAAGCGAAAGGCCCGGCAGACGCATCTTCTCTCTGAAAGTTAAAGGTAAACGAAAAGTCCAACCAGAATCAAGCGAATTTTACATCGACTAGTGAGCACGCTACTGAAGCCCTTCGCTAATGCCGACTGCTGGTCCAGTCTACGAAGTCCCTTGCTAATTAGGCTTCAAGATTCCGATAAAAATCTAATTGTGACTAGTTTCCACTCAGGAGATTTAGGAGTTACACTTGCTAAAGGACGAGTTGATGCTCACGTTTGTTGAATGCGCACTGGCCGCCTTTCTTACACGTATAGCTCCGACTGTTGACGATCGAGCAACGGAAGAAGAAGGTCTTACAGGAATAATGCATAATAATGCAATAATTCCGTAGTAGCTATACAAAGAGAACCCCTATGCAGCATTCCCTCACCATCCGTTGCAGCTCGGCACGGAGTAGTGCAGCCCGGTCGCCTTGTCGCTGCACACAACGCACTTCTCGTCGAATACACGGATCGGTCTGGGCGGCGCCGGTAGCGGCGAAGCGTCCTTGTTGCTGGCTGAGCACGGTTCCAGAGATGCCGAAAGAGTATATTGGACTTGTACAGGAGCAGGTTCCATGTGGGTAGTTTCGTGTTGAATTGTGACGACCTGTGGCGGATGCGAGTCGGCATCTGCGGCAAGGAATTGGGTAGAGAGCTGGGCCGTTGAGTACAGAGGCACGAAGGATACGATGTTGAACAGATAGGGATCGAGGGAGATTTTGGTATTTGTGGTCGGCGCCACGAAATCCGATGCTGTAATGTGGTAAAGGGAGAGGGTGGTCCTTGATCCACATCCGCCGTGTTGTTCGGATGATTATGAGAGGATCCCTGATGCCACTTAATTCCGGTTGCACACCTGCTTGCTGCGACGCATTCAGGGTTGGGCAAGTCATCATCAAACATACACGTTTCATTGACCATTGATTCAAATCTAGTCTATAAAATTGAAGACCGGGAAATGCGCCGCACATAACTTTGATCAAAACTTGCGTATCTGTTTCTCGATGGATAATCATTGGACATCGTAAACACGCTGATGTCCAATGTCACTGTCAAAGCCGAGCACTAGCTGCCCCGGACGGAAAACTTCTCGATAATGGTCAACACGACAATTGAGTTGTACGAAATCAAAGAGCTGAATGTATCTCCTTCGTCGACTTACCGAAAGCACAAAGCTGTCGATCTCAATGCTTGCATTTATATGATAGACAACGTTTTTTGAGCGAATCGCTCGTGTATTCGAAATACTTGAGAGATCACCAGGTGAGCTGGCGCCCCTATATCCTCCACATCGCTAATCGCTCCACATTGCTCGCTCTTTCTTCACAGTTCATCGAAACAACCTTTACTTGAGCAACTGCCGTATGATTTATATCTGATTTCGCCTCTAATTTTGGCAGATCTGAATAATGCGTAATGTTAATCCGTTTCAATGCCAATGCTTTCCCATACTTTTTATTTTTCCAATGAACATTTTTCCGGTGACATATGCCCCTCTTTGAAGATTTGCATCTTTACATATTCTCTGAATTGATGTGGATAAATTGCATTAACGAGTCTTTATGTGGCAAAAGGGAACACATGTCATCAGGAAGAGTGGAGGAAGGGAGTATCAATGGAACAATCGAGGGATTACTGGCACATGCTCAGGAGAGGCTAACCATTGCCTATGCACATCAAAGAGCTCTTTGTCTCGCACTTATTTATTTATTATTGATGAGAAGGACCGATGTTTTAACACGAAAGTACCAAATGCATCTAGTGTTTTTGCTGACTGAAATACCGTAATATCATTTGCTTTCTACATAATTAAGCGGTTCTGCAACGGAGGGCACGTTATAAAAAATGCCAAAGAGAAGATACGAAAATACTTCGTGTTTGAACCCGCCTAGGCCCTGTGTCATACCACTAAATCCATTAAATCGTTGGCCGTTTATGCACTAACAATGTGTTTTCAGACAAACTACGGCCATTTACGTTCGCTTCTTTATTGTTACGTAAAATGTTTGTAAAAGAGTAGTAAAGCTTTTTCTCTCGTTTCTCTGACCAATGAGAGAGTGGGCGAATTGAGGAAAGCTTGACGGAGACTAGTGGTTGGGGCGCGCGCGTTTCTCTACCTCTTGCAAAACATCACCTGCGGGCGGGAGTCGAACCTGCCTGCGTCGGCATGCCAGTCAGACATTTCTCTACGTCTTGCAAAACATCACCTGTTTCTCTCGTTTCTCTGACCAGTGAGAGAGTGGGCGAATTGAGGAAAGCTTGACGGAGACTAGTGGTTGGGGCGCGCGCGTTTCTAAACCTCTTGCAAAACATCACCTGCGGGCGGGAGTCGGGCATGGTGTCTGACTGGCATGCCGACGCAGGCAGGTTCGACTCCCGCCCGCAGGTGATGTTTTGCAAGAGGTAGCCAATGGGCATGGTGTCTGACTGGCATGCCGACGCAGGCAGGTTCGACTCCCGCCCGCAGGTGATGTTTTGCAAGAGGTAGATGCCCATTAGGCCATGGCAGCCTACCGCAGGGAACGCTTGGCGGAGACTAGTGGTTGGGGCGCGCGCCTTTCTTTACCTCTTGCAAAACATCACCTGCGGCGGGAGTCGAACCTGCCTGCGTCGGCATGCCAGTCAGACACCATGCCCATTACCATGCCAATGCAAAACATCACCTGCGGGCGGGAGTCGAACCTGCCTGCGTCGGCATGCCAGTCAGACACCATGCCCATTACCATGCCAATGGGCATGGTGTCTGACTGGCATGCCGACGCAGGCAGGTTCGACTCCCGCCCGCAGGTGATGTTTTGCAAGAGGTAGAGAAAGTCTCAAAGTTGGGTGCTAGAGAGTCGTTCAAAAGCTCAAAATGATCCTTACCACAATTCCTGATGATCCCCAAAGTTTGGTAATGATTTCTCGTAATTTGCCCTCAGGGCACGATAAAAAAGAAAATATGGATTTTCGTTCATCGGTGTGCTAGAGGGTCGTTCAAAAGCCCGCAGGTGTGGCTACCCTTCGCGTTGATACAAATATTTTGGGTTATCAACCCACCCAAAACGGAACGACGAAGTCATCATTTTTCTCGTCCTCATTATACTCAAATATAATTATCTTATTCATGTCCAAGTTACTCATGAGATATGTTTCCTGCAATCTCAAATAAACGTGACATTCATCGCGTTGTTTTCTCTTCGGGTGATCATATCAATATGGTTGGGAATATGACGTGCGATCGTTGATTGAAAATATTGCATCGAAAATCCTTGAACGATATTGAATATATGACTAATGAAGAACGCGTCCATGGCCATGCTTTACTCAGTATTCTAACAGAGGGAGATTCGCACTTACTCCCCACACAGATGGTTCATTGGTGCATGGATTGTTCAATCAAAGCTTTCTATGTCCGTATTGTGGGTTTTGCCTCTTGTTTTGTTGCTCTGTCTGTGTTTTTATGATATCACTGGCGAGAATCAGAATGCAGTCGAAATTTCAGCTCCTTCCCGTGTCTTTCCGTGATCAATTACGTGATGTTTCGCACGTCTAGGGAAACTCCGCCCGATGTTTCTCACTACAAAATGCTAAACTAACAGTCTGAAAATGCATTCTATTTTTTGTAAATCTTTGCTCTTAGCAGCCACAATCTATCAATAGCGCATAAATGGGCCGTGCATGATCATTGTCATCGATTCTTTGTGAATAGCATGTTCGATCTCAGCAACGGAAATGATTCAAAGCATGTCAGGTATGGCTGGTATGAGTAATCCAGTGCTTGTCATTGCGGTGTTTCTAGTGTGCTGTTTCCAGCTTACTACTGCGCAATCGAGGTTTAACAATAAGTGAGTCTTGTGATATTGCGCCCTTAATTGCATTTAGAAGCCGCCACACACTCATGCACAGCCAGTCTGGTAGCCTCGGCGGAATGAGGAGCAGTATTATCTACAGAAGACTCCAGTTGGACCCCGCATTGATGAGAAGAACATCGCCTGAAGAAGTGATCGAGACATATTCTAGAAGGTGAGAATCAGAAGTGGCGAATGAAGCATAATTGATAAAAGGTGAAGATGATGTCACATAATTTTTTTTCGCCGACTACACTAGGTCGTGCAGACGGTGAGGACTAATTCTCGGTGAAGTATAGACGGCTCAAATTTCTGAAAATTACTCCAAAAACTGAGTAGTTATCGATCGATACATCATAATGCATTTTTATTTTTATTGTTAATATATTTCTCAGTTCGTAATGACTGATGATAATTTAGGAGCCGCGAAATGGATGCGCTCTTGTCACGAATTACGAACGATGACGAGCCGTTATATTACCGCCTACAGAGAAGGATTGGAAAATGAAAATCTTGAAAATGAGATATTGTTGTAATAATGTAAACATAACCTAGTATTAATTTTTTTGCATGAATTTAAGTGTGAATACACATACATTATTGTGAATGTAACCGAACAACATGCTTAATTTGACAGAAAAACAATATTGAAAACCGCACACTATTAGTGATGAGAAGAAAAGAGTCAAGAAGAAACTAGTTTGGTTATTCAAATTTTGTAAGTCGACAAGTTACATGATTAAGTAACTTGTATACCTGCAAAATCATTAATGTACGTACTACAAATACGCTGGTACCTGTTACACTTGTGTAGACGGGCAAAAAATCAGCACGGATTTGAGAAGAAGAAGGGGTACACACTAATCCTGCGCCTGTTCTGAAACCAGATCTTGATCTGACACTCCATGAGATTTAGAGCGGCTGCGAGGTAGGCCTTGCGATCTGCGGTGATGAATTCGGACATGCGAAATTCCTGCAAGAAATGTAAGTATCGTCGTGACAAGAGGCGCGTGAAACGAAATCGTTCGGAAATCGATAATCAATGTTGTTCCCAGAAATCAAGTTCCAGAAAAAAGGGTCATAGCTGCATTGCACCTTTTTACCTTCTCCAGCTCAAACTTTATGCTGTCGGAGTACGCGCTTAGATACTTTCCCTGCGTGCGCACGCGAACTTCTGTAATTGCTTGATTGTGGAAGAAGTGAATGATACATTTTGCCGCTTCGACAAGAACCTTCAACACAACTGTGCGTGTTCATGTTTTCATTATCCGTCCAATCCACGAAATCCTAAAGTCTTATCGCCTTTAAGCGTGCCAACTTTTCGTCAAATTTTAGTGAGAGGAAGCCAACGAGCTATCAGTAAAGATAAATCAGCCTCTCTATTGCACTGACGTCACTGATAAGATTATGCGATTAATCAAGAAAGATTCCGCACTAATCAAGAACTTGGAAACAATTGCCAGCGGAACAATCGCCAACCGTGTTCACATCACAGATTAAGATGATTCTGATTAACTCACTGTTCGTGCCTGGACCAGTCCTGTATGGTAGCGTTATCGGATGAACTGGAGTCTGAACGGGAGCAGGAGTCGCGGCTGCAAAAAAACGAAACTTTGCAAAGGCGAATATATGGACACTATTGTCAAGATCGTGTGTGTTGGTGCCAGCAACTCACATAGGAAAACAATTATTGTACATATTAACGCAAGTAATCTGTTGTCCGTTCTCACCCGTAACGTAAGTCATAACATCGTTTGAGTAGCACATCGAGGGCACATCGAGGGCACATCGGTCTCTAGTGAATGCGCTACCTGCCCTCGCGCCTGATCCAACGAGATCGTCGGATACGGGTCGAAAGTGTGCCATATCTGCTATGAAGATCTTTCATAGAAACCCACTACTCGATTGACAATCGTCGTGCGACGAACCGTAGGCTGATCGCATCCGTCCGTCGTCGTGTCGATATACGCGAACCCACCGTAGTTACTGGTCACCCACGACGCTAACGGATCGCCGAAACACGGAAGCGAATTGAAAAATGTACGAAACGGAACTGTGAAAATTGCTGTATCTGGCGGCGGTAACTCACCTTTTTTACCTTGATACAGTATACCGCAGGGAACTGGGCATGGTGTGGTGTCACCATGCCCTGCGGTAGGCCGCCCTGGCCTAATGGGCATGGTGTCTGACTGGCATGCCGACGCAGGCCGGCTCTCCATTCCAGGGCGGCCTACCGCAGGGAACGCTTGACGGAGACTAGTGGTTGGGGCGCGCGCCTTTCTCTGCCTCTTGCAAAACATCACCTGCGGCGGGAGTCGAGCCTGCCTGCGTCGGCATGCCAGTCAGACACCATGCCCATTAGGCCAGGGCGGCCTACCGCAGGGAACGCTTGACGGAGACTAGTGGTTGGGGCGCGCGCCTTTGCAAAACATCACCTGCGGGCGGGAGTCGAACCTGCCTGCGTCGGCATGCCAGTCAGACACCATGCCCATTGGTTTGTTGGGGCCCCGGCGGTAGGCCTAGGCTTTTTGTTTGCAGGTAGCCAGTCAGACACCATGCCCCTGCGTCGGCATGCCAGTCAGACACCATGCCCATTACCGCAGGGAACGCTTGACGGAGACTGGTGGTTGGGGCGCGCGCCTTTCTCTACCTCTTGCAAGACATCACCTGCGGGCGGCATGGTGTCTGACTAATGGGCATGGTGTCTGACTAGCATGCCGACGCAGGCAGGTTCGACTCCCACCCGCAGGTGATGTTTTGCAAGAAGTATTATGGCTACCACTAGCATTCCCGATCACAGAAAAGAGTGGGCATGGTGTCTGACTGGCATGCCTACGCAGGCAGGTTCGACCCCCGCCCGCAGGTGATGTTTTGCAAGAGGTAGAGAAGACTTTTCGGACTCATTGGGGTCGTTGACCCTCGACTCATAGGGTGGAAATATTCTCTCAGATGGAAATTGGGATTGTATAGCAGCGGTAACTACAGGGTAAAAATGGCTAAAGGAAACTCCGGCAGATTCCCATTCCTCGCACACAGTAGCAGTTGCAAACATATAATGTTATTGGTTGCTGCAGGAGGCGAGATTGCATTAGATATCATATATGGAGGATAAGAAACGATGGAGATAGAATATGGAAGAACAAATAAGTGAGAGAAATATAGGTCAACTGTACTCATTCACATACAGTGGGTTGTGACGCACGACATGGCATTATAAAAATATAACCAAATATTAGAGTGAAGATGAATTTGGCTGCTGCCGATGGCAACAATGCGTTAGAGTGAACGTTATCTTTACAACCGCACCAATCAACTATCTTGCTCCCCTCCAATTTCGTAGTCTGCGCACTACGACCAATTGTTGCACGCTTGCACGATACAACATTAGGATTCGATCACATCAAGGTAATCTCATATACTAAGATCCACTTCCCGTGGGGAAGTGTGATTTTCAGTTTGTGACAAACTCAAACCAGGGCGAATTTGGGTCCACCCCTTCGAAATCTTTCTCACGTCTTCGCCTAAACCCGATATCAATAAAAGTGGAGGAATCAATCTTAGATCTGATTTCAATAAACGAGAGGGAATCAAATCGTTACCCAAATTCGAGCCTGGGGCTTCTCGAAATTAGTTCGCCGGGTATTACATCAATAGTTGCGTGCTAATATTTATTCGTTGTCAAAAGAATCTCTGATACTGTAATACAAGCATGAAATTCAACTATAAGCAGCAAAACATTTTCGTATAAATCCTTTTTACGGTTATTACGCAAGGAAGCTATTCTAAGACAGTGATAATGACTTTTGAATATACAAAATGTCATTTTTCTTACATTCCTTTTTCTGTCATGTGTTTGCTCGAATCCCCAGGCGCGAATTTGGGTCAAGATTTGATTCCCTCTCTTTTATTGAAATCAGATCTAAGATTGATTCCTCCACTTTTATTGACATCGGGTTTAGGCGAAGACGTGAGAAAGGTTTCGAAGGGGTGGACCCAAATTCGCCCTGGTTTGAGTTTGTCACAAACTGAAAATCACACTTCCCCACGGGAAGTGGATTCCTTTACTTTTATTGATGCGTAGCATTAATTCATGCTATTATGATACCTTGAGGAGAAACCAAATTATACTTGAACCCCCCTGAATGGTTTTGCGAGATCACATAGAAACGGCAAAATACGATACCCGATCCGAAACGTGAAACAATTACAAACCAAAAAGTAGTCAGATTTACGAGATTTTTTATGCCTACCGTTAAGTAATCTGCAATTTTTTGGGAAGAGAAAAAATGATATGCTCACAGAAAGACGCTTGGCGGATATTTTGAGGAACTGTTCAACACGCAGATTGCATGAGTAACAGAAAATAATTATAAAAGCCTTAGAGAACCTCCCTTAGAGGTTATCGCATAGACACGGAAAAACCACTTTGAACGATACCCAATTCGACCGTGAATCCATGTCAAACCAAGCATGAAAACACCCAGTGAATCCGGAACCAGTCCAAATTAATTCCAGAACAGCCTGTGAGAATGATCTTCGAAACTGGAAGCAACCTTGATCCGGCTTGGTGCAGGTTTGGTGCCATTGTGGTACCATTCTGGCATCACCATGCAATGAGCGATATTCGTGAAGTATTAGTTGTGTATAGTTCGCACAAAATGGAAACATCAGAAACATACTAGGGACAATATACAGACAATCATAGACAATAGATCGCATTCGAACTGTAATCTAAATTCATAATCGAATAATAATATAATCAAAGAATCACCTGATTTGATGTCCGATCCTGAAATTATTCCAATGTTTTCCGCGTTGTTAGACTTCATAAGTAAAAAATACGCTAACTATATTTAGTACCACACTGGTATTTTACACGGAAAGCTAAAACCGAAGAGGAGATGAAACTGCATTGTCTTCTCAGGAAGTATAATGCAATCACATTTGAGCGCGCCAGCATACTCACTCGCTAGTCGTATAGCGCCTCAAGAACTCTTCACGAAAAGGCTCCCATAGCCTTGTCGTTATCCATATTGGCCAGCGATTGGTCGACAATGGGTTCAAATCCCGCCCGTTGCGTTAGTTTTGCAGCTTTAAGATTTTTTTGCATTTTTTTCGGTCGCAATATTTTAGAAACCACTTCATAAATTTTGCTGAAACTGGTTATCAAGGGGTATCTTGACCAGCTGAACAAAATGACGGGGGTTAGACATCAAAGCAAAGACTTTCAGACCCGAATGGGCATAAAATCAGCATTTTTCACTATTTTTTGACTCAAAGTGCCGACAAATCGGCTTAAAGTGATGGTAACCGGTTCATTCGAAAAAGTGAACTTCGAATAGAGCCAGAAAGCTTAACTTCCAGAAACTAGGCCATAGTATCAATGCCGAAGTGGGTCTGGAAAATAGGTGGACGGGGTTGTTTGTCACACCCCGGGGTACCCGCCATTTGGCTCCCCGATGAGATAGCGGGCTGAAATTTTTTTTTGGAGCATTCCCAGACCATGGGCACAAAGTTTGCCAAGTTTGATGAGCTTGCATTTTGAAAATTCGTATTGGATGATCCCATTCAGAGCCGAAAAAATCGAAGGAAAAAAATAAGTCTAAACCCAAATTACGCCGGCGCTATGCGCCGGCGTCAATTATATAGGCTAATTAGGGAGCTATACTACTTCTCAGAGTGATATACCGTCGATCGGTGATGTCCGAAGCCGAATCTCTGAAACGGAATTCCATGTGGATCACTTCTCGTACATGGTGGAAAATACTATCTATCGTTGAGCGAAAAGGCCAAGAATTTCTGAAAGACCCTTATGAGACGAGCATATTTATGTTGAGAATTAAATTAAATCATAGCTGAAAAAGGTTATATTGTTTATAATTTTTAAAAAACTGAAAATTTGAAAAGTGCTTATTTATATGATGTACCGTAATATCACTACGGGAATGTAACATCGATTGTCGAATGATTTCGTTTACTGTTGGCACGTTGTGCGAATTTATTCCCAGAGTACAAAATGAGTGCATCGGTCACGAAAGCCAGTCATCGCAGATACACACATCACTCAAGGAGAAACGACTAGACTCAAGTTACTAGACATGATATTTCAATCGGCAGATGTCTCAACGAAACAGGAGATTAGCTGTTCGGAGAATTGTCGGAAAATTAACCACGTTTCTTGCACGTATCTTCATCAACAACATCGTATCATTGAGGAGCAGGTATACCTTCGCTGTGAATCATTCAGTATTTCCCTGAATACGACTCTGTGCTTATGGTTCTAGTCGACAACGGCAACCTTAGAGGAGGAACTTACACACTTTCCACTGAAGGATTTTGTTTGCATTATAATACATTTATCAAGAGTATGCTCTGATGTGCCTGACTGACCATTCATGCCTGACTGACCATTCTGACCGTTCATTTCAAATGTGTGAAATGGAATCAGCATGGGTGCAAGGCAGGTTAGGTTATCACCGTTGTCGAGCATCGAAACAAGGCTACGTGGTTAGTAGGGGGGGAGGAAGAAGGGGGCATTTGCTAGTACAAAATGACGATCGCTCGATCCAATTCATCACCCACCCATTCACTTTCAATGCTCACTCCATCGGCAAGCGCCATTGACATCCATCAAGTATACAACTTTGCCGGACGACGTGAGACGTGAGAGCAGCACATTATTCACGAGAGATGTTGAATCAAGAACGAATATCGTCAATCCGTTCTTGCCAGACAGAGAAACGAGATACCACGCGATTAGAGGAGATGCAGGTGTCGAATCGACATCACTATTTTTAACCATCTTTGTTATCTGTTTCTTACCAATTTCGAGATACCCTTCAAAAGAACGGATATCAATCTTCAGTCTCTTGGTCTCCCGTTCATGTTCCGAGCATGTTTCCCTTTGATACGAAACTTCATCGGATATCAAGAGACCGAGAGAAGGACAAGACATGAATTCTCGATAACCTAGAAGAGGCTTTGAGTAGCTCAGGCAGCCTCTCGAGCATCTTCTTCCACCTATCACTCATTTTTATCTTCCACGGCTCCTCAATCTGGTCTAACAACTTCCTTCTCCTCCCATTCAGGAATAGTATCTATCGGCAACATGCCTTACCAAGACCAGGATCGTCTGAGGGAGGTCTTCAATCGATTATAAATCGTTCATCGCTACACTTCAACTTTATTCCTTTATCGACACATGGTTAGACACACTATTCAACTTTTCCACACCACAAACTTGACGGGTTCCTGTTTGAATATTGTATTGTGAAAATATAGCAACCTCGTTTCAAACGATTTATTCATATATTCGGGTTTTTACTGTTCATTGTCCTTATTCGTCAAGATATTTAATGGAGATGTCCTTTCGCGGCCTAGAAAGAAACGTGTATTGGAGAACGATCCAAAATGAAAAAAGAGTGCTCGATGTCACGAAGGCACTTTCTCGATCATGGAGACAATGAAAGTGATCTTATCAACGGTCAGCTTCGAAGTAGTTGTTTTTCTCCTATTGAAAAAACTCACCATACATAGATAGTACAATTATCTTTGATTTTCTGAGCCCGGTTCGTTTCGTTGGTTTCCCCGGTGTGAATCACAATCTTCCATATATGAGGCCGTTTGTGATAGGATCAACAAGGCCACAACAAGGGTCTAGAACAGGTAAAAAATCCGATATGCCCAAAACTATTTTATTTCTCACTTTCATGATCTCTCTTATAAAAATTCGATTTCTACGAGCGAAAATACGCCAGAAACTCCTATAGAAATATTTTTTTGAGAATATGACTTTTTCGACCCTGATGCCGTCGTCGATGAGGATTTTAGGGTCGAAAAAGTCATATTCTCAGATAAATGTGACTATAGGATTTTCTGGCGTATTTTCGAGCGTAGATATCGAATTTTTATATGAGAGATCATGAAAGGGATAAATAAAAAAAGTTAGAAGCGAAAAACATCAAAAATCGCGAGTTTTCGGCACAAAATGCGATGAAAAACCATCACCGTAGACGTGAAATATTGAACCCCATTTACCAAAATGATTAGAAAAGTATGCTTTTTCTTGTATTAATGGGTTTTCGCTTACAACTTTTCTTGTCAAAAATCGATCATAACTCGAGAAGTGATGAAGCTAGAGCCTCTCCCAAAAGTTCGTTTTGTAGAGAATTAAATTCTGGTCGAAGACGCGAAATTTCGGTCAATTTTGTCCTTTCCGGACAAGTTTTTATCGCAGAAACAGATTTTGGCCAAATTGACGTCGTGCCGTACCGGGATTCAGAAGGCTCGGATCGAAAATCGGGCTCCACCAATCGATTCAGAATAAAAAGTTACCCCTAGGGCCAACTTTTGGGCATATCGGATATTTTTTTCCTGTTCCAGACCCCTTGTTGACCCTACCGCAAACGGCCTCATATCGCTTCCAAGTAGGGTTGTCAGAATAAAGAGGAAAATGAAGAGGACATTCGCATTATCACGGGTAGAGATGCGGATTGAAGAGATGAAGAGGGAAATGAGGAGGGGTTTTTCGCTCTCTCATTCGCCCTCTTCATTGAAGAGCGTGCGGTCAAACGAGCTCTTCAATGAAGAGCTCGGAGGAAAACCATCATAGTGGATTATTCTCGATTGTTAGAGCTCTGTTATTTTGCAGTTAGCACAATTTTGACATGATCTATTGTCTGAAATCAGGTTTTCATGAAAATAGCTTATTTGAATCCACTCTCCGGTATTTTTGATGCCTCAACTCGGCTGTTTTGATTCGAAAACAACCAATAACCATCGCCAAATAGATCACTTGATGTGTGGAGGGAAAAATAACAAGAATCTCGTTCTCAATCTTGTGAAAATTACGAAATTTCAATGTCCAAATAATCACGAACTGTGTTGTGACCAATTGTGTTCCTAAGAACGTTCCTAAGCTAAAGCCGAAAAATCAGATCCATAACTTTAATCCCGAGCTAGTTATACGCGAACTCTTCAATGAAGAACGGGCCCTCTTCATTGAAGAGGTCGCCGATCCTTCCCCTCTTCAATGAAGAATGGCACCGCGCGCCCGCGCGTGTGGTAGTGAGAATGAATTCTTCATTAAACCTCTTCATTCCGCATCCCTAATCACGGGTGAGCAAATCGGTGTCATTCTTCATTGAAGAGGGTGAGGGATCGGCGAGCTCTTCAATGAGCAGCCCGTTTCACCATGATGAACATGGTCAATGCAAAAGATATTCTTTTTTTTTTTAGTCAACTACATACTTCAGGAACAGATTAGTAACTGATAAGCAAAAAATTAGACTCAAAATGATCAAGATTCCTCAACTGAATCGGCTTTCTGTTAGCCCATCATTGCTCTTCATTGGACATTCTTCTTTAATTGCTCATCAGTGCAAACAATTTTGATGAACGCCTAGCTGATGTTGAGCATTTCTGTTTTTTTTTGTGAACAAAGACCATTTTCGGGGTCAATTTCTTGATAGCCGCATCTCCAAGCTATATGTATTCGTTGGTTCGAAATGTCTAAATAATCAAAGCATTGTTGATTTTTCGAGAGCCGAGTGTCTCCTTGTAGACCACATTCGTGCGTCCCCTTTCTCGTTTCCGTATATGATATCATCGCTCCATGTTAAAGCGAATTTCGATGAAATAGCTCTGATCTGCACGGGTCAGCTCATAATTCCGTTATTGTCACTGATAACGTTGGCGATTAGCAATGTTTGTGATTTACCTCCGTCATTGCATTCTATCGTGAGAGAAAACACGTGATTCAGGCTCTCAATAAACGTCAAATGCACACTGAGCCCGACAAATGGAGGGATATTTTAGTTTGAGGGATAATTGCAATGTTCGAATCGACCACTCGGCATAGAGACAACGAGAGAATTCATTGTTATTGGTGTAATTGATCATGGAACAACCTTTCATAATTCAACTCAGCTATTTCTGGGGCCGCTCCTTCCAGTAATCCGATGATATCACCAAAAGCCGAGAACAGAAGAGAAGTTCATGGTTATACAGTGGCGTCTTGACTTCTCAAAACTCCTAATAGAAACGGATGGTTTCATAACAGTCGAATCCTGCATTTCCCACCCCACACCCTTTTGCTCTTGATCTTGCTATAATGAAGCGCCTAAGTTCAAAGGGTTAGTCATTGTTATTTACCCATTATGAAGAGGAAGAAGGGCAAGTTTTTTCTCACTTTTTCCTCTCCGTCTACAACGTTCACAAGCAAGTAGAAAACTAGTTTGATTTCCTTCGTCGAATGATCGGAAAAACAACAATACCACTATTCAGAAATTCATCTTCCTCTTTTTTTCATTCTCCATCGTTTACCGAGAACGTATTTTTCAAACTAAGTATTTCGGACTTTTCGAAGTTGCGTTGTCGAGCTCGCTTATCTCGCACAATGTTTATGTGCATTTCTCTCTGATTCTAGGAGTAATGTAAGCGATAACGTCAATTTACAAGCGTGATAACAGAGATTGCAGTACCCAATTTGATATGATGGACAAACAGGCTATCTGGCATTTATGAACACTTGTTCGTTGCACATGGCTTTCGCATCTGGAGGACGTGAATAAGAGTCCGATTGCAGAAACTGTTAAAACAAAATAACGAGCAATTCTGATTGATCGGTACTTATCTTCCTCTCCCTTCCATTGCAATCTTCATTTCGATATGTGTGATGATGACAATCAGTTCAGCTGGCTATCATAATCGCGGATTACCCACGTTGTGTGGTAATTCACAAGATGATGAAGTGATAAAGACGAGAGATTTTTCTCCTCCTCTGGCTGCATATAAGATGAAAACCCGCCTTTATGGCTAATGTGAAAGTCTCTGCGCCACTTTTGATATTTTGAGCGTAGATCCTTCATTATTCCGGATTCATGTATTTTCACGTGAGCCCACTTCGGCCACTGCTTTGGTCCGACTCGGTCGTCCCCACCCCTCCCCTGTCTACTTCTTTCCAAGAAGTGTATTCATTCATTTATTATGTATTCATTCCGTCAGGTAATAACTGTGTGGTGTAACAATAACTGTAACACGTTAACCAGGTAATAACTGTGTGGCTTAGAGTAGATCGGAGGTCCGTCGATTGTGTCGAATCGGGTAGCGGTGGTGGAAGGGGAGGTCAAATATCAGAGATGAAGAGTTAAGCCAACTACGTTTAAAATAATTGGGGAAACTAGAGGGTGGTTGAGAGCTAATACCAGACACAAATCTACGTTGTCCCCAGCTGGTCAGGTTTAGAGCGCTCAATCGTTCAGAGTATGAAACACATTTGCGAGCACAACGAGAGTACAATCTTCGCGTGAAATCATGCTGAACTTTCTCAATGTCCTCAGTTAATTATACATAATGGATAGGTTTCCACGTCATAGAATAATACTCGAGGTTGGGGAAAATGATAGTGGTGAAAGCATAGATAGGCATGTGCTATTAAATTACTTGAACATCAAATTCGTTAAGGTACGTGTCTTTGATACTATACTTTAGAAATGTGAAAGCGGAAAGAGAGAGATAGAGGGAAAGATGTAAACACAAAGATCCTATAACAATAACTATCTCCTCATTCGTATTTATAATATTGATTCATTTTAGACTCCATCCAGGAGCTAGTGGCAAAAAAATCCTCAAACTTTTTTCCTAGAATGAGGGTGCCAAGTGCTGATCCCGAGTGCCATGTTCGTCTCGAGAGTTCTATCATAAAAAATCCGCATTCAACAAGTGCAAATATGCCAGAAAATCTACTAGTCGCGTACTTCTGAGTTAGTGACTTTTTCGACCCTCAAAAACGGTGGTATACGGTAGGTCAGCCAAAGGCGACCTGAGGCTTTAGCTAATGGTGCCGGCGATCACCTCTTGGGACCTCATTCGCGAAAAATAGTAGAGAGGGAATCAATTTTTGGACCTCTGCCCAGTTGCACCACTAGCTCGTGGACGGTATCTTACAATGACATTAGGTATTGCAAAATTTCTACGAGGGATATGCAATGAACCGTTATGAAAAATATGGAATTTGGCGACAGACATTCCACTGCATGATCCCGGAGTTTCCTCTCTCGGATGAGGCCGATCTCCTACACTTTGCTCACCATCCGTCCATCTATGCGGAGTACTCCGTCTCCAAAATTGTTGCCGGCTAC
The DNA here is from genome assembly GCA_036245825.1 of Pristionchus entomophagus. Classification (NCBI taxonomy): domain Eukaryota; kingdom Metazoa; phylum Nematoda; class Chromadorea; order Rhabditida; family Neodiplogasteridae; genus Pristionchus; species Pristionchus entomophagus. Next base: position 37,538,298 of record BTSX01000006.1, read on the forward strand.
GCTGCAATCCGACCGTTCGACAGGTACGACATTGCATTTGTCATTGCATTTTGACTTGGCTTAGTTTCTATTCCAGGCTTGCTCAAATCGATTGGTGCCACATCAGTCAACACAAATCATGCAGTAGACCCTCCCCGAAATGTGGCAGCGAGGCTGATCCACTCCTGTTCTCTGTTGTCCATTGCCTTTGGATTTGCATCATACCTCAATCAATCTCCTCTCACATTCATCCACTTGACAATTAATGACCTCCGTCGTACTGCCGTAATCTCACCTGATCTGGCATGCACTCAACTACGAGCAACGTAATCACCATTCCATCACATCAATCGCAATTCATATGCGCGTAAACTATCAAACTACCGAATGCAAATCTTCTACAAGAACTGACTGATAGATCCGTATCCCAATATATTTATTGATTCGTTAAATGATGTTCCAGTAAGCGTATAGCTATTTGAGATGTTAAATGTACCTACAGTACCGCCGGAAAGTTGAATAGTGTATGTATGTATCTCATCTCCTTCTTCGTTCCTCGTATTTGAAGCAAAATCGTCAGCAGAATACTGCCATGACGCCAACCTACAGATATTGCTTGGCTTTTTGCCGCATTCAATAATTTGAATATAATGGGCGTCATTTACTTTATTCATCGTCTTCGTACAAGACAATTAGAATCTCATTAAATAAGTTGTATTAATGAATCAATTTTTGTCAATCAACCATCAATTTGTTTTGTGAAATCCACAATGAATTGATGGAAGATGGTGACTGACGGAAAACGTGCAATGCAAACTCTTTGTTCTTCATCACGAAACAACTCTCTGTTGTTCGTTTGAACAGCGATTCCCGACACTCGAAAACAGATTCTCGTTGAGCAATGGTTCGTTGATGCAAATGAAATGAATGGAAATCAATTATCATCTCTACACTCAGGGCTCAATCACTATTATTGAACTCACTCGGATAGATTAAAGACAAAATACCAGAAAAATATGGTCTGATTAATGGACCCTTTTTCTCAAGAAGATAATTTTTTTCTGCCGCAACGGAACCAACAAACCATCCATGTAAGAAAGAAATATCCACAGCTGAACATGCGGAAATTCATTGAAACAACTCGGCCGAAACTCCTATAAATTGTTGACTGCTACAGAACGAGTCACCGAGCATTCTCATCATTTTCGGGAAATGCATCTTGTCATCTCTTTCGCGTCTTTCGTGGCGCTCGCCAGTGCCCAATGCACCGGAAACGATGCCCCTCAGTGAGTCCGTTAATTGCCAGACTATCACTTGCCTGACTGACCTATGACACACACTTCTTTCAAGATGCACTGCCTGGAAGAACAATGGATACTGTACTAACGCAGGCTATTCAATCGATATGAGAAAGCTGTACTGCGGAGTGGCGTGAGTGGAGTTATATTGTTGCAAGCAAGATCAAGTGGTTGTTTATTTGAATCACCGGCAATAGACAGATGCTTGCTGATATTAGAATTTTCAATTAAAATTGCTCGCTGCATGAGCTTGTTTAGTGTTTTTGATCTAATCGATCCTCGCAGGTGTGGATTGTGCAACACCGACGGAACTCAGACTGCGGCGGGTGGAGGCAGGAGCTACGGCAGCTGCACCGATAAGAATGCCAAGTGAGTGGATTACCATGCACCGCCCCCCTCCCCCTCGGGTCGGTTCCGTCAAGCATCGTTCCATTGTGAACCAGATAAGACACACTATGGTACAGATAAATAATAAATGATTTCGATTAGCTGTGCAACGTGGAAAGCGAACGGATTCGTAAAGAGCCTTATCGAATCCTGCTAAGCGGCGATTGATGAATTAACTATTGACCTTCTGTTTCAATACTTGAGCCAGTGAAATCATTACAATTTCGAGGAGCTACGGTATGTAGAACTGACCACACTAAAAACACCCACGTTCAGTTTTCGTTCAAAAATTCCGTTCTCCTTTTTTTGAATAGATAAAAATCAGTTTAATGTTTGCCACAATTAGGAAGTGATCCATCTCAATATGCGCACCATTCAATTTGTCACTTTTTGACAGTCGATGGGGAAGCACTTAAAAATTCCAATTTATGTTTCTTATTTTTTGTCCACCCCAATTTGCGGGAATTGATCGGACATGTCACGGTGAAATATTTTAATTAAATGGAGAAAATGAAAGCAAAAAATAAGAAAATTGAAAATAAACTAGGGATTACGGTAGAAATTACCTACCTACCGCATACTACCGTAATCACTGAATTAAAGCTCTCGTTTTCTCCATTTTAAAGGAATATTTCACCGTAACATGTCCGATCAATTCCCGCAAATCGGGATGGATAAAAAATAAGAAACAAAAATTGAAATTTTTATGTGCTTTCCCATCGACTGTCAAAAAGTGACAAATTGAACAAAATTGTTCACTTGTTCGGTTTTGTTTACGAAGTATTGGGGTGTCCCAAAAGTCCTGTCGTTTTTTTTTGAAAAATATTTTTTCAACTGTAAAGAGCCTTATCGAATCCTGCTAAGCGGCGATTGATGAAATAACTATTGACCTTCTGTTTCAATACTTGAGCCAGTGAAATCATTACAATTTCGAGGAGCTACGGTATGTAGAACTGACCACACTAAAAACACCCACGTTCAGTTTTCGTTCAAAAATTCCGTTCTCCTTTTTTTGAATAGATAAAAATCAGTTTAATGTTTGCCACAATTAGTAAGTGATCCATCTCAATATGCGCACCATTCCGACTTCCCTTCTCGAATTGCATCATCACTATGAAACTTGCCATTTCAAACACATTATTCTAAAAATTTTCGAATTTGATTAGGGAAATCGATCAAAATATTTACAAATAAATCAAAACGTTGAAAAATTAACATTAGAGCGCAATCGAAGGGGGTAAAAATATATAACTCAAAAATCGACCTGAAAAATGGTCATGATTTTCACATATTCTTGATTATTTCTGAGTTCTCAAGCGATATTTTTAGTTCGAAAATTGCATTTAAAAGTCTGATTCCTACTACTACTATGGTATTTGTTTGGGCTTCGGAATGTCAACCGCCTCTGTTTTATGAATATTTTAAAACAAGGTCGAAAAACATACATTTTATATTATTGTTTCACCATTAGGCAATCTCATGAGCTAATCGAAGTCGAATAAATTAGTGCAGGAGTACTTGCACTTATTAACAACGAGTGAGAGATATTGCGACCTACGGTTCTCTTGAAATAATAAAAAGAAAAACGGCGACAAGACTTTTGGGACACCCTAGTACAAACGCTTTTTCTCGCCTCAAAATGTATATGTGTTGTTTCTATCTAAAGAATTGTATGTCGGCCAACAATCTTCTCCGCAGTACTGCTGCGGGACGTGCCGTCCGATCGTGATCGGAGGCCTGACGACCACGGCGTCTTCTGGATCGACAACGTCTGCCGGCGGCTCACCTGGAGGATCAACGACTACTGCTGGTGGAGCGGGAGGCGCCACAACCACGGTCACTCCGGCTCCCAGTGGAAAGAAATGAAGAACACATGGCTCATACTATAGATGCATTGATAAGTAAAGCAAATTAACTGATCCGTGGTGGCACATGCATCGATACGCACTACATATACTTACACAGGACAAACACCTCGTATGATCTGTTATGATGATCACACCAATTGGGAATAACGTTTTTAAGGTCACTGATATGTTATGTACCCCTAGGGTGATTATGTGGGAACTTTGCGTCAATCAATTGACGTACGTTAATTGTCTCCCTCGAGTCTGTGATTCATACCTCGAACTTTCGTCACGAGTTTATATATTTTGTTCGGAACGCTTATCCCACCTCATTTGTTTCCTGTCTATCATTCAAGGATGCACGCTGCGGTGATCGCAATCGAATCGTGCAATGTTGGTTAGTCAATGCATAGAATTGACTTCGCGCCAGCTTCTCCACTTTCTCAGTGCTCGGACTGCTACTCAACTCGCTTCTGCTCTTTCTCATCGCACACTGCGGCAAAGGCCACCTCGGAAACTACAGAAGCTTGCTGAAAACATTCGCGAGCAATGACATTGCCATGGTGGTCGTACACGCTATCGTACAGCCGGTATCGAGAGTATGTTTCCATGATAAAAAATCTATGTTACACGCAGCTTTCTCTGCCGGTTCCGCTCTCGGAATCTTTTCGAACACTTTTCCGGAGGACAAGGTGTCATGAGAAATTGTAGATTTGCGAATGGGTCAACTTACAGATAGTTCAAGCAAGATGGGGTTTTTTAAAAGTTATATTTTACATAGTAAGAATTCTTCATGGTCCAGAGAATTGATTCAGTTTAGCAAAATTGTTGTTCTTCAAATGTGCCTGATTAAATGAATATAAAGTATGACTACAGCAGTTTTAGTACATCATTGCCCTCGCCTGTGCGTGGTTCACTGTGCCATTCACGCTGATGAATATCAACTTCCTTCATCGATTCTGGTCCGTTCGGAGGTCAGTTCTATTTGGAGAAAGAATAATGCGAGCCTGGTTCAGCCCTAGTAAAGTCGTGCGCTTCTCACGGCCCTCTTCGATTATCCTATTCTCGCTCTACCCAATTTTCATGGCTATTCTCTGGTTTGGCTACTTTGTGAATTTCTCATCTCATGATTGATCGGATATTGAGGTATTGCGCATGCTTCTCTCTAGCCGACAATCCCATCGGCAAAGAGATTCTGAATCGATCGGAAGCTTTAGCGATTGAAGGAATCGCAATTGGTGATGGATGGTTGGTGCTCCATTTCTGGGTGAGGCGGTAGATTCTATACTCAGTTCGATAAAATTGGTTGGACGGTCAACCTAATTTATAAAGCAATATTATAGGAACTAACAAAATACATCAAATGATGGTCTGGGTTGCAATATGTTGTTTTGAGGAGGGCGATGCACTTCACGTTCGCGGTTTAATAACTCAGCTCGCCGGAGGATCCATCATTATCGTCAACTTTAGCATTGCAATCATGCTATGTTCCCTGACAATACAGAGTCTGCAATCGGAAAGCACATTGTCAGCCAGCTACAAGCGGCTCCAATTCACGATCCTACGAGCACTCTTCGCCCAGGTTCGGACAAACATACATACATACATACATACATTTATCATGTCAGGCAGTTGACGCCAGATGGGGATGGATGGTTTCAGATAGGTTTCGGGTCGCTTCTTCGTTCGCGAGAGAATCATTTCGTCTGGGTGGGGGTCAAGGGATCGGTCTTCTTTCCATTCACAGACCCAAGAGATTGGCTGGAGAAAGGGTTGCGATCATCCAGGACGATAGGACTTGATGTAGAGTGTTCATTGTTGATGACGGAAGAAGGCTCCCGTGATTTTAGAACTGAGTCCACCAAACTCGAGTCATCAATCGCGAAACGAGACTCGACGAGAATGGTATCTGAGGGACCAAACATCAGAGTAGGTCATACCCATCACACGGTGACCAGAGTCCGGCTTGGATGGGGATTCCGATCTTGTTGAGTTGATGGAGTAGACGAGGGGAACTAGAGGGATTCCATTCTCTATCAGAGAGAAATGGAGAAGGACCGCTCGCGACGACTAACAAAAACGAGAATCGGACAGATGCGTGAACAAATATGAATGTATTATTCCAGAGTGCGATTCCCATTGTTCTCGTGTATATTCCCTGCGGAGTCGGCATTTCGCTGCCGTTGTTCTGATCCTGCTGAAACGTAAAACTTAAGTACTTCAAATGGCCATAACTTGCTTTAAAATTATGCTATAGACAATTCCAAAAAAATATTAGAATGAGAGGGCATAGGGGAACATTTCATATGTTGATGATGTCATTCCTGATCCATGCGCCGGAGCGGGGCGGTCGGTTTTCCAAAAAAGTGATGTAACTTTACAAATACCGATTTCTCCAACAAGCGCCAATAAACTTTTCAAAGTACCTACTGGTATCTTACACCACCGCAAAAATCAAAGGAATCGGAATAATGAAAAAAGTGGGCGGCCTTGTGTACAAAAATCCTGCGATTTTGGCTTTTTAGACGTTTTTCAAGCATAACTTTTTTCTTTCACGCTTTCATGAGCTCGCATATTGAAATTCGGAATCAGCGCTCCAAAATACACCAAAAACTCCTATAGATATATTTTTTCGACTTTGACCACTTTTTCACCATGTGGTAATTTGGTCGAAAAATTTCTCTTCACGCTCTTTCACGCTTTCATGAGCTCGCATATTGAAACTACACCAAAAACTCCTATAGATATATTTTTTCGAGAAATTTTTTTTTCGACTTTTTCTCAGAATCATGTTCCTATAGGAAATTCTGGCTTATTTTTGAGCGTAGAACACGAATTTGCTAACTAGAGCTCATGAAACATCGAAAGAAAAAAGTTATGACCAAAATGATAAACAAAATTTTTTCTGGAATTTTCTTTGAAGCATAAATTTTTTCTTTCGATGTTTCATGAGCTCTAGTTATTAAATTCGTGTTCTACGCTCTAAAATAAGCCAGAAATTCCTATAGGGACATGATTCTGATGCAAAATTTTTCGACCAAATTACCACATGGTGAAAAAGTGGTCAAAGTCGAAAAAATATATCTATAGGAGTTTTTGGTGTATTTTGGAGCGCTGATTCCGAATTTCAATATGCGAGCTCATGAAAACGTGAAAGAAAAAAAGTTATGCATGAAAAACGTCGAAAAAAAAGCCAAAATCGCAGGTTTTTTGGACAAAAGGCCGCCCTTTTTTTTCATTATCCCGATTCCTCTGATATTTGGGGTGGTGTAAGGTACCAGTAGGTACTTTGGAAAGTTTATAGGCGCTTGTTGGAAAAATCGGTATTTGTAAAGTTACCTCACTTTTTTGGAAAACTGACAGCCCCGCTCCGGCGCATGGACCAGGAATGACATCATCAACATATGAAATGTTGCCCTATGCCCTCTCATTTGAATACTTTTTTGGAATTGTCTCTAGCATAATTTTAAAGCGAGTTATGGCTATTTTACTGACCCAAATTTGGCCTAAAATTTCATAGTGTACCAACTTTGACCTAACAATACTCGAAAATGAGACCTGATATCAAAAATCCGCAAACGCAGTTTGATAGGGCATCATTCAAAGTACTTAATTTTTACGTTTCAGCAGGATCGGCGATACAAATTTTCTAATGCCGCGGGGCTCTCGATAATCTCGCGATTCGTTTCATAAAGCAACTCAGAAGGAATGCCCTCAAACTCCACTGCCCTGAACAATAATAATTACCTTATAAGATCCAGTTTTTTATCGCAGAAAAAAAATTACTAAATAGACTTCGTGACATACCGGGATTCAGAAGGCTAGGATAGAATAACGGAATCAGCTTTTCGCTTCAGAATCGAAAGTAATCACTTTGACAAACGTTTGAGCGTTCATTTTTGTTGTTGTTGTATGTTCTCGAGTCTGTCCGACTCTTAGCCGAACGGGCTGTTATGATCATTGTCCAAACTTGAGAATCGCAGTTCCTCAGAGGAGTTGGGTTTCTGCAATCGGTCAGATCACTTTGTATCGAAATACGACAATCACAATTATACTTGTTTTAATCTATTTTTTAACACAATTACATCCGAATCAGGCTGTTCGTTAAATAGTATTTAATGGGGATGTGAAAATATATTGATAAGGAGGCACATTCATGCAATTCTAATAGTTTTATCATTCGCATAGGATGTCGGCAGAAGCGAGATATTGATCTGTTCAAGAACGATAAACGATATTTCAGAATTTCCAGAATTACTTTATACTTCAGCTAAGCCCATACAAGTTTGAGCTGATTGAAATACGAATCGGTTGTTGCATTTTCAGAGAAAATGTGTTGGGTGGCTGTGATTTCACTCTGCTTGGAGAGAATCGAACTTTTCACATGGACAACTTGCTGCAAAAATGAGTTATATTTTGTGATAGCATGTATGCACCACTTCTTTCCGGAATATTTGGAATATTTTTAATTTTTCAAATTCTCCACATATCAACGGATGTACAGTAATCTCTCGATACAGATAGCAAATTCGAAAGCTGAAAAAAATAAATATTCGTGTGCGGCACATATAGCAACTTACAAAGCGAAGATCAGATCCCACACTGCATAAGCGATCGATCGAGACATCAACCAATCTTCTGGACCGAGCCTGGAAGTATTCAAAATCAAATGCATACCCGATTCAAGAGCAACTAACACGTTGTAAAAGAAGCAAACAAAACAAGGAGAAGCGATTATTGCACATGGAACTATTGATAACGCAAGATACTGAGATACATATTTACAATATATGTGAAGAAAAGAGACAGAATGTTGTATTTTTTGTGCTAAAATAATTGATTCTGCCTACCAAAACACTGCATGTCAGAGCCAATAAGAGGTAACTGAAGTAAACGAGGAACGGACCGTATCCTGAACATAAATGTTAATAAAAAACATTTAAAAATAGAATAATAAACATAATAATAAATATAAAAATAAACAAAAATAATAATTAATATTCCGTCCTATGTATGCGTAAAATCCGTACCCGACAGCCATAGCGCACCATTTGAGAAATCCAGAGCCATATTAATTGATTCACTAATGAGAATCACGAGGAAGGTCGAACATGTATTCCGCTCGTACCTGATACCAAACGAAAGGTTGTTTTATCATGTGCGAGTGACTTACCACCGAAAATAGTGCTTTGCTATGAGAGTCTGGGCGCAGAATTGCATATCATTCAGAAAATATATTATGCAAAAAATCGTATAAAACGCACATTCCACAATAGTAGCCCATCACGAGATCTCGCAGCAAATCCGCTGCTAGCAGAAGAGGGTCATCATTTAAATAAGATTTGTTGTTAATCGACAAATTTGTTATTTTTGTTTTATACTTCAGACTACCCTCTTTTTTATTTACGAAGAATAAGTAGGAGTAGTTAGTAACAAACCGGTAAATGGAATACCGCTGATCTGGTAGTAAATCAGAACGAGACGAGCGCAAATTCCGATTGCGTACATCAGACTTGTCAAGCACACCTAACACCGAAAGTTTCTGTGAATCGATCCTGAAATGTTCGTAGTTATTATAGCTGGAAAATATATTAGTAATAATCAACTCTTACCGACTCGACAAGCAGCAATATAAAACAACGGAAAGATGAAGATATAAATGAAGCAAATCATAATCTAAAGATAGTTTTCTTGGCTCGAAATGAGTATGCGAAGAAGATACGAAAATAAAACGAGTTGTTCGACCTCAGCAATCAAAATGGAGTTGAATGTGAACGGTGCTTGATTCATTATAGTAGCATTTATGCGAACCAGATGTTGTCGCATCTTTGCAGAAAATATATGATTGCTGAATGATGACGTACGTACATTTGGCCGATGCTATTTTCAGTGAATCGCAATAGATAGGACCGTCCCACATGATAAAAAAGTTAAATCATAAAATTTGGTAAAATCACAAATTTATATAATTTAATGTATTCGAAATTCGAAGGCCGCTCTTCCGAGCTAGCATAACTTACAACAGGCTACCTGTCGGATGATCCTCTAGGTAGCTTTCAGTACGAATGAATAGACTCCTCAAAAATATCTTCAAATAATCGAAAAAGTTTGCACTATTGAACAGAGGTCAGAATTTGAGTGGAAGCTCGTTTTTCTAACTAACAGTGGTTAAAAAATTTGCGAGTATGTGATTGAAAAATTTCGAATATGATGATTTTCAATACACAACTTTAAGAGCGATGCGCAAAAACGAATTATTATGAGATATGAATGAGATATGTTCACTCATCTGGTAAGCAATGGATTAGTTTCTCTCACGGGGATCGTATATCGCTTAGCACTTAGAATTTGATATCAACGATTCCCTTCGCTACAGTATTCCATAGATACTACTCTCATTTTCATTTGATTTATCTAAGAATCAATTGTCAGGTGATTTCGAGGGTTATGTCAATAAGTGAAACAATCTGATCGCGATTACCATTGTGTGATTCACTCGAGACCGAACAGAATTGTCACTGGGGAGATAAATTCAATCGTCAACAATGATAATACAAAGCCATGACATATAGGTCATCTCGCTAGAATTTAGTAATCAAAAATCTAGTATGTAATGATCTGCTAAAATCGACTATATTGCGGACCGGAATAATAAGAAGATGATGATTCGTACTTTACCTTGTTACTGAACAGTTTAAACATTGTTTCACTTATACTCGCCTCTGGCCGGCTGCGAGCGCTTTGCTCTTCCAAAGCAGGAATTGAGATAGGAGAGGATCATCATAGGCGCCAGCTTAAATCTATCGATCATCATCTATTACAGATAAACAAATTTAGATAGCGGTCTCTTCCATCTAGTCTCTTCATCCACTCACCGCTGGCGTGTCTTCTTCTTCTTGTTGCTCGACTAGGCGGGGCGGCGTCCCACCCTGCGACGATCGATAAGCTGCTGCTGGCGACGTCTGTCGTTTAGCCATGAAAGGAGTTAATTTGGTCAATGCAGTGATTAAGCTGATGCGCTTCCTGAACATTGAAAATATGATTCCTCTGTATTTTAGAGGAATTTTAAGCACAAAATCGGATTTTTAATAGTTGCCCCCGATTTGTGTTCGATCGCGGGAGTTGAGCGGGAGGAGCGAGGCGAGAGAGCGGGGGGAGTGAGAGAGACGCGTGCGAGAGAGGCTCCACCCCTTTCACTCTCGTCTCGCCTCCCTCCCCTCTATGACTGGGAGAGGCGCGCGCACTTCGAGAGCTCTCCCGGGCTTGCGAGAAGAGTTATCGACATACGTCCAAAAGCAAAAATGATATTCAGAACCTGACGGTCACATTAAGAGACTCTCCACGTTATTGTGGAAAGGGTCCACGGATGGCTGAAAATTAGATTCGCTCCATACTTTTTTCTTAGAATAGGGTCTCGAGTGCTGATCGCCGCCACCACTAACTAAGGTCTCAGGTCGACTTTGGCGGAGTTACAGTAACCCACAGTTTTTAGGGTCGAAAAAGTCACCATCTCAAAAGTATATAACTAGTAGATTTATTGACGTATTTTTAAGCGTAGAAACCGAATTTCTATACTACACATCACGACAACGTGAAAGAAAAAAGTTATGCTCGAAAAACTTCATTTTTCGATCCAAATCGTCACATTTCCTGGCATAACTAATTTCCAAAAAATAACCTATTGGGTTATTATGATTTTCGTAAACTACATCATTGAGCGACCCTACGATATTTTTTTCAGAATTTTAAAAATTACGTCCGTACCATTTATTCTGTCCTGAACTACACACCGTAGTGAAACATCGATAATTGAAAAGATCAATAAAGTGCTAATTGGTGACCTGATGAGGTCGAACACAACTCGAAATTAGTTTTCAACTCAAATAAAACAACTTTTGTGTTGAAAGTATGAAGCTTTAACTGCCAGGATTCTCGGAATCTCGAATAGTAAGAAAACAGCTACTCAGTAATCTGAAAATTTCAGATTCCCATAACATGCTATATGACGCTCCAAAAATGTTATTTCACTCTAATTATATCATATTAATGCTGAAACATCGTTTCCAAAAAGTTTTGAGTAGAGTGCTAAAAAAATTTTATTTCGTATTTTTTCGAAAAATTATTATTTTTCAAAAAATATTTTTTTCTCAAATGTTCTCAAAAGGTTTCAAATTATTAGCGTAGCTTAGCTGAGTCATTTTAAGTTTATTACAACACTGTTGGGGCAGTAAAACTCAAATTATTGAATTCAGATATTTTCCGATTTCTGAACATCTATTTTCTTACTATTCGAGATTACGAGAATCCTTGCAGTTAAAGCTTCATACTTTCAACACAAAAGTCATTCTATTTGAGTTGAAAACTAATTTCGAGTTATGTTCGAGCTCATCAGGTCACTAATTAGCACTTTATTGATCTTTTCAATTATCGATGTTTCACTACGGTGTGTAGTTCAGGACAGAATAAAAGGTACGGACGTCATTTTTAAAATTCTGATCGTAGGGTCGCTCAATGATGTAGTTTACGAAAATCATAATAACCCAATAGGTTATTTTTTGGAAATTAGTTATGCCAGAAATGTGACGATTTGGATCGAAAAATTTCGAGCATAACTTTTTTCTTTCACGTTGTCGTGATGTGTAGTATAGAAATTCGGTTTGTACGCTTAAAAATACGTCAGAAAATCTACTAGTTATATACTTTTGAGATGGTGACTTTTTCGACCCCAAAAACTGTGGGTTACTGTAACTCCGCCAAAGTCGACCTGAGACCTTAGTTAGTGGTGGCGGCGATCAGCACATGAGACCCCTATTCTAAGAAAAAAGTATGGAGGGAATCTAATTTTCAGCCATCCGTGAGCCTATGCACAAGTGTACCGAAATACCGTGGACGGTCTCTTAAGCCTACTTTGGACCAGATTCCGCAAAGTTGGTTCTCAGGCTGGCGGTCCCTAGCTATACATCATTCGAAAGAGCATCAATATTCGGCCCGATCTGCGTTTTCAAGCACACCTCTTGGCTGCGACGGCCGCGGCGGCGAGAGCGAAGTGGTTGGGCTTGAGATACGGTGACAATGCCGCCGCAACACATCATCGGATCCCCTTATTTCTCTGCCCATTAAATGTATATACCGGATTAGATTGATCGTACATATTCTGAAACAGCGAAGTAGAATTCGCATACCATCCTTGAGGGTATGTTAATTCTCTGACGGAAAGGGCTGTCGGGGAAGGATGCTTCCTCTGCAGCCGCTGCATGGGTCGCCATTAGCTGAAAATGTTGATGACCGGTGATGTGAGTCTGCGAAGAAGTGAAGGGGACAGAGACCGTGGTCGATGAGGTTGATGATGAAACCGAGACGATAGGTGAGGGAAAGATTACTGCAAAATTTGATTCCCACTCAGTAGAATACGATGTCCGATCGATGATCTTTCACTTTGATTGTAGTCTACCAGTGGATTTGTGAAGGATAAAGTGATTAACGCGAGATCCCAACATCAAATGAACGAACGTGGATCATAGTGACGGACGATTGGGGTCTCGTGAGGATTTACTAGTGGATCTCCGCTCGCCATTGGGAGGAACCCGGTCTGAACATAAATCTGCTACTGAACGCTTTCCGTGGCATTGTATATTTTGCCTCGAACGACTATCGTGATTCCAACCTGTTCTAGGGCAGCTGTCTGATGAAATGGATCGAGCGGGATAGATGAAGTTGAGATGCAGGGAGGACTGGACGAATAACTTGCTGCATACCTTGACATTACTCTGGTCGCATCCATGATTGCACGACTTTGCTGTGAAATGAGTGCTTTAGAATTCATTATCCTACTAATTTTAACCGGTTCTGATTGCAGATCGGCAGTAGCGTTGCGCATGAGGTCAAACTGCTGAAAGAGGAGTACAGCGCGTGATTGTTGCACGCCTAGGTTGAAGAAGAACCTGCAATGCTGGTTCACTTCGACCAAACACTTCAACATTGAAAGTTACCGTAGCGTGGTTATATCATTGATCGGTAGGTCGATACCGCTCGGCAGTTGTGAAGTAGCCGCGTTCAGATTGACATACTGTAGGGAATCAGAACATATCAATTGTATCAGAGTGAATCATCGATCTGGGTAATCGCACCTTGTACATTCCGTTCCCAAAGAATGGCACGTTGACTTCTGGTTTGTGTAACGGCCAGGGCATGAACTCTGCTCCTACAAAAAAAAACTTCAGTAAATCGTTGACCGATGACATTTGTAAATGTCGAATATTTCGAAAATTTTCATAAATGTCTTTAAAACGAGGTATAGATAATAGGGTTATTCTTGTAAGCATGCAGGTAAACTTCAAAGAGAAGGGGGGGGATTCCTTTAAAAAAGCGAAACCATTTGAAAAGGGAGACAAAGCCTTGTTGAGGGAAGGGAGAAAATGAATGAAGAGAACGGTGAGGTGAGAAAACACAAACACACAATTCGCCTCTCCCTAATGTCCATAAAACAACGTTTAAAAGCGTAGTCAGTGTTGCCCTCATGTCAACTTCACTAATCATACACGGAATGACGGCACGAAGTTTCTGGCAGCAATTTGTGTACCCAGGACTAGGTTGAGCGGAATTCGCCCTCTCAATAGTAACACATCACATTCGCATTCAGCATAGGTAATAAACCGTTGACCCCCCCCCCCCCGCCCTCCTCCTATCCACTTCAAGACGGCGGAGAACAAGACACTGGTCCCTCGCTACTCTCCCTATCTAAACCATCGAAACAACTACGTGCTTTCTTACTTCCGTGTGTACGCAAACTCTCATTCATTTCGCAACACTCCAGAATCGTGAGCCATCTAAACAATGTGCGAGCCGGATCATTAGAACAAATTAAGGTGGGTGCCGCTAAGCCCCTTAGCCAACTGAAGTGATTCATTGAGAAGGGGGAGACACGGAAGCCAAATATTGATCTGTAGTTTCGTCAGTTCTAATGATACGCTGCAAAATGTGTCTAATATCCAGCAAAATCGTACCAATAGAAACAAAACAATATGCGATTTGCAATTCAGTCACATTCTCACAGATTAAGTATCAGTACGCATTAAAGGTTGGAGAGAAGGAGGTTTCACCGTACGAGCGAAGGCGACTATTCGTAACGGTTGCAAAAATAATCACCTCCAGCCATGGACCGGATCTGTTTATCGGAGGGTCCGAAGACGGGCGGCAGCAAGATGCCAGCTGCCTCCGCCGCGTCCTTTTGCAGTTGCTGCAGCTGCTGCAGATATGCTGCTGCAATGGCTGCAGACGCTGCAGTGGCAGGCGACGTCATCGTGGAGAACGTTTTAGTTGATTGATGATGAGGATGTTGTGGGTCGACTGTGCGTGCCTGATATGAAACGGTATATTGCCGATGATCGGAAGATCTGAGAGCAATCAATGTCAGTTAAAATATATCAAACATGAAGCGTATGGAACTAAATTCTTTGGAACATGAGAGTAGAATGTAACAGGGCTCTGGTATTTTATGGTGAAGGTGGAAGAAATGGTTATGAGCAACATTTTTGCATCTGATACGAGCAAACCGAAAGAAGATTATCAAGTAAAGGCGAGAACTCGATGAGAGGGCTAGTTCAAACCTTATAATTAGTTTACAAATTGAATTTACAAAGGACTGAGTACAGGGGCGGGAGCAATCGGGGAAATCGAGTGAGGGAGGGATAAACACTGTAGTGATTCGGTGAAAATCTTGGAAGAGAATCCGCCACTGAGAGAGAACGTGCAATCAGAAATGATTCAGAGCGCGATCACCGAACCAACTAGACACACATGTTATTCTATCTCTTCCAAAACCTATTTTAGCTTACGTTTTATTATCGTTGAAAACTTTTAAAATACAGAGTACAGCACGAGTGAAGCAACTGATTGTTCAAGCAAGCTTCAAATTCAAGAGACCGAGCATGCAAACCACGCATGAATAACATATGTTATCTCCTCTCCACTTTCACTTATGCTTCAAGTCCGGAATCAGAATCGCGATGACGTTCAAGTTGAGGACGGACTACGGATTAACGAAACTAGAGTCGAAAGAAAGGTATGCCGTTCCTTCCTCATCTTGGCCGCAAAATATTGAGACTTCAGAGCGTAATAGTCTCCATATGAGGGCGTTTGCGGTAGGATCAACAAGTGGCTGGAACAGTTAGAAAAACGGATATGCTCAAAAATTGGCCCAAGCGGTAACTTTTCATTCTGAATCGACCTGTGGAGTCCGTTTTTCGATCGGAGCCTTCTGTATCCTGGAACGGCACGACGTCAACTTGTCAAAAATCTGTTTCTGCGATAAAAACTGGTCCGGGAAGAGCAAAATTGACCGAAATCTCGCGTACCCGACCAGAATTTAATTCTCTACAAAATGAGCTTTTGCGAGGCTCTATCTCTTTTCGTTTTCGAGTTATGATCTTTTTTTCACAGAAAAGGATGTGGCCGGAAACCCATTAACACTAGAAAGATCATAATCTCCTGATCATTTTGGTATATGAGGTTAAGAATTTGACTCCTATAAAGAAGGTTTCCCATCGATTTTTGTGCGTCTAACTCGCGTTTTTTTGAGTTTTTTCAAATATAACTTTTTTCTTTCGTGGTTTCATGAGAAGAAGGAGCATACTTGAGCTTGTTCTCGAGCTTGTTGAGCCTTTGCTGACTCTTAGGCGAACGGGCTCATATTCAGTCTTTTTAGAAGTGATATTTCCCGGACTCGGACCCCGCTACCGTAATCTCATCGCGGCCCGGAAAAATTTACAAAATGGCGCTTTCCAAAAAAATATTTCCTAAACTAAATTTTCCTGCTTTTATTTTTACTAAATATCTTTTTCTAAATTTTTTTATAAAACGAAAATTTCTTAGAAAAACTGCAATTTCCAATTCCAATTTAATTTTGACAAAATTAAATTTACAATTCGGGGTGCTACCCAAATGGGAAGTCACTGCAAAATATTTGTCGGTGAAATTCGAAATGAGGATACGAAAAGAGGCTGATGTCAGAACTACTCACAAAGAGAAAATACGAGAACATGAAAAGTCGAACAAAATAGTTATTTGGAGTAAATCCCATTGAACATTTTGCGCCAATAAATAATCAGGATCGGGAAGTGATGAAATCACTCCGCTTTGAGCAAAGATTCCCAAATTTTATGTGTTTTGAATCACTTACAACATTATATTCATAAATTAATTATATATATATATATATATATATATCGTACTTCGTAAACAAAACCGAACAAGTGAACAATTTTGTTCAATTTGTCACTTTTTGACAGTCGATGGGGAAGCACTTAAAAATTCCAATTTATGTTTCTTATTTTTTGTCCACCCCAATTTGCGGGAATTGATCGGACATGTCACGGTGAAATATTTTAATTAAATGGAGAAAATGAAAGCAAAAAATAAGAAAATTGAAAATAAACTAGGGATTACGGTAGAAATTACCTACCTACCGCATACTACCGTAATCATTGAATTAAAGCTCTCGTTTTCTCCATTTTAAAGGAATATTTCACCGTAACATGTCCGATCAATTCCCGCAAATCGGGATGGATAAAAAATAAGAAATAAAAATTGAAATTTTTAATTGCTTCTCCATCGACTGTCAAAAAGTGACAAATTGAACAAAATTGTTCACTTGTTCGGTTTTGTTTACGAAGTATTGGGGTGTCCCAAAAGTCATGTCGTTTTTTTTTGAAAAATATTTTTTCAACTGTAAAGAGCGTTATCGAATCCTGCTAAGCGGCGATTGATGAATTAACTATTGACCTTCTGTTTCAATACTTGAGCCAGTGAAATCATTACAATTCCGATGAGCTACGGTATGTAGAACTGACCACACTAAAAACACCCACGTTCAGTTTTCGCTCAAAAAATCCGTTCTCCTTTTTTTGAATAGATAAAAATCAGTTTAACGTTTGCCACAAATAGGAAGTGATCCATACTCAATATGCGCACCATTTCGACTTCCCTTCTCGAATTGCATCATCACTATGAAACTTGCCATTTCCCACACATTATTCTAAAAAATTTCGAATTTGATTCCGGAAATCGATCAAAATATTTACAAATAAATCAAAACGTTGAAAAATTAACATTAGAGCGCAATCGAAGGGGGTAAAAATAGATAACTCAAAAATCGACCTGAAAAATGGTCATGATTTTCACATATTCTTGATTATTTCTGAGTTCTCAAGTGATATTTTTAGTTCAAAAATTGCATTTAAAAGTCTGATTCCTACTACTACTATGGTATTTGTTTGGTCTTCGGAATGTCAACCGCCTCTGTTTCATGAATATTTTAAAACAAGGTCGAAAATCATACATTTATATTATTGTTTCACCATTAGGCAATCTCATGATCTAATCGAAGTCGAATAAATTAGTGCAGGAGTACTTGCACTTATGAACAACGAGTGAGAGATATTGCGACCTACGGTTCTCTTGAAATAATAAAAAGAAAAACGGCGACAAAACTTTTGGGACACCTTAATACGATATATGTACATTATTTTAGCGTTTCTTCCGGTAAAATGTTTCGTTTCCGGGCCTTTGACAGCGTCCCAGTTTTTATTGTAAAGCCAGAGCATCTCATATCGCGTGGTGAAATAATTTCTCTAATTATTTCTTGATAAATTTAATGAAAATGTGCCACGATTTGTCGGCATGCTGTGAGAGAGAAATGACGTTCATTTCTCTCCCACTCTGGCTTTATTCCGCTTTTCGATGATAACGCTAGAGAATTGGATGATCAAACGTGCAAATTTGATGTGAGTGTAGTGTATGATGCGAGAGTTGCCTTTCCATCACATTTACGAAGATTGAATGATCACCGAAAATCGTTGATCGTATGCATCTGAAGTTTATTCAAACAAATGGTACTGAACACGCTTTTATTTGCCTTTATTTTAGATATTTTGCAAAATGCTTGCTAAAATCAAGTTCTTTCATCCAAAAATTAACTTTTTTTAGGATAATGTACATCACACAATTTCTGAGTGCTCAAGGAAACGGAATCGGAGTCGAGTAATCTCGATTCACAAACATCGTTATCACATATACAGTATCGGACATAAGTCACCGTCCAAAATTTCAAAGTGTTGTAACTTTTGAACCAGATAAGCAATCGGTTTGATGTTTTGGCAGGATACATTAGACCTATTGATGCATTGCCACCGATAGTGACGTCATGCTACGATTTCGCAATATTGCATAGTGATGATGCAATCATATATATGTTCTTCACTTGAGATTTTAAGGTCATTGGGATTTTTTTCTAAGTCTTCTCTCTTTTTGTGATGATAGAAGGCCTCACCATCTACCGATTAAAAAATAGTACTCATGGGGCGTTGTCGTACAGAAGCAGAAAACAGGTTCAAAATAGGGTCCCGAAAAAAATAATTTCCATTCATTGACGCCTATTCATAAAGGAATGTCATATATGCAATTTTCGCCTATTCATAAAGGAATGTCATATATGCAAATTAATGAAGCAACTAAATGAAATCCATCTGAAATTGATGAAAATATGCCATCTGCACAACGTATTCATACGAAGCCGTTGCTGCAGAAAAAGAGACAAATGTCTCAGTATTTCACATGTTAAATAATGCGAGATGTGCTATTCTAAATGAGACACTCTCGAAAAAATCTGTTGATCTGATGGATCAAAGAATTCATCTTTTCAAAATCCTTACCAAAATAAACTACTGGAGACGCCACACAGGGGCAGCTCCAGCCATTCTTGATAATGCTCAGACACTGAGAGAGGAAATTCTGTATCCGAACACTATGCTAGAAACAGCGAACTTTGATAACGTTTGTGTGTATCTGCTAAATTGTTCTAGAAGAAAAAATGAATGTCTGCTGGTGCGAAGTGAATGGACCGGTCAGCACCTAATGTAATTCAGAAAGCCTGTTGTATTCACAGATAATGACACAGTGAAAGAGAACGCATTTGCCAACTTAATTGCGGACAATGAATATTCTAAAATCGTGATTCCAATCAGAGAAGGATGACACTTCTGGGTAATCGAAATAGATTTACTCAGCGAAAATATAAGAATCTTCCTGAAAGGAGCAAACTTTATCGTGATCATACAGTAAAACCACGAGTGGAAGAAATCATTGAAAAAATCAGTGAAATTACTATCAGAATGAACATTTCCTGATGGACAAGAGACATTGTTCCAGTACCTATTCAAATGGATGGCACAAGTTGCGGATTGTTTGCATTGCATTTTATAGACCACATCCTAATGTATGTCTCATTGAAAAAAATTAATCCAATTGAATCCAGACGAAAAGTTGCTGAACTTGTCGTAAGATTCTGCCAGAATGAGCAGCAATGGATTCATATTGAATATACTGTGGGAATAATCGACCACGCAATCAACCTTGATATTTTCCCAGGTCAAATATTCAATCAGACAGCACAAATCAGGGGTTCTAATATCCCGCCAAAAATGATAAAAACCAGACAGCGATCCCTAAAAAGATCGGACCTGTTTCGAGAAATAAGAATCAGAAAAATCTCGAAGTTCGTACGAATTTTTCTGATCTCATTATCGAAAACGGAGAAGAAAACAAAATTGTTAGAGAAGACAGATCTCGACCATTCAATACTTATGACGATTGTCTGACAGAAAGAAGATGAGACTGCGCCCATCCAAACTGGGAGTCAATGCTCTCTATGTGTATACCCGATTTCAACAAACTTAATTTATGCATTCCGTACAAATGCACGGAAAAAGAATTGTCGACTATCAAAAAAATTGTACTAAGAATTCTCAGGTTTTTCAAAATTCCTGTCAAGTTTGAAGATCTGAGGAAAAACTGCAAGGTCGATCAATGTCCTCAAACTACAATAGAAGCCGAGTGCCAACTGTTCACACTCCATATTCTTGAAAGCATTCTAAAGGAGGGTAAATCTACTACAGATATGCCACCTATTCAAGATTAAAGAAAACATTTGACTGAAATCGCTTTTCCCGATTCTGTTGCAAATATTACGGATATTGCTGAAGAGTCTGAAGAACATATACCGGTAGAAAAAAATGAAGAAATTACTGAACCCATTCAGCCAGAAATTACAAAATCCCCTGAACAGACCCATCCTGATTCGGTCGAAGAACAGATGGAAATAGAAACGAATGATACGTCTGCATTCGAGAATACCATTGAGGAAAGAATTGAAGCAGAGATATCGAGAAATATTGTTCCGATGACTCCGATAAAGCGAAAGAGGTCGTCACACCTGTTTGGGCAAATAATCGAGAGGAATTACGAGAAACTGATTTAATTGACTCATTTTCTCAAAACCTAATTTTTCGAAAGAGCTCTAAAAAAATCGGAACCTGTTGTTTTCGCAGTTCCTTCAACTCCCGCTATGAGATCAAGATCAAAAACACCGGCTGTGATTACAATAGCTGTTAAAGTGGACAGAAAAAGAGTCGCGTCTCCAGGTGATCACATCTTGCACTCTATGAAGAAAATTAAGAAACCATCTACCCAAAAAGAGAAATCAGTTGAAACTGAAAATAAAATTTCTGTTTCATCAGATATTATTGAAATGTGGAAAAAAATGAAGGATATATCTGCTAATCTTGAAAATGAGTCACTGAAATTCATTCTGCACTCAAAGCAATGTTCTGTTGCAAATACGTCCATTTTTGATGGCCGATTTAAACTTACGAATGAATCAGTGTCAGACCGGTTCTCAATCAAGAATGAAACCGCAGACAAGATCGTGTTTCCGTATCTGAAAATTCCAAAGAAGAATACGATTGCTCACTGTTTCCTTATCGGGTACACGAAATCCGAAAATAAGGCATGTGTTTACCATGTGATCAGAAGAATTGATGAGAAAGAAACTAAAATTGTACTAGAAAGGGTGCACACAATTATCGATCTACTCTATCCTACTGAGAACTTGTCTGCGACAATGGAGAACATTACTGTCCAGCATGATCAGAATAAAATGGAGGATTCATACAGTGAGAATTCTGTTATTTCTCTTGTAAGATGTGCCGAAAATTTAGTTGATTCAAAAGACTCTTGCGAATTCTCTAATCTTGACAAATATCATGAATCAGTCAATCAGTAGCTCGAGAAAAAACTTCCATGCAACATCGGAAAATCCTCAAGAAGAGGCAATAATTATGAAAGCTTCCTCTCTTCAACGAAGATCCTCTCGAGCATCCTCAGTAGCATCGGATAGATCTCGACGATCGGTTTCTATGAAGAACACTATTGATGAGAATGCGTTCAATTCAATATTGAAAGAGAGAGGAAAAAGAATATGGAACGTGAGAAAAAAAAGGCTGAGAGAAAATATCGATCACGTAAAGATTCACAACAATCACAAGAATTATTCTCTGATGACAGTGACCATGAATCAATAAATCGCCGTTCGAGATCAGTCTCAGTTGAATCAAATATGACAACACGGACTAATATCTCGAAATGCACCGTGAATGAAACTCAACCAGTTGATATTTATGCTGTTATTCGGATATTAGAATCTCGCATAAATATTCTCAACGCATCTCAAATTGATCAAATACTCGGTCACTTTACAAGTCCGTCCATATTGATAGCAAAATGTGGTCTGATGAATAAAAAAATTAAATTCAATCACGGAAACGCTTCAAAATATTTCCACAATCTCACATTCCCTTTAAATGCAGAGAAAATTATTTTTCCTGTCATGAGAATGAATGGCAAAAAGATTGATCAATGCATGACGTTCCTTCTTAACACAGAAGGTATGCAATGTTTAGTATTGCCATCAAGAAAAGATTGTGATCCTTCAACTTACAAGTGGATCGAACAGATTATTCAAAATACAGCGAAGACACTGTTCGATGACTCTGAAGATATCAGATTCCGGATGCATGCACTCGAGTTTGCACCAGCGAACGATTTCTTCAAGGAAGCTGATTCGCCATAGCGAAGCATTTACTCATGAAATTTCGCCTTCACAGGATGAGTCAACACAGAATGACATTCTTCCATTTGACTACAACAAATTATGTGCAGATATCATTGGAAAATTTAAACGACACACGGAAGAAATTGAGATTCCAGAGTGTTTGAATGATGAGAGCATGGAAAATAATAATTACGAGAACGAATTTGCCCGACCGCAAATGGCGGCGTGAGTCGTCTGTGCCGACAGATTTTCGAAAAGTTGTTCGAGAAAAGAATCTCATAGAATTTCTTGTAAAACATGGACTGCGTTCAAACAGAGAAGTTGATCCGAATCCATTTTACAAAACTGAACTCGAAGATTTGCGATTCTTCATGGAAAAAACAGAAATATCTGATAAAATGTTGCATGTTTTGATTTCTGAAAAGATATCCAGAGATGGAAACGACAAGTTCAAAATATTGAGCACTGAAGAAAAAACATTCTTTTGAAGACGACAAACATGATACAATCGAAGCTTCACGAGAGCCAGGAAAAATATATATAATTCCCTTCCAGCATCGAGAAAGTTGGAGAAAAAAATCCGTATTTGATACATCAAACACAACCAAAGATAACAATCTTCTATCCTGATATGAAATATGAAAGAAATTTTGCTCCAAAGCCATTGCAAATTGCTGAAATACTCAAGGAATCAGACATTGCTGTTGATGCAACTTATGATTATGAAAACACTGTCACATCAAAGTATTCGAAAATTTCATTCGTCTCGGTTATGTTCAACTTGCATTATATTCTGAATAATAAATATTATTCAAACAAAAAAGAATATTCCAGTAATGAGAATAAGTACAGACTGATTCTTCTGGAAGACCATTGTGTTCATCTAAAGTATCCATGGAAATTGGCTCTGAAGTTGCAGCCGCAGAAGTGGGAAGAAGACTTGTTAATAAAAAGCTCGAGTTCGCTGATAATCTACTCAAAGAGTTAGAAGATTTGAACTTAAATTATTTAATGCTTATGTTTGCTCCAATGTGGTTCAAAGTGATCACATGTTGGTCCTTCCACTACATAATTTCACAGAAACTGGTCCACTAGAAGGATTCATTCTGGATAGGAATAAAATACTGATCATCCCATTCAAGAGGGAACAAAATTATTATGGTGTTGCCATAATAAGCGAAAGGAAATGTACAATCTATGATAAAGAAATGAATGCGCATGTGCAAAATCTTTATAAAAAAACATTCACAAGATATGCATGTGGTATGGTCGAAATCGATCAAGCTGCGTGATCGAAAAAGTCTACCCTACAAATCTTCAGCATGTGACATCTCTGGCGTTTGTTACAGGGATCATTCATTCGCTTGTGACTTATGAATAAATTCGTATGTATCAATTTGATGACTCTTCATTGAAAAGAATGATAAAAAGGAATATTGCTTTTGAACCAGCAGTGGAAACAACTGATACTGAATGGAAATATGTTGATGAAGTTTGCCGAGTTTGGATTGGTGCTGATGGATGTGCACCGAAATATTCATACTCCAACTTTGCTCGAGCGAACAACAGGAATTCAAATACTGTTGCCGGAGCGAGAACCAGAAGAGCTCTCGCTGTTCAAACGGGAAGATTCCACATTGGAAATCCTCTCCCCGAGATGTTCATTCTTCCGAATCAAATTCAGTTCTAGCATTGCAAAGCATCTCTCGTAAAATAACTTGTAAGAAATTGATGGAACTGAAAAAAAAATCTATTCATGCGAATTCAGCTCATTATAGAATGCTCGGAGAAATGAACAGAGAAAATGGATTTGCATTACGAACAACTAAGGCTTGGCCGAGAAATAAATTCCCCAGAGGAGGAACGATTCCGGTCAGAATGAGTGGTGTTTATAAAGTGGCTCCAGTGAGCATTGACATATCTCCATACGCTGGAAATATTTTCAATTGCCTCAATATTTGTAATCAATTGACTTCGGTTGAAAGAGATTATCGAAATGCGAAATTGACCGATTCAGACAAAGCAGAAGTCTGATACTTCAGCGAACAATTAGAAAATTAGTTGTGGAAACTCATCCTTTTTCATTTTAGTTGTGGAAACTCATCCTTTTTCACATCTACAAAACTGCAATCGAATTAACAAAAGAAGAATTCGAGAGAGCCAAGCAAGCAAATCAAGCTCCGAATGAATTTCTCATAAATATCATCGATCCATTCGAACTGAGAAGAGATATAGGCGCGGGCAAGATTGCATCAAAGAAGTGAGAGGAGCAATTCCTGCTGATCAACTTTAAAATGGCAAAAATAATAAGAAAAATCGCTACGAAAAATTGGCGTCACTTCGACCCACGATCGTAATTTAAATGCGCCTGAAACAGATCAGCCGCTTGCTTATATTTACAAATATGAGAAAGGAAAATTCTACGATTATAAAGAATTGAACAAAGGAATTCGTGTATTCTTCAAAAAGCCAAATAAAACAACAAGCATTCCTTACATGGCAGCCTACCGAGACTCGGCCTTGTTCCCATTAATTTTCCTCAGAGGAAACACTCTTTATAACCGAAGGTTGCAAAGGAAACATGCACAAAGAACTAAAAAATAAATCAAAAGAACAACGAATAACTGCTTCTCGGCGAGAAGTATACAAATATTTTATGCATCGAGATACAAATGGAATGTCCTATCCAGTATTCGGAATGGGACCAATTCAGCCCGAATTCATACTCAATATGTATGATCAATATGAAAGTGATTATCTCAGTTGTTTGAAGAAAAAGGCTGAAGAAAAAGAAAAATGAAATTCACTAACGAAAATCAACTCAACAAATATGTGAGAAATAAATTGGATCAGCAGGGATACGAACTGGGATACAGAATCGAACTCCCAGACTCTATGCTTGGAAGTAGAAAAAATCTCGATAAAAGATTTTACTCAAGTATGGCAATCATGCGAAAATATGGAAAACCCGATATTTTCCTAACCTCAACGGGAAATCCACACTGGCCCGAAATTGAAGCATTGAAATTATCCGGGCACGAAGATTGGCAATATATGTCAAATGAAGTCGCAAGGATCGTTCATGCTAAGCTCAAAGAACTCATGGATGATATCATCAAAAGAGAAGTACTCGGAAAGGTGAAATATGTTGTTTCCAGTATTGAGTGGCAGAAAAGAGGTATGCCCCATTTACATGCAATTATAAAATCGTTGAAGACGATTATCCGAAGTATCGTCGAAGAGACAACGGATCAGCAATACATTTTGGTTCGAAGAACCATTCAATTCCAAGAGTTGCCACAAATCAACACATTGTGCCATACAACCCGGCACTGTTGATGAAATTCCACAGTCACATAAATATAGAAGCCATCACTGGAGTGATGAATTTTCGATACATTTTCAAGTATATTTACAAAGGATTTGATGAAATTATTTTCACATGTAAAGATTGGAAAAGGAGTAAATATCCGTGAAGAAAAAAATAATGATGGTTCTACAAGAAAAATTGTCGATTTGAGTGAAATCGATGCATACTTGAATGCTCGATACATCGACCAACACTTTGCATCGTGGAATCTTCTCGGTTTCGACGTCTCATTTGCCACTCATGTTGTAATTCCCCTCTATGTTCATCTAGAGGGTGACAACAGTGTAGCTTTTGCAGAAGGAGAAACGGAAGAAGAAATTCAAGATTGAATTGATAAATCGAGAACTAAATTCATGGCATACATGAAATATATGGAACATGCGAGTCCCGAAAGAAAAAAGCTCACTTTTGTAGAAGTAAACATGGAACTTCGCTATGACAGTAAGAAGGGATTTGTCGAATATGAACCAAATCAACGCTGGAGAGTTGAGAAAAATGTCGCATATCTTGTTCCAGTTCACCCCACTAACATGGAAAAATATGGACTCTATGTGCTCGCCAGAAACAGGGCAGGATACACGAGTTATGAAGAATTATTGAAGGATCCAACAACTGGACATGCGTACAGTTCATACGAAGAAGCAGCCCGAGGAATGGGTTATCTCAGAGACGATGAGGATTACTGCATGAAATTCGGAACGAGAACAAAAATGGCATTTTCTTCTCGCGTATTGTTCGCTGCAATTCTTTCGAATTGTAAAATTGCTAATCCCCTAGAATTCTGGGAAAAATACAAAAAAAATGCTGGCAGACCGACCAGGCAAGAGTTACACAACTGAGGAAAAAGAACAGAAAGCTCTCAGACACATAAAAGCGATGCTAAAAGCAAGGGTCGGAAATATAAATCGTATGGTCTTCACACCATAATCGATGTGGCTGTAAAAAGAGATCAAAAAAGAAAACAAAAATCAGAAGAATATATCCTGGAAAATAGAAATAAGTTGAATGACGAGCAGAATGAACTGGTCAATAAAATTACTGAATGCATAAAAAATCCTTCAGATCCTAACCGATTGTTCCTCGTGACTGGAAGCGGAGGATGCGGAAAAACATTCGTGTACATTTATCTGATACATTGGTGTATTGCCAATGATTTCTCAATTCAACCAGTCGCTTCGACAGATTTCAAGCAAATTCTCCCTATTCTGAAGAATCCATCAAGTTCTGATGTATCTGCTGTGACTGTCAATAATCACGAATTATTTGAAAAATTCCAGCATTTCAAACTCACCAAAAATATGCGACTGAAATCCAATCAAAAAATGTATCAGAAATGGCTCGCTGGAGTCAGGGAAGGGGACCAGTCAGGGAAATTTAATTGGAAACCAGCTTGATATTCCCGAAGACATGCTGATTCCGAGCATGAAGGAACTTATTGAATTTGTCTTCCCAGAAAATATTCGAAAAAATCCTAAATTAATGAGCAAATGTGCAATTCTCGCAGTGAGAAATGACACTTGTAATACTATCAACGAGGAAATTCTCGAATTATTGGATGGAGAAGTCGAGACTCTGGTCGCTGATAGCAAAGCGCCGGACGAATTGGATAATACCGGAATGCCCGCATATTCAATCGATCATCTCGAGTCAAATAATATTCACGATTTGCCTCCTCACGATTTGAAAGTGAAAATTGGGTGCATTCTGATGTTGATGAGAAATATTAACATCCAAAATAAATTATGCAATGGAACAAAATTGGTTCTGAAACAAATTATCAGAGATGATAAATCTCAGAGATGATAAAATTCTGAAATGTGAGAATTTGTCAGTTGAAAAAGATCACAAGAAAATTGTTTTTATCCCAAGAATTCCTCTGAATTATGAGAATAAAACGGGACTCGCGTTGACTCGTAGACAGTTTCCTGTCAAACTGTGCTACGCAGTAACAGTGAATAAAAGTCAAGGACAGACTCTGGAATCAGTCGGACTGTGTATGAATACTCTATCATTTTCACACGGCCAAATGTACGTGGCATTCTCGCGAGTGAGAGACAGAGATTCAATCAAAGTGTTTGCATCTCCTGAGAATTGTCAGATGGATTTGCCTGATGGAACAAAGGTGACACTCGTGAATAATATTGTTAATACTGATCTACTTCAAATTGTGGGTGAAGATCTAACCAGCCATCTCGATACTCCCGTTGTCTCTCAAGCCGAAAGTGTACAAATGTACGGTTTGAATGATAATGTTGGAGGCGAGAGTAATAATGAAGAATTCAACGAAAATAATGAGAAAAACGATGAAATGAGCATCGATGAACAGCTTAGCCAGAGAGCTTCCCAACTTTCCATCGAAGAGAATGAGGAGGAAACTGCTGAAGATAATGCTATTCCTGCAAAATCACAATCCAAATCTCAGTCGCGCATCAATCATTCCATTCTCAAACTGTGCACTTGTCTCAGAGACAATCACAGGAAGTAATGGATAGAGATGATGATGATGATGAAGATGAAATTGACGATGCACAGTTTGAAAGAATGATCAATGATCTGTGGAGTAAACCGTCTGAGAATACTAAAGAATGGTTCGATTCGTCGGACGAAGAAGAATATCAATTCGAAAATTACGAAAACGAAGATGATCAAAATCGAAGGGATACAGATGAAGAATCTGTTTGATGAGGAATTCCGAATTAAAAGTGGCACCGAATTTGTGAACCCGCAAGATAAGGAAGCTGAATTATCAAGTGATGACGACTACGAGAATAATCACATTTATGGTAATTCCGATGATGAAATGTCAGTCGAAGAATTATCATCCGAAGACGAAGACGAATAAGTTTTCGAATATCAAAAAAAATGATGGAATAATTTCATTCAACAAAAATAACATCAATGTGAAATTATGCAAACTAATAAATAAGACGTATGCAAAGGTGGTGATGGGCGTGGATGGTGGGTGGGGCTCATTCATAAACAAATATCAGTTTGAAATAACTGTGCTATGAATAACCATGCAATGACAATACGAGTGCATCACAACACGACATCCAATGGAGTACGACGATGGAGCTTCTTCAAGATATTGGAGATTCACGAGTGCAAGTGTGACGTCGTACATTTATTAGCGTGTTCTTGTGCTGTTATTCGCATTGTGAGTAGCAGTGAAATCTGGAATAAAATATTTCTCTGTTTTTTTTTTGTTTCTTCACCCAGCATCACACACTTACAGATACAAACACAGACTTTTTGGGATTACGTTTAGTTGATTATTAGGTCATTAGAAAATTATATTCACACACTTTAGAAGTAGGGGTTCAGATAGTCCATTGTAGAATAAATACACTACTCGTTGAATTTTTGTTTGAAGTTGTATGGTCAAGTACAGTTGTCAGAAGTCTTCTTGGCCCATTCCCAATCGTCACTCTGAGACTCCAATTGCACTTTAGAGCTTTAGAAAATGAATACGCTCCTTAGAATCTAAGGAGTCCACCTAGCATCGTAAAATCACTTTTCTCCCCCGAGAATCCCACTAACGGCTAGAAGCCCCCCCCCCTTCTCGGCTAGAAAAATTTCCACGACCCAACCATACCTCTTACGACCCAACAAATCCCCCACGGCTTGCCCGTAGTGAGCGCAGCTCGGCTAGTTCGCCTCTACATAAAAGAACGACTGATGACAAATTTACTGGTCGATGTAATCCGCATCTGGAGCCTTGCAAGTGCGGTGCAAGATTTGGCATTTAGTGAACTAATGTACTTGGAATCGAGCCAGATCGAATGAGAGTGGTCTCGAGGCCACATTTCGATGCCGACCAGGTGCAAATTAGTTTCAATGTCGGGACACTCGCGATTTTTCAATAATCGACCCTTCAACTGACTGTCCCGCGTTCCCCCCTGGACCAAACCCCTTACATATGGTTATTTTCTGAAAGCTCTCGACGAGATCTACAAGGTAAAAAAAGTCAGCTAAGCTGAGAGAGCGTTCTGAAGCGAGATATGGTCGGGCAAATTTTTGACTTTTAGCGAAATCGCATCCAGTATTAGGTGAATACATTCACAAAGCCGAGTAAAAGTACTTTAGGCGTAGGATAAGAATTGGGAAATATGCGAGTCATATGCAACTTTTGACGGCGCATCTTTTTCATGAAGAGTCAAAATTTATCCGGAACCGTTGAATAGGCGAAACCCGGCTCTGAATAACCAGATGTGGGGTT
This sequence comes from Pristionchus entomophagus, assembly GCA_036245825.1. Classification (NCBI taxonomy): domain Eukaryota; kingdom Metazoa; phylum Nematoda; class Chromadorea; order Rhabditida; family Neodiplogasteridae; genus Pristionchus; species Pristionchus entomophagus. The sequence goes on from BTSX01000006.1 coordinate 37,568,341, forward strand.
TTGGGTCTTTAACGCGAAGTTGGCGCTACGGTTCCTGAAGAAACGTTTTTCCTCTCGTTATTTTAACTTTAGTCACAAGCAAGCACTATACCGGAAAAGTTACTCTGAAAACCAGAGCGCACGACGAAAATGGTACACTCGGTCAAAATCGATTGAAAATCGTCCAAATCACTAAAAACGCTATGGTTTAATATGGGTAAAATATGGTTGAATACTAGCGGATAGTTGTACTATGTTTAGAAAACGCTGGCGCATCTTTGTAAACTTGGTAGAACATGATACCACCAAAATCCGCATAATGGCAGTTAGTTTTCTGAGGTACACTTTCCGGATTTCGAGGTTTTCAAGGTTTAGCTCGCGGATGAATAGTTTTGGTGCTTCATTTTGTAAAAGAAAGTTGTAGAGCGTGCTGAGACGCACCGATCAGTGCCAGATATGAATCGTTTTCTTGCGTTTGAAGCCTAACACGGCCGGGTGAAATCGTATTTTTGGAGTTTACAGATACTCACTTTTACCAATTTTCGTCTACACGCACTATTTATCGATACTCCAGTGGAATCAAAACTTTTGCTCGGCTTTTTCCAATACTCGGAAAGTTTCTGGAGTGTTCGGGAGTGAACGTAATCATGGCGCAGGTGGTTAGCGGTTAGACTAGCGCCCATAACCCCGGGTTCGAATCCCACTTTGAACCAAAACTTTTGCTCGGCCTCACGATCACTCAGAAACGGTCCGGGGTGGTCGGGAGCGTGCGCAATCATGGCGCAGTTGGTTAGCTGTTAGACTAGCGTACAACACCTCCGGGTTCGAATCCCGGTAAAGTCTAACCTTTTGCAAAGTGTCAGACCATGTGCGGGAAGAGTGCCTAGCACTCAGACACCCCCGTGTTCGACTCCCCACCGGAGCAACATGTTTTGCAAATTTTCTCCTGCTAGAAAAATACATTTTCGTAAATGAAAAATCACAAAAAAATTAAATAAACCTACGGCTTGCCCGTAGCGAGCGCAGCTCGGCTAGTTTCGCCTATACATAAAAGAAAGACCTATGCCAGATCTGCATGTCGCTGCTAAAAGTTTTAGGCGTGGGATAAGATTTAGCAAATTGAGGTGCATATGCAACTTTGGACGGCGCATCTTTTTCATAAAGAGTCGAAATGGGTGCGGAGCCGTTGAATAGGCGAAACCGGGCCCCGAAAAGCCCGATGTGGTGTTTGAGGGGTTTACCGTGGAGTTAGAGCAACGGTTCCTGAAGAAACTTTTTTTCTCTCGTCATTTCAGTTGCACCTCCCAGCAAGCACTTTTAAGGAAAAGTAACTTTTGAAGCCAGGAGTTCGCGCCGAAAATGGGACACTCGGTGAAAAATGAGTGAAAATCGTCCAAATCACTAAAAAACACGATGGTTTAATATGGGTTAAATATGGTTGAATACTAACGGACAATTGTACGATGTTCAGAAAACGCCGGTGCATCTTTTTAAACTTGGTAGATCCTGGTAGCACCAAAAGCCACTTAATGGCATTTAGTTATCTGAGGAACACTTTCAGGAATTCGAGGTTTTCGATATTTAGCTCGCGGATAAATAGTTGTGGTACTTCGTAGTGAGAAAGAAACTTGAGGCGCATCTATCTGTGCCGGAGATGAACCGTTTTCATATGTTTGAAGCCTAGCACGGCCGGGTAAAGCCGAAATTTTGATTTTTCTATTTTCACATTTGAGCAACTCCGTGCCCAACTGAGCGAGAACCGGGCGGGATATAAAAAAAATTAGTTCGACATGTCCTCAGCTACAGCTTCATATTCTATATCACGAGGTTGGACCACAATGCGAGCCAGGTCATCCATCCGCGTGGGCGCGCTAGGGGGTGAAATAGCCTCTTTTCATCCGTTTTAGAGCGGAAATTTGGGGCCTTCGTTGATTGTGCCATGACCAATGGCTTACTGGGTGTTGTGGTTGGGTCATGGTAGATCAGCTCTGAGCAGTTCATGGACCACCATAATTTGTGTTAAGCGTGGCGCAGTAAATGTAGTGCGACGGGGAGGAAATCGCGGGTTCGAACCCCGCTCGAAACCAGAACTTTTGCTCGGCTTCTCGAGTTAAAAAAGGGTGTCTACAGTGGTCGAGAGTCTGTGTAATAGTGTGCATGTCGATCGCTATGGGTTACGGTAATGTAAGTAAGAAGGTAGATCACGGAATTGTTGAGTTACATTGAGAGTATTGTATTGTAAAGGAATTATTTGGGAGGGAATTAAGGTTTTGAAAGTATTCACTGAATACTGTGAAAACTTACACGATGATTTTCGGAGTGTACGATAATACACTATTTTTATTTTTTTGCACACGCGATTTAGGTTAGACACAAATGATGTCACTGAAATATTCCTGTTATGGCCTTGTACAGACAATGTGTATGTGTTTTATTTTATTTAAAATAATAGTTAATAATAAAAAATAAATAAATAAAATATTATTAAACGTTGGACCATCAGGACTAGAGCCGGAAAATTCACAAAATGGCATGCTTCGAACAAACATCGACAGGGCACACCACTACTGAAACTTGAGCCTTGTCAGCTTCAATTATCGATTTGTCGTGATTGCTCGCTCTGTTCTTTCTCCATTTATTATTAGAAGTTGCATCTGGCCCTGCTGACTCTTCCTGTTGGTGAATCTTAGCGTTTAATGGTTATATTCGCTGTTTTCGGGCCCGCTTGAGTTCACCTTTCCCAACTCTGCGCGGTTTTGCGCCTCACTGTGTTTGAAACGTGCTCTGCTCACTGCCCACTCTGCTTAATCATAATCCAAATCACATTCCTGTTGATCACCAGTTATCTGGTCGTCTTTAACCACGTCGTTGTGATTGCGCGCGGCCGTTTACGCTTGCTTTTAGTTATTACTCCTAGCATGGTTGACTGCTTACTCAATTTGGGCCTTGTTACCAATAGCAAGTTTGAATAATAAAATTTGTAATTTGTTTTTATTAACGTTAATCGTCATTGTTCATTTTATTTAGCGACTCTCTCCGTTTGTCAGTACTAATTTGTTTTTCCAGGTCAACATGCAATCTTCTCGCCCGTCGGCGCTAAACATCGAGGGCTTCGGGGACTATAATTGTGAGTACTTTTAAATATAGTGCACGTTTTTCTCTCAAGTGTCTTTTTCTACTCAAAAGTCTTTCTTGCAAGTGTAGCTCAAAATTTGAACTAAACGGACTAACTATGTCCTCTGTCTAAAGCAGATGAGAATACTGGTAAACAGTCTCCTATTTTCTTTATTTATCTAAATGGCTCAGGTTCTCCTTTCATTTCACCCTTGGCAACGCGCAAAAGGGCGATGCACGTTCTCTGTTTCGCGTTTACTTTATTTAACGTATCATTTAAATAATATGGTTCATATCGGGTTATTGAACCTTGTTCTTTAACTACCTCTTACTGCCTAATTACGGTATTTGCTGCCTAAATCTATAGTTCATACCTTTTTTTACACTTAGAATTTCACACATTAATTTTGTATTGGTACCCGTACATCGTGGTTTCACGACAGTTAATTTTTTTTATTTATATGCGCTACTCAGTTGTGTTTGCTCCTGACGCGTTGAGCGCTGAGCTGTAGTCTATTTTTTTCTTTAAATACTTAGCGAGCTTTTTCATAATTGAGTGTGCGAGCTATGCTATCTTCTAAATAGTGTTACTTTCTCTCCATATCATGCAGTTTCTATCTCATTTATTTTTAAATAGGTTGTTCATATTGCCAATATACGGGGATACGGTATACAGAAGGAACGCTAATATAATATAGAAACCAGCATGGTTTCTCAAATTTAAAAACAATTTCTCCTATATTTATTTATTTAAATACAGTGTTATTTTCTTCAGAACTACCACGGCATGCGCCTCGCCACCTGATCTAACGACAGGAGCATCAAGGTCTTCGATGTGAGTTGTTTCTTCATCGAATCGTACCCATTGACCAATTTTACTTAATTCATGAAAACTCATTTACGATGGTGCATGTAATTGCATTATCTATTTAAAAAAAATGTTTTTGCTCCCTAATCACTCGCGTAAATTAAACATCTTGGTCCCGAGTCAGAGCTATTTACTAGCTTTAGCCACTCCTAGATATCTCGAGATAGTTCGTGTACGAATTTGGTAATAAAATCGAATCAATCAATTCAATATATCATTTTATATGCTGTAGGTTACACCGAACTGTCAGTCCTACCCGAAGGCGGAGCTCTCGGATCACAAAGGACCCGTGTGGAACTACGTCGGGGGATACCCCTGGCGGGGCTCATTGCTTCGCGGTGCGCCGTATTTCGCAATCGCAAAGAAAGAGGGAGAGGGAGGGGAGACGTTGTTTATGTTTCCGATTTCGCAATCCGGACAAACCAACCAACCAACCGACAGACAGACGTTTGCGCTTTATTATACAGAATGGATTTTTTAAAAATTAGATGCTCTCTCGTTCTTTCGTGATGGATCACTCAATTTTAATCTTAAAAATTTGATAATACCACATCAGTAGGCTGTTCGAGCAGTCGTTTGAATTAAATATTTTTACACGCATTCAGACGAATCAATTATGAAGGCCTTCTGATCATTTGAATAAAGTGAAACACATTATCTACTGGTCGAATTTACAGGAAAGTTGTCCTATGGCAAGAGACGGGTGGTCGCTTCTCTCAGATGCGTGAGTACGAAGCGAGTGTGAATGCAGTCACTTTTGCTCCCCGTCAATACGGACTGGTTCGGTGGATTATCGATTGATTACGGTGGCTTCAAATTTTAAACTAATGTTACAATATCCGTAAATGTCTTACTCGATACTGACTTTGTTCGATGTCTTTTGTATCAAATGCAGAAACAGAAAAGTGACTGCTGAATAGTGTCAGCAACATGATAACAATATAATGGCCTCGTTGAATCAGCTTCGGTTACCAAATTGGAAATGGCATTAAATAATGATGACGCAGTATTCAGGTGCTTGCCTCAGCCTCCTCCGACGGTTCTTTCGCCGTTCTCTCATTCGACGCCGACGCAAGACAAATGGCTGTCGTCCGAGTCACCAAGGCACACGACCAGGTACGGTAGCGGGATACGGTAGATCAGGTACGATAGGGGGATACGGTAGTCCAAGGAGTGTATTAAGGATGACCGGTATCGATGAGACGCATTTTAATTCTTTCACATTTCTTAATTGAATATTCGTAAAATATTGACTGGTGGTTCCAGGTTAAGGAACTTATTAAAGTGTTTGCAATAAATCACATGGATGATTAGTCATTTTTTGATAGTCCGCGCATTCGAGGGTACGGTTGATATCATGTTTTTTCAATCGATAACTGTCTTATTTTAGTAGTTATGAAGCAATTGAAGATCAGTGATTAAGTTTTTTGATGACTTGTCGGTATATTTTTTATTGATATATACTCATAGATGCTTCCATTGAGCTTCTCAAATGTTATCATTGTTTGAATCTAACCTGAAGCGCTTTTTCTCCTGGTCAAATGATTGTTTTTTGTTGTTAGCTTGACTCTTACTCAGCACACAATCGTATGTGTATTATCATGAATTATATTTAGGTTCATTATCGATTTCAGGTCGTGGCGAGGGAGCGCGTCGTCTGGTGACTGCCGGAAATGACAAACTCGTCAAGAACTGGTGGTGAGTACGGTAAGATATGGTAGAGCAAAAGTAACCTCTTGCGATTAATAAATAGTGTTTTTTTTATATTTTGGTGTGAACAAGGCACCCACTATCCATTACTCTCTTCCTAAATGCTGGTCTGATGAGGACCGAGGAACACGAGAAATCAACGGTTTAATGTACAGTATAGATGGAATACCAAAATATATTTACAATATTAATTTATTAATTCCAGCCAATCCGAGCCTGGGGCGCCGTGGCAGCTTGAGAAGCAGATGTCATGTCAGTATTTTATTCTTATTGTTGCCTTTCTTTTTTTTTAAATCGTGATTGGTTTTTAAGTTGGCCGCGAAACACGTTTACTCCTAGTCGTCAATTGTTTTTTAATGAACTCGTAGATTGTGAACAAAAGTTTACCAATGCCCGTTTACATGAGTAGTGAGAATAGTCCGGAGATCGTAATGTAATAAAAATAATAGTATTATTATCTTCTACTCCATCCAGGCCACACCGATTTTGTGCGCGACGTTGCGTGGAACCCAGTGGTGCACCACGATACACTCACCATTTAAAGCTGCGTACAGGTGATTACGGTAAACATTACTGTAGCTTTTTGTGTCGATTTGAACCACCCACTGCAGTTGCGATTACCTCTATTATAAAACAGAGGCAGGCCATCGTGCTCGGGTTTTCCCGCGCTGCCTGCGCGCCACTTTTGCGAAGCTGCGCAGCCACCCTCTCCTCTTTTCACGTGCTCTCTCACCTGGGCGAGAGAGTGTGTGAAAAGCGGGAAATCCCGAGTGGTCCACTATAATGCTCGATCGAAAACTGGTTTTATTCACATCAACTCATTTAAACTGTCCGGAAATCTAAATAACAACAAGAATAGGAGTTTGCGGTTTCAAGTATCAAAATATTCCAGAATGACGACTTCTATTCGTTGACGATAAAGATGACATGATCGACGACTATTTCTCTTCTTATTGTTTGCTTTGTCTTTTAAATTATGTGCGAACATTGTATTGTAAATAAATGTGCATTTGGATAAAAAATTTACCCTAACCTTATGTGTTCCGTTTTAAAATCCATTTTGGTAATTTAACCAACACAATATCGGCTCTTCACTTTCCTTTTCTGCGCTCTGTTCTAGGCGTTTCGACTTGGAGTGCGAGAGAGGTGACAGCGCGGCTGAGTGAGGTGTTATATTGCGCAGAGTGAATGCGAGAATTGGTGAAACCAAGGCTGCGGGAGTTTATGAAGAGGGTTCTGATAGTGCGCAGTGAGAATGCGAGCGAGGCTGTGAGAGCTGTGATAGTGTGTGCGCAGTAGTGGCGGCAAATCGGAAACCAACTCTCTTGAATTTGCGTGCTCTCTCGATTTTCCGACTGTCGAGAGAAATGTGGGAAGTCGGTTCCGATTTGACATCAATATTGTATAGTGAGAATACGAGAGTATTGGTAAAACCGACAGTTGGTGCGCTGTGAGAGTTTATGAGCCGAATCAAATTTTGCCACGCCGTTTTTTTGTAGAAACTCCTCCTGAGTATTCCGAGCACGCATCTCCTCTAAATAAGCAACGAAATGCTGTTCAAATCGCTTTCTGCAAATTTTTTGCTTCTTGCGATTGTGCAATAAACGTGATGAGGCCTCTCCGGCGGAGAATGATCGAGACTCACGCAGTGCTTTCGAATATTATTCTCGTGATGAATCTGATCGAAATCTAAATGTTTCGCTTGAAAATATTTGATCGCACAATAAACGGGATTGCGCCTTCCTTACAAAGAGGAAGTGTCAAGATGTTCCGTAGTGTTTTCGAATATTATTCTCGTGATGAATCTGATCAAAATCTAAATGTTTCGCTTGAAAATATTTGATCGCACAATAAATGGGGATGAGCCTTCCTCGCAAACGATGAAGTGTCAAGATGCCCTGTAGTGCTTTCGAGTATTATTCTCGTTATAAATATGATCAACCGCTAAATCTTTCACTTGAAAATATTAGATCGCCCGAACGTGATGATGCCTCTGCGGCGGAGAATGATCGAGACTCACGCAGTGCTTTCGAATATTATTCTCGTGATGAATCTGATCGAAATCTAAATGTTTCGCTTGAAAATATTTGATCGCACAATAAACGGGATTGCGACTTCCTTACAAAGAGGAAGTGTCAAGATGTTCCGTAGTGTTTTCGAATATTTTTTCGTGATAAATCTGATCAAAATCTAAATGTTTCGCTTGAAAATATTTGATCGCACAATAAATGGGGATGAGCCTTCCTCGCAAACGATGAAGTGTCAAGATGCCCTGTAGTGCTTTCGAGTATTATTCTCGTTATAAATATGATCAACCGCTAAATCTTTCACTTGAAAATATTAGATCGCCCGAACGTGATGATGCCTCTGCGGCGGAGAATGATCGAGACTCACGCAGTGCTTTCGAATATTATTCTCGTGATGAATCTGATCGAAATCTAAATGTTTCGCTTGAAAATATTTGATCGCACAATAAACGGGATTGCGCCTTCCTTACAAAGAGGAAGTGTCAAGATGTTCCGTAGTGTTTTCGAATATTATTCTCGTGATGAATCTGATCAAAATCTAAATATTTCGCTTGAAAATATTTGATCGCACAATAAACGGGATTGCGCCTTCCTTACAAAGAGGAAGTGTCAAGATGTTCCGTAGTGCTTTCGAATATTTTTTCGTGATGAATCTGATCAAAATCTAAATATTTCGCTTGAAAATATTTGATCGCACAATAAAGGGATTGCGCCTTCCTTACAAAGAGGAAGTGTCAAGATGTTCCGTATTGTTTTCAAATATTATTCTCGTGATGAATCTGATCAAAATCTAAATATTTCGCTTGAAAATATTTGATCGCACAATAAACGGGATTGCGCCTTCCTTACAAAGAGGAAGTGTCAAGATTTTCCGTAGTGTTTTCGAATATTATTCTCGTGATGAATCTGATCAAAATCTAAATATTTCGCTTGAAAATATTTGATCGCACAATAAACGGGATTGCGCCTTCTTTACAAAGAGGAAGTGTCAAGATTTTCCGTAGTGTTTTCGAATATTATTCTCGTGATGAATCTGATCAAAATCTAAATATTTCGCTTGAAAATATTTGATCGCACAATAAACGGGATTGCGCCTTCCTTACAAAGAGGAAGTGTCAAGATGTTCCGTAGTGCTTTCGAGTATTATTCTCGTGATGAATCTGATCGAAATCTAAATGTTTCGCTTGAAAATATTTGATCGCACAATAAACGGGATTGCGCCTTCCTTACAAAGAGGAAGTGTCAAGATGTTCCATAGTGTTTTCGAATATTATTCTCGTGATGAATCTGATCAAAATCTAAATATTTCGCTTGAAAATATTTGATCGCATAATAAACGGGATTGCGCCTTCCTTACAAAGAGGAAGTGTCAAGATGTTCCGTAGTGCTTTCGAATATTTTTTCGTGATGAATCTGATCAAAATCTAAATATTTCGCTTGAAAATATTTGATCGCACAATAAACGGGATTGCGCCTTCCTTACAAAGAGGAAGTGTCAAGATGTTCCGTAGTGTTTTCGAATATTATTCTCGTGATGAATCTGATCAAAATCTAAATATTTCGCTTGAAAATATTTGATCGCACAATAAACAGGATTGCGCCTTCCTTACAAAGAGGAAGAGTCAAGATGTTCCGTAGTGTTTTCGAATATTATTCTCGTGATGAATCTGATCAAAATCTAAATATTTCGCTTGAAAATATTTGATCGCACAATAAACGGGATTGCGCCTTCCTTACAAAGAGGAAGTGTCAAGATGTTCCGTAGTGCTTTCGAATATTTTTTCGTGATAAATCTGATCAAAGAAAATAGATTCTGTGACCGTGAGTTCTGAGCCCTTGCTGTCGTGGAGTATTTGCCAGAAATGGCGGATGTTCTGTGACCGTGAGTTCTGAACCCTTGCTATCGTGGTGTGATTTCCAGAAATGGTGATTATTCTGCAGTAGTGAGATCTTGACCTTGCCTAAATCATTCGCGTGTCGCGGCCCGAATTCTGGTCAATTGATTGGAGTTTTGGTTGACGACATACGGTATCAAATAAATCTTGCGTTGTGAGATCAGTATCGTTTCGCTTCCGCTTCTAAATAAAGTGGACATATAAACTTTACTCGATTGATCATCGTAAAAGCTTAAATCATTCGTGTGTTGCGGCCCGAATTCTGGTCAATTGATTGGAGTTTTGGTTGACGACATACGGTATCAAATAAATCTTGCGTTGAGAGATCAGTATCGTTTCGCTTCCGCTTCTAAATAAAGTGGACATACAAACTTTACTCGATGGATCATCGTAGGAGCCAAAATCATTCGTGTGTTGCGGCTATATTGGACAGTGTTTCGTTTTCTCCCGTCGGGGTTAGACATCAACTCTGTTCGGTTTTTCTGTGCGATCGAGGATCAATTACAAAAGTCTTTCAGATAAGACGGACGCGAAATATTCTTTGCCATTTTCTTTGAAAAATCGACACCGTTGCATACCTTCTCTTCGAGTCGGGTATTAACATCGTTTGATTTTCCTTTGAAAGTGCGCATCATAAATTATATTCATTTCCTCCGGATAGGAGCGAATAAATATCATCATTCTCTCTGAAATATTGGGCAGAGTTTCGTTCTCTCTCGTCGAGTTAGACATCAACTCTGTTCGGTTTTCTATGCGAGTGAAGATCAATTGAAAATGTCTTTCAGATAAGATTGACGCGAAATATTCTTTGCCATTTTCTTTGAGAAATCGACACCGTTGCATCCCTTCTCTTCGAGTCGGGTATTAGCATCGTTTGATTTTCCTTTGAAAATGTGCATTATAAATTATATTCATTTCCTCGGGATAGGAGCGAATAAATATCACCTCATTCTCTGTCATTCTTTGCCTGTTGCTCCTTGCCTTTTTTATTGCGCAGCTAGATCTTAATCGCTACTCGCATTTATTATCAGATATATATTATTGAAATTCGCGATTCGTTCGAATTTGCATAAGGAAATGCGCTTCAATCTCGCTCCTAGAAAAATAAGATTTATTCGTTTTTATTAGCTTCATTTCTCTATTCCTTCGCATTTTTTCATCTGCTTTTCATTGATCAACCTTCCCCTCTTGTCATATCCTCATTTTTATTCGAATTCGTGAATTCGTGATTTTCACATGATTCAAATACTGAAAGATATGCATTGCAGCATGTCTTCTGTGCAACTGATGAGGCTGCACGCCTCGGACTTCGATCCGGGCTCGCCGCGACCGTCTGATGGAATGACGGACCCCCTGCTTGCAGGGACTCCTGACCATCCCCCCAACTGTAGCAGGTCGAAGGAATCTCTGATCCCCGAGATTCTGGACTGTCACGGTTGTGCCCCCTCCCCTCTAAATATCGATTCCGTCGGAGCCGAAATTAAAACTGTGCAAGTTCTAAAAGCTTGTCAAATTGCGAAACGTACTTTCGCACAAATTCAATCCTGAATTCTAGAAATTCAGTAAACTTGATTTACAAAAGTGATTCGAAAAATAATGATTCTGCTCCGACGGAATCGGTAAATGCTCTGCATTGTAAATTAATGCTAAAATCGAAATATTGTGACGATTATTCCCATTGTTTTATAAATAATTACGTGTCAAATATGTCTCTCGATCTTACACCTGAGACAGAGAAAGAACACGAAGAATCTGTTGAACTGAAAGAGATAGAAATTCTTTCAGAAATTGATAAAAAAGAAAACATTATCGACGTAGTTGAGAATTACTAATCGTTGTTTGAATAAGACTATGTACCATCGAGCTGGTGGAAATTCTGAGAAATTTGATAAGCAACTGTTTGACGTTCAACTCGATTTGTTCGTGTCATCTCTTGTGAACGATTCTATTGCCAATGATGTGCACCTCGTTACTACACAAGTATTTAATAGAAATTCTGAATAAAAAGAAAAATATTAATTTCACAGAAGCATTGATTGATGATTGCTACCTGAGATGAAATATAAAGCTGATGAAAGAATAATATTTCTGATTCGAGATTCAGAGAGAAATCATTTTCTCGCTGCAATTTTCGCAGATGATAAAATTGAAATTCTCGATAGTCAAGAATCAGATAATGAGAAAGATTATGAGAAAATCAAGATAATTCTAATTAAATTCGTTGAATATTTCGCAAAAAAAAATATTCGTGCAACTAAGCCGGTTGTTCCACAACAAGCTGACAACCATAGCTACGTAGCTGATTATATTAAAAATTATAAACAATTATAGATTATCTGTGGCAGATTCGATCGATGAACTCAGAGCACAAATTGTCCAAGAGACATCCGAGTACTCAATGATTCTTATGCCACAAATTAAAATATTTTCTAATGAAACCATCGATACATATCTTGAAAAATGTACTCAGATTGCTAATCAAAAGGACGAGGCAAGAGTGATATCTACGACATCACTCAAAGCACTCGATATGATTCGGAATGGTCATCCGGATTCTAATGAAATACTGAATAAATGTAATATAGAAATGGGACAATCACACATCGTAATGCCCGCTTATTGTGGTCCACATTTCTTGTGCTTCATGACAGATTTATTTTAAAATGAGACTGTCATTTTCGACTCTGGACGAGGAGCGAAAAAAGTTCTCAACGAGGAACAAATGAAGCAAGTTAAAGAACTGCATCTAAAATTGATGAAAATATGTCATCTGCAAGATTTCACAACAACGTATTCATACGAAGCCGTTGCTGCAGAGAAAGAAACAAATATCTCAGTATTGCACATGTTAAATAATGCGAGATGTGCTATTCTAAATGAGACACTCTCGAAAAAATCTGTTGATCTGATGGATCAAAGAATTCATCTTTTCAAAATCCTTACCAAAATAAACTACTGGAGACGCCACACAGGGGCAGCTCCAGCCATTCTTGATAATGCTCAGACACTGAGAGAGGAAATTCTGTATCCGAACACTATGCTAGAAACAGCGAACTTTGATAACGTTTGTGTGTATCTGCTAAATTGTTCTAGAAGAAAAAATGAATGTCTGCTGGTGCGAAGTGTATGGACCGGTCAGCACCTTATGGACATTAGAAAACCTGTTGTATTCACAGATAACACAGTGAAAGAGAATGCATTTGCCAACTTAATTGCGGACAATGAATTTTCTAAAATCGTGATTCCAATCAGAGAAGGATCACACTTCTGGGTAATCGAAATAGATTTACTCATCGAAAATATAAGAATCTTCCTGAAAGGAGCAAACATTATCGTGATAATACAGTCAAATCACGAGTGGAAATAATCATTGATAAAATCAGTGAAATTACTATCAAAAGGAACATCTCCAGATGAACAAGAGAAATTGTTCCAGTACCTATTCAAATGGATGGCACAAGTTGCGGATTGTTTGCATTGCATTTTGTAGACCACATCCTAACGAATGTCTCATTGAAAAAAATTAATCCAATTGAATCCAGACGAAAAGATGCTGAACTTGTCGTAAGATTCTGCCAGAATCAGCAGCAATGGACTCATATCGAATATACTGTTGGAATAATTGACCATGATATTAAACTTGATATTTTCGCTGGTCAAGTATTTAATGTGACATCACAAATCAGGGGTTCTAACATCCCACCGAATAATAATAAAAACCAGGCAACAATCCCTAAAAAGATTGGAACTGTTTCGAGAAATAAGAATCAGAAAAAGATCGAAGTTGGTACGAATTTTTCTGATCTCATTATCGAAAACGGAGATGAAAAGAGAATTGTCAGAGAAGACAGATCTCGACCATTCAATAGTTATGACGATTGTGATGACAATTTCTCTGACTGAAAGAAGATGAGACTGCGCCCATCCAAACTGGGAGTTAATGCTCTCTCAAGAGAAGTTGTCGATTATTGCATGGACAAAATAATGAAAAAATATGCTCTCAGAGACAGAAACGTCATTTTCAGAAGTGATACTTCAATATTCTTTAAAAATTGTATACAAAATCAACATCAGTTGAGAAAAATAAACCCCAAAGATTTCTTCGCAGAATATAACGGTGCTATTGTGGAGAATGAGTTCGAAAAAAGCCGAATGGACAAAGTATTCATTCCTGTTTGGTTTGGAAAGGGTAAAATGCTTCTAGCTATGTGTATATCCGATTTCAACAAACTTAATTTATTTTTTTTTCTTTCCGTACAAATGCACGGAAAAAGAATTGTCGACTATCAAAAAAATTGTACTAAGAATTCTCATGTTTTTCAAAATTCCTATCAAGTTTGAAGATCTGAAAAAAAAAATGCAACGTGGATCAATGTCCTCAAACTAAAATAGAAATCGAGTGCCAACTGTTCACACTCCACTTTCTTGAAAGTATTCTAAAGGAGGGTAAATCTACCACAGATATGCCACCTATTCAAGATTACAGAAAACATTTGACTGAAATCGCTTTTCCCGATTCTGTTGCAAATATTACGGATATTGCTGAAGAGTCTGTAGAACAAATATCGGAAGCAAATAATAAAGAAATTACTGAACCCATTCAGCCCGAAATTACAAAATCGACTGAGCAGACCCATCCTGATACGGTCGAAGAACAGATGGAAATAGAAACGAATGATACTTCTGCATTCGAGAACACCATTGCAGAAAAGGTTGGAGCAGAGAAATCGGGAAATATTGTTCCGATGACTCCGATAAAGCGAAAGAGGTCGTCACACCTGTTCGACCAAATAATCGAGAGGAATTACAAGAAACTGATCTAATTGACTCGTTTTCTCAAAGCCTTGCTCTTCAAACACCTGTGAAAAAACTTCGAAAGAGCTCGAGAAAATCGGAACCTGTTGTTTTTGCAGTTCCGTCAACTCCGACTCTGAGATCAAGATCAAAAACTCCGGCTGTGATTACAACAGCTGTCAAAGTGGACAGAAAGAGAGTCGCGTCTTCGGGTGATAACACCTTGCACTCTATGAAGAAAATAAAGAAACCATCCACTCAAAGAGACAAATCTGTTGAGTCTGAAAACATAATTTCTGCTTCAACAGTGCTCATCGAAATGTGGATGTCAATGAAGTTTGATTATGTAAATTTCGTGAATGCATCTCTGGCATTCATTATGATGTCAAAACAATGCTCTGTTGCGAAAACGACTATCTTTGATGGTCGATTGTAACTCACGAATGAATCAGTCACAGACCGTTTTTCAATCAAGAATGAAATCGCTGACAAGGTCGTGTTTCCATTCCTGAAACTTGCAAAGAAAAATAATATTTCACACTGTTTCCTTATCGGGTACACGAAATCTGAAAACAAGACATACATTCACTATTTAATCAAAAAGATTGATAAAAAATTAATGGACGAAACTGAGAAGGCATTAGAGAAAGTGTGGAAAATAATCGAAATACTGTATCCTACCGAGATTCAGTCTGCAACAATCCAGAACATTACTGTACACCATGATCAGTCTGAGTTGCATCGAATATTTCAACACGGACTGACATCTCGAAATTCACTCTGAACGAAAATCAACCAGTTGATATTGATGCTATTATTCGCATATTGGAATCTCGCAAAAATATTCTCAACGCAGCTCAAATTGATCAAATTCTCAGTAAATTTTGCGAGTCCGTGAATATTAATTGCAAAATGCGGATTGATGAATAGAAAAATTAAATTCAATCATGGAAATGCTTCAAAATATTTTCATAATCTCACATTCCCTCTGAAAGCTGAGAAAGTTATTTTTCCTGTCATGAGAATTAATGGGAGAAAGGTTGATCAGTGTATGACGTTCCTTCTTAACACAGAAGGTATGCAATGTTTAGTATTGCCAACCAGAAAATATTGTGATCCTTCAACTTACAATTGGATAGAAAAAATAATCGAAAATGCAGTAAAGACATTGCTGGAAGACTCTGAAGATATCAGATTCCGAATGCATGCACTCGAGTTTGCACCAGCAAATGATTTCTTTAAGGAACAAATGTTGCTGATTCGACATAGCGAAGCATTTACTCATAAAATTTCACCTTCACAGGATGAGCCAACACAGAACGAAATTGTTCCCTTCGATTACAACGAATTCTGTGAAAATGTCATTGCAAAACTCAAAGGAGACCCGGAAGAAATGGTAATTTCAGAGGGGTTTAATGATGAGAACATGGAAAAAAATATTGACGAGAACGGCTGCTAAATAGGCGGCGTGAGTCGTCTGTGAATGCAGAAGTTCGAAAAGTTCCTCGAGAGAAGAACCTCATTCAGTTTCTTGTGAAAAATGGATTGCAATCGAATAGAGAAGATGATGCGAATCCAGAATTCGAAATTGAACTCGAGGACTTACGCTTCTTCATGGAAAGAACGGATATCCCTGACAAAATAATGAATGTAATGATTTCTGAGGCATTATCGAAACATGACAACGACACCTACCAATTACTGAACGCTGAAGTAGTCAGGAAGTTTTTTGAAGATGAAATAAAGAGTAACATTGAAATATTGCGAGAGCAGGTAAAGAAATTCATCATTCCTTTCCAAAATCGCGAAAGTTGGTACCTTTCTGTATTTTATAATTATCAAACACAACCAAAGTTAACTATATACTTCCTAGAGACTAAACAAGACAAAAGTTTTGAACCAAAGCTACTGGAAATTGTAGAAATACTCAAGGAATCAGAAGTCGCTGTGAATGTGACTTATGATCTGCAAAATACTGTTAAATCAGGAAAGGCGAGAAAATATTTTGTATCTGTCATGTTCAACTTGCATTTTATTCTGAACAACACTTATTATTCAGATAAAAATGAATATTCGAAGAACGAAAACAAATACAGACTCATTATTCTAAACAACATTTTGTGCTCATCTAACGTACATATGGAAATCGGAGCTGAAGTAGAAGCAGCAGAACTTGGAAGAAGATCTTCTTATAAAAAACCCACATTCGTTGGTGAATTACTAAAAGAATTGGTGGATGTTAGCTTCAAAATAAGTGAAGAATTGTTCAATGCTTATGTTTGTTCCAATGCGACGCAATGTAGTCACACATTGGTGCTTCCACTTCATAATTTTACTGAAACAGGTCCTCTTGAAGGCTTCATCCTTGGTAGGAATAAAAGACTGATCATCCCATTTAAAAGGGAATATAACTTTTTCGGAGTCGCTGTAATTACCGATCATAAATGTATCATCTATGACAAACAAGTGAACGCAAATGTCGAAACTTTGTATAAAAGAATTCGGAATATTTGCATGTGATTCGGCCGGAATCGTGCGAAATCCTCGATCGAAAAAGTGTACCCCAAAAATTTACAGCCAATAACATCTCTTGCATTTGTGACGGGAATCATTTGTCACTTATGAAGGAATAAATATGTATAAATTCGATGATGTTTCATTGAAAACTTTGATTAATAGAAAACTCGCATCTGATCCAGCAGTCGAAACAACTGACACTGATTGGAAATATGTTGACGAAGTTTGTCGGATTTGGATTGGTACTGACGGATCAGCTCCAGAGTACTCATATCTGAACTTAACTCGAGTAAACAACAGAATTGCGAATCATGTCGCAACTAATAGAAACAGAAGAGCTCTCGCAGTTCAAACGAACAGATTCCACATAGGAAATCCCCTTCCGGAGATGTTTATTCTTCCGAATCAAATCCAGTGCAAACATTGCAAAGCATTCATTTATTACTATTATGAAAATGCCAGCATTTGCTGCAAAAATGGAGATACGCATCTTGGAGATAAGATATGATATCTCGTAAAATAACATGTAAAAAATTGTTGGAACTAAAGAAATCTATTCATGAGAATTCTTCTTCACCTCCGTACAGAATGCTCGGAGAAATGAATAGAGAAAATGGATTTGCATTACGAACAACTAAGGCTTGGCCGAGAAATAAATTCCCCAGAGGAGGAACGATTCCTGTCAGAATGAGTGGTGCCTATAAAGTGGCTCCAGTAAGCATTGACATATCTCCATACGTAAATCAAAAGAACAAAGAACAACTGCTTCCCGCAGAGAACGATTATCCGAAATATGGTCGAAGAGATAATGGAGCGGCAATCCATTTTGGATCAAAAAATCATTCAATTCCAAGAGTGGCCACAAATCAACACATTGTTCCGTACAATCCGGCTCTATTAATGAAATTACAAAGTCATATAAATATCGAAGCCATCACTGGAGTGATGAATTTCCGATATATTTTTAAGTACATTGATGAAATTACAAAGGATTTGATGAAATTATTTTCACATGTAAAGATCCGGAACAATACATTGGAAAAGGAGTAAAGATAAGAGAAGAAAAAAATAACGACGGTTCTACAAGGAAAATTGTCGATTGATGCATACTTGAACGCTCGATACATTGACCAACACTTTGCATCATGGAATCTTCTCGGATTCGATGTCTCATTTGCCACTCATGTTGTAATTCCACTCTATGTTCATCTAGAGGGTGACAACAGTGTGGCTTTTGCAGAAGGAGAAACTGATGAATAAATTCAGGATCGCATTGATAAATCGACCACCAAATTCATGGCATACATGAAATACATGAGAAATGCGAGTGTGGAAAGAAAAAAGCTCACTTTCGAAGAGGCTAACATGGAAATTCGCTATGACAGTAAAAAGGGATATGTCGAATATGAACCAAATCAACGCTGGAGAGTTGAGAAAAATGTCGCATATTTTGTTCCAGTTCACCCCACTAACATGGAAAAATATGAACTTTATGTGCTCGCCCGAAAAAGGGCAGGATACTCGAGTTACGAAGAATTATTGATGGATCCAACAACTGGACATGCGTACAGTTCATACGAAGAAGCAGCCCGAGGAATGGGTTATCTCAGAGATGATGAGGAATGGGATTATTACATGAAACTCGGAACGAGAACGTAAATGGCATTTTCTTCTCGCTTTTTGTTCGCAGCCATTCTCTCGAATTGTAAAATTAATAATCCCCTAGAATTTTGGGAAAAATACAAAAAAATGTTGGTTGATCCAGACCGACCGGGCAAGAGTTACACAACTGAAAAAGAACAGAAAGCTCTTAGACACATAAAAGCGATGCTAAAAAGCAAGGATATTCACTAAGCCAAATTTAAATATCACTAAAGGACGAGGAAAGAGAATCGCCGAAACAGACGTTGTTATTTGGGACGAGATTTCAATGACAGATATTTACACGTTTGATCACGTAAACAGAACTCTTCAAACAGTGAGCAAAAGTGTAAATGAAAACAAACCATTTGGAAATAAAGTGATTCTCATTGGAGGAGATTTCAAGCAAATTCTCCCCATTCTAAAGAATCCATCAAGTTCTGATGTATCTGCTGTGACTGTAAATAATCACGAATTATTTTTAAACTTCCAGCATTTCAAACTCACAAAAAATATGCCACTGAAATCCAATCAAAAAATGTATCAGAAATGGCTCGCTGGAGTCGGGACCAGTCTGGGAAATTTAGTCGGAAACAAGCTTGATATTCCCGAAGACATGCTGATTCCGAGCATGAAGGAACTTATTGAGATTCAGAAAACGCTGGCGCATCTTTCTAAACTTGGTAGAATATGGTAGCATCAAAAGCCACTTTATAGTATTTAATTTTCTAAGGTACACTCTCCGGAAATTGAGTTTTTCTGTAGTTAGCGGACAGGGAAATAGTCGTAGCAATGAAAAATAAAGTTGTAGAGCACGCTCAGACGCATCTGCCAGTGCCGGAGATGAAGGGTTCTGATGTTTTTGAAGCCTAATACGGTCGGGAAACTGCGAAATTTTGCATTTCTCGATCGATCGTTTGACCTACTACGTGCCCAGCAGAGCGAGAACCGGGTAGATTGGCGAGGGCTAATTAAAAACTTAAGTTAAGCATGTCCCTAGCTCCCGTTTGGTATGCTATACCGCGCTGTCGGACCAAAACGGCGCCTGGAGCATCCATCCGCGTGGGCGTCGTCTGGATAGAAATAGAAGATTGTTTTGCGTTTTAGAGCGAATCCTGCCGCTTTAGTTGATTGTATCATGACCAATATCAGAGGTTGTAGATGGGTCATGGTAGATCAGCACTGAGCAGTTTAGGAACCACCAAAATTCGTTTTAAGCGTGGCGCAGTGGGGTAAAGTTAGGGATTTGAGCGGAATACGCGAACCCCGGGCGAATCCCGACCGGTGCCAACCTTTTGCAAAGTGTCCGGTCGTGGTCGGGAATCATGTCTAGCATGAAGAGACCTCCTGGTTCGACTGTACGCCGGGATAAAAACATATTTTTGGAGTTTATCGATACTTACTTTGACCAATTTTAGTCTCAACGCTCTATTGAGCGATGACCGATCGGATCCAAATATTTTGCTCGGTTTCGCCATCATTTGGAAAGTATCCGAGAAGGCCGGAAGCGAACGTAATCATGGCGCAGTTGGTTAGCGGTTAGACTAGCGCCCACCACCCCCGGGTTCGAATCCCCACCCGGATCAAAAACTTTTGCTCGGCCTAAGTATCCAGAACGTGTCCGGGGTGGTCGAGAGCATGTGTAATCATAGCGCAGGTGGTAAAAGCTTGGACTGGTGAGCATGACAGCCCGGGTTCGAATCCCTCACGGTGCCAACCTTTTGCAAAGTGTCCGGGCGTGGTCGGGAAGTGTCCCTAGCGTGCATAGACCCACTGGTTCGACTCTCGGCCGGTGCACAATGTTTTGCAAAAAAAAAATATTATAAAAAAAATGCAATAAAAAAAACAAATTCCCGACAAAAACTTACGGTTTACCCGTAGCGAGCGGCGCTTGGCTAGTTCTCCTATAGATAAAAGAATGTTGACCGGCAAATTGGCCGGTCAAAGCAAATGGGTCGTGGGGAGCCGGAGGTGTGGGATAAGATTTGGCATTTAGTGAACTAAGGTATTTGGGATGATGCCGGATCGAATGAAGGTAACGCCGAGCCCATCAGATGACGTTGGGTAGGTCAAAGATGACGTCAAAGTTGAGACACTCGACTTTTTCCGTTTTTCGGCCATTCAACTGACTGTCCAGCGCGCCCCAGTGATCCGAATACCCTACATATGGGTCGTTTCTCAAAGCTCTCGACGAGAGCGACAAGAAACAAAAGTCAGCTAGCTGAGTATCGACCCTGTAGGACCAATCTGAAGCGAGATATGGCCGGGTGAAGTTTTGACGTTTGGAGCAAACGCTATTCCGGCCGTTGACATTTACAGAAGCCGGGGAGGGAAGGACTAATGGATGAAAGTAGGAGGGGTGAAAAACATCGGGGGATCGATGACTGCTTTGGTTGAATCGATTAGAGCAAAGGCGGCTGAGCACGGTCCGTTTCCGTGAAGTACTATTGTGCCGAATACGACGGTTTTCGGAGAAATTCTCCGAGTTCGGTGACCGTTCTTGATTCTACGAGGGAGAAGTGCCAAATGGAGTTGACGGTCGTGTAGGGTGACCCGTGACGGTTCGAGCACTGTTTTGGTTGAAAAGATTTATTAAGTCTAAAGCATGGTATAGTGGTGACAAGATGGGGATTCGGATCGTGACAGCGCGGGTTCGAACCCCCGCCGGTGCAAAAGTTTTTGCAATAATGTTCGCGTGCTCGTATTGTATTCGGGAGTGGTCGGGGTGTCAATCCCGGCGTGGTTGTGTTTCAGACTGAAAATGTATCGGAACTAGGCCGAATCGCGCCGTTCTGCTTGGGTATCAATGGGATCTCTAGCCGTGGTGGGGAGGAGTGACAGTCACATCTGCGGTAATATTTCTGACAGTGACCAGGGTGGTAATTTTTCTGACAGTCAAAAGGGTGGGTTTTCGGCCTTAAAAAGGCTAGACAACTCACTTTAAGAGAGCAGCTCGGTTATTTTGGACCATCCCCGGGAACCGGTGCGCTAGCAATGAGAACCACGAGCTCATACTCGGGTACTAGGAGGGTCTTGGTCTAGTATTTGACAAACGGTCACTTATTTGTTGTTACTGCCGTGCAGATGGGAGAAAAGTGAATTTCAAGGTAAAATGGTCGAAAAATCAAATTTTCTCAACCGATTTCAATAATTTCCGCTCTCATGACACCTCCATCGAGGTCACTTTTGTGTCGAAAAAAAGTTTTAGACTGATTGAATATAGCTGTTCTCAGAGTATTTTAGCTCAGTGACTCGAATTTGCAGACTAGAACTCGCTAAAATATGAATGAAAAAAATTATGCTCAAGACAAGGGATTTTTCTTGGAAATTCAATCATAACTTTTTTCTTTCGAATTTTGATGAGCTCTAACATTTAAAATCGGCTTCTACGTGCGAAAATACGTGAGAAATTCCTATAATCATATAGTTCTGAGATTTCGACTTTTTGACCAAAAAAATGACCATGAATTTTTTTTTCGGAACAATGTCACTATAGATGATTCTGACGTAGTTTTGTGCGTAGAAACAGAATTTTGGCATTAGATCGCATGAAAACGGCTGAAATCGATGGTTTTTTGATTTCAGTTGAAAAAAATTCTATTTTAGTACTGGTGGCTGAACCCAAGTATTGAATTTTCCGATGAAGAAATGCATGAGTTATATTTTGTATGTAGTGGTGCCTCGTAATTTGGCCAAAAATGAGCATCTTCGCTCGAAAAAAGGAAATTTGGTATTGAAAAGGTGACTTTAGCAATGAGCATAAATAGATCCGAACTGCTTTTTTAGAGCCTCCGGGCACCCCTAACACAACGCTAAAAAGATATTGAGTCAATCTCGATCGGTTGAGAAAATTTGATTTTTCGACCATTTTACCTAGAAATTCACTTTTCTCCCATCTGCACGGCAGTAACAACAAATAAGTGACCGTTTGTCAAATACGAGACCAAGACCCTCCTAGTACCCGAGTATGAGCTCGTGGTTCTCATTGCTAGCGCACCGGTTCCGGGCAGGGGCCAAAATGTTCCAAAATAACCGAGCCGGTCTCTTAATAAAAAAAATAACGGCGTACCCCTAGCGAGCGTAGCTCGGCTAGTAACCCCAATAATTAATGATGCTTCCTTTTTCATTTCTCACGTACCAGACTTTCTCTCTGTGTTCCATTTTCTCAGCTGATCCTTTCACTTTTTTTATCATCTAGTACTCTGTTCCGTTGCTTGATGGACCATATGATTGCTTATCAGAGCCTCCTCGTAGCTAGTAACCCCAATAAGAAAGCTAGTAACCCCAATAATTAATGATGCTTCCTTTTTCATTTCTCACGTACCAGACTTTCTCTCTGTGTTCCATTTTCTCAGCTGATCCTTTCACTTTTTTTATCATCTAGTACTCTGTTCCGTTGCTTGATGGACCATATGATTGCTTATCAGAGCCTCCTCGTTCCATAGTCCAATAGTTCAAGGCATTCTCGTATTTTCTTAGTCTGACGTATGGTATGATAAAGATGTTCCATCATCGTGATTAGTCAATCCCGGTTTTTTTTACTCAACCTCACCCAGGAGTGCTTCCGTGTACTTGTTCCTTCGTACTATTGTTTTTGTCTTCTCGCGATACTAAATGCTTAATTGTTGGATGGCAGTACTAGAGTTTAGCGAGCCTTTCGCAAAATATTTTGTCGCCCATAAAATAAACGCGCCAAATATCTCCCTACAGAGAGCTGCTATTTAAGAGATAGAGAACGCATTTTGGCCATTCTTTGAGCCCACCCCCTATACGTATATCCTTATCAATCTCATGTGTATTCCAGAATGGTTCTTAGCTCGCTCGTTGTTTGGCTCGTCTCCCTCTCCGTAGTCCTCGCGGATCCGATCACACGGACGGAATACGGCGACGTTATCGGGTTTGCCCACAACGAGGCCGACATCTATCTCGGCATTCCCTTTGCTGCCCCGCCCGATGGAGATCTGCGGTTTCGCGTGCGTGTTCTCAGAATAAGTTCTGTCCATGTTCAGTATGGTAGTCAAACTGATGCCACTTCTACACAGAACTGAGAGTGTGTGTGGAATTAAGAGAGCCATGCTTCATTACGTCGTAATCTTCAGCCTCCGGTGGAAAGCACCGAGACTCGCCAAATCCTGGAGCGAAGCGTGCGTGCCCCATTCCAGGTGAGACGTAGTGATATCAAATAGGCATCCTACTCTCTTTGATTTGCGAGCAATCTCGTAAAATTAGGAGATTCGATGCCGATTTGTCATCACTAGTGAGAATCATTGATGGGCTATGCACATAATCGAGGTCTAAATAGTGAGTGCGCCAATTAGCGCTTGAATGCAGCCCTGCAGGCGTATTCGTGGTACCTATCTAGAGGAATACGAATGATATTTCACGTTACTTGTCAATCGAGGTGTAGTCAAGTCTAACCTCCTCAGAATGAGCATGACGATTGCTTGAATTGCGTTTCAGATCATCGTCCACTTGTTCCAATTTTGTATACATGCTAATTAGTGGTGACGAATCGGAACAGACGCTTCTAAATTCACGCAATCGCTTGCCGGTCAGAGATACGAGAGAGCAGGCGAATTGAGGGGATTCTGGTTCATGTTTATCATCACTAAGGCTAATCTATCGATTGCAGAGCTGCGGTCACGTGGCGTCCATCTGAAGATTGTCTCTACCTCAATGTGATCGCCCCCAAGCGCCAGGTTCCTATTATTTTCACTCTTACTTTTTCTTTTATTTTTTGTTTGCTGTGAGCGAACAAGTGAGCAAACATCTTCAGCCCTTCTCGTCTCTTGCGCCCGTTCTCTTCTTCATTCACGGAGGAGGATTCGAGATCGGTCATGCGAAGAGGACCGGCTATGAGTGGGTTTACTCGCTCATTGCAGTGCTGAACGATTTTTGTGGATTTCTTCTCGACAACTGATCCGTCTCAGGGAATTCGCCGATGTCTACGCCAAGCAGGGGATCGTCGTCGTCTCTATTCAATACCGGATTGGCGTGCTCGGTCAGACATGTTTTTATTGGTGCAGAATTGCTGTAATCTTGCTCATGCTGACACATTTCAGGTTTCTTCGCAAACACTGCATCCGACTCGATGAGTGGCAATTATGGAATGCTCGACCAGGACTCAAATTCGCACAACACGGATTCGGGAAAGCTTGACGGAGACTAGTGGTTGGGGCGCGCGCCTTTCTCTGCCTCTTGCAAAACATCACCTGCGGGCGGGAGTCGAACCTGCCTGCGTCGGCATGCCAGTCAGACACCATGCCCATCTCTACCTCTTGCAAAACATCACCTGCGGGCGGGAGTCGAGCCTGCCTGCGTCGGCATGCCAGTCAGACACCATGCCCATTAGGCCAGGGCGGCCTACCGCAGGGAACGCTCGACGGAGACTGGTGGTTGGGGCGCGCGCCTTTCTCTACCTCTTGCAAAACATCACCTGCGGGCGGGAGTCGACCGTGCCTGCGTCGGCATGCCAGTCAGACACCATGCCCATTCTCACCTTTCTCTGCCTCTTGCAAAACATCGCCTGCGGGCGGGAGTCGAACCGCAAGAGGCAGAGAAAGGCGCGCGCCCCAATGGGCATGGTGTCTGACTGGCATGCCGACGCAGGCAGGCTCGACTCCCGCCCGCAGGTGATGTTTTGCAAGAGGTAGAGAAAGGCCCTCCCCCTCTCTTCCTGGCGAGGACCCCGTTGAGGCCCATCTGAGAGCGAGATCTCTCGTTATCTCTGGTGTTCCCGAGCCCGCCCCTTCTCTGACTCTTGAAGAGAAGCTTGAGAGTGATAGGGCGGCCGTATTTTGAAAGTTTTGGTTAATGACGGAGACTAGTGGTTGGGGCGCGTACCTTTCTCTACCTCTTGCAAAACATCACCTGCGGAGTCGAACGTGTCTGACTGGCATGCCGACGCAGGCAGGCTCGACTCCCGCCCGCAGGTAATGTTTTGGAAGAGGTAGAGAATGGGCATGGTGTCTGACTGGCATGCCGACGCAGGCAGGTTTCCTTACGGCGAAAAAAAACGAACTGTTTTATCGGCCAGACAGAGCGACTTGCAATCCTCTTCCGTTTATCCAGGCTGGAATCCAACAATTTGGCGGCGTGTTTCCATGATTTTTCGGAGATTTGTTCATCGCACTCAAATTAGTTCATCGCAACATCGAGAAGTGCGTTTTTGTGTGGGTCTAAAATTCCTGTGATTAAATTCGAATGATTTACAAGGTGAATGTTCTGAACAGACATACATCAATGACATTGGGAGAATACATTTTAAAGCGGAATTCTTAAAAGCTGTCAAGTATTTATAAGCTCGTAGAAAGGCGCAGACTTCAGGTCGATAGAAGATACTGATACATGTATGAGGAATGTTTCGGTGGACGCGCTGTATGAAGGCGTACAACAAATCGTCAGTTTCTATCTCACCATTTATACCAGACTGGAATAGTATTCGGCACCTGTTAAGCGAGGAGTGTTTCCACCATAGAAATCACTCACATCTGGAGTCAGTAGAATCGACGGAATTTTCGTGGACGATTGATACGAAGATCTTGCCAGGGTGATCACTTTTCTCGAGATTTACATTCACAACATGAATGACTTTCTTGAGATTCTCGTTCTTGTAAACATATGAAATAATTCAGAATGCGCCGCAGATTCCTGTCCTCACTGGCATAAATGCACTCGAATCTGCATTTTTCAGTGAGCTTCCCTTTTCGAGATCAGATTAACCGCAGTCGTGTTTAAGCGGCAATGAATTAAAATAAAATAATTCAAATGTGGATGGATACATTTCAGCATTAATGAACCTCTCACCCAACCATACATCGAGTTGCAATGTTGAAAGAGGAAATGTCATTATTCAATTTGAATCATTTCAGGATGAAAGTTCGGATTGTGAGTTAGAGTTATCACCTGCTCATCTACTATGCTCATTAGACGATTCAGACATAAATATTACTGTTAGCTTCTCGATGAGTTTCTGGAACCTTACGAGACCGAAGCGGCAACCGATGACATTATGAACTTCTATCTAGGACCCGATTGTCGTGAGAAATACGCCGAACCCAACAAGGAGCAGAGAGCGTGGATGCTGCAGCAGTACTCACACGTAAGTTGGGGAATTGATTTTTATGATTTGTGTCAATCAATCACCGAATGATAAATGGGAGAGTTATCAAATATTTGGACACGTCGAGTGCTTGAATATCGATTAACGATTTACGATTGATGGATGTGACCACCGTACCACTGGGCGACTCCGGCAGCAGCAGCATCGCAGATGTGTGTTCGTGATAGTCGGGGTGGCGCGCGAATACTGCCAAGAAGACAAACAGCAAGCGGGCTGATTAGGAAAGGCTTCTCTCGCGAGAGGACGTGCGTAATTCAAGGAAATGCGAGACACGCAGAGAGCTGTGAAAGAACGCGATAACAGAGCGGCTCTTGTGAGTCCGAGCAGCGAAACAGGTAGGGAATCAAACATTAGCTCGAGCAATGACGAGAGAGAATAGGAAGAAGCGGGCGTATGTTCATACATGAACGATGGATGATAGATGTAATGCCCTGGCTAACAATTACGATCGCCGAATGTGCAACGGTTGAATTGTTTCACTGATCGGTTGTGTTGACAACGAATATTGGATTTCTACAAGAATCTTTAGACGAAAACTGAATAGGTTATTCCGCTCGCAATCGCGGCGGCAGACTTTAAAAAAAGTTTATTCCAAGAGGTCCAATTTGACACGAATGGAGAAGAGGATGGAAGTTTGAAGATGTTGTGGTGTTGTGCACTGACGTTGACAGTGTGACTCATCTCAGTGCAAGAGCAGCAGTTGTGGATCTACGAATGCTTTATTTGTGCTAGAGTTGGTAGGAACTCGCATGAGAGAACAATAACAAAACAAAACATAACAAAAAAAATACTGGATGAGAACGCAGGGAAACGCAAAAGTGCAGGAGATCTAACGACGTGGAATAAAATGACATCGTGAATCAGAAGGGACACTTAACACTATGTGATATAGGTGATTTCCCGAGGCCCACCAATGACGATTCTACTGCGAGAAAGAGATAAGGATACTAGGTATGAATTGCGATTGGGAATCGAAAATTTATCGAATCGATCGATGGTGAGCAAATACGAATTTGCATGATTCTGAACAAAAAGTTTTTGTAGATACAAATTGTCTACATGTCAAATTTGTGGTTAGCTTTTCCATCTACGAGATGTTTCGACGATCTCACATACTAAATGCGCTCGCGGAATAATCTTCGAATGGCGCCATATCTCGCTTGTTTGATAAAAAAACAGATTTCGTGAATTCGGGAGAATCAGGATCCGTTTTGGCATCACTTGAGTGTCGATATGTCAAATGCTATTTGCTATATCAGATTCCGCAAATGCGCTCAGTAACTGAGATCGTCCCGACATCATCTTCCAGACGTCCCGCGTGTGGATGTTATTGAGAATAACGACAATGTAGTCGACGTGAGACGCCTGGAAGATCTCACGTACTGCATTTGCTGAGTGCGAATGAGTGCATTTGTGGAATCAGCAAATAGCTTTTCTTATAGCAACACTCAACTCATGATAAATCGGAAACGGGGTCTTCTGAATCATCAATCTTTCGCTTGTCTAACAAGCGAGGTATAAAGCCATTTGAAAATGACAGTTTACGATTAGTCATCACTTCATCACTCTGAAATATTCTGGTGTGAACAACGGATTAACATCGAATAAGGAAAAGGACTCTGTACAAATGTGTTATTGAGCAAAGGATATCAATCAATTTATCAAGTCAGGCAATAATGCTCAGATGGGGATGAGTCGTTGGTATTGATCGGGGGTTGCATTCCACCAGTTTTCGCCAATGGCTCGCTTCAAGTCATCCCTCCATCGTACACGTGGCTTTCCCGGGGGGCGGTTCCAGTTGTAGGGCGTCCAGACAGTAGTCGCGCGGCTCCATTGCTCCGTGTCCATGTCCCGCACTTTGAGGGCCCATCGTCCTTTGCGTTTCAGTCCCTCTGCGACCCAATCGCGGAGTTGGGTGATCTCTCGTACGCGCTCGTTCCTCCAGCGATCCCTTAGGGTTACTCCCACCATCTTTCTCTCCATTTTTCTCTGGGTCACACTCAGTCGCTCCTTTTCACTCGATCGTGGGGCCCACACTTCGCTCCCGTAGAGTACAGTAGAGGTGATACAGCTCTCGAAAACTCGTCTCTTGATCTTCATGGGCAGAAGGCGAGATGAGAGGAGGCTGGAGAGCTTACTCCATGCAAACCAGCCGAGTCGGATCCGGTGTTCGATTTCTTCCGAGTGATCAAGGGTAAGGGAGATTCTTCCTCCAAGATAGGTGGCAGACTCCGTGAATTCAAACTTCACATTTCCGATGTTGATTGGCGCTCGGGAAGTGCTGCACCAGGTTGGTCTTAGAGGCGTTGACTTCGAGACCTACTCTGCTTCTTCAGCATCCGCTCCAGTTCCGGTCGTGACTTGGCGACGAGAGCCACGTCATCAGCGTACTCCAGGTGACTCAGATATCTCCCATCGATCCGAATCCCGTCCCTCTCCCAGTCGATGTCATCCATAGCCGAGCGAAGAACCACGTTGAAGAGACGAGGAGACATAGTGTTTCCTTGGCGGACTCCTCTTCGAACGGTTACAGGAACAAGATCCTCGTTGACATGGATGAGGGTGGAGGACGAAGGTGGACGAGGGTCGAATGGCATCCAGCTGACCAAAGCGACTGCCATACTGCACTCCACTCCACGGAATCGAAGGCCTTCTTGAAGTCGACAAAGGCGAGGTATAGGGGGATACCGTACTCGGAGGTTCTCTCTGCGACCTGCTTGATGGCATGCAGGTTGTCTAGCGTGCTGTGCCCTCGCCGGAAACCGGTTTGGGTGGTCGATTCCGTCTCTAGCACTGCCTCGTATCTTTTCAGGATACACCTCGGAAGGATACTTTTCAGGAAGGATATGAATGCATGAAATATCATGCGGGTTTTCGCGATTGCGATACCCGACGTCTGTTCGTTGAGGACCATTTGGGGGTCAAACAAGTCATATTTTCAAAGATATCTAACTATATGGTTTTCTGGACCATTTTCGCACTTAGAAACCGAATTTATATATTAGAGCTCGTGAAACTTCGCTAGAAAAAAGTTTAAGTCTTTATTTTTTCGATCCGATCGGAACTCTCGTCTAGATTGAATATCGTCCTGAATTTCCTTGCGTCATCATGTCGGAGAGGGAGACGAGCTGATACCGGACAAGTGTAGAGTCGAGTTCGCCGAATGATTACATTTCGGCAATTCCTTCATTTGCAGTTTATGTGATTTCTCTCACATAACGAATCTCGGAGTCTTAAAAATAATAACAATGATAATACAAGTATGATGAGTGACACATATACGACTATGGTCGTTCGACACTGATCAAAGCAAGAATCTTCCTCAATGATTTGGAATCATCCTTACATTTCAACAATATCTCTAAAGATGAGTAAGGTGGTTCGGTGGTCGGTGTACTATCTCAGGAATCTTCTCTATCCACCCCCTACGCATTCATTATTTTGTGCCGCTTTTATTACTTCCTGCCACCCCCATCACGGTTTCTATGCTCTCTTGCATTCTTCTAATCTTCGCTATCGAATTCACTTCACCATAATGTACAATGTACCGAACCCACGTTCAGTACCATGGAAAGCCGACGTATACCATTCGTGATATCTGTTCCATCTCAAATCGTCTCTATTGTTGTCACGATCATTCTGCAATCAATCGCGCATCACTTAGATGGCTCCGCGACTGACAAGACTCCAGGAGGAGCAACGGCGCTCCCGCACCACAGAAA
This sequence comes from Pristionchus entomophagus, assembly GCA_036245825.1. Lineage (NCBI taxonomy): Eukaryota > Metazoa > Nematoda > Chromadorea > Rhabditida > Neodiplogasteridae > Pristionchus > Pristionchus entomophagus. Next base: position 37,598,730 of record BTSX01000006.1, read on the forward strand.
CCACTCAGGTACGATAAAATACCTTGATACATTACAGTGATAAAACCCTTATAGCTTCTTCTGAAGACAATTTGTGAACAACGAAGAGATGTTTTGTTATTAGATCGATGAAATTTTCATTTTATTGTACGTTTTCTCGTCCTAGAATATATCGGAACCGGAAGTGTATTATCAGATTAGTTCTCTGTTTTCGATCCGACGCCTAAACGCTGAATCTCAGCTGATTTCGTGTCGAAATCTCGTGGCCTGTCAGCCATAAAACTCAAACAAATCTTTCGATATTTACCCTCTTTAATTGCCAAACAACGGCCAGTGGACCCCTCAAATAGATTCCCGCCCTCTGTTAGTCACGTAACTTCGTGACGAATTTCAGATTTTCAAAAGTCAAATACCAATAAGTTCAGCGAACCATGCAAACACTAAAAAGCTGGTGGTCACGTCTTTTACTGTTTGCGATATCTTTATCGCTATGACGTAAATACTATTCAGGAATCATATCTAGAGACCGAAATGCGTATTCCTAATTCTGACAGATTAATGGCGCAAATCAATATCTCGAGTGAATCACTGGCTACAACATTTTCGGTGGCAACTGTAGAACCCTTGGAGTGGTTCCATATTCTCCCACCGCTAATATATAAAACCAATGAATCAAGGATACGTTTCAGATTCGCCCACTCAACGCCGCTTTGCCTCCAGTATAAGATGACGCCTACAAGTTCGACGAGTTCCCTCAACCACTCGAGACGAAGTCTGGCCGGAGGAGGAGTAAGGAAGCGACAGTGTGAGTGCCGTTTCTGTCGATGCCTCTTTCCTGTCCACACGCTCTTTCGTCGCTCTGTCCAGCTAGTTGATCTCAGTGATTATTGTATTGATTTATTTATTTGTAAGAGAACTAAAATTAAATACGCATATATAATATTTGCGAGCTAATTCATCTTAGGGAATACTATTCAATGCGAATCATTCCCCATTATTAACTATTAAGCGTTTATCTTTGATTTGATCGCATTTGCATGAGTTTTCAGCGTCTGCGACGATTGCAGTGCACGTTTTCTCAACGATTGTCTGGTTGATGGGAAGGCTCAAGGAGGAGATCGTATGGTTCTTGCTGAAGAATTTGGGTGCATTCGGTGAGTTGAAGGTGCTCAGTATCACCAATATGTTTGACAACTAATAGTGCAAGAACTGTATAGCACGTTCTTTCAAAGAGCTGATGTAAACCGTGAATCTCTTTCAGCCACGACACTTACTTGGAGAAGGCCCGAAGGCAGGCCAGAAGGATCTGGCGATCAAGGAAGATCAATATTTTATTTCTTCATTTTGCCTTTCTCGATTGCTTAGAATCATCAGTTGCACATATGTACATCGAACCGGCCAAGAGCCATTTAAGAAAAAAACTCGAATAGCGTGCGGTACCGGCAAAAGCCGTTCATTCACCTAGCAAATAAATACTGCGCGTCGGCCGTTACATTTTTTTCAAAATGCTCTAAATCGAGACTATATAAATATATTTGGATCCATCAATAAATTTACACCATATTTCCGGTTCAGCTTCGATAGCGACCTGTGATCTCAGATAGGGGCAACGGCAATGCATCATGACCGAGCGGCAAATTGTCTTTCGACTAAAATCATTTTTGTTCATCTCTTGTATATGTTGTGCATTGGTGGTTACGGTGACATTCACTCTTCTGTTTTCTATTCATATTGCGCATTATTAGTGTGTAACACCGCACAGGTGCTAAAATGTGCGATACAGTTATGCTAACTGTTATTAATTTTAAATAACAATACAATGCAACTATGACTTCAGGGTCAATTCATGTTTTCTATGTCGGAGACCGAATCGTGTTGTTTTTGTGGGTACGGATTGATAAGATAAGGCATTTGATAGGGCGCAGAAAGGGCGGATGCATTTGCATTTACTTTTTGGGGATGTATTGACTGCTGTAACAAGTTTTTGAGAAGCAGGAAGGGATGGATCAAACTCTCGTTCCGTGAAAATAGTTTTCTTTAAGCATTATATAATAATTTGAATTTATGGATAGTCGCTAGCATTTCAGATTGTATAAATGACAAAAATTAAGTGTTGCAAGATAATTATTATGCATTTGTCACCATTTATAAAATAATAATAATAAAAATTTCACCTCCAAAAAGTGATCTCAATCTCCTCAAGTTTCCTGAAGACATACTTCCTCACTTTCGTTGATCTCTCATAATAGTTGAGATTCGGGAACAGCTTTTAAAAAAAAGTAAATTAAAGTTTTCATTGTTTTTTTACTATTAACGATCCACTTGTCATTTTATTTTTAAAGACAGCTTCTTGTTTATACAATCTCTTGCATGCTACCGAAAAGCAGTTATTTCCAGATTTATGAAAAGGAAGGTTGAGATCTGTTAATTTCCGAGTGACAGAAACCTTATTAATTGTAATACATGTTATTTGTTTAAACTGAAACTCACTTGAACATATCATAATGAGCAGTAAACCAATTATTGAACAATTTGGTTCTAAAAATGAGACTAGTAAGAATTTTTAACAATTAATTAAAATACCACCGCATATTGTTTGGCTTCTTCTTTTCATTCTTTGATGGCAATACTGCAAAAAGGCGTATTATGAGAATTAGCCCGAATTCTACTGATAATTTTCTATATGCAAATCAATGTCTCTTTTCAATATCCTCTCACCTTTTTTGTTGCTTCTTCGATCCCGTTTCTTCTCGAGATTGGAAGTCGTCTCGAGAAGAAACTTTTTTTTTTGATTCGGATGAAGTTTTCTATAAAAAAACGTAGTGTATTATTGACTGGGTTTGCACAATCCATAAATATTTCTCGACGTAAATTATAAATACATTGTATATCCAAATTCATCGAAACTCACTTGAATATAGCATGATGAGCAGAAAACCTATTATTGTACCGCTTTGACCTGCAAATAAAACAATGCAGTGATACCAACTTTACCTCGGTGTAATGACCAGGATTTTTTTAAAACACTGTTGTGGACAAGCGGGTTCTAAAGAAACAATCAGCGAAACAACTTACAGCATGCTACGAGGCTTCTTGTTACCAGTATACGTAGAAGGAACTGGAAAAAAATAGTAATGTTTTTTGATTACATAGGCTTGTTCAGGGAATAAAATAAATAATAAATGAATAATATACTCACAAATAATTCAATCTCTAGAAATGGATATGTCAAACCTGCGGCTAATAACTTCCATTGAAAATTGCCTTCGGCAAGATCCCTTTCATCTGATTCTATCTGGTCTGATTGCTCGATCACCTCAAAGAAAACATGATTAGTATGAATGAAAAGAACAAAATCCAAAAAAAAAATTAATTCAAAACATAAATTCAAAAAACGCTGTCTTTAAAACATCTTTTTAAAACTCACCTCATCACGCTCATCCGATGGCTCGTCTCTGGCAGTATCATTGTGCATTCCTCCGCCGTATCTGCCGTCTTCATGATCTGCCGAATTCGTGCCCTCGTGTTTATCACGTCCTTGATCCATATGTGTCGGCTGCTTGATCTTTGCGTCCGCGAGTTTCTTTTTCTGAAATAGATGCCTGACTCGGACTATGGTATGGTCACACGCTATGGTCATTCTTGAACAGACAAAAGGGATAATACCACTCATCAGCCAAATCGGTTAGCGAGGGCGAATCCAGGATTGAAAACTCACGTATTTTCGTGGCTTGCGAGCTGGTGGATCGGATACCTCATCATGATCGACGTTATCACCAGCAACTAAATAATTATCGAATGTTATGCCATAATCATTCTAATATCATTTACATCATGTACAATATGATTGAAATCAATACGTACCTGCTCCGGTAGAAGAAACAGGCGAAGTTGTACATCGGAAGATACTTGCAGATTTGGAAATTCTTGATCTCTTATGAATCAGATCACTGCCTCTAACGATTGACTGAAATATGAAAAATGATTCTGAGTGTACTTCAAAACAGTTTGATCTTTTAATGTAAAGTTCACACTCAACAATAATAGATCAAACGCAATGCATATGTACAAGACCATATGGTTGAGCGAAAATCACATAATTTAACTACTCATCGAAAGTTACAAGTTCACTCACGCTGGTATGCTCATCGTCCATCTCGAGAACGGATGCATCGACAGCAATAGACGATGTAGCGTATTCCTCATTGCCTGTTGTGACTGCGACCACAGCAGGCCCGGTCGGAAGAGGATCCTCTTTGCCGACAATGGAGCAATTTTTCTTAAGAGAAATAATTGCAAATAGGAATAATTTGTTTAACTCAGGCACTTGGAACTTTCATTCTTAAAGGTGTATCCCGACCTATTTAAAAAAATATATCATAGCATGGTAACTCGTACTGCTTTGTAAGTGATAAAAACCTTGTTGTCCTTCGTTTGTTTTGGAGGTGTCGGATGCGGCCCGGAGGTACCATAGAAAATTAAGGAATCGTTCATCTTCTGAAAATGCATTCATACGTCATGACTACTGACTACAATACTTGTTTCAAAAAGACCTCCGTGGACGAAGGAAACTGATGTTGTTTTGTGGTGTCATGCTTCAGAAATGCAGATCCAGAACTTGCGGTGGAGGTGACATGCTTGCGCATGTTAATCTGCGTCGATGTCGGCTCTTGTGGCATCGACGCATCATCAGTACGTGGAGCACGCTGAACGATCCCCGTGCTTGTTGCGGGTTGAGGGTTTTTTTAACGAATACTACGGCCATTATTGCACCTTGCAAGCGGGCACACGAAGCGTAATGTGCACTAGTGTCCCCAGCTCGAAAAAGACTCCCTCGATCTCGTGTATTCTGCCAACGATCAAAGTAACGAAAGAGCACGTGAAATGAAGATAGTCGAATACCGCTCTTGGGTGCACCTGAACCAATACGTACCTGGAGGGCTCTCAGCTGCTTTCGAATATCTCGCTATTCAGCTGACAGCACGATCACTTCGTCCAGCGATTTGGCGTTGCGGTTTTTTCCACTATACGCCCCCTCCGCGTACCAATCGAAAGCAAAAGCGTCGTTAAACGGAGTGTGAATTGTAACCGCAGAGTGTGAATAAACGGTTGCCGATTACTCCGGAGTGCATTTCTTTGCTAACTCTACTAGTGTCAAGTTCTGAAGAATATCAACACTCCTCGGAAACCGTAAGAATGGCTCATCGACAACTCACCGATAATATTTGAGCGGAGTTTCGCCATCTGCTTTCGCCAACTTTCGCTTCTCTGCGATGCAGACGGCACCTGCCATTCCTGCATTATACTCCATAGGGCAAGTAGAGTTGTAACATCATCACAAGTCATCATTACGCTTCCAATTGTTTTTTTCTTACAATGTTTCGGCTTTCAACCTATATTTACATACCAAATAGTTGGATACTCTGCAATTTTGCCTAGGCGGATTGGAATTTCGACAATCGGCCAATACAATCATTCCGATTGCGCTCACCTCCAGATATTGCCGTATTGTTCGCCTTCGTGGAGGTGCCTGGTGAGATGCCTGCGGCCTCCGTAGCTGCGGGCACTCTCTACTGCTCCATATAGGTTGCAGACGACATCATGACATCGGACACGCAAATTTTGTGATGGATCTGGTTGTGATGTTCTGCAATTCACATAGTGCAACAATGCCGCCTGGATTCAGGACGTTATTCAATAGCGAATGAAAAATCGAGGAAGACGTTTATGAACAGAGCAAAATTTGAGAAGAAGATCCTAATATGAATTCAGCAACGAAAAAGATATTAGGAGTGTATTCCCAAAAACAAAGCAATTGGAAAGCATGAGGAGAAAGACAGAATAGGGACTGGTTATTGATGTGTTCACTACCTTAGCGCCATTTCGGTTAGACTTTGCGGATTGCGGAAGTAACCGACTTGTCCCGACGGCCTTGTACGAGCAAGGAATTCAAGTACATCGAGGTGCGGAAAACGAGTAAAACTACCTTGCAAAGATTGCGTAAAGAGGGATAGAGAGAGAAAAGAACCGACTAATGCAGCGCTCATTATAATGAGTACAATATTCGTTAATAATTTTCAGCAAAATATCCATTCCGGCTTGACGGCTCTGTTTGCCTGGGGTATGCACCTCTCAAGACCATCGGGATGAGGCCACAAACAAGAGCGCACACTCTTTCGCTCTGGGCTCCCTTTCGTTTTCGCGCGCTATATCTGATGAGGCTGACAGCGCACCACTCTCACTTTTCTTCACTACTGCCCGCTCTCTCGTACGATCAGTGTGGGAGAAATAAGGGAGGCAGCGAATATCAGAAAACACAAAAGGAGGCTAAGTTCAAAAGATGTAGAACCGGGCAAATTGTCCAGGCAAGAATAATGAGAATACATTCTCCCCGCTTAATCGAAAGCCCTCGCCCGAGAACGAGATAGAGAGAAAGACACAGTGGAAGGAAAGAGAGAGACCAGGCAAGAATAAGAAGAGACAGAAATAGAGAGTGAGAGAATATAGTGAGAAAGAGAATGATAGAGTGAATAATTGGGGAGAAACTCCAACGTTCTAAATGCGATAAAATAAATAAGATAATATTGTTTGTGTTTATAAATATTATGATGTCGCTTGTACCAGGTATGTATGTGTTTCTTCTTTCCAGAACATCAGTTAAAGAGTAGTGCTAGAATCAATGGAATTCGCATATAATAACCCAGTTTTGAGAGTGAGAAGGTAAACGAATGGCATGAAGGTTGTTGATACTTGAACTCTTTTTTACATAGGTGAAGCAACAACACTGGTCATGGATATGGATTGAAGTTTCGCGACCTTCTTCACAGCCGTTACTTTGAATAATGTGAGTATCGCTCTGAAATGGTATTTTACAGCTTGCGATAAAGTACGCTTAATACAGTCTGTAGTCTTCGATATATAACAGGACGATCAGCGGTGAGAATATCGCGGTCATCTCGGCCATCTAAAAGAATCTCATCGTTCGAAAATATTCAATACTGGAGTCTGAACGAGATGAATTAGTTTATTCATTTTCTGAATATCATGTCCATTAGGCACTGCGATACAAACTTGTTTTGTTCTGAATATAACACAGGAGTTTCGATATAATGGAGATAAGGCCGTACAACGATTTTGCAACCCATGCTCAAAATTTGGCCCTAGAGTCAACTTTGGACGTAGAGTTCGAAAATCGACCTTAGAAAGCAGTATCTTCAAAGCCTCATTCCCTGAGGCACATTTTTCCCTGTGCCGTCGGTTTTTATATCTCATGAACGGCGCTTCGGAGACCTGGAAATATATAGTAATTCTGAAAGATCTCGACGAGATAAGACTTTTTCCAATTGGGAGTGAAGGGTTAGCTCATCTGTGAAAAAAGTTATGACTACCGAAAATGTTGAAAGTAGCACCCTGAAAAATATGTTCGAACCGTGCCAAATAAATTTTTTCATTAGATTCCCCATGCAATTTTACCCCCCGGCCTGTGTTTCCCGAAACTCGCCGCCATGAGGGACCGATCCGTTTTGGCGACCGAATGCGTTCAAGTCGTCGATTTTTACCAAAAAAATGTAGATTTCGAGCTAAGAAAAAAAGTTTAGCAATGTAGAGTTTAGCCAAATCTGCATTTTTTGGTAAACACATTCCGGGGGGTAAAATTGCATGGGGAATCTAATGAAAAAATTTATTTGGCACGGTTCGAACATACATTTTTCAGGGTGCTACTTTCAACATTTTCGGTGGTCATAACTTTTTTCACAGATGAGCTAACCCTTCACTCCCAATTGGAAAAAGTCTTATCTCGTCGAGATCTTTCAGAATTACTATATATTTCCAGGTCTCCGAAGCGCCGTTCATGAGATATAAAAACCAAAAAAAACATAAAGTGTGCCACAGGGAATGGGGTTTTGAATATACGGCTTCCTAAGGTCGATTTTCGAACTCTACGTCCAAAGTTGACTCTAGGGCCAAATTTTGAGCTTAGGTTGCAAAATCGTTGTACGGACACTGTTGACAGAATCTCAATTATATCGAAAATCCTGTGATAATACCATGAAAGTGCATGATTCCAGTGCCTCATCGTGCCAAACATCGAAGAATCCGAGAAAGAAGGATAAAGAACCCAGCACGTGAAGAAGTGGCAATGATGCCTGGGCTGAGAGCATCTGACAACATTTTTTTGTTGAGAATTTCCTCAATTTCTTTAACTCACTGAAACGAACTTTCGGTGCATTTTCCTGGTGCGATCACTGAGAGTGGTCGCTTGCGCCGTAATAGAAGCAAGAATTCGTGATCTGAAATTTAAACCTTTACTTTTACTTTCAGCCATTGATTTGCAGTTTGTAGCTTAGATCTTTCTGAGTAATATATCTTGACAGAATGTAGTATAATTAACGCTCGAGAATTGAACATATTATTGATTCGTATTCGCAGATTTTAGAAAATATTGAATAATTACCTAAGGTACACGACAACCAGAAACGCTGGCCATATGAGACATGCAAGGATAATCAGCACGAGAATGAAGCTAACGGAGTGAATGCCCGCAAGACCGGAAATAAGCGATTTTATGGACCATTCCTTCCCCCAAACGTCGTACCTGTGACAATATGATTGTCCCCTACATATTCCGGATGTCGTGCATTAAGCAAATTCCGAACAATATTATCATCTTCTCTGGCACAAAAGCATGCAATCTAAACTCACATCCAAACTATGGTCGCTCAGTGTGGATATAATTACCATCAAGATAGTAGGGACCGGTAGAGTGATGCGGCAAATGAGACTGAACGTTTCCAGGGCGGTTGGCGACTTTCCGTTAATCATCATCAACCGAAGAACGAGGGACGAAGTGATTGTGTAAAACTGAGAAACGTAAGGCAACAAAATCATGTATTCATAAATGAATAACAAACAGTATAGCTCGCTCCCGTATATGACATTACTACTGTTATGAAGCACGCGTTGGTGCCAAAATAGCCACAAGGCCCATACGTCATGATCAGAGCCGTTTGCCACTCGATCGGTATGAGTCTGGTCAGAGAGTGTCATAATTCCGATAAGACCATGCTAATGGTCACCTTTGCATGGAAGCAGAGTTACCCAGTGCAGTGTAGAGGTCGAAGAAAGCGTGCGTCTTCAGCATTATTCCGAACGTTGAAAATGTTGCGGGCGTTTTGCGAAAGACGATAAACGTAAAGACGATATTTATTGAGATTGAGAGGATGGCAAAGCAGATGTGAAAAGAGACAACGACGGATTCGAGCGAGGCCATCACACTCTATAGTGATGTTATGATTAGTGTGGGAGGTAAAATGTTAATAATGGTGGCGTGAATGCTTCGCTGACCTTTACTTCCTAATGGATTTCTATAAATGTAGTTGTATCGCGAATAGGGGAACTTTTTTACCTTATTGTATGACCGTAGAGAACTCCACCACAATGTTCGTGAATATAAAGACGAAGGAGACGATATTCGCCGGATAAAGTTGACGAACACTCCATAACCTTTAATGTTAATGTAATACAATCGTACTTTTTGTTTAGCTTGATCGCACTATTGATCAAAACAGAAGACGATGATGATGGCGAAATCATTGAATCAGGCGAAATATACAAGTGAGTCTAATAGGCGGGGGGTTTTGTAGAAATCATTCTCACATCGTCTTTTTGGATTGCGGAACCGATAATGTGTAATGTGATTAGATATAGAGAAATTTATTTTTTCTCAATTACATAACATACGTAGCATCCTTTCAAGAATAACTGCAGAAACATTCACAGTTAGTTTTTCTTAGACAATAGTCAAGTGATTTATGCACCTATAGATCCATATTGGCCTGTGTTGATGATTTGGTGGTTGTTGACGACCTAAAGTTTTATTTTTGAATTAGAGAAAAACATTAATATTACCAAGCCGGTGCAATGGGGACAACATTCGTGAGATGATGAATGTTCAATTTGTTCAACACGTACCTGAAGGATCACTTATTGATGCTATGTAACATGTAACAAAACGACTATTCTCACTCTCTGTATGGTTTTACATACGTGAGGTTCACAAGAGGAGAGACGATGAGTACAGAGCAATTAATCTGGATGATAATTAGCTGAGATATCCCCCATCAAGCTCTCACAGCAGGTTGTAAAAAATCAAGAAACGGTGATCGCAGAATCTCAAAAACTGAAAGAAGTAGCAGCGAAGAACCCAATGATGCAATGAAGCTTATTATGAGCTGCGATCGAAGAGCCTTGAAATATATTATGAAGGATGGAATTTTCCTGCCTACTGACTTTCATCACCATTCGATGTATTGCTAACGATGCCGTACTCAAGCCGAACTGCAAAGAGTTCCTGGTCCATTATCTCTAGGAGGGCAAACTTTGTTATCTCTGAGGAAGGACATTATTCGCCGCTGCATAATGAAACAGCAGATGAACACAATTGGAGATGCTGAGGCGACATACGCACGAGTTGCCCGAGTTGTTAGACGAGTTGAACTATCGAGAATTCCTGATCGTACACATTATTCCCACAGATTATGCCCACATCGAACCTATATTCAGATTGAGTACTTCCATCGGTATTCGACCATCGGCAAATTGAAGGATAGAATCGGCGTAATACCAACCCCCTGGATAGTTTAATAAGTTTTCCATCGATAACTTCTCGAACTAACCATCTTGCTGAGATTTGCCTTTGCGTACAAAGCGTATAGTCGAAAGGCAAATGAAGTACCGAGGAGATAATGAGAAAGAAGCAGCGAATAGATCAGAAGACCTGAAATAGACAGGCATAGTAGACTATGTCTAATTTTATTCTAACTGAAACATGTCCAACAAAATGGACCGCCGAGATAGTTCCCTGGTCCATAGAAAATAAAAATGGAAGCGGATAGAGTTGTGATTTGTCTGAAGGTTTGTTTTAAAATAAGAGATGAACAAATCAACCTGGCAATTGTGACAATGCAAGCTATCGCTGAAATCATGCCCACAACAGCAGCATTAGTTATCAGCATTGAATAGCTCTAGGCTTTGTGGAGTACTAGAGCGATGTGAGCGCCGATAAAAATGTCAGCAAAACCTCCAAACAACCATGAGAAGAAGAGTATTGGAAAAGAACCCAATAAATCCAATCAATGGAAAGAAAAGAAGAGGAATTATTGCTGTAGAGACCATTCCATTGTGGAGTGGGGATCATGAATGAGATGAGAGATCGATTGTGGAGTGTTCGATTGTGGAGAGGGAATCATGAATGAGATCGATTGTAGACCATTCGATTGTATAGTGTAGGGATCATGAATGAGACGAGCAGATGAGAGATCAGATACGAGAGATATAATGAGAGATGACTGAGAGATGTGGTTACTAGTTTTTTGACCTTTTCTCACAAACCTTTTCGTAGCGAATAGTACGTTTGTATGTTATGTATATGTGACTCGATGCCGAGTCTCTCTGCACGCGTGCAGTACATCCCGTCTAGAGTCGCAATCTCACTTTTCAATGCACCTTGTTTATTCCTGCTCCTCCCCCAGAAATATGACGCCGTTTGCCTTATTTTCGAGCAGATCTAGACGGATCTGGCCCAGCTCAAAAAGTTCAATTTTGTGAAATTATGCGATTGGGGGTTACCGCGGGTGGTGAAGACGATGGGGATATCCATTTTGTCCACAGACCCCTCGTTAGCTCCAGATGGCGTGACGTCGAAATCACGTTATCGCGTCCTACTCGCGTCTCGAGAGACCTAATTATAGGTGAAAATTGTTTCTGATTTAGAATTACATGGCGAACACGCCTGTCTAGTTCATTTTTCATGATTTTCAAAAATAATGTTTAAAATGTGAACTTTTTGCATGGGCCTATCGGAGCAAAACCATGTGGACAGCTCGTTCGGGCATGACGAGAGGATTCTAAATCTATAGTTTCATACAAATCGAGTATGCGGTGTCCAAGCTACGCGACTTAAAGTTTGTTGAGATTGCAAGGAAATAACTCTTTCCTCACCTTCCTCTCCCTCCTCTCTCGTGCGCTCTCTCCATTCCCCACGCTCTCTCGTCGCGCGAGGTCAGGGAAGCGATCGAGGGGAGAGAGGAAGAGGCGAGGGAGCCCCTTGTCCTTGCACTCCCAATACACTGTAAGTGGCTCATTTCGGACACCGCATGCTTATATTGTATGAAAATATAGATTTGGAATCCTCTCGTCATGCCCGATCGAGCTGTCCACATGGTTTTGCTCCGATAGGCCTATGCGAAAAGTTCACTTTTTAAAAATTATTTTTGAAAATCATTAAAAATGAACTAGACAGGCGTAAATTAACTAGTCATGGTCAGCCATGCCGATGTTTACCGAAAGTGAAAAAAAATTGAACATTCTGAGTCATAACTCGCGTCGGAATTGCTCAAATCAACTTTCCTTCAACCATTAAACTTAACTTTTGATGCTCTTTCGAATGATATGTCACATGATATCGAAATCTCAAATTTGAAATTATCGATTTTTGGAGATCAAAGATCAAAATTTTTATGAAAACAGTTTTTTCGACCCAAAAGAGTCACACAGACAAAATATGAGCCCCGTACGACCATTTTGAGCCTACTGTCTCACCTGCAGTAGTACAGAGAACGCGTTTTAAGAGACACTATCTGAGATGTGAGACCTTTAGCCGTACAAGCAAAAATGGATTCCCACGAAAATGATGCCCTAGGTGTCAACTTTTAACGTAGAGTTTGAAAATCGACTTTAGGAAGCCGTATCTTCAAAGCCTCATTCCCTGTGGCACACACATTTCTAATCGTTCTTAACACTCATGCAAATAAGTGGGAGGGGGTTATGCATGAAGTAGAATTACATGGCAAACACGCCTGCTAACTTAATTTTTCATGCTTAAAAAAAAAATGTCATAGTCGGGAGCACGCTTCAAATTAGCTTCAAATTCAACGGAAAACTTCGATTAACTTCGATTAACGATTAGCTACTTCGTAACTTTACCGGAGTGCTCGAAGCATATTAACGTGGCACGAGCTGGCGTAGTCCCGCTAGTTGTAATAAACGTCACACCCTTTGTCGTAAACGCACAACCGATGTTTGACCTATTGTCTAAAGCATCTACCGAGAGTGTTTATGTGGGAAAATCATTCAACCAAATATCAATAGGGTATAATAATGCATAATGATCTCGTCACATAATCTCGTCGATGTGGTTACCCTTCGGAAAAAATTCTTTCTATAAATACATCAGTTATGTCACCAACATTAATGACTAATCGAATGAGCTGATGCACTTGCACTTTCATTCTTAGCATTAGTTATTGTTTTCCCAGATAACATTGTATGATCGAAGACGAGTAGAGAATCGATTTTAAAATAAGAAAAGGTTGGTGTGGTGAAGGTCGTATACTGAACTTATTTCAAGTTAAATTTAAAAAAGTTAGGTTAAGGCTTTTCCTCGCAAGGTAGGCTGTGCCACCCCCGAGCCGGTTCAGCGTTCCGACCGCGCCCCACGAGACCGGGAGGGGTGGAATGGGAGGGGGCGCTCGAACCAGTTCGGATTGCAACGAGTTCGGACTGGAAAAGAAGAAAAAATGAGAAGATGGTCTCAGATCTCATCGACTACAGATATGATATTCAGTATCGTCCCTAAGTCATGGGTCACTTTTTCATTCTTTCATAACTTTTGACTCGTATGAGACTTCTTGCTCATACTTGGTCATGACACAGCACACTCACCGGGTGTTAGGATTATGCCATTGGGATATCACAGAACTCCCTGGTTGTTGCGTAGTGATGAAGCAATCAATCAATACTTTTTCAAACAATGCAAATTCTTACACGGATTTTTCCTCAGCCTTCCTACTGGGCGTGATAATAGAAGGCCTCAATACCTTTTCGATGAAAATATGCACTCATGGGAGGATGACGTACAGTGGCTTTAGACTGTCTCAAAGTAGGGTCCCGAAAAAATGGATTTTGGCTCATAGACACACTAGAGACTCGTTCAAAAGCTCAAAATGATCCTTCTCACAATTCCTGATGATCCCTAAAGTTTGGTAACGATAGCTCTTAATTTGACCTCAGGACACGAAAAAGACGAATTTTTCACTTTATCACATAACCTTATTTTGGATGTTTACAGTTCTGAAGTTTCATCAACTATAAAAAAAAAAACGTGTTTCTAACGAGTTTCTAGCACGTCTATGAACGAAAATCCATTTTTTCGGGACCCTACTTTGAAACAGTCTAGAGCCACTGTACGTCATCTTCCCATGAGTACATATTTTTATCGAAAAGGTATTGATGCCTTCTAGTATCACAACGAATAGGAAGTCTGAGGAAAAATCCATGTAAGAATTTTGATGGTTTGAAAAAGTATTGCTTGATAGCGTCATCACTACGCAACAACCAGGGAGTTCTGTGATATCCCAATCGCATAATCCTAACACCCGGTGAGTGTGCTGTGTCATGACCAAGTATGAGCAAGAAATCTCATACGAGTCAAAAGTTATGAAAGAATGAAAAAGTGACCCATGACTCTGTAGTCGATGAGATCTGAGACCATCTTCTCATTTTTTCTTCTTTTCCAATCCGAACTCGTTGCAATCCGAACTGGTTCGAGCGCCCCCTCCCATTCCACCCCTCCCTGTCTCGTGGGGCGCGGTCGGAACGCTGAACCGGCTCGGGGGTGGCACAGCCTACCTTGCGAGGAAAAGCCTTAACCTAACTTTTTTAAATTTAACTTGAAATAAGTTCAGTAAACGACCTTCACCACACCAACCGTTTCTCATTTTAAAATCGATTCTCTACTCGTCTTCGATCATACAATGTTCTCTACAACCGCTATTTTCGAAGGCACCCATCTTGGTATTTAAAAAAAATATATTTTGAATTAATTTTTGTCTTTGAACTTTCAGGCACCGGTGTTAAAATGAATTGTCTCCTTCTCTATGCTATTCGTCGCTTCACGAGGAAATCCTTTGGAACTTACAAACACCTTCTCACAATTTTTGCGGCCGTTGATATTTATCTCATTGTGCTTCACGCAGTGGTCAGGCCGGTGCGGATATGTTTGTCTTAGTAGATCGAGTTTAATGGGCATGGTGTCTGACTGGCATGCCGACGCAGGCAGGTTCGACTCCCGCCCGCAGGTGATGTAATGGGCATGGTGTCTGACTGGTATGCCGACGCAGGCAGGTTCGACTCGCGCGCCTTTCTCTGCCTCTTGCAAAACATCACCTGCGGGCGGGAGTCGAACCTGCCTGCGTCGGCATGCCAGTCAGACACCATGCCCATTTCGAATGAAATGACACAATTTCAGCATATCACAGCCTTCTACTGTTCATGTTTCTCCGTTCCCTTCGCTCTCATGAACATTCACTTCCTCTATCGCTACTGGTCAGTTGCACCATCCCAATTTGAGGACGATTTTTTTTGATTTGTTTGAGGTTGTTAGGAGACGGGAGATACTAGTGATAAGCGAATCATACGTTAGTGGTGTGTGTGAATCTAGAGCCCTGAGTGCAAAATCATTGGATAAGTCCGAAGGCACAATACTATAATACAATAAAATATTTATCCTATTATCAAATCACTATGCTGGAAGGATAGTATCTTTGTTTAGGGATTGAATGGGTTCTTCAATTTCAAAGTGAAAGGTCGATCTCCATTGAGCATAGAAGTAGAAAATACAACATCCGATGATATTGGTATTGGTGGACTCACGATTCAGGAGTGATGGGGTTTTCTTGACATTAGATCACTTGATTCGGTTGATGCACATCCGGGGTCTTCTCTTGACGTGTACCGAGTGGGCGATTCTCACCGAGTTGCCAAACGATTGAGGATTTTTCAGTAATACAATACATTTATCTTATTTATCCTGTCCTCAAGGCAATATGCCTGCTGGATGCATATTATCCCTCCTTGTAACAGGTCCATCCGACGCCCTCATCTAATTCCGCTGTTCGATTTGAAGAAGTTCGCAACATTATTGTCGCTGTTTCCGATCGGGTGTTTCTCTGCATGGTGAACTACTCAATGGATTCAAACTCCAATCTAACCATACCCAAAAATAGGTTTCTCCTAGCCATCTTTGGGCTATTGGGCGAGGTTCCAGATGCCGCGAAATCGCTGAATCGCTGAAGTCGCAGGGAACGCTTGACGGAGACTAGTGGTTGGGGCGCGCGCCTTTCTCTACCTCTTGCAAAACATCACCTGCGGGCGGGAGTCGAGCCTGCCTGCGTCGGCATGCCGGTCAGACACCAAAAATCGTTTAATCGATGAATCCGGTAGAAAGTTCGGTAAGCAGTCGCTAGAAGGATGGATATATTTTGACTATTGGGTGAGATCTAGGTTAAGAAAGAAGACAATAAAATCGTCTAACGGCCTAACGACAACATGAACTATCGAATATTTGCGACTGTGCTTTGTTACGACACGATCATGATTGGTTCCTTCTCGATTGATTCGACGCTCAGCGGACTGACATATTACTACATTAAACAGGCGGATAAAATGTCGACAAAAACTTATGATCTGCAAAAGAAGATGTTCATTGCGGTTTGTGCACAGATTGGTCAATTAAACAATTCGATATACTGTTGCATAGAATCTTCGTGAACTCCACTTAGTGATGCGCAAAAAAATGTTTCAGACCTTTGTCCCGACCGTCTTTGTTTATGCCGACGGCTCGGTTATTTTTGACCACCGCCCGGACATCCCTCCGCATCATAAACAGGGAGGCACGACGTTAAAAGCATGCAGGCGTCATCTATGAAGATGTTCGGGATCCGAAAGAAGGGGAAGTTGATGGCGCAAAAATAGGGAATATAAGACGACCGCTCTGTTATTTTTCACCATTTGACCCCCATCCCCGGACATCCCTCAGGATTTTCGATTCCGGCCTCCATACTCAGAGGACCTAGGGTGCCTTGGATCTTGTTTACAATAATGGTATGGAAACTGGACTGGCCGCGCAATGCGGCGCGCCAGGTGCGGGCACAGTGAAAAACATCGAATTTTCATATTTTCTCAGCCGAACAAGATAAACTCAAAATTCCTTTTGCGTTATGTTTGGCATGTCCAAAGTGCACGGGGGCACTATCGGGAACGATTTATGGCCAAATCTGAAATTGACTTTTTCAACCCAATTTTCGGATTTTCACAGTTTTCAGTACTCTAGAGGAGTTTCCGCCAGAATTGCATTATACCATAACGTAGTCCACTTATGCCTCCGATGATTCCCCCTATACTGCAGAGTCGCTGGTTTGTTCCTCAGTGGGAAATGTTGAGTAGTTTATTAAAAAAATTGTCGATTTTAATCGTAATCGAGTATAACTTTTTTCGCTGAAGTTTTTATGCGTTTTCATGTTGAAATTCGAATTCTACGCGCTGAAATACGCTTGAAAATTCTATAGTCATATAGTTCCGAGTTAAAAAAATTTCCCACTTTTCCATGATCACGTATCATGGTCATTTTTTGAGTCAAAAAGTCGAAATTTCAGAAAAACATGACTATAGGAATTTCTGACGTAATTTTGCACGTAGAAACAGATTTTCGATACTAGAGCTCGCAAAAATGCGAAATAAAAAAGTTGTAGTGAACTACTCGAACTAATGACTTTTTAAAACATAACTATTTTCTTTTGAATTTCACTGCTTTTGAGTCTGTTCGTTACTTTTATCATATATTCATGGGTTTCTTAGCTATCAATCAACATTTATCAATGCTATCTTCAGATGAATTAAGTCAGTACACAACATGAGTGATTACATGAAATAATAATGCATGAGATGAAGAGGTCTCTTCTTATGAGCAGACGATTGCTCGTGTCCGGCAAGTTCCTCCTCGTCGTCAGTGAATAAATCATTGTACTGGTCCATCACAGCTCTTCTCATGTTCTCTTCCTGATCGAACAGCGGCTCCGTCTCATACTCCAACTCCTCGTCTCCTTCCGTATTGAATAGGTCATTCACCTCATCCACCACCTCTTTTTCCACTTCCATCTCCTCATCTTCCTCCTCTTCCTTGTTCAACTTCTTCTTTTTATTCTTCTTAGCATCGGCCTTCTTCCTGGCAGTAATCGACGTCTTCTTGAATCCAGTGAAGACTCCGGCGATCTGTCTTGACAACATGGTGTCTGACTGGCATGCCGACGCAGGCAGGTTCGACTCCCGCCCGCAGGTGATGTTTTGCAAGAGGTAGAGAAAGGCGCGCGCCCCAACCACTAGTCTCCGTCAAGCGTTCCCTGCGGTAGGCCGCCCTGGCCTAATGGGCATGGTGTCTGACTGGCATGCCGACGCAGGCAGGTTCGACTCCCGCCCGCAGGTGATGTTTTGCAAGAGGTAGAGAAAGGCGCGCGCCCCCACCACTAGTCTCCGTCAAGCGTTCCCTGCGGTAGGCCGCCCTGGCCTTATGGGCATGGTGTCTGACTGGCATGCCGACGCAGGCAGGTTAATCCAAGATAATCCAACGAGAAGAGCATTCCTCCTCCCTTCTTGGTGGCCACTCTCATCCTCTCCTCGGCACCTCTCGGGTCAACCTTCACTCCAGTCTTGGTCCCCTCATCGTAGATCTTGAAGAGGAAATCCTTGACCCTTTTGGGGAAGCGTCTGCTGGTCCTTCTCTTGGTGAGAGCCCATCCCATTGGCTGACGAACTCCATTAGCATTGTCGTTCACAACAGCCAGGAAGGCATCATCGACTAGTGGGCAGACATGGGGGAGCTTCGGTTTCTCGATGAAACTAGAGAACTGGTGGAGAGCGTAATCTAGAATATTCTCCTGGCCTAATGGGCATGGTGTCTGACTGGCATGCCGACGCAGGCAGGTTCGACTCCCGCCCGCAGGTGATGTTTTGCAAGAGGTAGAGAAAGGCGCGCGCCCCCACCACTAGTCTCCGTCAAGCGTTCCCTGCGGTAGGCCGCCCTGGCCTTATGGGCATGGTGTCTGACTGGCATGCCGACGCAGGCAGGTTAATCCAAGATAATCCAACGAGAAGAGCATTCCTCCTCCCTTCTTGGTTGGCTGACGAACTCCATTAGCATTGTCGTTCACAACAGCCAGGAAGGCATCATCGACTAGTGGGCAGACATGGGGGAGCTTCGGTTTCTCGATGAAACTAGAGAACTGGTGGAGAGCGTAATCTAGAATATTCTCCTGGCCTAATGGGCATGGTGTCTGACTGGCATGCCGACGCAGGCAGGTTCGACTCCCGCCCGCAGGTGATGTTTTGCAAGAGGTAGAGAAAGGCGCGCGCCCCCACCACTAGTCTCCGTCAAGCGTTCCCTGCGGTAGGCCGCCCTGGCCTTATGGGCATGGTGTCTGACTGGCATGCCGACGCAGGCAGGTTAATCCAAGATAATCCAACGAGAAGAGCATTCCTCCTCCCTTCTTGGTGGCCACTCTCATCCTCTCCTCGGCACCTCTCGGGTCAACCTTCACTCCAGTCTTGGTCCCCTCATCGTAGATCTTGAAGAGGAAATCCTTGACCCTTTTGGGGAAGCGTCTGCTGGTCCTTCTCTTGGTGAGAGCCCATCCCATTGGCTGACGAACTCCATTAGCATTGTCGTTCACAACAGCCAGGAAGGCATCATCGACTAGTGGGCAGACATGGGGGAGCTTCGGTTTCTCGATGAAACTAGAGAACTGGTGGAGAGCGTAATCTAGAATATTCTCCACTTCGGGTCTTCTCAGATGTTTTCCGACCAGCATGTGATGCTCCAGATTCTTTTTCGAGATTTTTTTTTCGCACCTCCATGGCATCGGCAATAACAATGCATGGTGTCAAGGCATGGTGTCTGACTGGCATGCCGACGCAGGCAGGTTCGACTCCCGCCCGCAGGTGATGTTTTGCAAGAGGTAGAGAAAGGCGCGCGCCCCAACCACTAGTCTCCGTCAAGCGTTCCCTGCGGTAGGCCGCCCTGGCCTTATGGGCATGGTGTCTGACTGGCATGCCGACGCAGGCAGATTAATCCAAGATAATCCAACGAGAAGAGCATTCCTCCTCCTTTCTTGGTGGCCACTCTCATCCTCTCCTCGGCACCTCTCGGGTCAACCTTCACTCCAGTCTTGGTCCCCTCATCGTAGATCTTGAAGAGGAAATCCTTGACCCTTTTGGGGAAGCGTCTGCTGGTCCTTCTCTTGGTGAGAGCCCATCCCATTGGCTGACGAACTCCATTAGCATTGTCGTTCACAACAGCCAGGAAGGCATCATCGACTAGTGGGCAGACATGGGGGAGCTTCGGTTTCTCGATGAAACTAGAGAACTGGTGGAGAGCGTAATCTAGAATATTCTCCACTTCGGGTCTTCTCAGATGTTTTCCGACCAGCATGTGATGCTCCAGATTCTTTTTCGAGATTTTTTTTTCGCACCTCCATGGCATCGGCAATAACAATGCATGGTGCCCATGGGAGACAGTGATATATCAAACTGTTCTCTTGAGAGATATTAGGCCAGGCAAGGGCGGCCTACCTGCAAAACATCACCTGCGGGCGGGAGTCGAGCCTGCCTGCGTCGGCATGCCAGTCAGACACCATGCCCATTATATTCAAATTTATTTCACTATGACTAGGAATTCGTGCAAATTGAGGTATCATGCCCATATTTCAATGTTTCAACATTGACCGATTATTTCCAGATCTTGTGAAAACGTGTTTTTCGACCATCACGAGTTATGAATTTCGCGAAACTCTTCTCAGTGCTGCACTGTCACTGCAGAAAAGGGATGAAAACGGGGTTCGAGAGATTTTCAGAACTTCATGTCAAACTCGCTTTTTCACCTGCGGGCGGGAGTCGGGCTCGAAAGCATGCAAAACATCACCTGCGGCGGGAGACGAACCTGCCTGCGTCGGCATGCCAGTCAGACACCATGCCCATTATCTCGTTTCTTGTGGGAGCGTACAAGAATGCCATCTTGACGTGCTCCATCATCTCAGTGAACTCCTTGGGACGAGGACGCTCATACGGGATGGCTCCCTTGAGCGCTCTCGACTTCAGAGAGATGGGATCCTGAGGGGCCATAAAATGAGCCATCGCATCAGTTGCCAGAGAGAGTCCTTCCGCCTTCCTCCTCTGAGATCTCTCATCCAACTCATGCCAATTCTTGACGGCAATGGATGGATTGAGAACGAGGGACTGCATGAAACTGACATAAGCCGGCTTCACTCCAGCAGGGAACTTTGGAGGGGGGAGATAATGGCTTCTGATGGGAGCAGGGCATTCACGAGGATGAGGGAAGAATGCAGGGTCATTCTCATCACGATCATCTGAATACGGGTTGACGTTCCTCGTGATAGCAGGAGTTATGGAGAAATCCTGCTCGAGAGGAGGAGGGCGAATATTGTGACCTCCCGATTCTACCGTCACCTGGGCCAGAATCTTGCGAGCAATCTCGTTGTGAGCGGCACAGACAGCTGAAAAGCTCGGGTAAATATGCGACTTTATATTGAGTTTCAAAATCACCAACTCTAAAGAATAATGATTAGAAATTGCTCACGTAATGCGTGATGGATCAATACATTCTTCTTGATCAATATAGCTCTTGCCTCGTCTGCCTCGATGTAGTGAATATCCTTATCCAGAACAACAGGCTCATCATGCTGGTCGAAAGGGGTGGCATTGAGCATACAGGATCGGTTCGCTCGGATGTTCTTCCAGCTTAAGAATCAAAAATATTACTCAAACTGATGTGGTTCTACTCACCATTAGCGCGAATCTTTCGAGCGTAATGCCAGTTTTCTTGCATGCCAATTTCTGCCAAGAGAAGCTTCATGGCCGGCGCAAATCATGCTGCTCCCGATGATTTCATCCACCTGATTATTTCAAAATGTGATGTAATAATAGCAGAAGAAAACCTTATTGTTATCGTACTCGCCCGCGCCCCGACCGATGATGAGAGCAGGGTAGTTGGGGCATTGGAAGAGATTGTTCACTTTGAAGTCAATAAGATCACTCATTCTGAAATTTTAGTATTTATACTATAGATGATTCTGAATTATCAACCAACATCATCAATTTCCCGCTGCACTGTCCTTCAACTTTAGAATAAATGGGTCGTGGCTCCTTCTCATAAGCAGAAATAACACTCTTCCTGTTCCTTGGATGGTCCTGGTTCATCAATCTCCATATGTTCACCATTGCCTCGTCGTTGTCTCAGAGGGCGATCATCCACTGGTGTGCCAATAATGAAGGAAGAAAGGGAAAGTAGAAGGAAAAGGAAGAGAACGAACCGCATAGCTCGCATTGTTGAAGGGAAAAGACGCGGGTCCCCTCGTCCCACTAGCGAAAAACAAGTTCCTCTCTCTTTCGAGGGAGCAAACAACGAGCGAGATCGATACACTCTTCTCGCTCTGACATCAAAACATCGGGAAAGTGGAGCTCATAGAGAAATACAAAGATTTTTGAAAAACGTCAGATAGTTGAAAATTTGTTTACTCTTGGAACTGCGAAAATAAAATGTTATAGTGAAATACTCAAAATAATGTTTTCGATCAAAACTTTTTTATTTCGCATTTTTGCGAGCTCTAGTATCGAAAATCTTTTTCTACGTGCAAAATTACGTCAGAAATTCCAATAGTCATGTTTTTCTGAAATTTCGACTTTTTTACTCAAAAAATGACCATGATACGTGATCATGGAAAAGTGGGAAATTTTTTTAACTCGGAACTATATGACTATAGAATTTTCTACCGTATTTCTGCGCGTAGAATTCGAATTTCAACATGAAAACGCATAAAAACTTCAGCGAAAAAAGTTATACTCGATTACGATTAAAATCGACCATTTTTTAACAAATTACTTAACATTTCCCACTGAGGAACAAACCAGCGACTCTGCAGTATAGGGGGAATCATCGGAGGCATAAGTGGACTACGTTATGGTATAATGCAATCCTGGCGGAAACTCCTCTAGAGTACTGAAAACTGAGAAAATCCGAAAATTGGGTTGAAAAAGTCAATTTCAGATTTGGCCATAAATCGTTCCCGATAGTGGCCCCGTGCACTTTGGACATGCCAAACATAACGCAAAAGGAATTTTGAGTTTATCTTGTTCGGTTGAGAAAATATGAAAATTCGATGTTTTTCACTGTGCCCACACCTGGCGCGCCACATTGCGCGGCCAGGCGAGTTTCCATACCATTATTGTAAACAGGGTCCAAGGCACTCTAGGTCCTATGAGTATGGAGGCCGGAATCGAAAATCCTGAGGGAGTTCCGGGGATGGGGGTCAAATGGTGAAAAATAACAGAGCGGTCGTCTTATATTCCCTATTTTTGCGCCATCAACTTCCCCTTCTTTCGGATCCCGAACATCTTCATAGATGACGCCTGTATGCTTTTAACGTCGTGCCTCCCTGTTTATGATGCGGTCTTTATGATATGGTTGATGAAAGATTACCGGTGAGAAATGTACGTTAAATGTCTGTGAAATGTCTGTAATATGTCATCGAAGACTTTGTCAACGGCAAACGCCAGTTTATTCTATTTTATTCCAGTTTATTCTTTAATTATTTTAGGGAAGGTCTTGTCGGAATGGTGAGAAAGAAGACACCTCAGCAAATGGAATTTTCGGTTATGAAAACAATATCGCATATAGCTCCTGGGTCGACAGCTGTCTCCAACTCCCATTTGTAATATGCTTACTCTCACTCCGCAATAATTTCTCTCTGAATACGTTCGTGCATTTGAGAAATAAAAAAAGAGGATATTCATGAAAGAAACGATTCACAGTAAATTATATGCCTCATCTGTTTTTACCAAGTGGGGCAAAGCTTTTATTGGTATCCGGAGTATTTTTTTTACTACCGCCGCTATTACCCCTAACCTCTCGAGTCACTCACGGTTCCTCTCTTATGCTAGAAACAATTACAAAACGGTGATCGAATGAGGATACATTGGGTAGCATTTCACCTGTTGATCATGTCATTCCTTGCCAATCGACCTCCCCAAATTATCTATTTCGCAATTATCTATTTTGTCATTATTACGCAATTATCACATTTCCGCTCAAATGCTTCGAAATATAGAATCTTAGAGACTGTGCTCGTTATATGACACATATTGTTTGAGAGAATAAAATAATGCCCGTTATGTCTCTTTTCGTACTAATGTGCAATGTCAGCAGTTTTATCTTCCAAACACCTAGAAAATCCGATATTTTTGAGCATCTCGAGAGAAAAAACTTGTAATGACTTGTTCGATAATCACACAATGTGCGATAGTGTTCACCCTCATTCACTAGAAAAGAGATCGAAATTACTTTTTGAAATTCAAAGAATTAAGATAATATTTTCACAACAACCAAGCATATGATGGGAATAATGAAAGACGAATCAACATTCCCAGAGCGACAAACCTCATACTGCAAATAATCCAAAAATTCTCAGAACATGTGAAGATTCGCCACAAATTGAAGATATCTGGTGATCTTTCGCAAAAGTAAAGGATGGCTAGTGTATCTTGAGTAACGCGAATAACCCATCCTTTAGGAGAATGTGGTATTTTAATTTGTACGATCTAGTTCATTTATCATTGAACTATTAGTGATTTATATTTCAATCAGGTGGCATCGCGAACATAGCTTATCGAACTAACGATAGTCTATATTTCGCTTAGTAGTTTTTTTCCAATTTCCCTTCGACAAGTATAGACAGTTTTCCAGCTGTTCTCAACCTATTGTTTAAAGTAAATTTAGCAAACGAATAAAGATCATACTACAAATTTATTTCGCGATTTCCCTTCGTAATTCAACCTGTGAATAACAAGGAGCTAACGCATCACCGAACAATTAATGACAAACTCAGTGGTTATCTCAGCCAACCTTATCACTAGAGACCGCCGAACGATTGATCAATCGAGTAATGGAATTGTCACTCGATTGAGTCAATCGAGTGTCCTTTGTTACACGATTGATGGCCCACGATCTCATTTCGTCAATCGTTTGGCCGCAACACCGGTCTACTCGCGATAGGGAGAGAGGAGGAGACGACGAATGAGTTCATTCGTCACTCGATTCGCCAATCGAGTGAATTACTCGATTGGGAATCGAATGAATCGCTCACTCGATTGATTCGTCACTTGATTGACCGGTCATTCGATTGACGAAATCAATCGAATGATTTTCATTTCTCATTAATCGTGAAACGTGTAATTCACTCCGCGGTCTTTACTTATCACATACAGGTCTCGCATCTAATGCGTCAAACGAGATGATGGGATATGTGTAAACATTTATTGCATTATCTTGCGGCGACACTGAGAATTTTTCAAAATTCAAATTAACCGGAAACTCGGACTTGTTTGGGAAGATAGCTTCGAACAGGTGCGCTAAACAGTGGAATTTTTTTTATCAGATTTCTTTCCAAATCAATTTGTCAGTTCTGGGTAAAATGTCGAAATGGGAGTCAATCGAAAGTCGCCATTCTTACAATTGGGTCGGATCACAAGTAGTCGAAAGTGCACAAGTAGTCGCAACACTCGAGGATTTCGAATAAGGGGAGAGAAAACATACTCTGGGCTGCAGTCAACCAATGAAACACATCCATCCAACTCTTTTAGTATTTATTCCATCACGAAGCGCATTTACAAAAAAAAAAAATTAAAACGGCTCAATCACTGTAGAATTGAAAATCGCACAGCATGGTATGTGGAATACGAATCATGCGAAGAAACCGAGGAAACATTCTGCGTCTCGTAAATTAATGTTACAGAAAGAACTGCAGACTGAACACTACAGCCAACGCGCTGACGATATTGTAGAGATGATGGAGTTCAACGAGTAGTTGTTAGGACGAAAAGAAGGATAAGGAGAGACACGTAGACTGAGTAGAGTAGGAAAGCCCAATCGGCGGGGGCCATTGAGTACTCTAAAGAGCACAAGTAGATTTGTGATTTGTGTTTTGGAGCGTAACTTTGGATGTTATCGAGAATGTGCGGTGCGAATGTAGGCGGCTTGGGAAGTCGAGAAGATCTCACGCACGGAGTGCATTATCGGAATCAATGTAAGTACATGTGATATCGTAAAGCTGCTAACATTACGTGAGTTGTCTACTTGTGCACTCAGCAGAGTATCACCATCGGGTAATGTGCAGATGTGTGCTCAAATATGGAAGTGATAAATCGAAAAAGCGTTGTGCCGACTTCCGATTAAAATTGCGAGTTCAATCCGTAATTGACTAGAGGAGCGTGTGAAAGATAAATGTAAGTTGAGAGATTCGAACCTATGTATGTCATTCGATTACATGCCTGATGCTTGGCCACTGAGCTACGCACCATATGTTCGACCAATCACTCATCTCGTAATTATATCTGAGGAAATGCGAATTTACATGATGTGTGCGTTTGGCATCGAGCAAAGTATCGAATTGATAATCTCGAAATCAACCGTTGACCTCTCCGTCATGGGAATCATAATTCGAATCAATATAAATTATATTAAAAACTAAACGTTTTCTTGAGTTGCATATCTGCATAAAATTGCCAATGGATTTGTGATCTCCGATTGTTATTAAAAATCCACTCTTATTTCGAGTGATTCATCTTCTAAGATTTATTAAAATATATAAATTTAATTATTTTTATTTATGCCATTGAAATAAAGGAGCATCAACGAGCAAATTAAGGCATACTTAATTTTTGGGTACTGGATCCCTTTAAGATAATAAATTTAACAGTGGTAACTCCAGTGGCGATGACCCACTTCATCCCATCGGTGAACATCGGAGATGAAAGAGATCTGTGCAACTCAAGGCCACACAATCAACCACAGTATTTCGAACATGCATATGATAACTAATGATGTCGTTTTGAAGTAGTGAAAGTCTCCATCCGCGCAAACTTTCGCCGGTCGTAGGCAAACGAGAAAGCTTGCGGATAGGAGAGAGAGAGGCACTACAAGAAACGACAAAAGTAATGATAACCATACTTAATTTATTTCGAAATACTCACCAGCAGGGAAATTCGATTCATTGTTTGAGAGTGACGGCAATCAAATCGATTGATGACGTTCTGGAAAAGGTTTCAATTTCGGAAAAATGAGGGTTAAGGTTTCAAATGCGGGCGAAACATGAAGGGGTACTGTGCAAAGGCTCAATGCAATGACTAACAACCGTAGTGTCTACAAATTGAAGCCATCATGTGGCTTTCCACGCGGACACTCAACAGAATGGAAATAGCGATCAACAGAACAGTGTCAGCTCAAATCGAAGCCACGATGTGCATTCCTTCCCCATTTCCCCTATAAGTAGTCGCTGGATGATAAGGTATACTCAGTGCGTGCAAACGAAAGGATTACGCGCTCTCTCACTGTAAACTGACGATCGAGTGGAGACCAATGGCACAAACGACCAACTGGGTGAGTCACCCTCCTCGCGCTTCTATGTTAGCTTTGGTTAGTGAGTGTAAACGCACGAAAGGTTGATCGAAACAGTTACGTGGCGATTCGTCGGAGTGAGTGACGGGTGCAAGATATGCCGAGACCACATCTCTAGGACTGAAGGTATTTCTATGGAGAAAATGCGAGGAAAACATGCGAGATAGGTCACTTTGGGCTGAAAAATTGATCTTCCAAACAGCTCGATGATAGCCAGTAGTGGCTGCGCTTTTATACGCATCAGGAAAACCAATTAAATCTTGAAATGAGCACAGCGGGAGCATCTAAATACAATAGAACCAAAGAATTGGAAAACTCCAAAGCCATTACATGTGCGCTTCCACATTCACTGATTCTGATGGGCTACCGTAATACCTGGACGATTCTCGTGAAAATCAGTCCGTTGGGCGGAACAGTGAAGCCATTATCGGCTTCTGAGAACACCGCATCCGGGTAGAGTACATTAATCAACGATTACCGTAACCTCGTCTACAGTACCTCATCCACTTCTCCTACCTGACAGTGGACGGCACGCGGTTCTCGTCCTTCATCTCATCCGACCGATTGAGAAACGAAAAAGTGTAGAAAATGAGAGGAGAATGAGAGTGAGAGAGTTGATTTGATTACATTTGACTAAACTAGGCAAGAACGAACTGAAATAAGTTCAAATATGACAATGATGAGTTTCAGCGGATTATTCTGATTGAACGTTCAAATCATTATTTCTCTTTTACACATGAATGCAGTGACTAACCAGCTCGTTGTTCTTCTTTCAATTTTTCTTGATCGCTTCTTTCGATTACGATTCCTGGAAGTTCGATACTTTGGACTTAGTTTTCATTATTATACCAAGTATTCGAGTAAACCTGATTAACAAAAGTTAGAAGAAACAAGAAAACATCACCGAATCGTCGTTGAGGGAAGAGAGACGGGGCTGAGCAGTCGCAAGGTTGTCAGTTGTCAGGAAGAGAGACGGAGCTGAGCAGTCGCAAGGTGTGCCTGACAATTGCTCCACAAGCCCCAACACTGCCACTTATAATTCAAATTCCGCCGGAAAATGCCAAACCTGATAAGCAGCGAAGATGACGGCCGACTGCCGCGAGAAGGGAGGATGAGCCCCGTCTGAAGAAAATAAATAAATAAATATAAATAGGAAGTGGAGCATTGATTTATCCTGTTCCTGTATCATGAGTTGACTGATTTTTGTTATCTACCCTCAATTAGTTTATTAATATTTTGCTAATTGGTTACCGCTCATCGGCGCTAATACCTAAGAGAGTACAAATAAGCATTGTCCTTCTTTGAATGAAAACAAACGGCAACGGAAGATTGATCTACCACCGACCAAACACAATTCCCTCATCTCAAATGGAATAATTATATTTCACCGTGACATGTCCGATCGATTCCGGCAAATCGGGGTGGACAAAAAATAAGAAACAAAAATTGGAATTTTTAATTGTGTGCTGGGCGACTGTCAAAAAGTGACAAATTGAACAAAATTGTTCAATTGTTCGGTTTTGTTTACGAAGTACGATACAAAGAAATATCGTTTTCAGGGGTTCGATGGGATCGCAAGTGATCTCATCACCTTCCATCATCTAACTCCCACCGAAATACGATTGTTCGACATTCTACTGTATCGGGTTACGGTCGATGGCGTTTGCGAAATAGAAAATGCAAAATTGTGATCTCAGCACACTTCGTGAAGAATATTGTAGTGAAGGCTAGGAATAGAATCTGATATAAGATAGTGAATCACCCACTATCAAGGAGAAAGGAGAATGGAGAAGTGAGATGATTAATGTCAATTCCATGAATGTCAATCGGTTGTATATAAGGGTGTCAGAACAATGATAAATACGTCCTATGCTCTCTCCCTTCCGTTGGTAATATTGGTGCATCGGCCTAATCGGTAGGGCTGCAGGCAGGCTGCAGTAAGGGTGAGTAGGTAGGACTAGGTGCGCAGGGTACCCGGCTTCGCAGGGAAGCTGCAGATCCACTGGGGATCTTCCTAGTTCATAGGGTAACTACAGGGAGACAGCTCGCGGGGAGCGTCTCCGTGTCCGCAGGGAACACTATTCTGACTCATAGGGAGAGATAGATCGATAGGCGATCGACCGATACTCAGGGTACCGCTGAATTCCGCTGGAAAATTGTAAGTTATGTCAATTATGATTAATGAAGCTCGGAACAAGCTAACAAGAACAATCAAGAAATTGAAGGAAACATGTATAAACAGTGAAGAATACATGAAACAGTTCATATTTCCAGAGATTAAAACAAAATTACGGAACTACATCGGTCAAAACAGGGTAGGAACAGAAGTACACAAAACACGAATACAAAGTGCGTTGGATCGAACAGAGCGAGCACTAATCAATTTTCAAGAAAAATCAGACGAAATAGAGATTCAAGGAAGAAATCTTCTTGAAGAATATGATAACTTTATAAGAGAACATGATCCGAATGGTACAATTGAGCTAGCTGAGGAAACAATCGATAATATAGCGATGAGACAGATCGTACTGATTGAACAATGGACTCTTCTGAATGATAGTGGAGAAGGGCAAATGAAAGAATCAAATAACTTGCGAAACGTAAAACTACCAGAACTAATAATACCAAAATTCGATGGTAAAACAACAGAATATCCTATTTTCAGTAAACTATTTGATAGTTTAGTGGAAAAATCAGAAATCACAGACATCGAAAATATTCTATATCTCTTGCAATATCTAGAAGGAGAACCTGAACAAGCCATTCGACCATTCCTGGTAACATCTGACTATAAAAGAGCCAGAGAACACCTTCATAACAGATTCGGAAAAGAAATACTGATTAATCAACAACTCGTAAAAAATGTTACCAAAATGAGAGAATCAGATGGAACAACGAAAGATTCGAGGAGAGTATTTGACAATCAAAGTGCAAAACTGAGCCAAATGATCATGAAAGGAGAAGACAAAAATACAGTTCTCACAGAAACAATCAAATGTAAATACCCGATATCAATCATACGAGAAATAGAAAAGTCATCGGATAAGCCAGAAAAAGTGACCGAACTCATGAATGTAATTGATAGAATTCTAACAGAATATGTAGAGAAATCAATGAAAGAGATTGATGAAACAGAGATATTCAAAAACATGGACCAAAACGAGAATAAGAAAACAACAGTAATGAACATAAAACTGGACTACAGCAAAAAATGCTTCAAATGCTTCCATCGAGGTCATGAAGCAAAGAACTGCAGAAGAAGAGGGAACTGCAAGATATGTGGATATCCTCATCATGAAATCCTATGTAAACAAAATAAGTACAAATATCCAGCAATCGAACAATGCAAACACAATAGTAGATCTAATACGAGAAGCTCAACAAGAAGCGACACGATTAGCGACACTGAGAGCTCATCAAACGATCAAATTAAATTCAAATCACTGGGATTCAGAGTAATCAGCGCTAAATGAACGAATTAAACAACAATGAAGGCAGTAGAGTTTAAACCAAAATCGTATTCCCCAACATCAAACACATCATCTACCCACTGAACCTTCCGACACTGTCACCACCATCCACCCGATCGAGGCTACACCGTCATTCGCACCACCAATTCGCCAGTACACAACCGACATTCGCTTTTGCCGATATCCAATCAACGAAGAACACCACCCCCAATTACTATCAGATTCTATTGTACGATACCAATTTCCGAGGCCCCCCCCCCACTGTAGTGAAGGCTAGGAATAGAATCTCATGTAAGATAGTGAATCACCCACTAACAAGGAGAAAGGAGAATAGAGAAGTGAGATGATTAATGTCAATTCCGTGAATGTCAATCGGTTGTATATAAGGGTGTCAGAACAATGATAAATACGTCCTATGCTCTCTCCCTTCCGTTGGTAATAAATATGTTGATTTTTGGAAAGTTCCATACTCAGCCAGCTATCTTGGTTCTAGTCCACACAATGTAGAGTCTATATACCCAATTGATAGTGACCCCAATTGCTACGATGTCTTGTCGACTCTGACGTAAATATAACTGATGCTGGGCTTTTAGAGATTCTTAAATATTTAGACACAATTCTGCTCATCTACAGCAAAGAATTTTTATTGCGAGTTTTTTTTACAAAGAAACAATCATAGAGCAAATCTTTGTCATCTTTGAGATATTGCAATACCTCGTCAGTCTCTGGCCTATTCTGTTTCAGTGGACCCTGCAAACATCTCTTGTGTCTTCTGTTTGTCTTCATTTGCGCACGTCTTTCCCATCTCCGGAAATGTCTCTGTGTTTAGGAATGAAAAAAAACATGAAAGCAAACGCATTCTTGAGCGTCACGTGTTCTACATCGTCAGAGGTATGGTGTTGTATAGATAAATATTCTATTTTATGGTCCTCTCCTATAACATTCAAGTGATTGGCCTGTCCAGACGGCCGGGATTCGAGTCGCTTGTCAATCCCAGCATGGCACTAGACGATTGGGAGACCGGGCTCCCGGCGGGTCTCGCCATGTTTGCTTTTCTGCTTTCTCTGATTATGTGCACTCTTTGCTGCTGTGCAGACGCACCGACTGAAGCCCAGGTATCCCGTTGTCGTTGCATTTATTTATTTGATGTGAATAACATATACAGATAGAAAGATTGAAAGAGATGGGGGGAGGGGATGGGATATGATGGAGAGACTCTGGTTGTACTCTGGTTATATAGATTGATCGATTCGTCCACACAAGTGATAGTGTTGTTAGAGTGGGGGTTGCTGTGATATGCACACGAAGAACAATATAATAAGTGACAGATGGGTATATCTGCAGGAAGAAACGAGCGACGACAAGGATATCGCTGAGGATACCAAGCTACGGATAGCGAGGTCGCTTTCTAACACTTTATTAGCAAACAACTACCTCATAGATGCTACTCTGTCGATACGGAAGGGATAGTTCGCAGTACTTCCACCCCGTCACCGCATTTCCAAAGAGCTGGACGTCCGATCAGCAGAGTAAAGGTGATTATGGTTTCTGCTGATTTCTGATAATTGTCATTAGAATGATGAATCCGTACCTTCATTCTCCGGTCGATCGACTGTGAAAAATGAAGATAGAAAGTGCTTTCCATTTGCCAGATCTACTCGACAAATGCCGATGCGACAGTATGGTTTCCAGGATCCTTGCTTCGTGCTAATGAATCTATCAATCATAACAGAGGAGTCTGCATCCGCTTCTAATTCGACGGATCTGACGCCACTCAGCGAGGATAACTATATACGCAAAAACACGCAATACGCGCAGTTCTGATTAATCAGTCAGACGAACACTAAAAACCACATGGCCCCTAGAGCACTCCGTTCTCGTGATGCCGCTCTCGTGATGGGGATATGCAAGTAAAAATAAAATTAAAATCCTCTACCAATTTATAATTTCGTTTGTACATTCATCAACAAGAGAAGATAATCGACCCGTATAATATGTCAGAAATCTGCGAGAAAAGTTGCGGAACTTTTCTCGCATCTTTTTCTCTGATTCTCTTGTTAATGCATGCTCTCTTGCATTTCTCTAACCACCTCGCGGAAAAGTTCCGGAACTTTTCTCGGAGAAAATCCCGGAGCTGAGCTGCTGGAAAAGTTAGAGAAAAGCGAGAGAGCGTATGTTTGAGGAGAGGGAAAAGGGAGTAGGGGGTGGGCTAGTATTTCTGCGCTCTCTCCCTTTCGCGTGCTCTCTCGTTCTTCTCTGGCAGCTGCAGGATTTTCTCGCACCTGCGAGAAAACTTGTTTACTTCACTGTTTTATCGCATCTTTTCGGCTATTCGCATTGTTCCCCTGTTTTATTCGTGTATTATTCTTGACGCGCGTCATATTTCATGACTGGAACAGTGACTAGCCGATCATTGAAGCAGTGAGGGCGAACTATTCCCGTTTATTGCTTTTGTTTTCATGGAATTATATTTGTATAAGCTAGTTTTTATTTTCGTATCGCAGTCTGCTACGTGAAACTCTTATGCACAATTATAGATTACGTATTTGCTCCCGCTCGCTTGCTTACTGTAACCTCAAACAATTCCAAATAGAGCTGATCGACCCCTGCATTTATCGACTATTCCTGTTTATATTCGCTATTTACCTCTTTCGTGTGCTATATTTTACGCACCGCGATAACTATAAGACTGTGCACTTGGCAATTTACTAGGGAAGGCTCCTATTCTATCGATATGCGGATTTAAACGTGCCTATCCCGATTTGCTGTCGGCGATTTATCGAGGGACTTTCCTTGTTGATCGTTGTATTAGCTTTCTTATCGAGCCAAGCGGCCATGCTCACGAACCTACTCATATTTCCTACCAGAAACTACATACTCCCCTCTTACGTTTCACAACGGTATTTTACATACATGTCTGTGCAGTGGAAGTGCTTTATTATAATACATCGAGGTGGTAGATCAGAGTTATAGTAGAGTATACCTATTATTATTAACAAAATAGATTGTGGCAGATCAACGAGGTGGCAGCTCACGATTACTATAGATTCTACGACAAATACCCTTTCTCTCTCGCATTCTATCGTTTTATCAATTGCTATCGCCTCGCACCGATAATATCGCTTGTTTTCCCTTTATCTAACTATCCTCATCATTTACAGCTTTAAGACTCGGCCGATCGCTAGTATAGAAGTGCTCCAACCCTTGCCGAACAGAGGAGAGATTCTACCAGTATCAAGGTTTTTTTCTTTTCTCTTCAGTACTCAAAATTTTTTTTTACGTGATGAATAACGCGCAGTTGTCAAGGAAGAATGCTAATTATATTCCCTCTCTTGATTCTGAAACACACCGCGTTTTCCCCTCGCTCTACGTCTCGATGCTGATTCGCGCTAATTCAATAATAATAAATATTTGGCCGCTTCGTGCATCGGTTCTTCTACTTCCACTCTTTATTCAGTCCAATTTTTAAACGCTGTGATTACTGTATAAGCCTCAAATAATAAGTCTATAAAACCGATTGCTCCTTCCTCTTTGTATTTCTTTTGCTTATTATTTACCTCGTTATTTATGAGATTGAAAACCAGCATTTTTCGGTAGGGTAAGTGTGTCTTGATTCAGTCGAGTATTTATTTTATATCACCTCTTATAGCAATGTCGTATATAACCAGTATATCTGTATCGTTACACATCATATTTCAACAGTTTACGGATCAATTAATATTTTTGTATTACACCTGATTGTTGTTTGATGATGGTGGGATTCGATAAATTATTCCAGTTTTGTTTTTTCGATGGAAAAACATGAATAAAGAGATTTGAGATATTTATTTTACACTGAACTCTTTCGGTTGAGAACAATATAATTTGAATTCCCGCAAAAACTGCAGGATTTTCCCGCAGGTTTCATGGAAAAGTTCCGGAAGTTTTCCATGAGATGATAGAAAAGTTCCGGAACTTTTCTCGCAGATTTCTGACAGATTATACGGGTCGAATAGATATGATGCAGATTGATGACCGCAAACGAAGTTTTGAAAGTATAATTCTGTAGTTAGAATGTGATAGAATACATTTCGTCTGGATCCGGCTCGAAGATCCACAGATCCGAATACTTGCATTACTCGTGATTCGTTCTCCCATTCGTTCTCGCACCGTGTCCGTAATGGTAATAGAGAAATATTACCTAAGCGACGGATTATGTTTCAACCCGCTTATTATGAGTTGAAACCAACTTGTTTCCACTAAGTGTGAACAGAACTAATATTATGAGACTATGGAGACTAGAGAAAAGAGAAGAATGAACGAGAGCGAATGGTTGGAATGAGGAAACGGAGGTCGATTTTATACAGATCGGTCACAAAGGAACAGATTGGATCATAAACATTATGAATCCAACGGAACAGTTCGATTAAGATACCTTACACGAGACTCTCTGCTACTGACTGTATTTTTTTTATTTTCGAAAATAATTTTCCGCCCGTGTTCTTGTAAATCAGAGAGATCTATTTCTGGATGCTCGTTCTCTTGATCAGAGTAACACCGGTATCACGAGCCGGAAGAGCAGTCCCGGAAATTTTATCTCAAACCCATTTGAAACCTTCCATATATAGGAGAATACCTAGGGGACAAGGTTTCGAAAAATCCTGGTATTGTGTCCCAGGGCCAGCTTTTAGGAAATATCCGGTTGCGGATCCGGCTCTTGCGTATCGCAGCTCCCAGATGAACTAGAAGGCTGACAAAGATCTCAAAATAATCAAACAATCAATCAATTTATCATGTCAGGCAATTATGCTCAGATGGGGATGAGTCGGTGGTATTGATCGGGGGTTGCATTCCACCACTTTTCGCCAATGGCTCGCTTCAAGTCATCCCTCCATCGTACACGTGGCTTTCCCGGGGGGCGATTCCTGTTGTAGAGCGTCCAGACGGTATCTCAAAATACGCAGAAAAATAAAACAAAAAAACTTTCCCAGCAAAACTTAGGCGCTGGGATACAGACTGAAATTACTGTGTTTTAAAAACTGACGATGATTTCATATTAAAATTTATTTCACTATGCAGCATGTTGAAAACTGTGATTTTGTGGTTGGATTTTACAATTTCCTGCAAAGGATCAATTTCGACGGTTTTTCAAGGTTATCTTTTTTCTTTCATAATTTCATGAGCTGTAATACCGATATTCGCAATCTACGCGTAAAAATTCGTCGGAAACTCCTATAGTCATATTATTCCGAGATAAAAAAAAATATTCAACTTTTCCATGACCCCCGGGTCATGGTCATTTTGGGGTCAAAAAAGTCGAAATCTTAGAATCACCTGACTATACATAGGTATTTCTGACGTATTTTGGCCCGTAGAAGCCGATTTTGTATGTTTGAGCTCATAAAATTACGAGTGATAAAAGTTAAGTTTTTCGCGCATTTTTTAATTCACAATTTGGCGTGATCTAAAAAGCAAAATCGGCTTCTACGTGCCAAAATACGCCAGAAATACATATAGTGGGTGATTCTAAGATATCGTCTTTTTTTACCACAAATGACCATGACCGGGGGTCATGGTAAAGTTGAATATTTTTTTTATCTCGGAATAATATGACTATAGGAATTTGCCGACGTATCTTTGCGCGTAGAATGCGAATATCGGTATTAGAGCTCATGCAATTATGAAAGAAATAAGATAACCTTGAAAAACCGTAGAAATTGACCATTTTCGTGAAATTGTAAGAGACATATTTTAAGAGTGCAGCTCTGATTTTTTTTATCCTTTCGTCAGATTGCCGGACATGCCGCGAGGATTTTCGATTCAGACCTTCATACGCATACCATGGGGGCATGTTGGGTACTTGTTTACAAAAGTGGCCAAATTTGGGCGCCGAGTCAACAAAGCGGCGCGCCAGGTGCGCGCCAAGTTTGAAAATCGATTTTTCATAATTTCTCAGCCGGACAAGCTAGACTCAAAATTTCTTTTGCATAATCATAAACATGTCGAGAGTGCATGGAAACACTATTGAGATCTTATTCAGGTTGATACCAAATCAGTTTTCGTGACTTCAAAAATAGGTTTTTCGCCATAACGACCCACTTTTCGCGAGGGGGGGGGGGGGAAATTAGCCACCTATCACACAATGAAGCCCATGCAATTCTACGCCCAATGGTATATAGTACAGAAAATTTCATTAAACCTCCACCTCGAAAAAATGGACATGAAACCTAAAAATCCTCAATTTCGGAAGAAAAAAATTGATATATTTTTTCTTTCTTGTTTTCATGAGCTCTAATATCGATTTTCGAACTCTGCGCACACAACTAAGTCAGAAATACCTATAGTCAGATTTTTCTGAAAATTTTTTTTTTTTCGACTTTTCATGAGTCATGGTCTATTTGGATCTAGAGGTCGAAATCTGAGTATGTCGGATTTTAATTTTACCTTATATGACTTAGTGCGTAGAGTTCGAATTTGCAAACTAGAGTTCTCGAAAGCTCGTAAGAAAAACGATATCCAAGATATCCAAGATAAAAATATATACTTACTGTGTTTTCTCTGATAATATTGAAGTTTCGCCTTACCGATCCACTTTGTTCGCGAACGGGGAAGTAGTCACTCACCACAAAATTAAGCACAAGCAATTCTGCGTCGAATGTTATACGATTCAAAACATTTCACTAAACCTCGCATGAATAAAACTTGGCTCGAATTTAGAGAAATTGAATTTTCAAAATTTTAATTTATCTTATTTTCTCCGTTGATTGAGTTGTAAGTAACTTGTCTTGCGTATTTTAGTAGATTTGCTGAATGTGCATTATAAAGTTTGCAAGTTCGTTTCCAAGTCGACTCTAAACCACTTATTTTTAATTTCCACAAAACTTGATTTATTCTAATCAGCGAATCGCTATTGCTCTGGAATCGAAACACTTTGGGGAAACTTTTACCTATCAGACGTTGTCGCCCATATAGTCATGCATCCAACGAGATTCAATGTGAATCATTTCACTAAACCAGACACGGTGAAAACTTAACCTGAATACTGAAAGCCTGCAATTTTCAGAAATTCGATTTGTAATATTTTCGTCATAATAGAATTGCTTAGTATGTGTCTGGATTAGTGAAATGATTCACATGGAATCTCGTTGGACGCATGACTATATGGGCGACAACGTCTGATAGGTAAAAGTTTCCCCAAAGTGTTTCGATTCCAGAGCAATAGCGATTCGCTGATTAGAATAAATCAAGTTTTGTGGAAATAAAAAATAAGTGGTTTAGAGTCGACTTGGAAATGAACTTGCAAACTTTATAATGCACATTCAGCAAATCTACTAAAATACACAAGACAAGTTACTTACAACTCAATCAGCGGAGAAAATAAGATAAAGTAAAATTTTGAAAATTCAATTTCTCTATATTCGAGCCACTTCATGCGAGGTTAAGTGAAATGTTTTGAATCGTATAACGTTCGACGCAGAATTGCATGTGCTTAATTTTGTGGTGAGTGACTATTTCCCCGTTCGCGAACAAAGTGGATCGGTAAGGCGAAAACTTCAATATTATCAGAGAAAACACAGTAATTCGAGGATATCTTTTTTCTTACGAGCTTTCGAGAACTCTAGTTTGCAAATTCGAACTCTACGCACTAAGTCATATAAGGTAAAATTAAAATCCGACATACTCAGATTTCGACCTCTAGATTCAAATTGACCATGACTCATGAAAAGTCGAAAAAAAATAATTTTCAGAAAAATCTGACTATAGGTGTTTCTGACTTAGTTGTGTGCGCAGAGTTCGAAAATCGATATTAGAGCTCATGAAAACAAGAAAGAAAAAATATATCAATTTTTTTCTTCCGAAATTGAGGATTTTTAGGTTTCATGTCCATTTTTTCGAGGTGGAGGTTTAATGAAATTTTCTGTACTATATACCATTGGGCGTAGAATTGCATGGGCTTCATTGTGTGATAGGTGGCTAATTCCCCCCCTCGCAAAAAGTGGGTCGTTATGGCGAAAAACATATTTTTGAAGTCACGAAAACTGATTTGGAATCAACCTGAATCAGATCCCAATAGTGTTTCCATGCACTCTCGACATGTCTATGATTATGCAAAAGAAATTTTGAGTCTAGCTTGTCCGGCTGAGAAATTATGAAAAATCGATTTTCAAACTTGGCGCCACCTGGCGCGCCGCTTTGTTGACTCGGCGCCCAAATTTGGCCACTTTTGTAAACAAGTACCCAACATGCCCCCATGGTATGCGTATGGAGGTCTGAATCGAAAATCCTCGCGGCATGTCCGGGCAGAGGCAATAAAAATCAGAGTTGCACTCTTAAGAAACAGGACCTATGCTACGGATGGCTTTTTTGCAACCCCTCCCAATATTGTGTGAGTGATGTATACCCCATACCGAATGCTGATATTTGGCCCAATATGAGCGGATATGGTGCACTCCCCGAAAAATGCCAAGTCAAGCCCAAAAAAAGTCGAAAATTTCATCCCTCAAAAAAGTACGTTCTTATAGGTGTTCCAGGTGTATTTTGCTATGAAAAGAACGAAAAACATAGTTTGGATGCGACAGGACATCGATAAAAGGTCGGGAAATGCGATTTTCGTCTTTTTTCGAACACCGTGAAAAATTTTTGTTCACGTTACAAAATATTATTCCAAATTCGAAATCTACGTGAAAAACTACCCCTGGTGTATCCTCCTCACATGCAGAAGTGCGGAGGTTGTAGCCCTTGGCCGGAGGCGCCTTCTGATGCGACTCGGATAACGATGACGATAGATTTCACTATTGCGAAGTCATATCGTCGCCTTTTCACCATTATTTTGACCTTTTCGATCATTCGGAAGCATTTGTGTTGACTTTATGAGGTGGTGATAGGTCTAATATACATAAAACGTGAAAAGTCGAAAAATTACATTTTCCAAATCTCGAAATTTCAAAAATTCATAAGTAATGTATCCATTTAAATGGTGAACTTTCAACGAGTACGTGCACCACCAGAGTAGTACGTGACCAGATGACTCTCCCTCTTCTCATACATCGTGTTCAACACAGCCAGATCATGCTGCTGTGCGAATTCGAGTAATCTCAAGCCATCCACATTCTGTCTACCGTAACCGTTTCCACCATGTACAGCCGTGTCTCCAAATGTCTCGGCCATTCTTCCAACGTGCCCATTCCAATCTCCTCCGAGAATTCCATTTCCTCATCCTTAACTCCTTCCATCAACTCTCCGACCTTTGCATAAACATCGTCTTTCATTCGCTTGTCTAATCCAGACTGTGGCACGTAAGCAGATATTATGCTAATCATCTCTCTCTCGATGTCCAACCGTACTTTCATCAATCGAGAACTTAACTTCCACCAAACAGCTAGACAATCGAGGAGATAATACTACGGCCACTTTCTTCGATATTCTTCAATCCGTCTCCTTCCGCGCAGACTAACTGGTATCCGTTCGCCCACCGGCTCTCATCGCCCTTCCATCTGATCTCCTGCACACAGAGTACGTCCATCCGTCTTCTCATCATCATGTCCACCATCTCCAACATCTTTCCTGACAGCGTCCCCACATTCAGTGTCCCAAAACGAGTGCAATCATCACTCTCTAATCGAGTGAACAATGCAAATCGAGTCCCTCTCTGTTTGTAACACGTCACCTTATCTGAATTCTGATCTACCTCTTTGATCTTTGATCTTTCTGATCACTCTCCTCCTCCACACAAGCACACAGCAAGCTTTTTTTCCTTCCTGCGGGAACCTCGGTCCACACTCTTTTCGACTCGAGTGATATGGGAAAAATTTGAGCATAGGTTACCCCCAATTCAACCTCTTTCCACACTCGAAGAGTGTAAATCAGCGCCTGCTCCCTGTACCGCCCGCAGTACAGATCCACAGGGGCCGCAGTACAGATCCGAAGGCTGATGAAAGGGGAAGAAATGCAGTCTGTTTTGTGATGCCACGCTGATTCTTTCATGTTGTCTCTGTCGAACCAATTAAGTAGGTTTGGGTGAAGGACTAGGGCCCAGTTACTTGGCGTTTCGGGCAGGAATCGGAAATTGTTTTGACATTACTATCATAGTTGCAGGCATGGGGGCGGATGTGTCGTAGTTAGTGAGAAAGAATTCCTGAGGAGAATTTAATCGCAATATGAGAGACACATCCGTTGTGTTTTGGACAGGAATTATTTCGAACGGGCGAACGTGTTGTCCTACTCACCTGGGTCGGATGCGAGACGAGTTTTCGATCTTCGTATTCCCGCAGAATCGCTTTTTCTTGCTCACGCCGGCGATTCACAGAGGCACTGCAATCAAATATGGACACTTCTTCGATTTCTGGCATACCTCGGCATGTTTCAATCGCGCACGAAACTTCAAATTTGTGCATTCCCATCTCTAGCGTCAAAGTAAAATGC
The DNA here is from genome assembly GCA_036245825.1 of Pristionchus entomophagus. Taxonomy (NCBI): domain Eukaryota; kingdom Metazoa; phylum Nematoda; class Chromadorea; order Rhabditida; family Neodiplogasteridae; genus Pristionchus; species Pristionchus entomophagus. The sequence continues at coordinate 37,639,935 of BTSX01000006.1, forward strand.
GCGAACATACTTGAACGCTCGTTCGAATCTCTCTAGCACCGACCCGACCGGTTCTGTGGATAATAATGATGATGAGGATGTTGAAGGGCTACTCGTGGTGTCCGAATTACGGCTTCTCGGCGAATTCTGAACAGCTAGATCTTTTCGTTCCGCCTTATCTCAGATTCAACGACAGATAGAGGTGAAATTGAAACGAGCGAAGTACCTCGAGTAGCTCGGTTTTGCCTCGAAGCGGCCTCTCGCAGACCATCCCGAGCGATATGCAGCGGTCGAAGCGACAACGACGACACTTGACCCTATTGCCTGCAATTAGTAATGTCAAAACAATTTCCGATTCCTGCCCGAAACGCCAAGTAACTGGGCCCTAGTCCTTCACCCAAACCTACTTAATTGGTTCGACAGAGACAACAGGAAAGAATCGGCGTGGCATCACAAAACAGACTGCATTTGTTCCCCTTTCATCGGCCTTCTCAGACTACAGTCACATAACTCAACACTAAGATTTGAAAAGCGGGAAATGATATGTTATTCATAGCTGTCAATAAAGTGCCCATCATACAAAAAAGTATGAACCCGTGTTTCAAACCCTACTGAACATCCGGCACCTATTGCATCTTTTCAAAGGCAGCATAATCCAACGTAGAATATCGAAAAACAGCCTACCATGGTGGAGAACACATTTATGCTTTCCGGTACGACACTCGATCTTCGGTCCAGTACGGCAGGTGTACTTGAAAAATGTAGCGCATGCTATGTAAATGTTGTGCATCGATAGGGCGATCGGAAAACATTTGGAGAAAGGAGTAGCAAACCAGCAACAAAGTAAAGCAAGTAACCTGCAGCAGTCCAATCCGCAATAGGAGGTGGTCACCGCGCACGTACATATCAGGCACTTCCTTTGAAGGTTGGTCGTGATTTCTGACATTCAAAGGGGAGAGCAAAGGATCAATTGAGCGGGTGGTGTAGTTAGTGGCGGATGAAGAAAGGCATTAGAACAGTTGTTTCGTTGGTCGATCTTTGATTGATTCATCTCCATTTCCCCTCCTCTTTCCCTCTCCATTTTCTCTCTCCTTTCCCTCTCCATTCCCACTCTCCTTGACGCTGAACAAGTCTCTATTTGCATAAAATAGCACTCGTAACCTATCAAGGTGTGCACACTTCTCCGGTGAGTGTTGCCTCGTTATGTGAACCGATATGGACAGATATGGAGCGGCCTTGAAATAAATGGTGCCTTATTGCTGCGAAAAAAGTAGCCAATAGCTAGCCTGTCGGCACTGTGGATTCTGTGGTACGCTTCTCCAATACTGTTTCTCTTCCTTAGATGACTAGACTAGGCTAATAGTAGCTGAAACAATTTGCTGATGGTAAGGTGATCAGTGTCAAACGTGATTTTTGATACGGGAGAGACAAAGAAGCGACTTGTTTCGAATGGGAAACGACATAACGACCCCGAATAAGAAATGAAATGAATATAGTTGAGTTTTTTTAGCTGATCATACATGCACGAGCAGCGGCGATACAAGTCGTGGTGTTTGCCCCTCACCCTTGTTCCAGTGGTTGAGAACACACTCTAGTCCAATCCGATGGCCTTTCGCTGACAGCGCATGTTTGCTCTCGTTTTACTGAGTCATCGCGAGATTGATAAGTAACGAACTTAGGTTACGTATTCTTTATCAGCTCTTCCGAACGATATAAATCGAATACAGCAGTTTGCCTGTGCATAAACTCTTGGAAGAGCGAATTGCATTCCTAAACGGTATGCTTGTAATATAAATTATGCAAAGACATCGACGTACTCGTATTGCGTGGCTTAACGTCATGAGATTGCCCAGCCTCGTTGAGAAATTACTGATTCCCATCTCCTCCGTGTAGTATGTTTGCAATTCGTCGAGAACCTCTTCACTTATCTCGCCGATTGTGGACACGACGAGTTCCGTTTCATCTTCCGGCGCATCTACGATACGAACGTTGAGTGATGCAGAGCGAAATGTAGGGATTTGTGATTCGCATGATCTCTCGTTTCTCTGACAAGAGAGCAAAATAACGTAAAACACGCCTCATATTTCGCATCTAAATCACTGACCAATCTCGCAGAGAAGTAGTGCGAGAAGAGCGTAGAACTCCTTTGGGGTGATTAGTGAGCGTTTCAGAATTGGAAGAATGAGCGCATACTGTCTGTTAGAGTAGTTGCGCATCGATCTGCAACATTGTCATTATTTTATTTCCTTGATTCCACAGGTTCATAGCGTGAATACAAGTGGTGTCAGAATGAACAATGACTCTCAAGACCGGTCGAGTAGCCAGATTGTGTGCGGAACGAAGATTATCGTGCTTTATTATGCGATCCCTAGTGCGGACTCCTTGTCAGTCTAAGGGCCCAATATTGCCAATAGTAATGACAAAACGGTATATTCAAACCCGCATTTCAAATCCGGACTGTGCAACAGTTCAAGCCGTCATGCCGAGTTAATTTTTGTCATCCCTCGGTGTCGGTGAAAAACTCGCTCACTCAAAGAGGGACTTCCAGTTGCCGGCGTCGTTTTCCTCTTCCAGCCGAAGATCGCAACGCTCCATGTCAACGCATATCATCACTGAGAACATCGCACTGGAAGATTCATTTCAACAAATTCAAATTTTCGAATATGTAATGAGATTACACTGATCGTATTTCTCGAAATGAAAATACAGCGTTGTATGGAGTTTGTTTTAGTGTGCTGCGCTTGGATTACTCACTAACGGGTTTGCACTCCTCCCCACACGTCCAGCGCTCGGTAGTGCGAGTCGATAAGGCTGAATTTGCCGACGTAGCCATTGAATAGGACATCCTGCAAATGAAGCGAGTTGTATTTGCTGTGGCAGAATGTTCTGATAGCGCAAAGTCACACATCGGAATGTTTCACCGAATGGGCAATCGTGCTTCACTTGCAAATATACGCGTGCTTTCCAGCTAGTACGGAAATGAGAGAGGTCGCTCTCGATCCGAAATCATTATTGCTCACCTGCTCTTGCCGAGTCATCTCGGCGAGCGAGGGAAATGCTTCGCGAAAGAACTCGTGTGTTTCGGACACGCATGCACTATATGCGTGCACTGAGTCATTGTAGTTTGCGAGATAGATTTCCTGCGGGGGAATACGGATATCTAACCATTGAAGGTCATCACTAGTGTGGAAGCGTACCTGTGTTGGATGCGGGACGCGCTCTCGATCCTCGCTGTCTCTCAATAGGATCTCTTCTTGCTCACGGCGACGACTAACCGAGGCGCTGGAATTTGACGATATGATCAGAGGGTATTTTACCCCCATTCGCCAATTTCCCAAATGTCATAAGAAGGGGTGTGGTGCAGGCAGAATGGCCGGCCGCTCGGTTCGACAAGGTACCCCTGCTGCTTCCTGACACCAATTCTCCGACCCTCGGGGGAAAGTTGGATATTCCACGGACACTGTCAGGGAAGCATAACTTGAGAAAACATACTTGAACGCTCGTTCGATCCTCTGGAGCATCGATTCTTCTGATGATAGTCCAAATTTTTCCGAATTACTGCTGCTGGGAGAATTCTGAACGAATTTGTGATTATATCTTTCTTTCTTAACATGGCATTAAAAGGAATTGTAGTTAAATAACAGGTAAGCCCGATATTCGCTGACTTTTCTTTCTGTATAATAGCTGGATTTTGTTCATCAAGCGCTTTTCTTTTGTTGTGGATTATCAAACAAATGCAGTACCTCTGGCAGATCATTTCCATGATTCTCGCTGTGCATTGAGCGCTTCAAAACAGCTCCGAATGTAAAGCTGTGATCGACACGACAGCGACGTCACTTCGTTTTACCAGCTGAAACACAAGGGAAATTAGCGTCGGTCAAATGGCAGCTATCACTGGCCTGCAAGACTAAATAATCAGTCACCATCGCTTATCTAATATGATGAAAAGAGTCAATGAAAAAGTTAATGAAAACACCGGCGTACCGAACTCTACTGCTTTTGCGCACACACACATACACAAAATACCATCGCACATAATGAACAAGCAAATGTGCTGATGTCCCTAGGAACAAAAGAGAAAAACATGCCTTGTTTTTTCTAGTGTAACGCGATTCCTAGTGTAACGAACTAAAACCTTCCCCGCGATCTTAGTGCGCTCGAAAATGAGGTCCATGGTCAGATCAGAGGGGGAGGGTGGGGCGTGGCCTTTGGTGCGATTGAGATAAGTTGGTTCATTGGTCATGCTACGTGCGAGCCACGCGGAAAAGAGAAGGACACTCTTCCTTTCTTCCCTCCCCCATTCCCTCCCCTCCCTCGCGCTGCTCCGACCTCTCGTTGTTTGAGAGCTCTCCATCTCTCGTTCTCTGCCACTAGAGTGCACACATGCAATGTTATCTTACTCACTGCGTAGCGTGTGCGGAAATGAACGCATTTTGGAAGGAATTTGGAACAGAGGTGCAATGAGGTGTCATTGACATATTCAATAAGATACGATGACTCTATGAGGTTTGCAAAATACGCACAAACGCTATCATAGCGCTCCATCAACCTCAACAAGAACGACGTTTCCTAATTGTGTACTAGAAGCTCCCCAAATTACGGTTCAAATAACGTAAATAAATACGGAAGAGTGCGCATGTTTCAGTGATGTTTCAGTGATTTGGTCGTCTCATAAGGACCATGTTCCAATGAACTAATTCAAGGTAAAACAAATAGGAACAGTAATATAAACAGGAACGTCCATCAATGATGACAGGACTTTAGTCAAAAGCGAATGAAAAAAATACTAGGTTTTAGCCTTTTCTAGAGAGAAGAGACACAATTAAAGTTTTGAAAGTTTAGGTATACTGCTTTCATTATCGATCAGATGTGCACTGACACATCATGAAGAGAGGGATTGCAAGCAAAATAAACGGAGAGGAGCACACTATAAAATGAGCAGCGGAGCCCGGCCATCGAAGTGGCGTCTTGTTGAGTTATTGTTATTGGCGAGCCAACTCGCGTTTTTTGTCCTCGAGTTGGACTCGAGTTATTGTTGGACTTGCTCCCGTTCTCTGTGGCGAGTCAGCGCAAAAACAACTACGAGCGTGTGTAAAGTGTGTACCTTCCCGTGTGGTTAGTGTGTAGTATGCTTTGGTCTTGCGTGTCGAGTTATTAATTCCAATCTTGGTGTTTTGTCAGCACGTCTCATCATGCATACATTTCCATGTTTCAAGGTGTTTAGTAATATGCTCGGAGCATTGATGAACAATCTTCTCAGATAAATCACTTGATTCCCGCGCTTCCAGATTCACCAACGCTACTCGCAGTGATACCGAATTCCGATGATCGCTCTACTAGTATTAAATTTCAGCCAACGCTACAATGATATCTGAACTTTTGTTATGCAAATAAATATATTATCGAAGATTTGTTGTACTTTCTCGTGCTCCCGTTCTCTGTGACGTGAACAACAACTGCGTGCGAATGCTAATACGACGTTGTGACGGGCTCTGTTTTACCATCGAGGATCTATGGCGATAGTCTAGTCTCAAATATATTTCCAAGTATCAAAAGGATTGTGAGGTTCCTAACTGGTGTTTGTGTCCCGTGCCAATTTCCAGGTTCCCGCCGATAATTGTTACAAAACCAGGTCCCACAAATTCATAAATCATAAATGTCAAAACGGCTGGTATTTAACGATACTTTATACCACAAATATGCAGACTTGGATATCGGCATTTCAATTTTTCCAGGACTGCTCACCTATCTCGTGACACCGGCTATGGTTGTTGACCGATCGAACACGGAAACGCCATTCGAAGTGAACGTTAAATAAGTCTCATTGCGCAATGAGAGGGAATCGATTCGAAATCGATATGAAACCCTAATCTTCATTGTGCAATAACAAGGATAATCGAAAAATATGCACATTCTCGCAGCAGAATCTCCACTAGAGTAGCCCAATGTAATGATACCATTCACCAATACCTTTGGATTTGCAGGTACATTGACAGTAGTGCCCACGAGGTAGCAATGTGAATTGCAATGGTCGATACTTCAACCGAACCGCCTGAATTACCATCTGCCTATCCTAGAGAAGATTTGGACAGGAACTAGATTTTCGTGTCCGCATCTCCACATTTGCTTGTGTGAAGTGCGAATTACTCGGTTTTGGTTTGTAGCACGTTCGTACTGACGGATTACGAAATATCAGACATCGTTTTTTTCTGGGCTGATTGCGAATATTGAGAATAATCGAATTTAAAATAAGTACTTCCGGTTGCTTCCGTCTCAACTTTACTCGTTGGTCTCAGAGCATGTCGCAATAGAACTCATTCTGTCATAATCAGTGCAATTCAATAAATTTTCACTCAAGATTTGCATGGTTCAGCAGTTGTTCTTCTGCTTGAGCAAACGCACGGCACTTCCGACCTGTGTTCAGCTGAAACCGGAAACCTCATGGCTTCTTCGTCGTAACCTCTGTTTTGGTGGTCGCAGTTGCGTGTTTCCATGCCTTTTGAACAGTAATTTGATATACGCGAAATTGTCTTTAAAGGGCGGGCATTCCAGGGGTATTCCTCAGGGATTTAGATAAGTGAACTAAATGGTGATTGCACGTCCGCCTCTGGTTGGAATCTCAACCTTTTCAACGGTCATTATTTTCGCTGTGAGAAATCATTCACGCTCGTAACAGATCTTTCATAATTTATATATATACAGTAGCGGACATAAGTCAATGGACACTTTTTCGACCCGATGAAACCAATGAAAGAGAAAATGCCTTGATCTGATATGATGGGGTCTTATGTCAAATTCATCAGAGATTACGATGCAGATATTGGGGTATGACGAAATAGCCTCGCTCTTGCGTAGTGATGACGTAATCGGAAGCATACTTTTTCAAACTAGCATTATTCTTGGGAGAGATTTTCCTATCTTCTCAAACTTATGGAGGTACGAGATACTCCGGTTGTCCATTCAGGAAAAAAGTTTGGAGATGAGGCGTTTCCTCCTTTTCGCAGGAGCCCTGCTTGAAAATGGTGACCAAATTAAACTTTTTTGGGTTCTAGACTTGCTAGAGACCCCATCTTTGTGGCAAAATGATGCAAATAGTGAGCGTAATACGTCCCAAAAGTATGGTGACTAAAAACCATCATTGGCCCCTTTGGCACAAAAAAAGTCATTTTTCGTACTATCAGATGTCCAAGGCTTGAAAGTCTATGGAACGCTCCGGCGAAATTCTGCAAAGACGTGGATTTAGTAGAGAAACTTCTTGAGTACCGAACTGTCGGTGCGTTTAACGCTTCGATTTTTTTCCGGTCTGTGGTGATGAATCTCCGAGAGGATACCATGTTCGGCCCAACCATGAACCCCGGGTCATGGCTCAAACGTCACCATGACCCCGGGTTCATGGTCCAAAATGAGATGGGGTCAAAATTAGAAACAATGTTTAGCCCGTTGCACTAGGTTCACATTTACAGTGCTCATCAGCCCGATACTTCTATCCACATCAGTTGGAAGAATAGAAGTTTCGGGGTTCATGGTCCAAATGAGTAGTCAGATAAAAGTTGGGATTCATGTTTGACTATAACCAGAGTGGAACGATCTTCGATCTAGAAGGCATGTTGCGTCATCGTTATGTAATATGACGTCATGAGAATGCGATAACCCGCTATTGTCTCGATTCACGGTCCCTTACCATAATCACGGTCCCTTACCATAATCACCATGCCAGTCAGACACCATGCCCATTACATGGTGTCTGACCTCTTGCAAAACATCACCTGCGTGCGGGAGTCGAACCTGCCTGCTTCGGCATGCCAGTCAGACACCATGCCCATTATGGGCAATGGGCATGGTGTCTGACTGGCATGCCGACGCAGGCAGGTTCGACTCCCGCACTCTAGCTTCTCGGCGGATGAATTTCATGCAAAATGATGTACATGAAAAATGATCAGCTCGATGAGCTCTACAAAACAATGTGCAGGAATGCTTGATTTTGGTATTTTTCGAGCATAACTAATTTCTTTCGATATGTCATGAGCTCTAATATAGAAATGTAGAGAAAGGCGGAAGGTAGAGAAAGGCGCGCGCCCCAACCACTAGTCTCCGTCAAGCGTCCCCGGCGGCACTAATCGGTGGTCAGTATCGAAGATGAACGAACCGGGGAGTCGAGACTGGATTGGGTTCTTCAGTCAGACACCATAACCACTAGGCCAGGGGGGGGCGGCCTCATGGCGGGGACAAATCAAAAAAATCCCCAGCCCTGGCCGGGAACTCATGGCGGGGACTAGTGGTTGGGGCGCGTCATGGCGGGGACAAATCAAAAAATCCCCAGCTCTGGCACCATAACCACTAATGGGCATGGTGTGAATGAGGGGTCAATGGAAACAGAGTGGAACGATCTTCGATATTTGAAGTAATTTATTATTAGAGTATGGTATGGGTATGACATAAAAATATGCACAATCAATATTTGGTAGGGTAACCTTTCGATTCTATGACAGCGGCACATCGGTCTTTCATTGAATGGGCAAGATCGAGAAGGGTGTCGGAAGGGATTTTCTCCCACGCTTCTTTAAGAATACGGAACTTGTCGGCGGCATTAGTGGGCTTCTGCTTGCGGACAGCCTCATCGAGTACTTCCCAAAGATTTTCGATCGGATTGAGGTCGGGTGATTGACTTGGCCATTCGATTTTCTGAAATAGAGGAATAAGTATTGTGCAAGTAATTTGTGCTATCACACTCCTTATTCTTATTCTTCCTTATTCTTCGAAAATTAACTCACTTTGATATTCTTTTTCTTGAACCACTTCATAACCAGCTTCGAGGTGTGCTTGGGATCGTTGTCTTGTTGGAACTTCCATCTAGCAGGGCAGTTAGCCTTGGCCCAGGGAATCATTTCTTTCTTCATGATCTTCTTGTAGTCTTCTTTCTTCATAATGCCCTCGATCCGAACAAGAGGTCCGACTTTACCTCCGATGAAACATCCCCAGACCATGACACTGCCTCCTCCATGCTTGACAGTGGGGATAGTGTACTTGGGGTCGAATCTCTTGTTGACCGGTCGATGGACGTACTGCACACCTTCGGAGAAGAGTTCGAACTTGCTCTCGTCAGTCCAGAGTACATGCGTCCATTGTCTGGGTGTCCAATTGAGATGTTCTCTCGCGAACCTGTAGTATAATCGATAATTATTTGAATTATGATGTCAGCTATTATTTTTCAATAAGATAGACACTCACTCGAGACGTTTTCTTCTATTTCTCCTATTGATATACGACGTGTAGGCTGGCCGTCTGCCTGGCAGTCCAGCAGCGACGAGAACTCTCTGGACAGTCTTCGAGCAGACGGGATCGTTAGGTCGATTCTTGTTAAGGTCGATCGCCAACTCCGTGGCAGGAAGACGAGGATCCTTGATGCTCTCCACCTTCAGATGACGCTTCTCTCTATCACTCAACTTGGCTGGCCGACCAGATCTGAAATAATGTTATTAAATATAGGGACTGCGCTAATTGAAGTCTATGAAGAACATTGTACTTACCTCTTTTCAATCTCAGTTGTTCCGGTTTTCCCGAACAACTGGAGGATCAAATGAACAGAAGACGTGGGCATGTTGGTCAAGTTCGAAATCTGGCGCACGCTCAAGCCTTTAGATCGCATCGCCACTATGACTGTACGAAGATCCGAGGAGTACTGCTTTCGCTTCTTGGTAGTAGACGAGGGATCCATTTGATGAACTGAGGAGCGAGTGTGAGTTTGATTAAAAGTACAGCGCCTTTTATACTCATTCAGATTGGAAGAATCCGATCTCAGATTGGAAGAATCCGATCTCAGATTGGACAGTTCCGAACTCGGGTCGGAAGGCTCCGAGTATGCGATGTCGAACATTCATTCCTTCTGGAAAGGGTATATTATTTATTACCATCAGCCCACTGGCAATTCAGTTAATAATTAAATAAGCAAAAACAACAACATAGTAAAGATGTCATCAAAATTATGACGTAAAATGCCTTCTAGATCGAAGATCGTTCCACTCTGTTTCCATTGACCCCTCATTCACCACTTTCCGTTGAGTTTTCGCCGTGAAACGAGACAATAGCGGGTTATCGCATTCTCATGACGTCATATTACATAACGATGACGCAACATGCCTTCTAGATCGAAGATCGTTCTACTCTGGTTATAGTCAAACATGAATCCCAACTTTTATCTGACTACTCATTTGGACCATGAACCCCGGGTCATGGTCTCAATGGAGCCATGACCCGGGGTTCATGGGTCAGCCCCGAAACTTCTATTCTTCCAACTGATGTGGATAGAAGTATCGGGCTGATGAGCACTGTGAATGTGAACCTAGTGCAACCGGCTAAACATTGTTTCTAATTTTGACCCCATCTCATTTTGGACCATGAACCCGGGGTCATGGTGACGTTTGAGCCATGACCCGGGGTTCATGGTTGGGCCGAACATGGTATCCTCTCGGAGATTCATCACCACAGACCGGAAAAAAATCGAAGCGTTAAACGCACCGACAGTTCGGTACTCAAGAAGTTTCTCTACTAAATCCACGTCTTTGCAGAATTTCGCCGGAGCGTTCCATAGACTTTCAAGCCTTGGACATCTGATAGTACGAAAAATGACTTTTTTTGTGCCAAAGGGGCCAATGATGGTTTTTAGTCACCATACTTTTGGGACGTATTACGCTCACTATTTGCATCATTTTGCCACAAAGATGGGGTCTCTAGCAAGTCTAGAACCCAAAAAAGTTTAATTTGGTCACCATTTTCAAGCAGGGCTCCTGCGAAAAGGAGGAAACGCCTCATCTCCAAACTTTTTTCCTGAATGGACAACCGGAGTATCTCGTACCTCCATAAGTTTGAGAAGATAGGAAAATCTCTCCCAAGAATAATGCTAGTTTGAAAAAGTATGCTTCCGATTACGTCATCACTACGCAAGAGCGAGGCTATTTCGTCATACCCCAATATCTGCATCGTAATCTCTGATGAATTTGACATAAGACCCCATCATATCAGATCAAGGCATTTTCTATTTCATTGGTTTCATCGGGTCGAAAAAGTGTCCATTGACTTATGTCCGCTACTGTATATATATATGGTTCAATTGATTATCTCTCATGATCATGGATGGCTTCATCGTGTTCATTTGGTTTATCTTCACCTCCGTCAGTCTCACCGCCAACCTCATTCTGCTTTTGATAATGCTGCGCCACACGCCCATCGTTCGCCAACTTCAGCATCGTTCTCAAATTCCATGTCATCGTCGACCTTCTGACGATCGTGTCAGCGGCTTTTGTTATGAGCAGGTGAGTATTTTCAGATCGGCCGTCCGAAAGTCAGCACTCTTTTCAGAAAAATCGCTATCGACAACTCGATCGTGCACATTGCACAGGGCCCATGTATATGGTTCTCCTCTTCGGCCTGTTATCTCTCCTACGGAATGATGACCATGTGCGCCTCAATGTCTGTTAGTCTTGCGCAACATTTACCAGCAACAGTTTTTTCCTCGAAATTTGTACGCTTTCTGACCTAAAATGCTTTAATTTTTTTGCCACGAGAAATTATGGCAACTCTTTTCCACTGTGCCCATTGTAAAGATGTGCTGCATATACATCTGAATAATCTTTGCAGCTCTACATATTGCTCGTATCATTCATTATTCGTCTTCTAATCCTGCGAAATCAAAAACCTTCCAAACGGTTCATCGCTCTACTCTCGATGATAGCACTTCCAATACCCATTGCTATTTTTGTTGGTGCTTTGTTATATGTTTATTGGTTTACTGAAATGATCTTCAGAGCGAAATCCAGCAATATCCAGTATATAATAATACCGGAATCTGTTCAGGTGCTCTTTCTAATATCTCTCAGCGAAGATTCTATGATGAGGCATATTTTACAAGCTAGTCTTCCCGAGTACGCTGTTCGCAATGCGACAATCTTCGGTAATACATTTTTATCATTCGAATATGAAAGGTCTAGTTGAAGCATTGAAACCTGCACATTGATAATGATCTCTAGAACTCAGGTATATCTGATATTCGAGTACCGAGTATGTCGTATGCGCTTGCTCTGATGATCGTTGCCATAATTCCTATATATTGTCTCATTCTTCATATTAGGTCAGTAAACATCAACGCTTGGTAATGTTCAGTTTGGATATCAGATTGCTGATTCTACATTGTCTCGATGACACGGGAGATTTCCTCTGTCAAAAGACAAAGTCAATGCACTCGAGATTCCTGAAGGTTGACGAACGCATGCATTATAGCATTGAAGAAGAGGCACCTGATTCGTTGCTCGGGCAATAAGTCTCGCGATAATATGCAAATGATATTAAGTATTAGCATTAGTGATACGAAACTGAGAAACTATTTAAACTCAGTACCCATTGCAGGAAACTGAACCGTGCAAGGACTTGCTGTATAAAATTTCATTCGGACATTGTATTTGCACTGTTTCAGATGCTCACTTGGCAATGTGCACTTCCTCCTGTGGTGTTTATTTTCACACTGGTGCCCAATGAACTCGAACACTACAATTTGATTCGACATCCATTGGTCGAAGCGATGATCAACATTGTAAGAGGCTGATGTTATCATTTTGATAAATACAGAGAATTCGTGGATAATTCAGAATAGTCCTCGATCTCATTCTTTTTTATTATAAATCTTTATTACTGACTAAGATCGAGACGTACTTTCAGAACGCTTGCATGTCCACGCTACTCAGTGCGATGATAGTCCTGATGCACATAGAATCTTATTGGAGGTACGGACCAATGCGAAATATTAAATAATCCGCGTGCACGTCTGAATATTACGTGAATCTATCATGGAGTTTATTGTGAGAAGGCCATGACCAGAGCTCGTTTACTTCTTTAGAAAATGTGAATTTTCACAGAAATATTTGTGTTACTTCTGAGTTATGCCCATTCCCCTCTGAACGCTGAGATTTACAAAGGTACCAGCAGCTTTCATTCACACAATTTACAATAGCATGCTTCCTTTCTCGGAAAATTTCTCTCTTGAGGTTTTCTCTAAGTTTTGCATTTTTTCAGAGAGCTTGTGCGAATGGTAACGTGCAAAGTGAAGCCGACGAGTCCCGAGTGCACCACTTTCCGTATTAACTTCACGGAGTAGTCCGTCCCTTCCAATCGCATTCCATCTCCAATCCAGTATTCACAGCAGTTGCTCTCTACGATATTTCGTCTAATTCAGCTGTACTAGTGAATATTGCTCAGAGATAAACTATATAAAGCGCTAAACAGCACAACCTCATATTCATGGTCATCCAATCGTGAGGGCGGGACGCAGGCGATTCAACGGATTTCATGAGTGAGCAATGATTTGTAAACTGATAGTTCGGGGGGCAACATCACTTCGAAAAGGCAGTCATACTAAAAAAAATCCCTTCTCTATACTATAAATAATTCCCTTATCTAGATCCTCTTGTTGAGAGTTGCTACGAAATGAGGTTGCTTGGAGTACACACTCATGTAGCTGACCGTCATTACGATTCGGTCTCCGAACAGAGAGTTCTAATACCAGTGCCATACTTCATAGGAAAGGCAAGATATTACATGAGTGCGAAACCATTCTGATGAGATTTCGGTTCCTGAGACGGGAAAGATTACATCATATTGCCCACACTCGATGGAAAGCAATATGAAGATCCGCGCCAACCACCCATAAGACCCCCCCCCCCTACACATATCCAGGATGAATATAATGAATAGCTGAAGGAGTTTGGTGAGGGGTTGAAATAGGCCTATTGTTGTAAGACACGACAGGAGACAGGATGTTGACTGAATCATACTAGTATTCAGAGACACCATCGTTCTGTGATCTTTGATCTTCGTATCCCCTCCGTCATCCTCGAATGCATGTACCAGAGTGGAGAAACTTCAAACTGAAAGCTCATTACCAATCTAGCAGTCATCTCTCCTACCAGCCTGATTGTATCTCTTCCCTCCATGTTTCACTGAATAAAAACCTATGCAGCTATCGCACTAACCAAAGCGTCTTGTAATCATGGCCTTGCACCCTTTGCACGCTTTCGTTCCTCTGTCCCGCACTCTCTCCTCTCTCTCATACATTTTATCTCTGCCGTGCCGCGTCTCGCCTGTTTCTCTGTACTCTCTCCTCTCTCTTCGCTCTCTAACATCGAGGTGAGGTGACACGCCGCGCGTGCCTTCCCTTGTTCGATTCTATGTGTATGCCTTTCGCCGTGCGAACTTGTTTCTACAAGAAACTCATTCGCTAACTTAATTCAATTAATTGTTAGTATGTGGCGCCTAACACATTGTTTTTCTGTTCAGCCAACGCTTTCAACGTATTGCCTTTATGTTTGATCGGGTCGTCGATTTTCATTAGTATTTCATACTCATATTCATCTCTCTCTGTAATCATCCGTAAACTTTCAATATGAACGGCGAGAGATGAGTAGCACGTCATCCCCTCCCCCTCCCTTGGATGTTCGTTTGTTATCCTTAGTTTCAATTGGACATGACGATGCGTGCCTGCCCTATTAGGACCGTATTTTGATAACATTCGCTTTCTTTCGCTCTCGCGTTGTTTTCTTCCCGGAATTGGAAATGATGTGATACATTGAAGCATCACATAGTGACCGAGCCGTAGCAACCACCCTTCTCCTTCCCCTCTCTTCGCCTTCCCATCCCTCTCTTTATCCACTCGAATGATCCACCAACCATGCGTTTCAAGACATTTACCATTTCGACCTGCCGTTAACACTTGCAAACTCCGGGGTAATTAAAACTAATGGGGTTCCAGTATGAAGAATCACTGGTGTTGGGATTGAAATGAGTCCGTCTTAATTCTGAAATCCCTAATTATACCTACTTTTATCAATACACGCTTTCGCATTTGGCGGTCATTCCCTATGCAAGAGCAAACTAGGGACCGGAACTATCAATGGTCAGATATATACGGTGACCTAGACTAGATAGTGTGGCTCAGCATCTCTCAATGGGAATGCGCACCGAGAACAATGTCAGTTCAGGCAATTACGATTGGTCATGGGCTTTCGAACTTACATTGTCCATATCTTGCACCACCCCTTCCTTCCTCTCCTATTCATTTTCGCTAACAATTGACTCTAATCGCCCATTTCAGTAGACGTGATATCACACTCGCATCCCCTTTCTTCGAATAACTTTATTGATTGTGTATTCGTGAAAATATCGAATTCCTTATATCGGACTTTCTACTTACAGGGTTCACTCCATACATCGTTTCGTTTGTGAATTATCTCTGTGCATATCCGACCATTCTTCTTATCTTCCGATATGACTCCATCACTGCCTTCTTGTTCGCGAGAGACTCATTTCGCCGCATCAGAGGGATGCGCAGTCTGTGGAGACACGGTGAGAATTTGCACAAGCGAGGCATCATTATTCATATTATATATTTTAAATAATTCAGGCGGACCACCGTTGAGCAAATTCAGCGTTCAGTCTGTCCTACGAAAATAGTATCGGGTTGAGTAACGCTCGTTTTTCCAATTTCAGATTATGACCTCTCCCGTCTTTCTAAATTGTGCAATTATATTCCGGTTTTTGATGATCGATAAGGGCTTGGATACTCTCTTTAGCGCACACTATATCATATATCTCCGATCATTTAGGCGATCACAATGGCTGGCTCAATTCAAAGTTGTCGCACCTCCCCCTGAGATTTTGACAGGTCAGCACTGAGGGAAGAAGAATCATTGAGCCACAATTAAGCTGCAGTAGTAAAGTATCATGGTTATACATTACACTGATGATATTCAGAGGAATATCCAAGTAAAGGCCTGTGTGAGATATGCGCCTAACGAGAGTGTAGGATTTTCAGTTACTGACCGAAAGAAGTTTTGCTAGCCGCGTTTTCTTAGCAATAGATCTAAAGACCTCAATTATGCTTGAATGTGGAGTACCTTTCCTGTTGAAAATATGGACGAATTTTGCTAAGTGTGGAGCATTCTCTTTATGAGTTAAATTGCTCGTAAGTCCGATATAGAAAGACAAGCCTCGAAATCGACATTTATTGCTATTTCCTGTAAACCGTACTAATTGAATGTAAGGCCTTAGATGGTTAAATGGACGAGCAACTTTTGCACTATCATCCACCAAGTGGCCACAATTATAGAATGGCTACTATGCCTTGGGTATGGTTTAATCCAAAGTCCTCAAAACACGCATTTCTTTTGATTCCGTCACAAAATAATATTTTTGGAAAACTGTTATTTTTCAAATAGGAGCATAAGTAGCACCAAATGTTTATAGTGATAATATAGCTCCATAGTGATTGACTGGAGCGCACTAGTGTATAGGCCAGCACCTTCGATCCTCAAGGTAGACAAATAAGTTAAGTGAACTGCAATTTTTCACGAACGTTCCCCTTGAAACGTCTATAAAAATACAACAATGAATCGAGCACCATTCTCACTTCACCATTTAAGAGGTGTAGTATCGGGCTGCTCACCTGAGAATGTGTGAATTTACCGAACAGTTTCCACGTTAAATTACACAATTTCGAAAAAAATCTAAAATTTTCGAAAATTATCAGGTACATTGAAATCTAAATTTCTCTCCTACACAGGAAGCGTGATATTTCTAATAATAACGGCTATGATACTCGAGCATACCCTGAAAAAATGCTATAAAGTCAGCTCGTTTAGATTTGATTGGCGGGAAATATATGAGCCCAAACACGATGCTCAAAAACGAGCGTTACTTATTCCTCAACCCAATATATGAAATTCGTGTTCAATGGACTCATGGAAATCATAAAAGTCATAATGAGCACTTACGAAGCAGGCAGAAATCACAACTTTTCCCTAGTCGACGTATGTCGCATAAAATGTGTTGCCATTTCTCAGGTGAAATGGAACCGATACGGAGCTCCAACATGCCTCGGTTGCATGGTCTTCTTTCGTAGGTGAGTATATGTATATTAGTATTATTATGTTTTCTCCCGTACTTGTGCTTCATTGCACAGACAGGGGATACGAAAATGTTGCATAATCCCGTTTCCCCCATACAAGCATTTTTAGGGCTATAAACAATAACTCGGAATTCAAATGCCCAAGGAAAGGACTGTGCGAAATCGACAACAGTGAGTGCTTATTGATACAATTGCTAGGTATTTGATATTATAGTTGGTGGTTACATGACTTTTTTGTGAGTATTGAACTCATATTCGTCTGCATGTAAACAAGTGAAATAGAGAATTTCTCATGAAAAGAGAAGGATCACGAGGTCAAACTTAGATCAGTTTGTGAACAATTGAACAGTTGATCATCGATTAGATTGAATTTAGGAGTCTACTATGTTGTGACAGAAAATATACGATACTATTATTATTGCAGAATCTCGTCGAGCCTGCCGATTCTGCCGCTTGCAAAAGTGCCACCGAGTAGGAATGAAGCCTGAGAGTCAGTGACCATCCAAAATTATTTTTTTCAAGAGTAAAACAAACAATTTCTTATCATACTCTTTTATCAGGCATACAGAAACGGGACTTAGTCGGTTCAAGGAAGAAACGAGACAAAGTACGTTTCAGAACGTGTGTTCATTGCGGGATTGTCTTAAAATAGAGATGTACTAGAATAATCTGATTAATCAACTATAATGTAGTGAATAGTTGTTTCATTTTGTTCTCGAAACGCTAACACTTCCTTGTCATAATAGTCATGTTGATCAGGTGGTTAGTTACTTCGATTTTACCGTATTTAAAAAAATAAAAACGGTATAAGCTTATGTTGTAGGAATGTGCTTCTTCTCCTGGAAGTGAGACCGCCGGCGACTGTCCTACCCCGACTCCTTGCCTTCCACTCCCAGATAAGGGCGCACAACCCGATCCACTCTTCCTCGAGCTAACCAAGATCCAGGTGCGCTAATTACCAGGGCATCTATCCTTTCCACGCGGATTCTAGTCTCTCTGATCGGCGAAAGAGATAATAAGAGAGGCATTTCAAGAAATGGCATCCCTACTAAGCATGTAGATCTTCTTCGAGTACCTTGTTGCTCGTACGAGATCATTATATTTCTCAGGATCGACATCGCACCGCAGCCCGTTGTTGGTTTGCAACATGCGGCCCAGAGACCCCCGATCCCGCCGTCCTCGACGGCATGGCGAATCTCGTGAGTTCGACGTCTCTTATTTGTGAACACACTCTCAGTCGCTGATTGGCAAGATATCAGAGAAAGTGCATTCTAACTCTATAAAAAAAGCGAGTGTGACACATAAGCCTAAAGGGTCTCGATAAAGCGAGTGGACATGTCGGCACCCGTTATGGTAAAGCGAGAAAACATTTAAATATATCGTAAAACTCGATTAAACGGAGTAGACCATGTCGGCAAATTTCTCAGCTTGTTCCTTTCAGGAAGCACTGTTCCGTCGCGGTTGGGAGAAAGACGACGATCCCCCCGCTGACCCGTCATTCGTCGTGGTCGATGACGCTCCGACCACGTCATCGTCCACCAGCGCATCTTCTGCCAATTCGCCGGATATGTGTGACAGCAACTGGACTGGTCCGAATGAGCAAAAATACGGTGTGAGACGGAATGATGTCGTTGAATTGCCTTTATCATGACAGTCCAATTCACGAACGATTTATCTCCCCGATTGCAGGACACCTTTGACAGAGTGCGTCGCGCTCGCAAGCAGGACGTCAACTTGATGTTTCATTTGGGGATCGTCAATGCTGTAGAGTGGGCGAGCCAATTCGCCGTGTTCTGCGATCTGAAAACTCAGTCCAAGGTGATCGGCCCTCAGTGATCTGTAGAGCAAACTGGCTCGAATATGGATTTAAAATTTACTCATTCATATATTGAGATATGTTTCAATGCCTCCCGTGATGTACCTTTTACTTCTTTTTCAGCGCGAGCTTCTCAAAGAGTACTCGATCGCGTTCATGCTGGTTGATCAGGGATTCAACACAAGCAAACAGGACGATGACACGCTATGGATACTGCAGCATGACAAGTGAGTCCAAACCACGAACTGTCATAAGTTGAAAAGGCTCTTGATCTGTGTATATTCGCACCATTTGTATTCCTCTTTCGTTATCACCCCAACAAATTAAATACTAATACACTGAACTTTCCACTTGTAACAATACTTTTAAAAAATCGAAAAAGTCATATAATTTGCACATTGCAGAGTGTACATGTGCACCGATTACATGCATGGTCTCCCCGAACAGGATCGAACTCATTACATGGCTAAAACCAAGGCAAAGTGAGTAAAATCGGACCTCTATACGCTTACGACTACCGCATACATTTAATGGACATTTTTTTTTCAGAATTCACCCAGATTTCGTGCTGGAATGCATTCAAGGAGTAGGCACTCCGATGAGGGAATTACAGGTAATTGGATCCAAATCCCTTCCATTGTCTTTTATCCAGCTCATTGCGTTCGAACTAGAAATATTTCGGTAGTAATTCAATTTAGCTTATTAAAAAGAAATTCGAGAAAAAAAATAGATAAAACAAAGCGCTTGAATGTTTTAACACAAAATGTGCTAAATCCCGGTGTTGATTTCGAGAAGCAAAACTAAATACAGTATTCATAGTTTTTTAGACTCCAAAATTTACGAGAGCTAATTGTTTCAAAAATGTCATTTCACAGACTAACATTATTTTTCACAGACTTTCTTTATTTTTTATTCAGACTAAAGTTAAATTTTCACCTTTATTTTTTTCAAAAATTTCAATTTTTATTTTTTTATCTTAATTTTTTGACAAAATAGACGAGTGCTCAGATCGAAGAATTCGAATGTGTTCTGCTCAAGACGCTGCTTCTCTTCGAGTGTTTCAATGTCTACCCAGCAGACAGCAAGTCCGAAATCGCGTCAATCAGGTGAGCGCTAGTGATGCCGATTCTAGACCGGCTATCCTCTATTCGAGCGCTCGCTCACCCATCAGAGCAACATGAGGGCATGCGATTTGAGGAAAGCCTTTAATGGGCATCACTAATGAGGACTTGATCAGCTACCCTCGTAACTTAACGGTGCCCTTCAGACAACGATGTCTGAAAGAACTGACAGCGTACGAAGCAGTGAAGCATCCGCATCATGGAATCGAACGGATCGGAATTCTCCTGCTCATGATCGGAAATATTCGAGTGAGTGAACGATGGAAAACACTCCTCAACATTCCCAATCAGCCCAATATCTCCTAGAACTGCATCCATGTGACGTGCCGCCTATTCTACGCACACGACATCTTCTCCCTCATGAGATTCGAACCCCTTGTGGCTGATGTTTATTTGAACAAGGAGGGACTGCTCTGATGCTGCACCCTAGATGTCTTTCCAAGATGAATGATTCGATTCTTATGATTCGAGATTCTAGTTGTTTGGTTGTTTTATCTTGAATTTGTTTTATTTTAAATACGCATAAAATATTAATATATTGCAATCATTTGTAACACAATTATTTGAATAAAAATAAAGCACAGTTTATATAATCACGTGCGACTTAGGCGTTGTTTTCCTAGGTCGCACATTTCGATATGGTGAAAACATTATCAGGTTGATCAGGGGTGAGGCGATGGCGAAGATGCTGATTAGCTGAAAATGCACATATCTTCGCCATTTCCAGAATCAGCTTGCTCACCAGCATCGCGAATATAGTAAACTGCTGACAATAGTTTATGTGTAATAACTTTTGAATGTGTTTTTTTGGAATGAACCTGCTTACTATCATGATTGATCTCTCAGTGAATTCGTTGCTCCAAATCAAACCACCATATGATCACAGCAACCGCCTAGCCGACCGGCAGCATCCTTTGGTATGTCAGCGCCTTCAAGCAAGCACAGTTTAATATGCTTTTGATCAACACTCACCATTTGTTGTCAGTCAATCGGTGGAACAATAGAGAAGAAATGTTCGCATACTCACCTTCGCAATGAACTTGTGATGCCGCATATCAACATTTTTCTGCAATTTTTTCGCTTAATTCCGAAAAAAAGATTGCAATTCAGGCTTTCGGTGATTATTGTCCAATTGGAATCAAAACATACCGCTTGCGATATTCGCGCGATGAGTTTCCTCCTCACGACGAATATCGATATTGTTACGATGGGCGATATCACACTGGAGACAGCACTCACGATCAAGACTTGAGCGCTGAAGATGTCGTATTCTGAAAAGATTTAGTCAGGTATCGCGTCAGTGAAAATCCCATATATTGGTTGGAAACACGCACTTAATACGGAGTATCCATCGAGGTGGAGCCGACTAAGTGCCCTTGTCGACTCGGACGTCTGAGCATAGTAGTAGCCGGCCTGTAGTGATACCCACTGGTGATGACAGAACGGTTTTTCATGCCGGCTTTAAGGTGATTTCAACATTTCATTTTCATTGTCTAAAGCTAGTCGAAGCCGGCTGGTTGAGTTATTTTTGTCATCACTAACATCCACAAGGCTCTTGTTATATGAACTCTATCCATTGGACATCACTTAACTGACGTAATATCTAGATAGAGAGAGAGAGAAAGAGAGAGAGTTGACCGAGTACATGAACCATGTCATGATATATACTATATTTTGTTGCGCCTAATGAGTTGATGTGTATAGTACGACACACACACACGTCATGTGTGAACCGGGCATCATTTGGTAAGTCAGTGTGTACAGGAGGTTTATGTATCTGACCATGAGCGGCGCGATCGGTAACAGTGGCATCGCACAAATTGTCCAGATTCGGGTGCGGGAGTGCTGGGCGGGTGAAGTGTCACGTAGGAGGAGGAGACGGTAGCCGAAGGATAGGAGGAGAACGACGGACGAATGCTGCACGAGGTTAACATGCACAGCTGCAATCACATCAATTAGTCGTATTCTAGACCGGTTGGATGTTGTATACTTCATGGACGTCATAATGTACTGATGTTGACCTACCGTTAGCCTATATAATAAATTATATAATAAATTATGTAAAAGCAGTTCAATAAAGATCAATTTGAAATACTTTAAATATCATTCTCAGAAAGATTTTTCGGTGCAAACTTCCAACCGACGCCCTTAGCCCTGAGAGGCCCCTCGAGAGAAACCCTGATACGTATTTGTTTTGATTGTGTGCATATTTTTTACTACGATATTTACGCAAAATACATCAATAGGTCTCCAGCTCTAGCTTAAAAATAAAGTAGGATTAAGCACTCCACGCAATGCCACACTCGAGCCAACTCTTAGGAAATGTTTTTTGCTGGAGAAATTACAATACCGGTCCAAAGTGTTCGTCGTGTTCTCCAACATCGATAACTGCCTTCATAATCAAGTTATAAATTAGTTACTTTTTGTATTATTTAGGTTGTTCATGGCTCTAAACAGCTGTTTAGTGAAAAACCTTGACATACTGAAAAACAGTACTGAAAAACCTTGACAAGGCTACAAATAAGCAAAAATGTCTCAAAAAACCCGAAATGTATCAGTTGAAGAAACAAAAACTACTCTGTTGACCAGTACTGTATGTGATAAGGCGATGATACTTATTTTTTGCATCCGATTCAGGAACATATTAACATCTGAATAGTATGACAAGAAACTGTACTCAAACCCATCAAAACTCGCCAACTAAATGGACTTCTAAGAGCCCGTCATTTCCCTCCAATGAAGAGCTTGCTTGATCACATTGTTCTCAATGAAGAGGGGAGAATGAGAAAGAAAAATCACAACCCATTCTCACACAACCACCGCACAAACTTGCCCTCCACTTCTACGCCTTTTCGAATTCCTATTCAACTGATCAGCTTGACAAATTCGGCAGAAATTATGTCCGATGAGCGAGCATGGACCGAGAAATACGAGTAGCGACGTGCGTTCTTCGTGATCTTCAACAACCCTGAAATATGCGATAAAAATCCATTGTCAAGCTAATATAATTGCGAGAATATATTTCAATACATGTATCAAGAGATATTGCAACAGTCCAGGAATAATTTCTTGATTCGCTACAATTGCTCTCGTTACCACTGCTAGCGGTTTGGCTAGTAATTGTAGCAATATGGACCATTTTCGCAGGCCAGTCCATGAGACACCAGCAGCCGAACATGAAATTCCTGCTGCGATGGGCATGTCTATGTATCATAATTATAATGAAACAAGGTTCGGGACAGGGAAGATTGGGAAAATTGCCAGTGACATCCGAGGAAATATGCAAACAACAATTCGAATATCATTCCTGAAACTTGGGCACACCTGACGGTGACAAGCGCGCTCGCCGAGGCTGTTGTCACATCAATGATCGCGTTGTTGAGCAGGAACACCGCAAACGATCGTAGCTTCTTGGGCGGTCTGAGTCAGAGCAGTCAGTCAGTAAGAGCTTATGACACACGACTCTTCATATATATAACACATCCGATTGGTACAGGATCGCCTTCTCACAATTGCAGTGATGAGTATGAGATTCGTCGCGACGGCAATGATGTCAAGTGTCCAGAGGACGCCGATATGAATCTTGTCCCTGAGCGTAAGCATCTCACGGTCAGAATGAGTGAATGAGTAAACGAAAGGGCGGTCTCCATTAGGAGCGCACTATCATGGAGTCAGACATGTCAGAACACATATTTCTCAAGGACAGTACAAACCGCCACTGAACACTATGGACAAGCACTGGAGCTCGTTAGACGAAATTGAGAACTGGAATTCCTCAGAGATTCGTCACATTTCGAACAATTTATTAGTTGGAAGCGCAGGGCATGAATCGTCTCTAAAAACTGACATGGATAAAAAATGCATCTAATTAAGTCCGTGCATTTAATCCATACTTGATTAACATCAGTCTTGATGTTCAGAATAGCTCTCTAAATATCGGTTGTACTTTGTATTTTCGCCACTGTGGGAGTGCCGTCTATCTATTTACTCAGACATTAATTAACTCGGCTCATAATGTGAGTTCTGAATAATTTAACCAGAATCGTCAAATAGAGAAATTTACTCATATCTTTCAAGGGTCGTTTGAGCTTCGTAGCCGATTTGGCCACTATTCCTTTATTTTCTGAGGTTATCATACCCATCTACTACGTGCGGGACAGTAAAATAATTAAAATAATCAGTATAAAATGAGTTTAAAAAAAACATAGTTAATCCCGGATATCGAAAACTGATTGTCGAAAAGGCGGCTCTGGTTAAATTATTCTGAAAAATCAACTTCTCAATTTGTTTTCTAAATATTCGTTTTTAGGAGAGTTTTTGAAACATATTTTTCTGAAAATTTAATTCTATATTTTTTTCTCATTTTTTTCTCTATCAATAACATATGAAATTAAATTCTGAAATTTTATCTCTCTAAAATGTTTTCTGAAAAATACAAATCTGAAATGAAAATTATAAGTTGACACACTGCCAGAATTGAATGACGATTTATTTGTCCATGATTATTCAAGATCCTCTCAAAAATGTATTAACTGTGTCATGCATCGAAACATCTATTGAAGTGACCTCACCGTCCCTTCACTTTCATCCAACCCTTTCTCATCCCTCTTCACTCGTACGCTCTCTCCAGTCCCCACCCTCTCTCGCCTTGCTCGGTCAGATATCCGGTCGAATGGAGAGATGCTGTCTCTTTACTCACCGACTAGATACACTGGAACAGAGAATAAAGCAACATCGAGATATTGAGACTCACGGAGAGACGAGAGAGTAATTGCAGTTGTTCCAACGCATCAACTAAACGCCTGCTCAAACTGCACATTAAACATCGCGATCTCTATTCTCGAAACTCTCCCAATTAGGCGGAAATATTTTCACAGTCACTATCATGATGATACTTCATTTTACCATTTGAGCATAGCACTACAGCCTTTCGAAATGGTAGTGTCCTATTTTTCTCAGAATTGGTTAAGTATCCATTTCGTATCTATGTATCTCAAACCCAATATTGCAGTCTATTTCACTGCATGTCGCCCCTTCTCGTTTCTCCGCATTGATTCCTTATCGCAGCCTTGTTAAGCTGTTCGTGTAAAGCTGATCAGAGACTGTAGGAGCGCGTTGGTCATTTTATTCGTCGCTTTATGCGTCGGCTGTCGTTGCCAAGGGCAGATTTGGGAAGAAGAGCGATGGTGATAAAGAATACGGATATGAATTGGTTTTCTCTATCGACAAATTACGCCAGATCGAAACCACTACTCTACCTTCGCTAATGGAGCACCACTCTGTGTCGGCACGGTTAGGTGACTCACATAAATCCCGCCCCCCGCCCCCCCTCTCGCTGGCGCTCCTCATAAATGAGGACTCTTACTTTCAAGCTAATAAACTGTTCTATCGTTATCCTCGTTATTCCTTGTCCGTTACTCGTTGTATTCAAAGTCTGCCATCGGCTGGCCACTTTGTCTTATTGATTCACCTCATTTGGAGAGTTTGCCATCGGCTGGCCACTCTCCCCTTGTTCTCCTTTCTCCTCTTGCATATTCCTTCTAGTATTATCCATCCTCATCTCTTTCCTAATCTAGTTTCCTCCTATTATTCTTATTAGCATTCTACCTAACTAATTACCGAATCATGGTGCATACGACCGAGACCAACCCGTCTAATAATCTTCTCCCGGTCATTCCACTTGCGATGCCGCAACTGAAAGGTTCCTGTACTAAGGCCTTCAAACAACTCGTAACCGTTTTCAATCTTTCTGAGCCCCACCTAACCAACCAAGCCTTTCTCGAGCCTGAAAACCAAGCCCCTGATGATTTCGAAAAACGTGAGGAGTTGTGCGACAAAATGGCTGAGGAAATTAGCAATATCACTCAGTATGTTAGAGATATTGATAGAGCCTGCACCACTCTCCAGACTAGAATAGAACAACTGGAGGATGCTGCCCAATCCAACCAGTACGCAGACGAAGTGCGCCAAGGCGTGACAGATTACTTGTCCACTCCTATCTGCTACAGAGATGAACTCAAAAAGGGAGTTGAACGTGCAGCTCAACTTAGAGAAATACGCAACAGACTCCTTCCCCTTTCTGACAACCTCAACCGCTCACTTGGTCGCCCCAGTTCTCAAGCCTCGAGTCGTTATTCCCCCGCTCTTTCGCAAATACAATCTAAATCTCCCCATCAAGTCAACAATCGACCGCTCGAGACTGTTGAAAACACTGCAGACGATTTCTCTGCTGATAAAGTCCCTCTCAGGCAGGCCTCTAATGTTCTGCTGGACCGATTTGATAGGTTTGAATCCAAGATTTCTGCAGGGTTTGATAAGATGTCCGACAGCTTCAGTAAGCTGGCTTCTGCAATCCAACAAGCCCCAGTGCCACAAGCTCATTCTCATCCTCCCTCTCAGAAACAGTCTATCTCATATCCTCCACCTCCACTGGATTCTCTATCTCACATCAATCAGCAATTCATTGTTCCACATTCTCAGTTCACGAATAACGCTGCCGCTAATCTCAATTATCCTGCTAATTTCCGTCCAATCCTCGATTCAACATCTCAATATCAGCCCACTCAATTCAACAATCTGGTTTCATTGCCCAATCAACAGATTCCCGCTCACTACCACAGTTCTCAATAGCTTCCCGAACACTCGATCCACAAGCCTGGTTTTCCCTCTGCCTTTTCTCGCGCTCAAGTCACCCACTCTGCGCCAGCTGTTCCCACGAACACTCATTCATTCCCGCCCAATCACACTGCCCTCACTCATCCCGCCGCCACATTTCCCCTCTCTTCTCACCAGCCTCGCAATGAAAGGACCACCGAACAGAACCCTTTCGCATCCTACAATCGATCTCGCCTTCCCGAAATTCACCTCACCACTTTCGATGGCGACTCACGAGAGTGGCGCAATTTCCAAGCATCTTTTGAGGTAGTTGTCCACAACCGAGACCTTTCAAACGTTGAGAAAATGCTGCATTTGCGTCATTCTCTCAAAGGAGAAGCGGCGGATGCCATAAGTATGTATAACAATGAAGACTATGAGAGAGCATGGGAACAGGTGGTAAAAGTGTACGGTTTCAAGCCCCACCTGACAGACAAGTTAGTTCGAGAACTGGAGTCAATACCCAAGGCAACAAACAGCCCACAAGCCCAGAAACAGTGTCTAAACCAAATTCGAGGTCTTATCTCAATGATCCCGGATAGTGAGAGCTCGAGCAATGCCATCCTCCACAGTCTGGTGTTCAATAAGTTTTCCCCTCTTGTTCAGGAAAAGATAGTAGATAAGAAAGCCCTCGATCAAACCTCTTCCACTTGGACTATCTCGAAACTTTTCGATCAAATATCTGAGGAAATTATCTTGCTTGAAAGAAAGCAAGAACTTCTTGGCCCATCCTTTTCTCTGACATCTTCGGTTCACGCAGTTCAATTCGCCTCTCACAACAAGCCCTCTAGCACCTCTTATCGCTCTCCTAGCCCCCGAGCAGTGCCCTGCACTTACTGCGAGAGTACCAATCACAAAGCACAAAATTGCCATCGACTCGATACTCGCCAAGCCCGCAGAGAATACATAGAGAAACACAACTTATGTTACAACTGTAGGAGCTCCAATCACATTTCCAAAGACTGCAAAAAGCCCCCTTGTTTCACCTGCAACAGATATCACGATAGCTCGATCTGCCCTGCCTATGCCTCCTGGAATCGTGACCGATATTCATCCCCCTCCCCGCATCGCAATAAGGATGACAGAACCAATTCCAGAGCCCGCTACACTTCTCGATCGAACTCACAGAATAGATCGAACAATCTGTTTAGTTCTCGTGCCCCCTCACGGACGCCCTCTAGAAACCCATCTCGAAGCACATCTAGGACCCCCTCTAATACTCGATTCCAGAATCAATCCAGTCAGCAGTACTCCAGCCATCGTTCCCCAAGCAGGGACAGAGGACGATCGAGAGACCGCAGATCATCTCAGTCGCAGACCCCTTTTGCGGAAGGCCGCTCAGGCTCAAAGCCCCGAGATCTGTGAGCGGCTCCAGCGGTTCCGTGAGTCCCCCTTCTGATATCACTCGCCCATCTCTTTCTTCCACTTTTCCTCCTGTTTTGCCTCTTTCCTCTTCTCCTTCTCCGGTCAAAAGAAACTCATTAACACCTCCCCACGCATCCTCGTCTTCCTCTCTTGTGAAGAATGACATGGGAGAAGGAGATGAGATTTTGCCCTCAGTTGCTACCGTACACACTTTTGAAGAAAGTTCACTGCCAAACACAAAAAGTAGCGAGGAAAAGATCACCGAGATTACATCAGCTACCGTATTCTTCCCTCCCCCTGATCTTCCTCTCCCTCTGCCCGCTCCCCCTACTCCACATTCTCTCTCTCTCTCTCCCCCGCGCTTTCCTCCTCCTGCCAGCCTCGCTCCGCTCGCCCCCGTCCATCGTCCTTCTTGTTCCGACCAGAATGATTCATCGGCACACTCCGTTCAAATGGAGGAAAATGCCATTTTGACAACCCGAGCAAAACCCCCTCTTCCTCCTTCCTTCCTTATGTGTGTTCAAACTCGGGTGAGGGATCACACAGATGAATGGATAAAAGTAGATTGTTTTATAGATACTGGGGGACAGAGAAGTTTCTGTGATATAGCCCTAATCAACAGACTAAAACCGCCCCTTCTAGATGAATATCCCATGTCGATTGGAGTTTTTGGATCAGTAAAAGCTGCCCCTCCACGAAATTATCGTAGATTTGTCATTGATCTAATGACCACAGACCATGAGGTAGTATCTCTGCCCATGTTTGAATGTGAACAGATCACAATACCAATTGACAGCCCGGCCCTTTCCCCTGATGATAGGGAGTTCCTCCGAAGGAGAAAAGTAAAATTCAATGAAGAAAATGTGAGTACATTCCATCCTCCAATATTAATTGGTCTAGATAACAAACACTTAGTAGCCCCATCCCTCACAGACATTCGCCTGCCCTCCGGATTATCACTCGCCTTCACAAAATTAGGTCCCACAGTATATGGTTCGCCCCCTTTTGAATTGACCGATAATATGTCCCACTGCCTATCTATCGTATCGATAAAAGAGCCCAATGCCCCTCTCATTGCAATCGAAAATTCCAACAAATGGATAGAAGATATGTGGAAACTGGAAACAATTGGCATTACAGATGACCCTACTATCCTAACCCCAGAGGAAGTAAAGAAACAAGAGCTCTCTGCCTTCCACAAAAGCATTGTTTTCCGTAATGAGATCCCATATGTTTCTTTCCTTTGGAGGAAAGACCCCGCCATCCATCTTGACAGTAACGAGAGAATAGCACGTGCCGTATTGTCCAGCACATGTGCCACATACCAGAAACTAAGCATTTTCAAAGACTTAGATTCAATTATCAGAGAACAGATAGCAACTGGTATTCTAGAAGAAGCCCCTTTGACTGCTGATGGTCCCATCTACTATTTTCCATTCCATCCAGTATTCACCCCTACAAAAGCCCACACAAAGATCAGACTCGTCATGAATGCTTCATCCCACGAAAAGGGAAAGTATTCATTAAACGATTTAATCGACCCGTCTAGTAACTTGATCCCAGATCTAGTGGGAATACTGATGAAATGCCAACTTAATCCAATAATTATTGTTGCTGACGTAGCTAAAGCCTTCCACTGCATTAGATTGTTAGAGAACCAGAGAGACGTCACTCGACTCTTATGGATCAAGGATATTTCACAGCCACCCAGCCAATCCAATCTACTTCGTTTACGCCATTGTCGACTTCCTTTTGGAATAGCGTGCTCTCCGTACATGCTGGCCGGATGCATATTATATTACTACAATGAATTAGAGAAAACTACATCATCCGACAGTACTAAATTATTGATTAAACAATTGAGAGATACCACTTATGTTGACAATATTCACGCCTTCTTCCAGTCTCCCCAAGACGGAATTACTGCCTATAGCACAATTAAATCACTTTTCAATAAGATGCAAATGAATGTCCGCGATTTTACCTCCAACAGCCCTATCATCAATGACTCATTCGCTACCGCCGATCGCTCTTTCGACATTGTCCAGAAAGTACTAGGCATTAGATGGAATACTGCAACTGATGAGTTATGCTTCGGAAAAGACAGTGCCCAGCCTAATCAATTGCCACCCCCAAGAAAGCCAATAACCAAACGATCGACGTTGAGAGAACAAAGCTCGATCTATGATCCCTTAGGATATCTTGCCCCTCTAACTATTAGACTTCGAATGTATCACCAGAATCTGTGGAAACGAGACCTCAAATGGGACGAAAAACTAGCTGATATCGAGACAAACAGCTGGTATGATATGTTTGAAGAATGTGCATCATTTTCGTACACCAGACCTCGTTTTATTTTCCCCACAGACAAATCACCCGATTCAGTAACACTATTCGTTTTCGTAGACGCTTCCGCTAGTGCATATGCCTCCTGTTGTTACATATCGATTGATGCCCCATCGCCTTCTTCTCCCCCCGCCCTCTTGATGGGAAAAGCTCGCCTTGCCCCCCTCCATCATACTATATCCATCCCCAGATTAGAGCTAATCGGCCTTCTCTGTGGAATGCGTCTGGCGCGATTCGTCTGTTCCCATCTACCATTGAAAATAACAAAAATTCATGTTTTCTCAGACTCTATGATTGTTCTGCAACAGCTAAAATCAAGAAAAATCAAGAACCAGTTCGTTGACAATCAATTAGATAAAGTAAAGTCCATCCAGGACGACCTTCCTGCTCCTTTATTTTATCATCACGTGCCTTCTGAATTGAACCCATCTGACGTAGCCTCAAGAGGGACTAGCCCATCCGAGCTTACGCCCGACCACAGTTGGTGGAAGGGCCCCCTCTTTCTTTGCACTGACCCCTCCTCTTGGCCCACAACACCTATCAAGTTATTGCATGATGACTCTGACCCAACTGATCTTGCAATGCTATGCACCCCTAATAAAAAGAGACCTCCTCCCTCTTCTCTCCCAAAAACAACTAAAGTCTCTTCCTTTGGATGCAAAGTATGCATGTCAGATGATCTTCCCATCGTTATCAATGAATTGATCCCCCAATATCCTTTATCTCTCGCATCACAAGAAGCCATTTCTCCAATTCCTCTCTCTGCTGAGAATAGCCCCCTCTCTTCTACTGATCCCCCTTATCTTCCTGCCAGCCCTATCTCCGATTCGCACACTATCTCCCACTTTTCCCATTCAGAAGAGAGAGATAAGGGAGAGGAGGAAGGGGCCCCGCCCATTACGGTAACAACTAGAGCCCTCTCATTCTCAGCCACGGTTCACACGGAACATCTTTTTTCTTCCCTTATTTCCAATGTTTCGACATATCGCATTTTATTGAGAACTATAGCCAGAGTAATTAGGTCTCTTAATCATTTATTCCATAATTCATCCTCCTATAAATCCCGTCTTTCTCGTTTCCAAAGCCCTCCCCCTTCTTCGCCATGTATTCTAGCCTCGGAATTACTTAGAGCAGAAAATCTACTTATCCGTTGTGACCAAATAACCCATCCCCCCAAATGCAATGCAATGCACCGCATTCTCCCCGATGAGAACGGTACATTGCGATTCCACTCTCGAGTGCAAAACGAATCTCTTTCTGAAGAATTTTGCAACCCAATCCTGATTGGAAAACATTCTCGTATCATTCCTCTTGTAGTTCGCCACTTTCATTTGCCCTTCCATCTGTCCCGTGACCACTTATTAGCCACAATACGGGAACGTTTCTCCATTCCGTGCCTGCCCCGAGCCATTAGGTCATGTATCGCCAAATGCATTCGATGTCAGCGACACAACAAAAGTCCCCTTTCAAACCCGCCTGCCCCCAACCTCCCTAAGAAACGACTTTTATGCTCGATTCCTTTCGAGAATTGTGGGATTGATTATGCAGGCCCTTTCTCAGTTCGAAACAATAGCGAAAACATCTCCAAACGATATATACTACTAATGACCTGCCTGGTAACTAGAGCCGTTCACTTAGAAGTAACTGCCGATCTCTCAACCCCTCACTTCATTATGGCCCTAAAACGATTTTTCGCAAGAAGAGGTTCCGTCCGCCGAATGGTGTCGGATAATGGAACTCAAATAGTATTAGGAGAAAAACTGCTCAATGCCCTTTGGTCTTCACTGCCTTCCGACCCAAATATTCTCAATTTTCTGCAGCGCGACCATCACTCACCAATTGAGTGGCATTTTAATACAGCGAAATCGGCATGGAAAGGTGGGGTGTTTGAATCGCTTATTAAGGTAATTAAATTGACCCTTTATAAATCTCTTTCCACCACAATACTCAGAGATTCTGAATTTGCCACTATCGTAGTAGAAATAGAAGCCATAACTAACAATCGCCCACTTACGTCAATGAGTGGACGAGACTGTTGTTTGAGACCAGTAGATTTGTTATTTCCACACCTCACCGTCTTCACCCCATTAGTTCACAACCCGAGAGGATCAGTTGCCTTCGTTTCCGACCCCTTACAAACCCCACTTGCCCGTTCCGCAAACGCCTCACTGGCCCAATTAGAAATTCTTAGAAATTCTGTGTTTTCCCATTTCACTCCGTATTATTTGTCGGAACTTCGCGAACATGCATTAAAAGTTAAACCACACAGTACCGCTCATTCGCATTCGACACCACGGAACAATTTCCTATTCTTTGTCAAACTGCCCGATCACAGTAAGTCAGTATATCCCTTAGTGAGGAAGATTTCCGAAAAAATTGGTCCCGATGGAAACATTAGAGAATATACGCTTCTTCTGCCAAATAGACAAATAATTAAGAGACCTCCTTCTGCCTTAATTCCACTCGAATTAGACCTACCCGAAATGGTGGGTCATCCGAGTTCGGATAATAACCACCCTCCACTTTTGAAGCACTCTCACTCTCCTGCTTCTGCCGCACCCTCAAGACTCACTCGGCCCCCCACTCCTCACCCCTCTAGCAACCAGAATGCCACCAGACGGCAGCCTCCACGAAAGTGCAAGTCTCCCCTCCCCTAATCCTCTAACCACCCCCCATGTTTCTAATCACTGCACTACTATCTCTTGCACATTGTGTACAGATCTCCTTTTCAACCCCACTTGCTTTCCCTTTCTAGGTCTCATAACATTGCTAACACTCAACTCACTTATTCTAATCGCACTAATGATCGTCAAGCGAATCATCAAGGCTACTTACAGACGAGTTACAAATATGTGCACACCCACTGACGAAACTCAAATACTGATCCCACTGCGGAGAGTTTCACTACCGAGTCTGAACCGAGCCCATAGAGCCCACTTTCACGTAGCAATAATCGCCCTATCGATTTGTCTTATTCAGCCATCAATGCAAGAACCAGTACACAATTTCAATCCCAATGTACACGATTTCTGTCAGAAAGCCATCACACACGACAACAAAATATCGGAATGCACTGAATCTGAGTCATCGATTTCATGCAAGGTGAAGCACCTCATCGATCTTCAATTTGCCCCTTCCATCAGAACCATTTGCCTGCGAACATACACTCCTAACTCCCGTCTCTTAGCTGAATACAAGATAAGCCTAATAAGAGTAGATCTAGTATGTGCCCCCAACATTGAGACATACACCAGAAACAGTATCCCTCGTATTCTCAGCACGAAAAGGTGTCTATTTATGGGATCCTGTAGCTCCCACGCCTGTTATGATCTCCCTCTCACGCATCGATTCCCAGAATTGCCCACTGTTTTCCCCTTCATCTCTAGATGCATTGAGAGCTGCGGAGGAATTTTCTGCGGGTGCCCTATTTCCGTATCCGGATGCATGCTCATCACAGAGATTCAGGAGCCTCTCGATCCCATCTGGTTCACAGTCGCATCCTGTAGCTCATGGGACCTGCGCGCATTAGTGAGCGTAACCATAACAAAGCCCAACGAGCAACCGAGAACGGGCAATATCACTCTTGCTAGTGCTTTTCCGTTCCGTTCGTCGCCCTTCTCAATTTCGATAACTCCACGGCCAATTGTCCCACCATCAGTAGTGAATAGAGTAATGTATTCTGATCACTCAGCCTCATTAGTCCCCGACCACATTACATTCCCTCTCCAATGCTCATCTATGAACCTCACACACTGTAACATCACAAGCACTTGTGCCTGCAACACTGGTCCCGATCACCCCAATTGCATCTGCACTCCTTCCCCATTTCAATCACTTTTCAATGAGCACAATACTCTCCCCATACATTCCGAGCATGGCATAATTAGCCTTATTAACGGTGCCATTCATTACACTACGCAATATCCGATCGCATTGACACTCGAACTAGATTCACAAATTGACACGATAATCAAGACCAGTAATGAGGTGGCTCTATCTTTGTCCAAGGCGGAAGGATGCTATGCTTGCCGGACTGGCGCTTTCGCAAACGCCTCCTGCCATTCCCCCGTCCCTGTTTCAGTAATGGTTGAATGTGGATACAATATCGCATTCTCGATTGATTGCACGCCCAAGTCCCCCTCCTCCACCATTCGCTTTTCCCACGACTATGCAATTCTCAAAACCAGCTGTAGATATGGAGAGAAAAGTGTAGCACTGGAGGGCACACTATTTTTCACCTCCAATTGGATGGACGAGAATTTCCGACCCTCCACACGAACAATCGAGATTGCTGGTTTCTCTTTCCCCTTTCCTGATGTATCCCTACCAGACATTCGACACCTAGCCTACACTCTCGTGAGAGAAAACTCGACACTTCTCATTATTCTGAGTTTTGGGGTATCAATCTGGGCACTGGGACCCCAGCTAGTTATCAGAGCACTACTCGGGTGCGTGAAAGCCATCAGAGTAGTGATCAGAACACTATTCAAATGGTGTTTCTCAGCCATTGCCCATCTCTATCACCCATAATATGACCAATTACAGTGCCTTC